>JAVGVS010000070.1:1365287-2043730 GCA_032718565.1 Distichodus sexfasciatus | reverse complement strand
CTCGTCTCGGTCTCAGTCCTTCAGAGTCTTGGTCTTGTCTCGGTCTCAACACTCTCTGGTCTTGGTCTTGTCTCGGTCTCAGTTTAGGTGATCTTGTCCCCAACTGTAATATATACGCTGCCCTCCAAAAGTTTGGAAACGCCCCTGGCAAAGTGGGGTTTTGGACGATATCAGCATAAATCCTCATCACTTTTTGGTGCAAATACATTAAAGTAACTTGACATTATCTTTGGATACCAGCAATAATCATTTTTATTTTGATCACATAATAATGGCAGTATATCCATGTCAAAGTCAGACGTGCCCCTTTGCCAGCTGTGATGTCTGGTTACTGGTTTAAACTTGGCCCAGGTTTTTAAAAGATTTTTGGGTCAGCACACCTTAATAGCTTCAACAGTTGATTGATTGGTTCATCGACAGCTCGGACGCCAGATTATGCAGAGCTGTAATAGCTGCTAATGGTGGATATTTTGATGAATCAAAAAATTGAAGTATTTTCCATGTATTAACTGTTTAATAAACTGTTTATGTAATAAAATATGTTTTGCTAGTTTGTGTTGTCCCTTATCGGTGCAACATTAGCACAAATTAACAAGGATTCATGGCAATACTGTCCAAAACCCCACTTTGCCAGGGGCATTTCCAAACTTTTGGAGGGCAGTGTGTGTATGCGGCAAATGACACATGAATCCTAAACGGGTACAAACGGGGACATCGTTCAACCACCATATCAGATACATTTGAGAAAAAGAGAGAGATACTGATAGGATCAGAGACTCATCAGAAGAAATGGTTTGTGTTTGTTCTAAATCTGACCAATGATGAAAATTTGTGCAACAATCTGAGCATACATGAAGGGCTACTAGGAAATAAACATGTGGTCCTTATCTAAACACAATATAAATATGTAACTGAGGAAGTGACTATTAAACATGTTAGACGAGAGATTCTATCCTGGTCAGTATCCAGGTGTGTTTTATTCGCAGACTGCAAGTGACTAACGTGTTCATTTCACAGCATCTGAGAAGTGCGTTCTTATCAGGGATTAACACCCCGATAGCGCTCCCCATCTCAAATGGGCATGTCCAACTAGCAGGCACGGCTTAGAAACCCTCAATTAAAAGAACATAATACACTTTTCATTAGCACTAAGGAAACAATTAAGCTCAGATATGCTTAACTCAAAAGGGCTGAGTGATAAAATTCACCAAGTGTGCAGGGGAGTATGTTGCTCCCACACCAAAATAAATTCATCTGGCTTTTTTTTTTTTTTTTCTGCCGCCCCCGCACCACCCCAACTTGGACACCCCCGCCTACCACTGGAACCGACGCTAAGCTCCCACGCTCTGAAGTGGAGACACTTGAGACACTAAAAGTGACAACAACTTAACATAAGCTAGGAGGGCTCTGTCACCACCCCCCTGACCCAAACTCTTTCCCTCTCTCCTCTGTCTCTCCCTTTACTCCCATCCAGCGAAAGGGGGCCAGCAGCCCCCCAGGTCACGACTTGCCCTGCATGGAAGCCCTCCATAACAGTCACAGGTAGGGATTAAAGAGGTTGATGCTGTGTGCTTCCCCGCCTCCCTACACCTCCCACCGTAAGACGGCTGTGAAGAAAAGAGAAAGGTGGCCCGAGTAAGGGGGGGGGGCCTCGTCCTCTCCGCAGCCGGCCGCGATTGTTCCCCTCAGTTCCCAGTTACAGGTGCCACCCAACAGAACTGCAACCATGTAATCCCCCCAAATCCAGCCTCTTCCGAGGAGTGTTAACCAGGAATGTTCCACTGGGGTCAATGGATTAGGCGGAATTCATGGTGGTGGCTTGGCTTGAGAGGTGGATTTAGAGTTCGGAGAGAGAGAGATGGAGGGAGAGACGGGGGAGAGAGAGAGAGAGAGAGTGGGGGGGCAGGCTGTGTTATATTAAAATGAGCTTACCAGGTGGTCCCCTGAAAAGTGGACAGTGTGTCGAGTAATCTGAAAAGCCCCCCGGCTTCTTTGGCCGTGGCCTGCTTTAAAAAAGCACAAGAATGAAGGGTAGAGAGAGAGAGAGAGAGAGGGAGTAGGGGGTGGGGGGGGGTCTTCAGAGGTGGCACCGATGTGGTCCCATTGAGGCCTCGATAAAATGTCTGTCAGGCTTGGTTTACCACAATCACAGCAGTGATTAGGCTCCTTTTGATGATAGGTTTAGTTTTCTGGCCGTTGGAGAGAAAGAGGGGAGGAGTAAAGGGTGTGGGTGTTGTGTGTGTGTGTGTGTGTGGTGTTGGGGTTGGGGTTGGGGAGGGGAGGAAACGTTATAAGGAACTGGGAGGGGTTGGAGGGGTGGTCTGGCGTGGCATATTAATGTCCCACACCGGGAGGGACCTCCTACGTAATTTCCCAGCAGGTCGTGGGGGTCAGGTTTGTATTTAGTTAGTGGTAATGATCTCGTTAGGGATCTGAATGGACCACCGTCTAAGCCCTTTCAGAGTGGTGAACGTGCCTGCCTGCGCCCCCCTCCCCGCTCCCACCTCTGTGTGGGCTTACACAGCCCCTGAACTGTGATTAATAGACTTCCAGGGCTTAATAACTTGCAAAACAGCATTAAACAAGGGACGGCCCGGGACAATCGGCCCGGGGGAGCCCGGGGAAGGGCGCGGAAGGGGGTGGGCCATAAACAGGGGCCGGCAACAATTGCCAATGCCTGGAATTAACTAAGACGGGGAGCGCGGCGCACAATGCTACAGCTGGCCACTGGCGAGGAGCCACGGCGGGGGGAGGCGAGGGAAAGTCCTTTGCTGCTTCCAGGTGGCCCAAGCCCGGCCCAGACTGAGGCCTTTCAGTTTTGTAAGTGTTAAAAGACAGAGGCCGAGAGGGAGAAAGGGAGAGGCTGGAGAGGGAGGAAAGTGGGGAGGTGGTCGGGGGGTGGGGGGGGAGATAGGGAGGGACGGTGAGAGGAAGCCATTGAGAAGAGACAAGAAAGAGAGTAAAGAGCAGGGAGGGAGTGATAAGCAGATAATGGCAAGCACATTCAATGGAACAAGTAATCCTTGACACGCCAAAGCCCAAATATGAGCGCTCCTTTGTTTCTGCATTTCATTTCACCCACAATGCTAAAGTGGGAAAAATGGGCATGGTGACCCATACGCACACAAACACACACAGAAACACACAAACAAACCCTCGGCAACCCCCTTTTCGCGCTCGGGCCGCCCGCAAACACCGACGGCCCCCTCGCTCTCCTTTTTTCCCCCCCCCCCACCCTTGTGTTCTCTTGTCGAGCTACAAATGCGCTCAGCATGGCGGCTTGTGAAGAGTCGTGTTCAGACCGCCCTCTCTCCTTATAATGTAGCATTTCTTTTCTCTGGCTTCTAGGTGTGCATTTTCTGCCTGTATAACAAATCACCCGCTCGCTGTTAAACGCCGACAGAGTCCCCTCACGGGCCGAGAAAAGTGTTTTTGATAAACGAGGCTGTTTCAATGCCCGAACCTTTTCATTTGCAAGTCTTCGGGGATGATCCTGTTTGTCACTTTATGCTACAATTAACAACTGCGGCAAGATTTACGCCACCGTGTGCCTGGTTATGGTGCTGTAAAAGTAAATCAGGGCTGATCTCAGGTACGACGCCATAAATATATCGATCGAATGAGGACTTTTATATTTCAAAAATGTATCCTCAATGCATGTAATGTGCCAATGTTATTATTTTTAAAATATGAATAATAATAATTACATGCAACAATGATATTATGATGATTATTTTGACATTTCTGCCGTTCGTTGATTTGTTCATTTAAATACTTTCTCAGTCGTTGATCCAGCTTTAGGAAAACTTTGCCCAGATAAGTAAATGCTTCTCATATTAGATTGATTGATGCGTCTCTTTGTGTAAAGGCCCTGGATGTGTTCCATGCTGGGAACATGTGGCCTTTGTGTGCCGGGGAAAGGGATGGGAGGTGGTGCAGCATTCGTCTCACAGAGAAGCTTATAATCAGAGCATCAATTAAACAGGCCCAGTAAATGGGCACTGGCATGAAACACATAAATTGCACAGCATGTGCTCAATTATTGGCAATCATGAGACAATTCTGAAAGTATCTGTTTAGAATAGGAACAGGTAATACACCCCCATCCCACACACACACACACACACACACATATCGAGCATCATCAGTCACCTATGGCCATTCTGTCCACACAATGTCAACAGCTGGGAGATGTGGTGTCTACACAGCGCAAGATAACTTCAAATTAAACAATTTTAAAGGTGATGAAATGAATGCTTTGGACGGTGCAGCCCTGCATTTGTGAAGCGCGATGTCAAAAAAATTGTCCCCGTTCTCTGGATCCGGGAAGCCCAGTCTGTTTTGGTGGACGTGGGCTTTTGTGTGTGTGTGTTTTAAAGGGGAGTGGCTTAGTGTGGGATAGTGGCGTAATTGGATGCAAATAAAGGCCACTTAATGTCCTGGTTAGGCTCCGCAGGGCTGCTGTCAATTTGCACTTGCCCTTAAAAAAAGACAGAGAAACGTGCGAGTTTATTGACCATCTTTATCTCCTCCAACATTACGAGGCGGCTCTGCGGAGCAGCTGAGCTGTTTGACATTCTCTCCAGACTGTTTGCTGAGAAGTGAGCAGTGACTGAACTCCAAATGAGTGACCAGAGAGATCTGGGGGCACTTCTAATCTGTTTTTCCTGCAGATCAGGAGATTTTTTGGCCAGCTATCTGTGGTATTGCCGGCACGTTTCCTTTATATTTCTACCAAAATATTTACCCACACCCTCCACATCAGCATGGGTTTCTTCCAGCATGTGTGATCGGGCAGAGTTTTAGGAGTTCTTTGGGTGCTCAGCAGTTTTTCTCCCCACCCCGCTTGTGGAATCTTGCTCCTCCTCTGTCCCTTTCAGTCTGTGTGATTCACACCCCTCTCCTTTATCTCTTTTTTTGTCTGCATTGTCTCTTCCTCTGCTTTTTTTTTTGTCTTTTTCTCTGTTCCCTTCGACCCTAGTCTCTCTCTCTCTCTCTCTCTCTCTCCCTCTCTCTCAGCTGTCATTGGCCCCGGCCGTGTCTCGGGGTGGGGGTCTGGAGGGCTTCTCTGGGCTGCTGCCGGTGCGGGTGGCCCCCTCTACCGCGCTAAGCCTGCTAACCCTGACTCCATGCTCGGCCCTGTCATGAATAATGGATTGGGAAAATACATTTATCTTTTAATAGCCGTGGCCCCCTCCCCACCGGTTACTTGGACTCCATCAGGCTGAAACCGAAAGGTTGAGGTTCACGCTTCACGATTGTCTCCTGCGTTTTTGATGTTCGCTTCTTCTTAGTGTCCTAGAGAAGTGTAATCAAGCTTGGGTTGATGGGCCAGTGATGCATTTTGGAGGAAAAAAAATCATCAAGACGTATTTTTTGTCATAAAGTAAGTTTTCGAATGAGCAAGTTTTAAACATTTTTAAACAATATCTCATCTGCATCACCATTTTTTTCATAAATAATTCTACAACTTGAACATTATGATTGTTGCCCGAACAAAATATTTATATGTATATCTTGCGATGTAAATTTTTCGATTATATTTAGTTAATTACATGTTCTACATACAAATAAAAACACTCTTAATATCCAGTGTATTGCCTATTACAAAAATGCCAAAAAACTCCTAATTAATATTTATATCAAAAAACCTGATATTCAAGCTCCAGATATTTCTCACAAAATTCCATATCATACCTATAAAGAGGAAACTAGAGAGAAGGAACTGTTTGTGTGGCCAAATGAAGTATTTGCAGCACAAATAAAGGAGAGCTACTTCAGTTGATCATTTCCCCTCACTCCTAATAAAGTGCCTTTGAATCTCATCTCAACCAGGCTCTCAGCCAGTAATGTAGCCCCACACTCCACTGCGGGAATGACATGGCTTACTTTGTTTAAGCAGGCTGAGGAAGATTTGTGGGCGAGCGAACATGTCTCCGTCTCATCCGCACATCTCAATGTAAACCACGGGCTCGCTGAGAGCAGCCAGCATCACGCACCTGTGCTTATAGCAGCTCATTTTGTTTGGCAAAAGTACATATATCAATTTGGGGGATTTTTTTGTTTTGTTTTGTCACATTGTCGTCTGTCTCTGTATTTTTTAAAGCCATAATATAGACCTAATAATATGTAATATATTTCAAAGATATTCATTATGAATATTTGTGCTGAATATAATCACTGAAAACATTCATTTTAATTTTTTTTTTTACTTTACTCGACAGAACTTGATACTGAACAACGCACGGAGTGTAAAAAAAAACATATTCAAATGTAAAATGGATCTGTTTTCATACAATTACCACAGCTAGGATAATATACCTGGTGTGGGTGACAATTATTGCTATTTGTTATTCTTTAATATTATCTTCCCAAATTCGTATTATTTGTGCCACAGATTTATCGGCACTAATTACGAGCACCACATGTTTTCCTGAGAGGAACCTGAGGCACATCCAGCTACCGTCTGTGTGTGATGTGATAGCACTGCAATGAGGATGAGACTTGCATTCAAATAAACTTCATTTCAGTCATTGTGATCAACAACCACACACATTTCTTTCTGTCTTTGTTAGGTATTTCAATAATGTCTACATGTTATTAATACTTTTAAAACCTACCTCTGACCTTAAAATCAATAGTCAAAAGCCAACCTTTTCACTCTTATAGCTTTTCAGATTAAAAACTGAAATTCTCTGCTTTTTTTCTCATGAGAACTAGCCCTAACATGCAAAAATGTTCTCACAGAGCTACAAAACCTCAGGACCACTTAGAGCACAACCAGGACCTCACAACCACTTGAATAGCTGCCCACAAACACTCCCCAGTTTTAAAGGTGTAACATTAAAGAATATTTTACAAAATAAATGAGATGAAGGAAGAAATATCTAATCTTCAGATAAACCTTTAATGTTAAATTTTTTTAGTTAGTGTCAAAGTGAAAATTAGGTGAGTTTAGCTGTAGAAATGGCCGCATATTTACAACATTTCTACAATGCTCCGCTCATTTTGACTTTTGACACTAACTAAAAGATGGAACTCCGTGATGGACCCACATCCTCGCCTCACACACCACATCCCCCTTCACTCAACCCTCCAGCCTTCCCTCGTCAGAACTTACACGCTCCCGACCATCTTCCTGTCCCTACTTCCTTGCATTTCCCCACCTTCCTGTCCTCACTCCTGCTTTCACTTGTCTAAGGCATTATTTCCCCCCAGCTCTTTCTTCCCTCTCCTGCAGTTAGGGGCTGTGCACTGGCCAGGGCCTCCTTAGCACTGCTTTATGGGCTCAGAGAGAGGGGGAGAACGGGAGAGAGAGAGGGAGAAAGAGAGGAAGCTGAAAGCCCCATTTATCATCACTTGTGTGGGCAGTGTTGCCAAGGCAACACTCAGGCTGGCAAATGCCACTGCGTAGAATACTAATGAGGTACTTGGCAGGCCTGCTGGCAGAGCGGCAGTGAACAGGCCCCAACGCAGGCCGCCGTCACCGCTGCCGCCGCCGCCGCCGCCGCCGCCGCTGCTGCTCTGTGAGCCCTCCCAGCCTAGAGACATAGTCAAAAGGGAAATCAATTAAGGGCCTTCCACAGGGTTTGGCAAGGGTGCTAATCTGCAAGGCCATATTTAAAATGATGCTGCAATCTGCCCGCAATACCCTCTGACTCGACTTGGGTAAAGTGAGGGAAAAAGAACAATAGCGAAACACACATGAGACAAAACAAGGGAGTTTGCTTCCACTCTTTCAAGTCTTTTCACACTTAACAGCTTGAAGAGTGAATGCAGAAAGGGCGGCTATGGTTTGGTAAATATGAGTAATCTTTGGAAAGTGTGGTTGTGGGTCTCACCAAAAATGAATGATAATGTAAATAATAATCCTAATAATATAAGTCTATTTAGCCCGTATTTTAATTACAAACTACTTTGCAACATCGTCTAGAGTTTGATGGTAAGTGATGAATGCTGATAGGAAAAATACTCTTATGATCTCTGTATCATCATAAAGTACATTGAAAGAAGCTGTATAGGAACAAAATAGGCAAAAATGGCAAGACCTTTTAAGAAATTACACAGAATGAAGATAAAACTGGAAAAAACTTACTTCAGAGCGTTCAGAGCTTACGATACTTCTTATGCTTCTTGGCACAACCGCTAACTCTAGGCATACCTGCGCATTTAAACCTGTAATTAACACCTCTGCCTTAGCAAGACTGGCAATTTCCACCTGACAGATTAGCACACACTCTTCCACCTCCCCCCCCCTTGTTCTTTTTTTTGTGTGTGTGTGTGTGTGAAAACGGTGCAGAGAATAAATTGAGTTAGAGCATGCCTTTTCTCCATTGGCTGGGCTCCTTTATTGATTCAGCCACTTTGATCGAGCAGGTCCTAATCAATTTTTCAGTGGTGAGACGGGGGCAAAATCATTTCCCTGACAAACCCCTTCAAATGACTTGTCATTAATTTGCCTCTTTACTGGCACTTGTTTGCTCAGAAAACGAGATGCGTTTGGCTTTCTCTGTCTATTAGCGGGGGTTGTGCTCTTTGGGGGATTTTCATGGGCTGCTAAGCGTCAGGGAGGGCGCACGGAGGGATTGGATACACCATGTTTGCTCATCCTTACCAAGTCACTTATTAGCGCTAATTGGGAGGGACAGTTCAAACAAGCACAGCAGAGTGGGGTGTCACGAGAGCGTGACATGGGTACAGAGAGGCTGACAGCGGCGGTGGTGACAGCAGTGTGTGTGTGTGTGTGTTAGTCTGTGTGTGTGTTTGTCTTGGAGAGGGTCATATTACCACCCCCTGCACCCTTTCCTCACCCCCTCCACAGCGCCACCCTGAGCCTCCAGTCTGCCAGTAGGGAGGTACCTCAGGGCCCCCTCCTTGGCCCCCCGTAAAAGTGCCTTCTTTGTTTGGTTCCTGCCATTAGCAGTCAGCGGCGCTCCCAGCAGAGGCTGGGGACCGGCCAGCGGCCACGGTTATAAATACATGTGCCCGTCTGCGACACTTAGCAAGTCATCAGCGGACGGAAGGGTGCTGACAAAATGGCATGATCGTCGACGGCGGAATATATAATAGGCATGAAATATCCCCAGCCCTTCCTCTCACCTCAGCTCATTAATTCACACCCAACGCATGTTCTCAACAACCATGTGATATTACTGACAATCCCCCCTTGGCCTCAGGAACCTTAAGCTAATGAAAAATCATACAGTCTCACTGTCATCACCAAGACCCCTTTTCCCTCAGAACACTCCCATAGCACGTTTGTTAGGGTGCGTTTTGGCTGAAAGATGCTAATTTTCGAGGATTATTTACCGCCATAATAGCTGCAATTATATTCTGTGCTAACCGATTTAAGGTATAAGCACCAATTAGTAACTGGTCATTATCTTGAGCATTTGAAACTCACAGTGAAGTAATAGGCTGACATTTGCTAGCCTGTGCAAGAGAACTGCTGTAGTGCTTCCATAATTAGAGGCTGTTTACCTTCAGTCTTGAGAAGATTATGCGAATTCAGTGCCGCTGTACTGCTCCATGCCCACTACGCCCATCCGAACCAAGACGGGCATGTAGTTCCCAGACTATTTCAGCCAAGCATGACACATTTTAATGAACACGGTCCAGTTATTTTCATAATTAAGTACATTATACATAAGGACATTTGATTCAAACAGCACGTTTAAAAGCAATTAACATGCTTATAATCATTTCATGCTTGGGAAAATTCATTAAGGAGAGAAAAATGCAATCTGACTATCAAGTTAGGAGGAAGTGAGAACTGCCTTGTACGTGAAGAATTCTGGTAATATTTTAATGTACAAAATACAAAAATTATAAAAGCAGAAATATAAAATGCTACATTTAATGCTATAATCAAATTAGCCAAAATACCTTTGAGAGCAATTATATTTCTGTTCACAATAAAACTGTTACAGTCTTACCATGGAGAAATAAAACCTAACCCCAACCTAAATGTTTAGTCCAGCAGTGGTCAATTTATTTGGTAGGTGTTAGACGTTAGTTATTGTTGGCCACGACCTACTCAATATAGTGCTGCATCTGGTTAGTGGACATACACCAGTGCCTCATAAATCAAGTAAACACATTGGGCCTGGCTAATAGACGTTTAACAAAACCTCTTATTTCAAACAGTTTGACCCCGTGTCCTAAAACACAATGTGAAAACTCCCCCAGGATTACCACTGACCCCGAGGGCAGGCAGGCAGGCCACACAGGCAATGAAAGAAGCTGCCATTGTGGTGTCTGGGAGCAAAGGCTACATGTATGGCAGTGTGTGTGTGAGAGAAAGAGGGAGACAGAGAGAAAGAATAGTTGGTGAGTGTGTTGTGGTTTTGTTGTAGGTGATTGTCAGTGGGTGGAGGCAGGTCACTGTAATGACATTTTGATGGATAATGATTCACACCCACTAAAGCTGCACAGTGTCTGGGGGCTTTTTAATTAGAATCTGTGTTTGCCTACAGACAGACAGTCGTGAATGTGGACATGTTTACAGCATGGCCACTGTCCCCTCTGCCAATCACCTATTCACTGGGCAGAGAATCCACCCCTGATTATCGCTGGGTGGAGCAGAGCCGCACTTAGGTCTCTAAACCCATTTCGGCTGCTCTTCCCTTTATCCTATTTATTTGTGTGCGCCAGTACTGAAATGCGTGCATCTCATACTCCGGCCCCTGAGGAGTGGACAGGACTCTATTGCCATGCAAGCCATCTTCCGTAAGAGGCAGCCTCTGCATTTGTGCACACGGCAAGGACACACTTGTCTCCATCTGACAGGCTGCAAGAGCCGTCCAAGCCTACAATCCAACAGTCATCATCCGCCAGACGACACTCTACACACAACTCCCACCCTCACGATGAAATCGCCTTTCATATTGCAATATCAAAATAATATTAATTAAAAAATCTCTTCAAAAACACGACTGTTCTCTCAGAAGTGACCCCACTGAAGACATGATGAATATACTCATTAGTAAGGGAAGTAGGGAGACTGCTTTTCCCAGCGAGCGACAAGAAACAAGACAGGCTGTGCTGGGAGCCGCCAGGAAGTAATGCAGATTTTGTTTTCTTAGTTACCGACCTTGATCTGACTATACAGAGGGTCAAAGACGCTCTCGTTGCCTTTGTCTGGCCCAATAGAATGTTAATGAATAGGCACGCTGCATATTAAAATTCAGCTGGAGCTTTTCAGCGCCGCTGTCAAAACTGCTGCGGCATGTCGAGTACCTTTGGCTGGGAGACGAGAGAGATCTGGTTGTAAAACAGGATGGCGGATGGAGGGGAGAGAGAGAGAGAAAGAGAGAAGAGAGAGCAAGACTGAATGAGAGAGAGAGAAGACAGCGGCTGGAGCCATTCCACTCCTTTCCAGCAGGGTGGGCCTTTTCTTTCCTTCTCTTTTACTTCCAGTCTCGCTGCCATGGCGGAACACAAATGAAAGAAATGGTAAATAAAAATTTGTCTCAAATGAGGACCATGTCACATTGTGGCATTTTGGAGGAATACAATGGGTCCTTTCAGGGCCAAGCGAAAGCCTAGTCATTTCCGCTGGCCTGGAAGTGTTTGGGTTTTTAGCTGCGGTTTTTGTTTTGCAGGCAGCTGCAGGCCTTGTTTGTATTGGGCTGTTTTTGATCGGTTTGCATGCTTGAAGAGGGCACGAGTCACAATTGTTTCAAAACAGAGCCTGGCATTGTTGCCGCTGAGGGTTGTTTAGTGACTGCTGGCTCCCAAATGCAAACAGCAAGATTAAAGCAGCGTACACAGTTCTGGGGGAAGAAAAGTCAGCAAGGCTCGTAAAACAATAGTCACTGGAAAAAAAATTAAATTCATACAAAAATAAAATCCACAGACAAGTTATGTAAAACTTTCAGTAAGTTTATCATGTAAACAGTTATAATAAGTTGAGATATATAATATGATAAACTGAGTTTCACAGTAGAAAAGAGCAACGTATTACTATGTATGCTATTTTAATGATTTTTTTTTAAATTTATGTTATGTGTTTAAATGGTACTTAGCATTTAATGAATGCATTTTAAACGAATGAAAGGGTTTAATTATGCACTGAAAAGTGCCAACAGAAAGTGGGTGAATTCACTGACAAAGACCTGCATGCACAGTTTATTATAATGAGAAAAAACACAGTTTGTAATTATCAGACCAAAGACAATCAATGACTTTGATTAACAGAATTGAGTATGTTTTTTTTTTTTTGTAAAACTGTACAGATATTAATTAATTAATTAATTTATTTATAATTAAGTGTATGTTTTGCAGTGCAATAAAATCTTTATTTGCAACATACCCTTGAACAAACACATACATAAATACATTCAGTAAATTTAGATTTTACTCGAATTTAAACCTTTAAACTTAAATTTAAATAAAGTTAATTTGTTAATTTGTTTTTGTTTTCTGAAATGCAGAGCAGAATTTGCCAGATTATTATTGTTGTTGTTGATTATGATGTGTAGTAGAGTATTAATAGTTAAATGTCCATATTGATCATATTTTGAGTTGAGCTCAATTATTCTGCTTCAGCATTACATTTTTGAACATTACAATGACTTGTCCCATAATGACTTTGAAACCTCGAGTTAATTTTCTGCCACCACAGAGCACAAAACGCTGTTTTTTTTTTTTCCTTCCTCCACAAGATCATCCTCTTCTTACTCTCTTTATTTTGAAGTAGCTCCGCAAAGAATGGTGCAAATGCAGAGAGTTCCTTTTTAACACCTCTCTGTAGAGGAAGGAGTCCTTTTCTCCATAGGCTCAGACAGTACGCTTGTGATGACATATCTGAGAGAGAGAGAGAGAGACAGAGAGAGACAGAGAGAGGGAGGGAGGGGTGGCTTGTTGAACCTCCCAAAACCTGGTACAAACACCTCAGAGCACAAAAAAGCGCTATTCTCTCGCGTCTAGCCTTCCTTTGTCAGAATTTTTACATGGTCGCAGCTGGGATGAAAAAAAAAAAAAATCGAAGGGGAGAGAAATATATCAGCAGACAACATCTGCAGATGGTGATTAGCATTAGGAAATTGCCTCCTTGAATGAAATTGGAATGTCGACTGTCAATTTCCTTTCATGCTCGCGACTCCTTTTCCGAGAAGCTAGAGGGCACTGCTTTGTCCTTAAATTGGGTACAATTTTGGATAAAGGGGGTAGCGAAAAAAACCCACTCTTTTCTTCGCGCAGCCTGTTATGATGTACTATGAGGACAAGAAAGAGACACCATTAATTGCGCTAAATATGAAGAGTCGGGTTTTTTTTTTTTTTGGTTAAGCGTTTCAAAGCGCCGCTCTTCGCCGAACTTCCCGCTCCCACACACTCTTCTTCTTCTTCTTCTTCTTTCTCCTCCTCCTCCTCCTCCCCCTCACTCCTCGTCCTCTGTTCCGCCGCGTTATCAAGATGTTTTTGTTTCGGCGCGCGTGCTATTAGGCTCCCTTTTCTTTTTTTTTTTTAAATACGTCGTGCGTCAACGTGGCGCGCGCTTTCGCCGCGGGCGGGCGCGGGAGATAAGGCCCCATTTATACTTTCGCGCGTGAGTCTGCGCGCGGACGGCGACGGCCAAAGCGCGCGCTCGCTTTTTTTTCCCCCCCCACCCGCGCGACGAGGCAGCCCTTTAATTGGGCCGACGCTTTAAAGTGTGTAGAGCTCTCCAGCAGCTCATAGAGCCGCCGCATTCACACTCCGCTCATTCACTTCGAGTGTGTTAGATGTAGGAATATTATTTACTTTCATACTCCAAATCAAAAAAAAGTCCCGCGCCGCACTGACGCACATCCACGGACACGGGATTTTCCTCCTAAAAAAAAAAAAAAACCCAAAAAACATTTCTGTCAGTGGATTTAAAAATGTGTCTCTGCTATAACATAACATCCAATAATCGTGTATCTAATTACAGTACAATCAGATCATTTTTTTAGACGAAAGGTAGTGATAAAAATACATTACTTATTACTATTACTATTACTAATTATTTAACATTCACATACTAATTTGCTTTTAATTAATATCATTTAATGGTATATATTTTATCTTACAAAAGGTGTGTTTAATCGTATAGAACTGCAGTCTGATTTTATTTTCTTATAAGGTATTAGAATGTTATTCACACACTGAAAAATAGGGAGTATGACACACACACTTATTGGCCAACCATGATTTTGTTTGGTTGCGGAAATAGTCTTATTACACGAAAAACAAATCTACATATTTACTAATTTTGTAATTATTTATGTCCATTACAATATTTAAATAACCCCCCCCCCCAAAAAAAATAAATAAATAAATAAAAAAACAAAAAAAAAACACGACATAATATTTTGATACTGCTATTTATTTGGACAAAATAAACCCACAAGAGTCTAAATCTCCCAGATGAAACGTGTCCAAGAGCCAGGAGATTTAGACACATTTCTCTGAACACTGTAAGAAAAAAGTCAAATCTTAAATAGACCAAAAAATTTGTAACAGTTGCTAGAATACAACAGCTATGACAATAACAATAGCAACAACTCTCTCGCCTTTCTCGCTCTACCATATAGACAGGATTTATACTGAGGCCAGATGTGCAGCAGTAAGGTTTTAATGCTGGAGCTTTAGATAAGGGTTTTACACACACACACACACACACACACACCAAAATATCCAAGCAATTAGCATGACTGTTAAAGCCCCAAGTAGCCACTAAAAGAAAAAATGCCACATGTGAGAGAAAAAAAAATCTGTTCTGCTTATCTCCAGCAAACTCCCCATTTCCGATTCGGCTTTAGTGCTGCGTGCCCTGTAATATAGAGTGCCTCCATACTGAACCTGTGCTGAGAGAGTGCCACTTCGATAGGGCTGATGAACTGACGGAGATATAGTGATATTTCTTCGACTTGGCGGCTGCTCGAGCTCTCATTAGTAAGTGTGGCGAGGCAATGCTGCGCTCAGGCATAAATGAGCCAGCTATCAGCCACTGCCTCCATAGTTGGTCTTATCTCATTAGGTTCCACATCAAAGTTAATCAGAGATGGGCATGGTAATTGGTGGAGGAGACAATGCCATAGATCGGGGGGAGAGAGGAGGTAGTGGGATGGAGAAAGATGGGAGAGAAACGTGTGTCATCTTAAAACATTGGCAAGGCTGGCAACAGCAGATAGGCAGAAGAATGAGAGAGGAGGGATAAAGTGATAGAGAGAGAGAGAGAGAGAGCGAGAGCGAGAGCGAGAGGGAAGGAGGGGGAGAAGGAAGGGAGGACGAGAAAGAGGGATAGAAGCTAGAGTGGAGGAAAAGGAGTAATGGCTGAGGCATAACAAGCAAGCTGCTCAGAATTAATGAGCTTAGCCAATAAGAAAAGAATAACCAATCAGTGTGTGTTGGGCAAATATAATTTAGGAATAATTGCTTGATTGCTTTTCTATAGTAGGCTGATTTGACCACACACAAGAACTGAGAATTAAGATGTCAAGACAAGAATTAATTTGGCATGCAAGGGCACACAAATTCTCTCTCTCCCCCCTTTCCGTGGCGGGCGCCCGGCGATGTTAGCAGAGTTGTCGTGCGCTAATGATGAAAACACAGAGGTAGATTGCACATTCATTTCCTGACTCCATTATCCGTAAGGAGTCGCATCCCTAATGCCACAGATGCCCCGATATCATGTAAAAGAGTGTGTATGCTAACACATTTAATTGCTGTTTTTGCATATTCCACTCCAGCCGTGATCGCTCGCCCCGGCTGATTGTGCAGTTTGTTTGGTATTGATTTCTGCCTCTTTTTTCTTTTTTTTTTTGAGGATGCAGGCTATAATTGTGATGTTTGACAGGCAACGCACACAAACACACACAAACACACACACTCCCTCTTCCAGAACAATGCTTGTTTTGAAGCCCTTTCTCCTCTCGCTGGATAGCTAATGTGCACCGACTTAAGAGAGCACATTTTATTTCTCGCTACCTGCTTTGAGAAATGAGCCGCGACCTCTCTTGACGCTCTACTTGGAGAGCCTTGAGGAAAATATTTTTGTCTTGTCACACGGTCGGTGGCCACACGGCACATGTCTAACACCCAGAATCGCAGAACACGCTCTCGGGCGCTAATTATCTTCTTTACAATCGCCGGTCCTCTTGGTGAAAACAATTGCTTTATTTTTGACCAGGCTGCCAGAAACCTGGGCCTACATGTGGTTGCTTATTAAATAAGAAAGGAGCTGGTGATAACCACTGGATCTAATTCAAGACCGGGTCTGACATTAGCGCGTGCGTTTGGATTGAGTTCGAGCAGCCCCAGTTCAATTTATATTTAAATAGGTGGTGCGTCCAAATAGGAGTCCGTGCATATGAATATAGCCATATATTTGCTCCCACATGCGTCTGCTACTTAGTTCCAATTAGGCTGAAAACACTGCTGCTGATTTGGAGCCGGCGCACAGTGGCCGACTTATCACTGCTCCACAGGTTCCACTGTGTTTATTTTCACATGAGTGAGTGTGTGTGTGTGTGTGAGTGTGAGTGCAGACATAATTTCAGCAGTGGCCCAAGTAAAGGGGGGAGTAAATAAGGCAACAGGGATTGTCAGGTGGGTGTCCTGTATCTGCTTGCAGCTGCGGAAGACACACACACACACGCACACCCTCTGTCCTGACTGTCACTATACTACACATTGTGTGGGGACACAGGGGCCACAAGGTACCCTTGCTTTGATCTGCATGGGGCCCCTACTGAGTCACAGGCAATGACTCTATCTTGCTACATCAAGGAATTTTGCCAGTGTTCGATTATTTCGCTGGGGGAATAAACCTCATTTTAGGGTGTTCCGCATTAACCTATTAGGCAGGCTCATCTGCATTGCTAATGCAGGCGGGGGACAGCTGTCAGGGGCGAGGGGGAAAACATGATCGCGCAATCCTTGAGTGAGTGATCCCGGCTCCGATTAGCCGCAGTGAAGTTCGCTGAGCCCAAGTGATAAGGCGGGCTGAAATTCCCAAGTTGCCAATAGCTCTGAAAATTATCAGACTGTAGGCAAAGGCGAAATTGTGCCTGCCGGCGCCTGGGCTTCAATCCAGGGACTGCCCAGATTGACATTATTTAAAGCTATGGAAATGTAGCCTGTCTGCCTATCAGGCCCCGGCTGAAATAAGATTTTTTCTCATTCCTGCCCCATTTATGAACATGTCCAGGATGGATACTGGCATTCTCGAAAAGGCAATTTGAGCATAATTTAACAATTTTATGATCTAATCTGGATAACAGAAATAAACAAACATGGATAGGACCGGGCCGGGTGCTGGATGCAGTTAGGTCTGAGGTAATCATACAGAAAACCTATTTCAAGAAGAGCAAATATGAGCATATACCATACACATTGCATATTGTTTCACTGCATCGCCCCTGCTGTAGTTATACTTGAACAGCCATCATGTAATGCACTGTTTCCAATACAATGGTTACTTATTACAGATGTATAGCTCACGAGATGTACAAATCTGTTTGCCCATGAGGTACAGTAGGAACTGCAATAAAGATGTACTCAATTGCAGATCATTACAATAGTATTTTTTTTACTGCTGTTCAGATGTTAATAAAAACATCTAAAACATTAACCAAACACTGTCATCCTCATGTTTTGCATTCTTGTTTTTCACATAAATCAGACTTTCTAATGGGACCGGCGCAACAACAAGCAATGTCTGGCTGTACCAAACCTAATCAATGTTAGAGCGGAGGGCTGAACCCTCTGGCCCGGCCTGTTTGACTTAAGCGTTCCATTTGTGCTCTCCCCGATCCCACAGCCTTTGTGTACATTGTAATGAGTGTTGCCGTAATCCTGGGATTTTCCCGGGGGTCGTCCCATGGCAATGCCGCCTCCCAGCCTGGCCACACCAGGAATGGAGTTTAACCCAACCAGGGGGCACAGGGAGGGGCTGAAGGGAGAACAACAATGACCTGTCTCCCAAGAGATACCTCCATTTACGGCTGGTTTGGACGTTTCTGATAGACCTGCTAACCCATTTTAATCCTATTAGAGCAAAGACCACAAAGAGTGAATCTGCAGAAGGCGGGGTGGAAGGAGGGAACTCCCAATTTCTGCCATGAGGGAAAGAGAGACAACAGTTCTCCCATCAGTGCCCATCTATTAGAGTAGCAGACAGAGGAGCGAAAGGCAAAAACAACATAAAAATCCCAGCAACAAGCTGATTCGTTGTCCAGAGACAAGACTCCAAAAAGAGGACCACCAGAGGTCAGGCATCTACAACGTCAACTCAATGAACATCTATCTCCAGCTATAACGGATGTGTTTCTGACGGGCCGGGTGATGAATTTTCTTCGAGGCAAGCGACAGGAAATGGTACTGTTGTGCCTCGTAGGCGTTAGTACCTAAGGGTCACCTCACAAAAGCTCAGGGAGGCTGTGAGGCCTCAATGCGTCTTTGTTCCGCACTCCGGTTATGGGACGCGCGGTGGCCAAGTGTGCTGGTGGTCTGTCCTGTTGCCCCATCACCAGTGTCGAAGCTTAAAGTCCCCCATTGTGACTGACGAGGAGGGGGGAGTGACAGGGTCCATACAGACAGAAAGTGTTCTTTAGCCAAACAGGGCAGGATATGACTCTTTAAGGGCCGGGGGTGTGAATGGACAATGCCACCATGGAAGAAAAGCTGCTCAGAAAGCAAGGGACACTGGGAGATGGTGCACTGTCACACTGAGTGAGCATTTTTTAGCCTTCCCAGAGCACTTCTTCATTCATTTAGCTCTGTTGAGGTAGACTTGCCAACAAGTCCCTGTGGAATTATGCCACAATCATCTTCAACTGTTATTTTATATGCAAGTCTAAACTTCAGGCTGATCAGGATGCATCAGAATAAGCGTGACGCTATCATAATCAGAGTTTCTTCTACAGTTTCCAAATGACCTATAGTGAGAACGAAAGGCCACCATTTGGACAAAGTTAATGCAGTTACAAAAGCTGGCATTACACCTCATGATAATTTCACCAGAAACCGGGACTCAATGCTAGACGTGACACGACTTCTTCACACAACAGTTCGGTTATATGCACTACCTTGACATCATTAGGTGAATAGCGGCTACAGCCTATTTACAGTTGTGCCTTGGTTTTGCAGAGATGGGATGGACAGAGCGTGAATTGATGGACAGACCCTCTAAAGCTCTGGTCTGGTTATGTCTGGCCCCTGCATCCCTTGGGGCCACTGTGTTTAAAATAACACAGAGCAGGGATGCTAACCACCATGTCATACATTTATGTATGGGCCTGACCTTTTCAATAATGAGTGCACATCATAACCGCTGACCTAAAACAAACTCGCAAATGTCCTTTGCTAAGGTGTGAGATGGAAATAAAGGAGGGGAAAAACACGGACAAAAAAAAATAAATCAGTAAAAAGTGATATTTTTCTCATGTGTTGTTTTTATGTATGCATTGTTTTTAAGATCATTAAATAAGTAGCTTTATGAAGGTTAAGTACTCATTTCAGTCTAGACTTATATATGACTGCTTTGCAGGAAAAGTCATAGAGAATAAAATGTTGAAATGTACTCAGGTGCTGCTCAATAGTTAAAGCACGAGGTTGAGGTAGAAGTGGATGTGTTAATTCAGTACAGGCAATATTGCTGTGCATCCAGAGAAATTGCATGTCTGGAGAAAAAGTGGAAAAAAACCCCCAACACAACTGACTTTTGCTGTTTTTATCCTCTATATACACAAAGATTAATCCTCCATTTTGCTTATATTTTTTAACTGTGTAAAAAAAGACTCCTGCAAGCAGAATGGAACAAATAAACCTGAGAATGGAGATACTTCTAACTCAGGAGAGCCCTTTTTGACTTTCTGATGAAACATCCAAACTTTTCTCATAAAAAACCCTTCCCCCCAAACGATTTAGTCCCGGATCCAACCTTGGAATGGTGCCGACAGAATAGACAGGTAATATTGACTATGACCCGCTGGCTACAGTTATATGATAAGCACTTATCTGTTTGCACTGCACAGTCATTCAGTGTCTCTCCTTCCAGTGTGAGTGTTCTACCACCTCGTGTTTACATCCTGTGGCAATATCCACACACAATGGACACAAAGCGGAGGACAGAAGCGGCGGGCTGCCTGACGCTTCACCCCTGCTCAGCCCACGCATAATTGCCTCCTTTCGGGTTGTTGTGTGCTTGCACGTCCCTGCCACAAAACAAGTGCTTCACGCTAGGAGCAGTTTATAGCCATGTTTGGCTCGGAGGAAGGAGCTAAACAGAGCCTCTTCTCCTATCCACCGGCTAAATCTTTCACCCGCGGAATTCCGCCGTCGCTCAGAGCGCCCGCATTGTACTGCGGATGCGGCACAGCTGAAGCAAACAGGAACTATGCATTACAATACATAGGTGGTTATTTTCCTAAGTACCGAGTTTGCATGGCGAACGCTGTTGTATCAGGTCAGAGAGTGTACTTGACAGGAAATATGCATACTGAGTGGCTACTTGTGCTGCTTTTCATTTGCATTGTGTATTGATTTTGGGGGGCCCATTTAATCTAATATTATGTGTGGGTCTTGCACTGCTTTCAGCATGTTTGAGAGGGATGGTTATATAGGGGGTTTAATGATAATTGCACTAGTGGAGGCAAATCCAGGTAGATCTCAGGCTTGTCTGCCTAGTTTGGGTACCGCCGTACTCTCCCCCGTCTCTCTCTCTCTCGTTCTCTCTGAATGGCTGGATGAGTGAGAATGGATGTACAAAAAAGACAGAATAGGTAGACAAATATATAAACATTGGAGAAAGTGTATCCAATTCATTTTCTTCCTTCGTAAAACACAATTAACCTTGCAGGGTTTTACCGTGGTCTGTTCTACTTGTCACAATGGGGAAGTATGAAAGCCCTTTCAAAATGTGACATTTCTAATTTGTGCAAGATTACTTTCTTCCCTGTCATTGTGTCCCAGGTTAAAGCTCCTTTGTAGTACAGAGTTTCCTCTTCCTGGCCTGCATGAGATGTTACTCTGAAATGTCAGCACCTAAAGAAGATATCAAATCCTCCACAGATCCCAATGGATTCTTGACAAATGCCATTATTGTAATACATTCACTCATCATGTTGTCCCTCCCTGTAAAAAAGAAGAAGAAGAAGAAGAAGAAGAAGAAAAGAAAAGGCATAACCCCCATAATAATGTGATGGTTATCACCGTGCATGCATAGAAAAATAAATGAGCCACACACCCAAAACATACCAAATCATATTATTGTCATGGTCACGCTTCCTTGTCTCCTGATAGAGCCAGATTAAGCTGTCAGAGACAGTGAAACGATAAGCTGCTGTTTGGTCTACAAATGAAGAGTAATTAGGGGCACTGGCTGCCAAATACAGACCCAGACATCTTCATTCCTCCAGGACAGCATTTCAATTTGAGTCTGGATTTAGCCCGCGCAAATCTCGCCAGCAGAGAATTCAGGTGTTTGGAGTTCAATCGTTTACCGCATTCAGCCTTTTCTCGCTCTCATATTCCCCATTTTCTGCAGGTCTCCCGCTCCCTCAGGTTGCCCAAGGTTTAAAGAAAGGCTGGGGTAGTGATGGTGGCGGTCCTGAAGGGGCTTAATTTTCGACGGACATGCGCAAATATTAATGAGCTTAACGAAGAGGCGGCAAGCAACATTTAATAGACTTGACAAACAGCTCCGGGCTTAGCAGGTTGCGGTAAGCACAGGGAGTTGTTTGAAGAGCATGTCAGATGAACTTCATTGGTATGAGAGAGGAAAGCCAATGACACAAGACAAAGAAGTATTTCCTGTACGAGCATCTAAATGCAAAAATCTTTCTTTTGCAGTTTGAAAGCACATAGTGCATGTACTGCAATGAATAAAAAAAAATGAAATAATCTTAATGACATTGCTAATGAAAGCTGTCATTTCTATGTATGCATTCTCCGACAAAGCATGCATGTCAATGAAGTCATGAATTTATGTTTATCATATAGGATTTAATGACATTTGCTAATGAAAGCTGCCATTCCTAAGTACTTATTCCCTAACAAAACATGCTTCCGAATGAAGTCATGAATTTACACGCACAGTATACGAATAAATGACATCTGCTAATGAAAACTGTCATTTGTTGCTAAACAGACATGCATATAAATGAAGTCATGGACTGATTTTTATAATATGTGAACAAGCAAATTCATTCGGGGCATTTTTCATCCCTTTGAAAAGTTCCAAAATTCAAATAACGCCACTTGTTTTGATCATCAGCGAGCACCTCTCGGCGTTGTGTTTTAACCTCTATTAGGTGGGACGGCAGGGCGGGCGGCACGCTGGCATTTGGTAAGTGTCACAGTGACAGCACTTGGTGGGGGAATGCCGGCTTGTCAGCGGCGAGCTTTATCACCAGGCTTTTCTCCTTTGCGGAGTGTGGACTAATAAGCCTAGAAATTACAATTGCCTTCCTGCTGAATCCCCGATAGCTGCAAATAATGATATCAGTGCCCTGCTAATCTTCTCAGCTCGCCGCTTGGCATCAGCCTATTGAGTCACCTGTCATACTCATGTCTGATGAGGTGAACTTAATCTCACAGTCTGTAATGACAATGGGGGCCATTTGAATGTTAAGAATGATATTTGTCAAAGTTTCCTGTTTTTTTTTTAATGGTCTTCTAATGTCTTTTGCCATCGGGCAAACTGAGACATTGTCAAAAGCTTCAGATTAAGTTGAGGCAAGAACGATGAGTCATATGATGTTCTCTATTCATGTCTAAAGATCGTAAAGTGGACGTACATTTGAAGTTTGAAGAAATCAAGCAAATAATTTTTAACACTGACATTTCTGCTTTATCCATCATCCAACGTCAACATCACCACTAAACGTCATTACTAAAAAGATGCTATTAATCGATTAATTCGAATTATGAAGCTGTCTTTCCCCTACCTTATTGTTTATGTCTTATTTAGCTGCCTAACATGTCCAGCGCTATTTGGATAGAGCACATCATCGTCTCACAATTACGTGAATCTTTTTATCCATATCGCACATCTTCTGTGAGATTGTAGCTCTCCTATTTAACTAACAAACGCTACTTTTATTGATCTAATTATGAGGCCCCTTTTACCTGTAACTTCAACAGCCTCCACTTCACACAGTGACACAAGTACAACCAAGTCCTCTAAAGAAGCATGATGAAGACGACAGCCCTGGCGAAAAAGGAATTAGTTTCAAACACAACACTTATGCTTATGAAGCAATCCAAGGTCAAAGGAAGTAAAGTCTCTCCCGTCACTCCACTCTGTTGTATTGTTCGTGCATATCAAGAGTGGCCGAGATGAATTAACCCAAGAGGCACAGGAAGGATAAAATAAATATATATATATATAAAATGTATGAAGAGTTTAACTATGTACCTCTGTCACAATGCAGGCTGTTTAAAATCGTCCTCTGCTATTTGTCCAGAAATGGATTAAAGTATGAGATGGGGAAATGGTAGACAGATGAGCGAGCTGTTATGATCCGAGTCTTACGAGTTGCAAAACACGGCAAGAAGCAAATTAACTAAAATCTTCACTGATTTTCACTGGTTTTTCTCGATTTTTTTTAGAGTTCAGCACAAGAAATATGTAAAGCAATATTACAATGAGAAAGTTAGTGCAGAAAATAGGATTTAATTGTGATGTCCTTATGAAGACAGTTATTTATTATGCAAAATATTAAGACTAATTACAATTATATTAATCCATTAAATTAATCTATCACAGTTACTAGAGTATTTTTACATATTATAATGCCATCACTATAAAGGGGCTCGAAATGTTTGTGATATGGTGAATTAAAAAAATCTGTTATTCTTTAATACAAGAAAAGCTTGTTTTCTCAAAGTAAAATATAAAAGGAGTGTTGTTTTCTGAAGAAAAAACCCCTCACAACACACTGTCGTCGCTTCTTTCTCCCTCCTTCATCAGTCATCGATCAGTCTTACGGAAACCTGTGTCATTAGATAAGTGACTGCTTCCCACCGCTGTCAGATTACCATTGACAGGACAATCAGCACTGCCTTACTAATGTCAGCGCTGACAAAGAATCATTTAGGCTCCGGCGTGTACTGCACCGTGCCACTCGCCGCTTCACCCTGTCACAAAGACCACAAATGGCGGCTGTTACCGCGTGCCGTAAAGGGAAGCAGCTTTCCTCAGAACGGCCCATTTAAACAGAGTTGGCTGCTTATAGCGAGACCTGCCCTCCAGCTATAATCACATTATTTAGTGAAGCCGGTGGCTCTGCCTCATGTTGTTCTTCTTTTCCCTGAAAATGAACACACTTGCAGATTCCTCTTCATTCTCAAAATAACGTGAGGGAAAACATGTTGCAAGAGACTACCATCTTCAGCTGTAGCCTAACAGAGAAAAAGGGAGGAAGCGTTTATCTATAAATGCACAAAAATTCTTGTCTTAAACCTCAGAATGGAGTGAAGAGGGCGGGACGCGAAACGTAATGGAGTTTTGTGCATGCTCTGCCATGCTGATTCTCGGGCTGCCGGCCCGCTCATGCTAATGACTCTCTCTGTGTTCGCACAAAGGTAAACCGGTATAAAAAGCTGTTATGGGGGAAACACAGGCTGTGCACGTTTCCACTCCAGCTTGAATTAGCCAAAGGACAGAAAGGTCAAAATGTTGCCATTATCAACACAAATCCTTCAGCGGACTGCCCGTTTAAATGTCGGTAAGCTCGCTCCGTTAACACCTCCGTGTTCCTCTTTCCGAGCACAGGGGAAAAAAGGAAAAATTGGAAAATGTCTGGGCGTTGAGGAGAATGAAACACTGTGGTATATTCAATTCCAGCAATAGAGTTATTAGACGTCTGAATAGAGAATTTGAGAACATACAGAATGTCATTTTTACCTTTAAATGTGAGGAAATAGGTTGGGGAAGAACTTGCTGGAGTTGAACAACTGGAATAGCAAAACATTAGATTTAAACTACACATGGACCATCCCAAAGCATGCATAGCAATTAGGGCTAAACAGACAGTCTGTTCTCGGCATTCGAGATTTCCCTCAAAATGACTATCTGGTTCTTTTATGCTGTAATTTAAAATCTGTTTGGCTCCCCTGAAGAGGAATATTATTTCTGTGTGAGAGACACAGTCGCGCTAATGAGCGTGGTTAAGATCATTATATTTTAAGTATCATTGCAATGTTCACAGCAGGGAACGCGAGAAATCTCTGTAATAATCTGTTTCTGCATCTCACATTCAAAGTGACATCTGAGGCTGGAGCTTTAATGCGGGGGAATAATTAGCGTGTCTGTTGCCTTTGACATTCCGGAGGAGGAAAAATAGTAATGACGACGCATAAACTAGGAGTAATTTAGTCGTGCTTCAGTTGAAGTTTCTGCTACGCTGATATTCCGTTTTATTTGCATTGATGTCTTGGCAGAAGTAGTTTGCTGCTTGAACAAAGGGTCTGGAGTATGTTAAGTGCTTTTGAAATGGCAAGCTTTCCAAGCAGCAGAACCATGGCGGATGAAAGGGTGTGAAACACAATGTGGAAATCGATTTCACAATCTCCTCTTTCGCTCCGCCAGCAGAGTGGCGCTATGTCAACGCGCCGCCGCGCATGTCCGTACATTTAACACACTCTCAATGAAGGACTTAGCAATTTCTTGTTCTGTTATTAAGCCCGAAAAAATTAATGCATGTTTGTGCTTGGATGAGTAGAGGAGGGCTAGGAATTTTTCAATTGGTTTGAAATTGATTGGATTGTTGATATAATGTAGTGCCACTACAGTTGCCACGTCTAGAGAGCTGACTCGATTCTGCCTGACTGATACAGCACAGACAAGAAGACCTCCGATATTCCCAGATGAAAGGAAAAAAATGGCATAACGTGACATCTTCGGCTGTATACGCGGCGCAATTAGCATGCTAAGCGACGGTAATGACAAATAAGAAGTTAAGCCCTGAGCTCTTCTCCCCGTGATTGTCATTTGAAGCACCCTTGTCAGGACTTGTGATGTATTTGTTTTGTTTGCTGCCATCATGTACAGTTTGCACTTTGTCACCCAGCTGCATTGTTGTTGGGCGTCAGGACGTCTCTCGCTCCGTACGGCTGTCCGTTGAATATAAATGGCAGCTCAATGTCTGCTGATGACAAAAGGGCCACAGAATAGGATGCGATGGGACAGGCGGTGGGGGAAAAGGAAGAGCTGGTGTGTGGAGGACTGTCTCTACCATCTGTGAGGACGGGGAAAAACAGGATGTGAGCACAGTGAAATTAAAAAGGCTTTTTCTCCGTGATTAATAGCGGCGATACACGTCAAGCCGTTTCACCATATTTAACACAACTACAGCAGTATGCAGCTGTTGCATTCTCTTCTCCAAAACGAGCAGAGGCGAGAGGGAGGGAGAGAGAGAGAGAGAGGGAGAGAGAAAGAGAGAGAAGGAAGAGTGCAGCAGGGGGTGGGCAACAGGAAAGAGAGAATACAGCACAGCTATCATCAAATCCTACACTATTTCACTACCACTATAATTCTCCACTGTGCAAAGAAGGGATAATGGGACTTAAACATAAGATCACATCTGCGACAGCCCGCTCTGAAATTACGATGACAACATATCCCTTTTTTTGGGGGGGTTTCGCTTTTAATCTTAGCTCGGTAATTAAGCGTTTTATTCTTGAAACAGTGTCACCACAAGCATGTAAGTCAGCTGTTTGTTGCCTCCGAAATATACGGCCGAAAGAATACGAGCTTCGTCGTCAATTAAAGAAGCGCCGACTTAATAGGACGACGAAGTCGAGCAAACAGAAACGGCTCTCCGGCGGCCGGCGCAATAGGTAGGGAGTTTGCTTTCTTTTGAGATTCGGGGGCCCAGTAAATAAACAGCCAAACGAGGGGGAGGCACAAAGCACGGCCTAGCAAAGCGTCCCCAGACACCCATTATACGAGAGGGGAGGCAAAATTATGCCCCAGCAAATTGCTAATGATGAGCCAGTGATGTCTTGTTAAGCGACATTGTTTGGCCTCAGATCCCTTTGTGTCTGCCTCGTATTTCGGGCTTAATGAAAGACAAGAAAGAGCCCAGCGCTGCGTTCATGCCTCCCTTTTTCCTCCTCCTCACCCGCTTGCGTTTCGTTTGGTGCCGTTAACTCATGCCTGCATCTTTGCCGGGCTCCGTCCCTTGGCATGAGCGGGCCTGATTTGGCAGAGGAGAGCATGCTAGAGTGGGCTCGCACAGCAGGGGAGGGCCTTTTGATGCGGACCCCCCGGGAGCCCGGCGCCAAGGCAGCACTGCGGATCACAGATGTTACAGCTTTCATGTAACAGTTAACTTTTTCCTAATTAAAGTTGCCCAGCTAATTACACTTGCCACTATCTGATCGTTGCCGAACAGGATAAGGTAGACGCCGGGACGTACGAGGGAGGATCACATCAAAGATTTTTTTTTTTGACATTTTTTTCGGCAGGAGAGGGATGAGCAGCGATTAGGGCGGGGCCGGCGGTCGAACGGCGCGGACCCCATGCAGGGTTTGGGCCTCACCTGGGCGAAGAAGCGCGTCAGGACCCAAATGCGGCAGTACCCATCTCATTTGCGCCAATGCCTTCCCTGAATTCGGAGGCGTAATTATGAAAGGAGAGAGGAGGGGGTGGAGGTAGGAAAAAATGACCAAAGGAGAAAAAAAATCCCTTTAATTAGCAAGGCAAGTCCAAGCACAAGAAATGGAAATTAGTCACAGTGTAATAAATTAGCCTGTGCATACATTACGTGAAATGAACACCCTCGGGGCTACGAATTAGTGCTTTTGGCCGTGCACCCTCATGTATCTAAATAAACCATTCAGTCCGCGCTTATTATATGCTCACACAAAGAGACGTCTCCGAAACCGTCTTTCCTTACAAATCAGCCACGCACGCGCCGTTTAGGAGGACGCTATATGTGCAGCGGGAAGTGGCGACGTTTGCAGGGGGGGAATAAGAGGAGGAGGAGGAGGAGGAGGGATGATGGAGGGGAGAACGACGGCCATATTTTGCCCCGCTCGCTCGCACCACCTCGCACTCATGCATTTGTAAACTATTGCACATTGCTTTCTCATTTCAGTTTGATTAGCAGTGCTGTTTTCCGAGCCTATCGCTGGGTCCCCCAACCCCCCCCCCCCCGTCACTGCAGTAAACAAACACAAATTGAACCAAAGTTGAGTTGAGCTGGAGAAAATTGCATCAAAATAACACAATAACCACAAGACAGCGGCGTCAGATAGCAGCGACAAAAAGCGGGACAAATTACACAAATTAAGAGCATGATGCGAATTGTATTTTGCCATCCTCACTGGCCATTTGGAAGAGAGGGGGGCTGGAGGGAGGGCATCGCTTGATGGGCAGCAGAGCGTGTTTTGATGATCTTATCTAGAAGCGATTATTCATACTTGTCCTTCTGCTTGAATTAAAAGCAAAAGGTGCTGGAGCCCGTTAAAGCCAAATACTTGAATGGCTAGTGAACTCTCACCTTCGCGCGCATCCATTTAGCTTGCAAATGAAAGCCAAGTACAGTCAGCGAGAGCCATAATGGGCCTTTCTTCTTGCGGAGTGCGGTCATTACATACTAATTTCTTCTGGAAGCTCTTCAGGAATTAGAAACACTTGGCTGTGGTGTGCCTGCCTCGCTGAAGCGCCTGGGCAAACAATGCCAGCACACAAGGTGTTTGTTCAAGGCCTACTTACAGTGACTGACCACAATCCAGGCTCAGTTGAAGAGGGGCTGATTGCAGCTTGATCTGTCGCTTCTTTCAGATACAAGGGAAGAAATGAACAGGAGAATATCAGCAGCGTGATTTTTCATCATCATTAAATAGATTCAGATTGAAAAAAATTCTTTTCATGCCTCACTTCTTTTTTGTTTCTAGAAATAGGAAGTATTAAGCCCAGACCATATTTTAGTAAAAGATATAAATCATAATCGATCTAAGCATTAGAACACATTACAGAGATGAAAGAGTAGAGGCCATGTCATTTTGGGGTCCATTTAGATTTGATATGATTAAAAATACGAACATGTTTTTTTTTTACACAACATTTAATGTACTTGGGTAGTATCATAGAATGTATTTTATTGAAAGTCATATAGTTATTTAATAAACAGCTAATGATGTCCTCATTTCTGTGACAATTAACTCATTTATTCAAAGGCACCGAGTAGGACATAGACATGCTGATTTGAGTTGATCTGCTGGCGGATGGTTAAGTGATAACACCTAGCAACATTCCCCGAATTGAGAAAGAACATTGGAACATACAGCAATTAGCTTACATCAGTTGTTTGGAAAGGGAGCTGCTGACTTAATTAAGCGAGCAAACGGGTAGCTGATTGAAAAGTCTAATTAATAGAGTTAGCCATTTGTTATTTGACCAATGCACTAGTTACAGTACAAGCTTTCCTGTTATTCCGTGGTGTTAAATCATAATTTGAAATAAGATTAACTATTAAATTACATGTGACAATGAGAAAAACGGAAAGGGAAAAAAACACAAATTCTGACGTTTTAATTGCATGCCTGGCTCCAGTCCTGAAAATTAGTGTGACCCTTTTTTATTGCATTTGTACATTAAGTGGGGCAGAGGCGTTATACACTATCGAGCACCGACCACTAACACCATCCGTCAGAACTGTTATCTTTTCGTGTTGTTGAAATATTTTCCCAGGAAGCAGTGGGAATGTTGTGACCTGTCCCAGCCTGCCTGGGGTGATTGAGACATCACATAATCCATGTTGCCCTGCTGTCAGTGGTGTGTGTGTCTCGTCTGTGTCTGTGTGTGTCATACCACACAGAGTGGAAATACATTGACACCTGGGAGACAACAGAAAAATAGAAAAAAATATTTAAATGGTAAATTCACGAATTTGGCTAATAATTAAGTATTCAAATATTCATATTTAAACCTCAAAGCCGTGTTTTACCCACGAATCAAAAACCCACATGGTAGGATGTTTTGAAAAGGAGACACTATAGCAAAATGCTAAAATTCCACGTCCCCTCTCTCCTTCCATTGTTTTTCCTATCACACTCCCCTCTCTTACGCTTCGACTCAACACACACTCCTGACTCCTCGCTCGCTCTGCCTCTCACACTCTCTCCAAAACTCTCACTCTTTCTAGCGTTCTCACTTTCCCTCTCTCCCGCTTCCCTCCCTTGCCTTTCTTCTCCTCTCCTCTCCCTCTGCCTCCCTCTCTCCGTTGCCTTGCTCTGGAAAGCAGCCAGTGTTTACGCACTTATCCGGCTGGCTAATCCCTGCAACATTAAGGCTCACTAAATAGGTGTTGGAGGAAAAAAAAGGCAGAGGACAGAGCAAGGGCCATTAGAGAATGAAGTCCGCTCAATCCTGTTATCACCTGTCCCTCTGTCCCCCCCTACCAGCCTGCTCCCCACTGTCACAGAGCCACTGATTACAGCCCACCACACCAACCCCTGGCCCCGCTTGGTGTGTGTGTGTGTGTGTGTGTGTGTGAGAGAGAGAGGGAGAGAGGGAGAGAGAGAGAGAGAGGGAGAGTGGAACTCCTTTCACAAGGCTTACATGTGAGAGACAGGAAAGGAGAAAAGAAGGGCTTCTGTGCATGTGTAGATTAATGCATGTGAATTTTAGTTTGTATATTTCCTTTGCAGGAAATAGACCAAGGAGAAAAAGATATTTACTAGTATTACATTCACTGATATCCGTAGATGGCTGGGAAGGTGTTTGTAGTGTTATATTTATGTATGTTATAATATACAGAATTATGCTTTTTAATAATGTATGCATTGTGTCATTGTATTATTATTATTATTAGTAGTAGTGGTAATGATATCAATAATATGGTAGTAATGTTATATTTATATAATTATCATTCGAGGGATTAAGCGGGTCTACATAAACTTTGGTCTAGACATTAAATCTACATGGGACTGGTTTTGTGAACATGGTTATAGCCCTAGTCTTGGACTATATCTGAATACAATGATTCACCATAAATCAAAGATGATCTAAGCTTAGGGTTAATCATTCAAAACTAGATGGAGTATCGCTGCTGATTTCCTGAATCGATTCGATTCCGATTCACAAGGTCATGATCTGATTCAATTCGATATCGATTTATTTAGAGATTTCCTTGCGTTAAATACTAGTTTGCTTGGTTATAAAATAACTTGTTTTAAAACCGAAGTATTTTAAACATACGGCCTTTTATACTGAGCAGGTGATTTGAGCGGAAGCGGCAGTCATTCCTTCGGTTGGAGTTCGCCGGTCTCTCCGTTTTATAGCTCTCCTTGCGGTCGCTGAAAAAAAGTGATTATAACCGCTTAGGAAAAAAAGATGATCATGATTTTTGAATCGATATAAGTATTTTTTCGGGCGAGAATCGATATTGATCGGTGAATCGATTTTTTTAACTCATCGCTTTTTTGATCCCTGAGAACATACTCGGAAACTTTGGTACCTACCATACTTTTGTTCTGCTAAAAAATGGGGCGTGAAAAGCTGATCACGGCGATTGCAGGGCACCCTGTCTTGTATGATCTGACCCTTTTCACCTTCAGAGATGGTTACAAGAAAGCACAGGCATGGGATAGAGTGTCTGAGGTATTATACTGAATTGTGTGCTCAATATATATATATATATATATATATATATATATTTTTTTAAATTTACTAAGTACCAAACTTTAAGTAATTTAGAGTGATTCTGTTCTTGGCACAATTTGATGGATTAGCCTCACTGGTGGGACCTCTTGTATTTGAGTGCCTCATGTAGTTTTGGAGCACAAGGCAACAGCAACAACAGCACAACTCTGCACCAGCCACACACCTTCCTAGCGTCACTGACTGCTTTACCTAAGATCAACGTTCAATGGCCCGTTCAGAAAATGAGTGGAGTGTAGGCGACAAGAATTGGACAAAAATATTTTGACAGCAATGCTTTTTCAGCATCTTCAGCGATTTTACCGCTTTAGTAGCTCTTGGTGTGAACGTAGCATAAGACAATTGGTACAGTGCAAATAGCCTTCATTAAAAATACTATTCCTTAAAGGCTAATTTATAACATTAAAAACACAATAAAATTCAGCTCTTGAAACAAAGAGTATAAAGATATATGTCAAGGCTTCTGAACAATGTTTTGCGTCAAAAACACCATAATTATATTATCATATATAACTCCATTTTATACCTCGCTGCTATTGAATTTATGAGCACAGTAACTAGATAAATTAGTATTCTTCAATAATAAATAGTCTGGAAAGGCCAAGCTTAAATATCTCCACCCGGCATGTAGAATCAACACCAGCAGCCGAGATGGACCTGCACGTTAGTTTTAGTTTATTTCATCATTTCACAGATCTGACCTCTGCCGGAGTCAATACATTGCTCATTGCCCCAAACCCAACAACTTGTCTCGTCTCGCGGTAGACTTATCTACTCATGACCACACCGTATGGCTAATACTTTACTATTTTATGGTGGTTGATGGACCAAATAATGCTAATAATGCATTTATTATAATGTTAGCCAAGCAGTGATGCCAGCGTTGTTGAGAAGTGGGATTATAAGCGTTGATGTTCTCTGTCCTCCACTGTTTGTTTAGCGATGACGAAAATGTCATGTTCCCAATGTTAACATAATAATATCCAAAACGTAGCTTATTTGGAGCTGCTTTCTAAGCGGGCAACAGAAGAAAATGCCGGAACCCCGGCTTAGCAATAGGAAAACCGGTTCCCAGCCTTTTTTGACCATACATACCACGGCTGCTGTTTAGACTCTAATAATGATAATGTTGGCCTCCATATTTTGCCAGCGCTGGATTTCCTTTTACAGCCTGTGACAAATTATAGAAAGGCCTGTGTAGCCAGGCAGATTAAACTTTGCTGGCCTTATCTGTGTGTGACAGGGACAGCATAATAGCTGACAAGGTGTCTAAGGCGTGTGGTTTGGACTGGGAGGCGAACAGCGGGAGAGATTGCCAGCTTTGTCACCAAAAGAAGGGACATATGTTATTAGCTGTAAAATGCTAAAACTGATCAGCCCCCAACCCCACTCTTTTTTAGAGACTGTGACGTCTGTTTTGCCCATATGAAGGTTTTTCGGGGATTTTTGTTACTTTGACTTTAAAATTCAAATGCATTTAATTTTTGTTTACTGGGACGTGTTAAAGATATGAGTGCCGTTTTTGTTCTGAGAAGGAATTGAGTGCAACAAATATTAATTTAAAGTTATGTAAATACTAATATAAATACTAATTTATATATATATACCATATATATATATATATTATATATATATATATGTAAACTCAAACAGTATACACCAGTTTTAAACACATATAATACCGTTTTTGAGTTCCAAAATAGCATCCGCTTATATCTAGGTCCTCTTTCTTCTTTTCAATAACATCATAAAGAGGACTTTTGCAGATTGGGTGGGGGGACTCAGACCAGTCACATGAGGTTTGTTTCTTAAAAGGACCACTACTCAAGGCCAGTCCCAAAACATGTTAAACCTAGAAAAAGAGAAGACAGTCAGAGACCGAGACGGAGGGAACAAACAGTCAATTGATTCCATGGAACCTTGTCCATCAAGGCCACCAGGTTGGGACCAAAGATATTTGGAATGTGTTTAAGAAAGAAATAGTTACAGGCACAAAAAGCAGCTGAAGCAGGGCTTTTGTTTGGGCCTCAAAGGAGAGGCTGCATTCGCTTCGTAGCGCACTCCTGTTGTGAGTGAGAATGACAACCGTGTACATAAAAGCCAAGGGTAAAGCCCACATCATGCCATCCTGAATGGGTTGAGCTGCAAACAGATGCAAGCCCAAGCAAAGGGGGTCTAATTTTATAGTGTGTGTGGAAGATGTCATTGTGTTTTTGGATGTGTCAGATAGAGCCATAAAATAAGAGAAAGATTACTGATGTTGTCAAGATTATCTTTTTGAAATGACAATATGATTCTGATCAGCCAGATGAAAATAACTTGTAATTTGGTCCATGCACTTCAGAATCAAAATCATATTTGGTTAAAAAATCATAAAGCATTTAGAGATTTATCTTCTAAAGGTGTGCCAGTGAGACCGTTGATCATTATCAGCTTGTCACTTGTTATCAATGGATGGATGATCTGAATAACACGACAAAAACATCACTATGTGAACACATGCTGACCGAATTCTCAAAATAATGAAAGATTTCTGCACGCCACATATTTTCACCTGGCTTTTATACTATATGAATCTCACAAAGCACTTGTGTCTGTATTCAGTGTTTGATTTAATGGATTTGCCTGAATGGGCCAGAAAAAGAACACTACTATCCACAGCAACATCTAAAAGGAGTGTCACCCGGACGAGAGGACACTCAGGGTGGACAAGACCCTCAAGCCAAGTCCAAACACACACACACACACACCCATGTGCCGCCACTCAAGTGTCCCTAGGCTAATCCAGTTGGTTGTGTAGTTTTCCAGTTTGCTCAGGCCTCTAAGACCTTCCACAAACAGTCTGAGAGAGGACTTCTGCCCTGCTCCAGGAATATTTGCCTTCTTCTGTCCGGCAGCCTGTCCGCTGTGACATTTGAGGGGTAAAGCCCGTCCTTCTTTAGATTTTAATGACTGATCGAGGGCGGGGGGAGCGAAAAGTGCGAAAATAACCTCGCCTGCATATGCCTCAAATTCCAGGGGCGCTCTTGGTTGTTGTCATGGCTTGTGTGCAAAAGAAAGAGAGATGTAATCAATAACACACAGCCTTGAAAATGTCTCCAAACAGATGGCCCATTGAGGGAAGAATTCCGCCGTTTGTGCGCCTCGAGCTTTTTGCGTTTGCAGACAAATTCTTGTCCATCTAAGGCTGGAGGAAGCTTTCAGAAAATTTGAATTGCTTTTTCTGATATCAGCTTCCCATTGTCATTCTTTCTCTCCACTCTGTCTCTGACAAATCAGGAAATATATCTCATCTGAGAAGCAACATTTGCTAAACAACCGACTGGAAAGCGACACAATAACTTCACAGCCCCCAGTTAAAACAGAGCAAAGAATATCTCGCCTTTCTGCTTTTAAGTGTCAGGCGGCTCCGAGTCTGGGTCGGCTCTCGCTATGCTCTTTTCTAGCATTGTGACTCGAGCTTCAGTTCCACCCCCCCACCCCCACCCCAGTCCACATAAGGCATGGCGACGATTCGGCTGCGGACTGAATCTACGCTCTCTAGACACCTGCTCAGCTCTGGAGAAGCGTAAGATATTGACCTTCAATTCACGCGGCATTCAGCAGTGATGAAAAGAGATAAGCACTCTAATCGTCCCTGTGTCTCCGGCACCTCTTTATTGACTAACTGACACACACTCTACCACTGGTGCAAGCGCCACCACAGCGGCAACCTGGCAGATGCCACGCATACAATCCAAATAGATGTTTATTTGAATGGGGCCTAATGCGAAAATTGCCATAGAAGGAAAACAAATCAATTTGCTCCATCTAAAGGTAACTGGATATGGAGGTATGCTTATTTAATGTCACCCAACAAAGATCTCTGCAGCAGACAGGCCAGAAGGTTATTCCCCCCCCACCCCCCCAATCAACGTCGTGTCTTTATGGCCTTCCCTTTCACAGGCGTAGTGATTCATCAGTTGCTTGACGAAGAGAGAAGCCATGAATAGAGGACAGACAGAGACGACTGCAGTTAAAGGCTTGGCCGTGGATTCAGGTGGGGTGTCGGACTTAACCTCCGATCGTGTCGCGGTGTTTTTTCCCCCCCAGCTCTCTCTGGGGTTTGGAGGCTTAAGACACTTGAGGATGAGTAGGGGAGTGAGAGCAAGCTTGTTGAGTGCTCTAGTGTAAGATAGAGGACTGCAGTGCCCACTCGCTCTCTGTTGTGGAGATCCAGTAGGAGCAGAAGACTCAAATTGGGCACTGTTCCCTTTCCAAACACACGCACACACCCCTCCGCCCCACAGCCCGGCATTAGGGACCCGTCCAGTCATTTTCATATTTGTATTTACATGTATATGAGAGTCTCCATCCGCCACAATGCCGAGCGTGATATTTGAATTTCTCCCTGTATCCGCTAATACCTCGCCTGGCCAGATACCGCGGTATATTTATTTGACTGACATTGTCTAAATTGAAGTTTGACACTCTTCACCACTCTAACCTTTATGCAAATGCAAAATCATCCAAATGTGATGGACAGAATTCAATTAACTGAGATGACAGAAAATAATCTAGTGAACTGAATACATCAGCCAGTTGAAAGGTAACATAATCATCATGCTGAGGTTTGGTGGTGGCGGCGGATGGGAGTCAGAGTGAGAGAGCAGGGGAGAGAGGGAGAGGGAGAGGGAGAGAGAGAGAGAGAGGGTGGGAGGGATAGAGGGAGGGAGGCAGGGAGTGAGGGAGTGAGGGAGGGGGGTGCGGATGTAGATATAGCCCATTTCCCCCCGTCTTATCTAATGGTGCAAGCTCTATTTCTCCAAAGCGGAGTCTTCAGTCCAGTAAACTCTTGATCTCAAATGAGAGGTCTGAAACACTGTTGCTAAGCAATTAGGGGCCTTTATTGAGCAGCTGATTCCTGGCGCTCGGTGTCCATCAGCGTGATTTTGCCTCACCTAATAGACTTCTATACTCATGAACAGAATGGCCCTGTGCTCAAAGAAAATGGTCCGGTAGCAGGGGCTGCAAATGAAAGCAAAGAACATGGGCCGGCCCCCTCTCCTGATAGAGCCTGTCCAAAACAACTGTTGCTCTCTATACATGTCTTTAAATACAAACTTATACACGGAATTGGGTGAAAGTTAAAGAAATAAATAAATGACAGAGTTTTTCAGACGGAAAGAACAGAGGTAATTGGGGAAAAAATTAAAAAGACATTAATTAGAGAAGCTATTATGCCAAAATAGTAGATTTTAGATGACAGATTTTTATCTCCTTCATAACATATTTTATATTTCATTACTCTTTTGTAAATGCTTGGCTTTTTGGTACATTTGACACCTGAAAAGCTGGTGGCTGAACAGAGTGTGGCCAGTTGGGGGAGCCCTTAAACAAGTTTTCAAATGCATTGCCGCTTATCTCTTGGTCAGAACTGCTCTATGTCCAACAAAATAGGGCAAGTGGTGATTGCAACACAATATTGTCTCATTTATGAACAATGTAATTATGAATAATTTCAAGGAAATGTCTAAAAATGTCCGTTTATTTTTTCCATGCAAGTCTGCTCATACTGAACCCCTACTGCTATGCCAAGAGAATCCCCACCTCAAGCTTGAGGGCGCATGTATTGCATGTTTTTACCTTGGAATTAAGCATCCTTTATAGTTACTTTCAGTTCTAGTAAACAGGCACTAGATGGCTCTGTTGTGACGCATGAACATTGGTGGCCGCACATCAGCAGATTCATTCTTTATTTCAGCAGCAGTTTCTTTGTTTCTTTTTTGTCATTTGTGGTACTTTAGGGATCTGTTCTATTTTAAGTGTCTCAGGCTATGGTAAATTAAACAGTGCTGAAAGCCTGTTGCTTGATCATTGCTGTCACTTTGATTGTGAACAGCGCCTTTTTTTTTACACCAGCCCAGTTAAAATGCACTGCAACTGATATTCCTTAGAGAATATCCCCTAGATAGGCAGGATGATATTAATACAGGTAAGAGCTAAAAATAGCCACTTGGATCGATACTCGAGTGTTTCCGTCTTGTCACGATGAGAAAATGAGTATAGTGTTATAATAGAGTTTGTCACCATCCATTTGTACCCTTAATTCAATTAAGGCATCATTTAATCAGTTCTTTTTACCTCGTGCAGATTTATTCTTAAAATGAGCCACCAAGGAGACGCTGCAAATTCAAATTGCCTCCATTAACGATGGTTAAGTGATTCACCACCATATCTGTTACATATAATGCAACTTCCATTAGCCCTGCAACTGGCTACAGTAGGCCTTTTAATTAAATATAGCCTTTCAAAGAAACTGATGCAAGCAATTTAGAGAGCAGCACATTTGAAGCCCGCAAAAGGTTACCAGTGCTTTTAACCACTGGTATGAGTGCACAGACTGTTAATTAACATATTTAGAATTAAGTAGATTTGTTACACACTAATCAGCCTCTAATTGACTAAGAACTACAGCCTTTCAAAGAACGGACAGCAATCATAGCCGCAAGGGCCCGAATATTACAGCATTGTCAATTATGTTCCAGGCAGTAAATAATTTAAACAAGTCGACGAATTACTGAAAGCTCATCAATATGATTGGCTAACGGTTGCACGGCCTTATCATCAGAGCCGGACGAAGGCTTGGCGTTTTGTCTGCAGAGTGAATGATTGCCCTTAGCAGAACTGAACTTAGCTCTGATTGCACCAAACAGAAGACAAAAAAGCATTCCGGGCAAACAGACCCGAGGCTCAGACCTGCTCAGACTGAAATTCATATAGTGAAAACCGGCAGCAGCATACTGAGAAGGATAAAGCCATGCAGAACCGGGCAGACTGATGTATGTTTGTAACTATTCATGCACCGTTCTCTTCTCTCCGGTGGCAAACTCATATGCACATATTCCATTGTTGACGGCAACAGATTTCCACAAGATCGCCGGATCCGTGGACCTTGGTGAACTGCGTTTGTCGCATGTTTGTAAATGGCTGACAACCTCCTTTCACCAGTGTTGATAGTCTCTGATTTTTTTCGAATAGTCTCTCTAGCACCCTCTGCAACTGAGCTGCAGTGTTCTTTTTAACAGAGCGGCTGCGGCTTTTCCTCCTCCGGTTTAAAAGGCCAGTCCTCGCTTTGCTGCAGAGGCAGCCTTGACCCCTCTGATCTCAGTAACACGGCCCGTATTGACGTGCGGTTGCCCATTGAGCACAGCAGCCCACTGAAACAGGCCTTACGCTGAACCTCTGCTTTTTCTTTACCCAGGTGAGCCTGGGAGACGTAAAGACACATGCAGGGTACTCCCACTATCACAGCCTTCTTTTCAATAAGACTTACCGCAGCTACGGAGGAAAATACGCACAGCCCGGAGTGCTGATATTAAAAGTGGGAAAAAGGAAAACATGTTGAAATGTAATACAGAACTCAATGCGTATTTCATTTCTTCGAGCTGATTCAAGAACTGGCCTTACAGCATCATGGCCGTATTTGAACGGTGTAGTATCAAAACATGCATGTTGCAGGATGAAAGAAATGAGTTAACATATTCTAAAGCGCACGAGGGATACACGGCATTGCAGAAAGCCGCGATACTGATTAAACAGCAAAGCTAGTGAAGCATATCAATAATGCCCGCGGCGTATTAGAAGCACATCCTTCAGTGAGATTTGCGGAGCGTCACGCTGGGCTGGATCACGTGTCACACGCTGAAGCTGAAACAATGTCAACACACAGATGAGCACAGCAGGAGCATGCCTCATTGCAGACCACACACACACACACACTCGCCACAGCAACTCCACTGAGCTGTGCAGTCCCGCTTCTCTCTATCAGACTCACTGAGCTGAGGAGCTGATCTGAGCTTGGTCAGAAAGTTATGGTTCAGTTAGAAACCAGAGCTCTTATTATTATATAGACAACAATGGCAAAAACAAAGTTAGAGCAAATGGAATGGGAGTAGTCTTTACTGGAATAAATCGGAAGCTACTTCTTCCTGCAGTGACACTGTGAGATCTACTACATCTTACTTTTATAACTAAATGGCAGCTTTTCTGTAACTGGACCTTTCCTGCTCAAACTAGGTCTGAGCAGCTCTGCATGTCTAACACCGAGACAATGTCACTTAACAAGATATGCACAGGAAATGCAAACTTAAGTTGCTAGGTTGATAACTAAAAATAGTGCTTGTTTTTTACTAAAATAATCATGCAAAATCCCAGTCCGGTAACGGTACCACTGAGGTACTCATGAGCAAGGTACCATCTCCAAGCACTGCTCCCCGGCCGCTGCCCATGTCAGCTGCCCACTGCTCGCTCCTTCACAGATGGGTCAAACGCAGAGCTCACATTTCATCGTGGTGTGGCGTGTTCACAATGACAAATAATCACTTTCAAAAGATAAAGCAAAATTGCTAATTTCCTTCCTCACATGACAAATTGCAATTTCCACAAGTGTCCTCAAGGAAATTAGCCTTAGCTACGAGACTAGATATTAGCTTTCGTTAGCAACCTAGCAGTGGACATTTTGTGCTTGTTCTAGATGTCTTTAAAAAATGAGAGAAACATACCATGGAAGAAAAAATCCAATAATTCTCAGCCCCATGTCAAACAATAAATCTGACTATAATTTTCACTATAACAGCAATAATTATAGTAAAGTTAATTCATGTGTGTCAAGTTAACAAGTTAACAGATCACCAAATTCTGTTCAAGTATCTTAGTTTCATCTTTTTAGCGAGGATGCTTTAGTCCAGGATTGTAGCGGTGAAATTGTAGGCTGAGGTTTGCGTCACCAGCCCTTCACTTCTCCCCAGCGCCGCTACACCAGGGCTGAGGGAAGCTGAGTGCTGCTTTGTTTGACTTCCTCTCAGCCTTGGAGACACCAGCAGGGTCTGGTAATGAGTCTGCAAACAGGACTCGTGAGAAACGCCATGCCACTCATGACTAATTGTGCTCCCTCACTTTCCTGACCAGACATGGGAAGTCACTGAGGCAGGAACTAGTTTTAACTCACTTTTAGCAGATGCTACTGTAGCTGATTTAGCTTTCCGTGGTTGTTAAGCTCTGATTGTTGGGAGACAACAAAGCTTCCAATTGGTGCAGATATCACCGCTATCACAGGCTGGCTCGTTTATTTTATTTTTTACATATTTTCAAACATAGTTTGTCTCTGCTTTTCAAGAACACCATCTATAGTTAAAAAAAGGACAGTAGCAGTATAACTTAAAAAACAACAGCTGTGGAACACAAATTCCACCTGGTTGTCACATAAACCACTACACTTTATTAGACACTAAAACAGAAATGGTTTATAATTGTAATTCCTTTTGGCTTGGTTAATTTACTTTATTTCAGAGATTTTAAAATGCATCTTTTATACTGTAGGTGCAATAAACGTTCATTTTCATATAATTTATTTAGCAATTTTCTTGTTTATATATCAATTTGCATAACTTTGTTTGTGACAAATAAAGAATCTGTATTCCTAAAAATATTATACCAATATTATATCATTATGCAAAAGATCAAGAGTATAGTGAACAAACCCTACTAAAAATGCTTCTCAAATGTGCCTTTCTGGATATCATCGAAAAACAGTTTGGTGACGGTGATGCTATTTACACTTTGTTTACAAGCAGCCATGTCTGTATTTTACGGATAAGCAAATATAAAGGCTTGCCTTCCCCTTCGCTCATGGAAAGAGAGCTGAAAAACACACAAACTATGGCAAATTACAGGCCCAGAACAAGCTCACTAAAAAAAATCCTCCCCTCTCTGTTTGGAAAAGGGAGCGATGTCGTTCCACCCAAGCGCCATAAAACAGATCGAAACGGAGCTTGGTGCTGTGTGTTTGCAGCGCAGCGAGGCTGGTAAGCCTCTGTTTTATTCATGCGCATGAAGGCTCTGCCAGCTGAGAAAACCCCTGCGGTCTCTTCCAGCGCATCAGGGTTTCACGGATGCACGCGTCTGGGCCCAGGTCACAGCTCTGACACACCATATTAAAAAGCAACAGGGATTAACGGGCCCCCGAGTCAATTTGGGGATTGATTGACGTTCTCTACTGTAGCGCAGTGGCGACCTGAAACCCAGCCCGGGCCAGCAGTGAAAATCGGAACACACTCATTCTGCTCAGGGAAGTCAAATTTGAGGAAAAAAAAAAACATGAGTTCCATTTTTTTTTCAAGAGGAGGTGGGGGAGCAGGATTTTAGGGGGAAAGTTTGCACATCTGCTGAAACGCATTGTCGCTGATAATCTGGTGGAAATGGAATGAAAAGAGAGACAGAGAGACAGAGAGAGAGAGACATCAGCCACGGAGGAGACGCAATGCAGTGGATGTAGGCAGCTTACTGCCAGGCTTTTGCGTCCGCTGAATACGTTTAATGGTCGCTTTGGGGGTCCCCAACCTGCAAGCTCAGAGCTTACGAGCCACATCTAGAGAAATGGCTGTGGAAATTCAACACAATACCCGTTTCAAAGTTTCTCCACTCAAAGCACAACAATAGGGAGTTTTTTTTTCCCCCTTCCCATAACTGCCATATGCTGCAGAAGCAGGCTGCTCTCGCCTCCGTCTGGATAAACAGGGCCGTGCTTGGATAATTGCCTCATTTTGAAACATTAATTACGATCCAGAAATCTGTGCAACATTATGTAACAGGTGTAAACAATAAGTGTGGTATCATGCTGGCACACTATAAACAATACACACACACACAGATGAAGATGTTCAAGCAGCCCTGACACTTAATAAGCAGAGAAACAAACACAAATGAGTCACTTTGCCAGTAAGAGGAAAAATAATTGGTCCACTTCCCATTATGCTAATAAAGAAGCAATAATGATAAACAAAGTTCCCAAAATTCCTCAGCAGGAGGCAAACTGCAGCATCGTCCCCTCCCCTTTTCACAGCAATTAGATATATCTCACACAGTGGAACAACTACAATGTAAAGATTTTCGTCCCCCCGCCGTCGCCATCTGCATTTACAGTTTAGAGGATGTGCCTTAATTGGCCTCTCTGAATTTACCGTCCCAAGCTCCCTGTCATTATGGCTGCATTGAAGTCCTAATGAGTGGAATTGTCATCCACAAAGACGCCCCCCCTTTCCCCCTGCTGTGTGAGCACATTAGGTCCAGACAGCTCATTTCCATTCCCCTGCCATCTCTCCAGAAATGACGTGCGATGCTTGAAACTGTTTATTTCCAAATTCAGACCTCCTCCGCGGCAGCCATCGGCTTCAATTACCAGTTTTCCTGAGCGCAGCCATCAGGCAGCCTGACACTGAGGTCCAACCTAATTCCCACCTTCTCCAGAGTCAAGAGCATAATGTGCAGATAAAAAAGGTGGAAAATAGCCGGCGCCTCATTAGCATGCGGCGGCTGCCTGTTCATTTGCTCGCTCGCGAATGAAAGTTCTGACACTCGGGTGCCTTCCGCAATATGAGAATGGTCCTCTTCAGACAGTGCGCTGTCCTTACTGCAATGGGAGGTCACGGAGGGAGGGGGCAGCACTGAACTCTGCTGGCTGCTCTCGGCTACGGAGGGAGGTGGGGGGCTGGGTGGAAGGATGGTGTAGTGAGGTGGTGGGGTGGGGGTGGTCAGGAGCGAGAGAGCGCCGAGAGGGGAGTATTGATTCTGGGAGCAGCTCATTACCTGCTGAATCAACACATTACGGCCGTGTTTGAAGCGTGTGCGGCCGAATTGTTTACGAGTGTCTTTAGCGCAGGCCAAAAGCTAGCGCTGGCAGGGCGCGACCGCACTCATTAGCTTGCGACCCATCCGATTAGATGTTATCCGATACGCTGCTATCTGCGGCGTCTGTTTGACCAGGGCTCCTGGCCTGCATTGGCCTCAGCCCATTACTGCCCCTCACTCGCTCTTGCCTCTCTCCCTCTCGGTCTCCCTCTCTCATTTTCTTCCTTTTGCTCGCCACTATCCATGAATGTATCCATTAGCCCACCAACGTGTAAATTGTTTTCACCTGCGCCGCAGGCAGATGGGGGGGAAACTGAGGCACTGGACGTGTGATATCTATGCATGAGCTTTCTAATCAGCGGCGCAGTAACACGATTCTCAGACTCTTCGTGGATACAGGGGGGGAGAGAGAGAGAGAGAAAAAAGCGGACTCTCTCGAATGCACAATCTGCAATCAATATGCATGCCAGGTTATCAGGATCCCGCAGTCAGGGAAGGTGGTGACGGGGTTCATCATATCAGCTCGCCTTACATAACCGAGATGGCTTAATATGGAGGATGCGACGCCCGCCTTCATCCCATCCACTGGAGATAGGAGTTCAGATTGTGCTGGAAGAATTGGAGGATAATTTGACCTGGAAGGCAAAGCCCACATAAGCACATTTTCCAGTGGCGGTGTCAGCGGAGGGCGACCAGCAATGAGTGAGAAGGTGAACGCGCCCTCACACACGCACACAAATAAATGCTGTTTGCACACAACCCTCCACATAACCCCGCTTTGTTTTTAAAGGCAGGTCACGGTGTCAAATAGGACATCCGGCATGGAGGTGGTTGAGCAGAATTAAGGTTAGAGGGGGGAAATGGATAAATAATGTAACTGACAGGTCAGCAACGGAGGCAACGTTACAATTACCCATGGCTAATAGTGGAGGTCAGTGGTAACTGCACAACAACACAGGAAAAATACCTCATACAGTGCGATCACATATCAATAACGGGCACACACAACGTTACACTGTTATGTTTAAAACATCGAAGTAACTTCTCATTAATATTAAAACTAGAGATGTAGCCGATCCGATATGTGGACCGGTATCGGTCCGATAACCCGCTCAAACAGCTGGATCGGGTATCGGTGGCATTGAGCCGTTCTATGGAGCCGATCTGTAAATGCGTGTACACTCAATTCGTTATGCATGGGAAGTGGTACTGCGCTAACTCGAATAATGCTATTACAAAAAATGATCGAGGCAATTTTTCCCTATGTATGTGAAAGTATTTGTGAGATGTTCCGTGCACTAAAACAGAAGTAAATGCATTAAGGCGTTTTTCGACATTTATTTGTGTTAATGAGCGCGTGCATGAGCGCCGTTACTCGCAAAACACTCCAGTTCGGTCAAAATGTCGCCTTTATTACAGACACACGCCATATTTTAGCTGATAAATAACCACAATAACCAGCGTTCTACTCACAATTCTGCCGTTTATTTTTAAATTTCCCCTCGTTTATTCTGGAACACGCGCCCAACGCATCATTGTGAGGCGACTCCGGGGAGCGCCCAGAGGATCATGGGAAATGTAGTTCTCTGCAAAAGCAGCTCATTTTATAGGCCAAATTGGTTCAAAATGACAAACTTCAGTATTTCTTTTTCAATGGATCAATTTTTTTTCAATTTTATAATGTTATAGAGCAATTAATAAGAAAGAAGAAATATTTATATGTCTAAATGAACAATTTTTGAGAACAAATAATTTAGCATATGCATGTATGTGTAATTATTACATTGTTTTAGTTAGGAAAACAGTATTTAATTAAGCATTTCCTCAAGCATAACAATAATCAGTCATGTATTCAGACTTTTTAAAGCATTATTTTATGTTTAAAAAAAGACGGCAGATACGACGGTAACTAAACTCCACAAACACCACCTCCTATTGTAGTGACTCTCGATGCCAATAAAGTCAAAGTATACAGAGAGATGAGGCCCCAGTTCTTACAGTACAAAGAACAAAAAAGGCACATAGAATAACTCTAAACTAGAAGTAGAAAAAGAGACAATTAAGTTACATGCGGTATTCAAACTACCCTCGAGACCGAGACCAGACCGAGACCGGACCAATGCGCGTTTTACACCACATGACAAATACGTGGAACATGCAAAGCCTAAGCAACATTAAACATGTTTATTTAATATTTCTCTCTTACATATCTATAATGAGGAAACAGCTGCACTGGAAGAAGTTATCCAAACTGGTCAAGACTTCCCCATCACTAGAAGTACATGCAAATATCATAACAGCAGTCAAGTGGAGAAACTACCATCAGTAATATGTATAAATAATTCTCAATAATATATGCAAATATTAGGTGTATGCAAAAAAATCTAATTAAATTGAACTCTGTCGATTCAAAGTCTGTTCATGCACTCCAAAAAATCTACTTGGAATTATATTTTTCAGCTAATCTAATGACACTAGTTTACTTTTAACCCGACACAAGTTCAGCTCAGCTTAGTTCAGTTCGGCAGTTGGTGGCGTAACGGTAGGGTGTTCGCCCTGTGATCAGAAGGTCGCATGTTCGAATCCAGGGCCAGTAAAGTTACCACTGAGGTACTCACGAGCAAGATACCGTCCCCAAGCACTGCTCCCCGCTGCCCACTGCTCCTTCACGGATGGGTTAAGTGCAGAGGTCACATTTGGTTGTGGTGCACTGTGTGCTGTGCTGTGGCGTGTTTACAATGACAAATAATCACTCACTTTCACTTTCAATCCTATAGATGACGCAGTGTGGAAACCTGTCCAGATTGACCTCCTTCACATGAAGGAAATGCAGTCAGTATGTGTACATATGCATTACATTTTGAAAAATTTGATTCAGTGTGATTTTTTTTTTGTCGACCTGCCGCAGTTAAACGGAAAAAGTAGCTCAAAACAGTAATCTGGAAACAAATTCATCTATGTATTGATTCGTGATTTGTTTATAAATTGTGAATCGCTTATGAATCGTGAACTGATTTTGAACTGAATCGTCAACACAAGATTGGGAATTGAATCGAATTGTGAGATTTTCTGAAGCGTGCACCCCTAGCAAACAGTCAAGCGAGAAACTACAATTAGTACGAATATTATAACAGTAGCCAAGAGGAACAATCTGCAACCAGTAAACAAATAATTTTCAATAATATTATAATATAGCAACAGGAATATATCTATCACATAAAAAAAATCAAATGATCCACATCCTACCTTCTCCTGTCTCTACTGGCTGTCTACTTGACCAGGAAGACATTAGACATCAATCGGAAGCAGAGTGGGAGCACCGAAATAAAACAGCTTTGTTCATTTTGAAGAGCTTTGTTTAACACACAGTGCTTATGATTGTCTTCTCCAACAGCAAGGCCAGACTGTTACCCATACAAACCTACCAGCTAAATCAGAACGATCACAAAGGCTGAAAAAGCACTACTCAACAGAAGTCTACCATCACTTCAAGGTTTATTTCAAGGTTACTTTTTCATGAGATATCTCTGAAAACAAAAACACAAGCGTGATCATTTCTCTGCAAACCTCTAAGAGATGGTATTTTTTAGACAGTCATTTTTACATGATCTCCTACTTCTTGTATTATTAGCACTATGTCCTATGTCAACCTTGACTTCCAAGCAATATTAATGGATGGCCAAGTAGCAAAGCTGCAATGGAATCGGCCCCAATTGCTGCCGGAAGAAAGAACACACTTCAAATACAGCCATTTTCTTCTCGAATATCTACAAGGACATCTTCAGGATGTGTTGCCTCGTTATTTTGAGCATCCAATCAGACTTGTTCCACACTTGCAGTAAAATGGTAACAAAAACAGATGACACTACATAAAGTCAAGATAGCCAGAAAAACATCCCACTTTTAAAGAACAAGTGTTCGCTTGCCTTTTCTGAGATTATGTTTCTTCTGCAATTTGGCAAACAAAATTGACAAACACTGGAAAGTATTGTAATGTGTTCTTTCTAATTCAAGGGGAAAATTGATGGAATGAGGGAGATATTAGTAGGAAACCAATTTGGTGAAACGTACCCAAAATGAATTAGAGGTAATTGACAGATTTAGACCATCCATTTGATTTGAACTCTGAAATAGAACAGGAACGGGGGGAGGAAACTAGTTTAATGACGTTTGTATAACTGCAAGCAACATCTACACCTCAGACTATCCTTTAACTTTTTTATTTTTCACATATCTCCAGTAATGGACAGCTTTCACACCTCGGTGTTACTAGGCAGAGTCTGTGCAGGTTACCTTATTGTGACACTGCATGCTTTTAGCAGAGTCCTCTCCATTCTGATCAATTTGGCCCAATTAAAATGCTTTACATTCACTAGTGCATGTTTTGCAGAGGCATTTCAAATTATAATCATCAATTAGACACAATGACATCTCCTACCTACACAAGCCTTTGTGCTTTATACCACACCAATTCAGAAGGCGAGCAAGGTCATGTGTTCCACAAGTCAACTTGGAATTCCTCTGTTGGAGAGCGACAATTACTGTCACTGGCATCGGAGACACAACGTCTTGACATTTGTTTGGGAGACAGGCTGTGTCCAATTCCCGCTTAATCTTGGGCTTTGAAGAAAAGCTTTCAGAGAACTGCTTCTCATCAAGCCCCACTCCATTTTACTTTATTAACGTTTCTAACACAAATTTAAAAAAGGGAGGGTTTTGTACCTTTTTATCCACTTGACAGCACTTCACTAATTGCTTCTCCCTCTCTCTTTATCTCGCTCTCTTGCACGAACACAGACCCAGAAATAGACACACGAACACACTGTACATATAAAAATTGCACAGGAACATTCCAGCATGTAAATACTAAGATAATTTTTACAGGAATTTGCTAGATTTTAAGGTGCAAAAGTTATAACATTCCAATATTATATTATAGTTTAAAGTGAAACATTAATAAACAAAAAGAACAAATGAGCCTCTTTTCAAACGTCTTAAAAAAGCCGCAATTACATCACTTTGTCCCATTTACAGCGCATAGACAACCTATTAAATGGCAACCTAAATGAGTTAAGTTGATGTTTAGATAATGTCTGCCATACTCAGAACATTGCACGTTTTAGATTTTTCAAAAATCAGGAACTCGGATCATTACTTGTAAATTACATATTCAACCTTTTTGATATAGCTGTGTCAAAATGATACCTCAATGATGCTAAGCATAAGTGTCCATTTGCAGGAACAATGATAAAAGCTTGGTCAAATTCACCTTCCTGATGGCATAAACCTATTATAAAACAAGTGACCATTGAATTAACACAGAGAACTTGAAAGCTTTTATACTCTGATGTAGAATACATTCAGAAAAAAAATTAATTCACCTCATTTGCAATCGCTCTGGGACTCTCTTGAGCCTCATGGAGACAATTTACTCAGATACAGGGGAAAAGATCTTCATTGTGTGCTTAGAAAAAAAAGATTTTATATAGGCCTAGTGGTTGGATGCACACCTTTATACCGGGGTATTTACTGATTAAGTCATTTTTCTTCTGCACAGAATTGTTCATTTCAGTGGGCAATAATAAAAGGTAAAACATAACCCATTTTGTGTTTAGTCACAATAGATGACATTGGGCTTTTACATCATATGCAGGGCTTTGTGTGTGGTATATATAAGGATTAAATCAAATCCAGGTTACATTCTCTCCTGGACATTAGAATATGCTTCAATTGTGACAAAAAGCAATCAAAAGCAAGAGTGACAGCCGCAAGAATCACTGTTGAAACAGAAAAAAGCCGAGACAAAATGCAGATAAAAATGCATTCAGCTGCACCGAAGGGCTTTGGGTTTCACGCTGGAGACGAGACATGCCTTCTGCAGGGACAATTTGGAAAAGCTGTTTATCGAATTATTAATAGACAGATGTTTCTGACTGCTTCATCGTTGCACCCTGGTTCTCCCAGGGACAGAAACAAAGGTCTGAAGGAATCATTTGTGATGTGCCCAGAATATCAATTCAGTTTACTGCTGTTAATTCACATGCAAATTTTGACCTCTGTTAAGGCATATCAATTACCCTACATACAGTATCTCAGGGACAACACGTACATGCAGGGAGGAGGGGGACTGCAAAATATGAACATACTGCAATGATACAATTGCATCAAAATAGGCTGCATTTTTCATGCATTTATCATTCTTAATTGCATGAATTTATAATGTTAAAATAAAAAACTTCACATGTACCATAGTAAAATGTTTATGTATTTCCCCACACTATCCATGAATAAAACACAAAATCTCATTAATGCCCTGCAATACCTTAATTTCATAAGTCTGAATAGGAAAATGTCAAATATAACTGTAATATACATGCACGTACATATTTTAAGATTCTCATGAGAAAATATGTCAACATCAAAGAAAAATGAGTTTGGATTGTTGAGGAGTATGGTATTATCACAACGCTTAAGGAACATTACTCTCATTATATCCAAAATCCATAATTTGCAAGGTCTATAATTCTAATAAAGGTATCACATTTACAATAAGCAACAAACACACTGCCTATTTTAAGTTTGAGGTTGAGAAATAAATATTGCATTTCTCCACTTTCTCTTTCATTTTCATTCTAAACTCAAGTGCTTGGCTTCAATGCATCATGTATCTTATGAGCAATATCTAAACTTGCTCCAGTGCTTAGTGACTGACACATTTGTCAAGAAGTGATTACTCTGGATCTCAGAGGAACTTGGGTTGGCTGAGCATCAACATTTCACATCTTACTGTTATCACCTCCAAAATAATGTCTTTCAGCCTTTCCTTGCTCAAACAAAGAGCCAGGCAACAATATCAATTATACATGCAGGAAGCAAACAAGAGGATTTATTAGCCAACAAATAGCCTCACAGAGTGACCATGAATGGGGGAGATTAGCATGTGAAAAGCAGAGCAAAACTCCCCGGTTCAACAGCTAAAGAGCAATTTGATGGGGTTGGAATTGGGAAAATTGCTTGGTTAGAGTCCACATCGGGCGGGGACTGGAATAGATCACCGCAAAATAATACACTCATTAAAATATAAGGATAACTGCTGTATGTTGGTTCTAAACAGTCCATAGTCTACAACCACATTATTTCGAGATCTACAAGAACGTAAGATATGATGCTAAATGCATGCATTTTCAAAAACTGTCACATTTTATTAGGAACTGGTTAGGAAGTTGTTAAGCATCCTGAAGTGAGTGATAGTGTGTATTATTGTTGAACAATGTATTGAATCAAATCAGTACAATGACTTCAAGTAGCTTTGATTTTATGTAACCCTTATTGAACTAGAATAACAATATTGTGCGTTAAACGATTTTAGCACTTTCACAATACCCCTGCAATAATAGTATGTTCTCACTGAACACTGTAGCAAATATTTAAAATCAGCATCAGAGTAAAGGGCAAATGCATGGTGAGCTTCTGTTGAACAAAGCAATATTATCCCGCACTTTCCTTCAAACCTTCCTCTTACCACTCTTTCGCCATTAGAACTGAACTAGGTCTAGTGATTTCGGTGTGCCCTTTCTGAAGAGAATTCCATTATAGTAACACTGGCTAGCTTTGAAATGGAAGACGCTGCAACCATATATTATTAGATGCCAGAATAGGAGAGCAATTTACAGTAAGTGGGTTCAAATTCGCTCTTCCTCGTCTTTGGTGAAACTGTGAAAATCCGGAAGATTGCTACCTAAACCGAATCACAATTGTCACCCAATGGTGTCACCTTCCGGATCCTTGCCAATGCCCCTTACTCACCTCTATCGACTTGAGAGACACTTACCTTCATGCACTGAGCATCTAACTCTCAGCTATTTGCCCTTGTGGTGATAGAAAAGCCCAATGAGCTCCTGGAACATTCAGCTCTTTCCCTGGCACTGGAGACATGTGATAGAAAAAACAGTGGTAGTTCTATTTGATGAGGGTCAGTAGTCTCTTCAGCAAGTTATTTTTTCTGTGCCATGACTTGTAGGAAATTGGGATGTTTACCTGCTGCCTGGATTTGAGGTCAGGAAGGAGAGTGATCGGATGGGCTCTCACTGTGGTTTATATGGCAGATGATTGGAAAAAGACACGATGAAATGGAGCTCATGAAGTCGAGCTTTACACATCAGGCCGGCTGCATTATCTAAGGAGCTAAGAAGCCTAGGGGACTACCCCAGAAAACTAGTACTGACGTTACTTAAAAACGTTACTGCCTTAAATGCATTGCCTCCTAAGAGTAACGTTCAGTTAAAATGACTCCAAACCACGTAGCATAAAGGTTGCACTCTTAGAAAAGATGTGTTAAAATGGACACAAACTGTGTCAAATTCTTACACATTAATGGGTGAGTTGTGGGACAACGTTTCTTGTGTTCATTTTAACACATTCACTGTGTTAACACTTTTAAGTGTCGAGAAAGGTAACACAATGATGTGTAAATATGTATAATATTAACACATGTGCTGTCCTTGGTTACACATATTGTGTTGAATGCTGAATGTTTAAGTGCTACACATGATTTGTGTAATTTTTCTACACGTTCGGACTGCCCTTCTTTTTATTGTTCCGTAGGCAAAGTGATTGGTCAGGTTGCCGTAATGCCCAGGTTTTTTTTTGTCAGATCTACAGTAGGTGGCAACCCTACATATCACTTACAATACTACTACTACTACTACTACTACTACTACTACTACTACTACTAATAATAATAAATAATAATAATAATAATAACAACAACAATGTTGGTTTTTTTACAACCTTCTATTTGTCTAAAAATGATATTTGCTTCGACAATTTAGCAAATTTACATTTATATGGTAAAATTGCTTTAGTTTCCATTCTGATGTAACAAGTCTTCCATTACTCAGTTACTGCTAGATCTACCTCTTTTATTATACAGCGCTGGTTTTAAGTAGTGAAGTTCTAAAAACGCGCTGATTCCAATCATGTTGTGTTTAAACAATAACAAATTAAACCACGTATTTCCAGTCTAGCAATGAGGAACTGGCCTAAACTAAAATCAGACATTAGCAGCACACTCTTATCTTTTCTCCCTGTCCAACACAAAACCCTTGAAAACGGAAAACAACACAGGTAGCATTTTATCACAGAAATGTACTTATACTTCAGGTATAATATATAGATTACACTCAATGAACCGAACTCTGAACGCGCGTCCGCGTTTCTTGTGTCGCCCGCGCGCTTTGCGGCTGCGTCCCAAATCTGCACACTGGCCTACTACTCAACATCGAAGTCCTTTAGTGCACCTCGCTAACAGCGCCCCTTTTCTCTCATACTATCTCGCGCGGTGGTATGTGGACGGAGCCAATGCGCGTCTTGTTTACAACTAGGGCATCTGGGTAGCGGTGTGTATGGCAACGAGTGTAAACACAGTACTAGCTCCGAAGCGAACTTGTAGACGGATGTTGCTGCTGAGTCGCAATGGCTTTTTGCGATACTGTGTATTCCGACACGATTGGATCTATTCAAAAGAACATACACGAAAGGTGAGAATTGCTGCTCTCCTTCACGATTTTCGGTTACGAAGCTGTACACGGACACGCCGGTAAGGCCCGGAATGTAACCACGAGGTAAAGTTTAGACTTGCCGAGAGTTAGTACAGGTTTCTGGGCTCGGCATCTGCCGCTGTGTGCGAGGAAACCTGCCAGAAAGTAGCGAGCTAACGCTAACTGTACCTGCATGATGCTAACTGTTTATTTTTGCGTCGTTACCGCGAAACAGCTATTAGAGAAGTAATTGGAGTTGAGTAATTAAGAGTCGAGTCCTTTATTAAGCCATTTAAACTTTCCCGTCTCGTTATCAAGTGTATTTAGTGTCAGTTTTCGTTTAGAATGAGCCGTTAGCCTGTGGATGTGCTTCAGGTGCTGGGTTTATATTGATACCTTAAATCAGATCACCTTAACTCGAGCCAAATCACATTTGTCCAGTGAGAATGTTCATATTCTGTTCATCTGTTTGACAGCTTTGAATGTCTAAATGGTGCGACTGGACAGAGAAAACTCTTGTTCAATTTTTGAAATATTACAACATTTTATTTTATTTATTTAAACGAACTATTCAAGGTGTTCTTCTGACTTTAGGGAGAAGAGGAGACATGAGCTGGAGAAAGAGCTTCTTGCCTACTCAAAATCAGAAGAAAGGCTGTAAGTGTGATCAGTGCCATGTTTCATATTTCATGCAAAAGTTTTAAATGTCAAAGAATATAGAAGTATGACAAAATATATTGATTCCAAATATTTTCCAAAACAGCTTTAAAGTTCTGTTGCTCCATATCACTAGCTGTAATTTAGTAATGAATTTTAAACGTGTGGTTCAGATGCTGTCTCCATCTTTATTAAAAATCGCTCAATTTAAAGGAAAATTGATACATTTTTCAGACCAAATTTTAATCATATGTAAATTGGAATTGGAATTGTGTTCAACATTACTTTGCTTTTTAGGACCATGTACCTTTCATTTGCTATGTTGTTAAATGAGGTTTCACCTAAAAATCTTTTATTTTAGGATAATTAGATAACACTCGAAAAAATACCCATGCCTCACTCATGAATGATATGATGGTACTTTACACAAGTGCCTGAGTCATATTTGTTTTTGTGTAGCCCTACTCTGTTCATGAATGCAAACAAACATTTTATAATACCGTTGGGGCAGAAAATAAGAGCTTAGTGGATCTGCCTTTGTGATTTAAATTTGCAGTTTAGCCACATTTTCCTAATTTGCACTTGCTGACTAGTTGCAAACTTTTTTTATATAAGAAACCTCTTAATTACACTGCATCTCTAGGTGTTTTTGTTTGCTCTTCAAGTTGCTTTTCAGTCAAATTCAGTACAGTTGAGGGTAAGGTTTTCGGTTTTAATTGCTGATATAATATTTGACTAGTTATAACCCGACATTCTTGGTCAAGTTTGTTTATTTGGCCTTGCTATTGCAACATGGCACTGTACCGAGGCCTGTGTTAACAAATTCTTCAATGTATATGTATATGTATATTTTCCAGAGCCAAAATGAAATGTGTTAAGATGCATCTCTACCACAAGGATCTCTGTAAGAGGGAGCAGCGAGCAAAAGCACGCAACCTTGAGCTTCTCAGAAATGTCGAGAGCCTGGTATCAAATGCAAAAGAATTCTCCTTTGACTACAGTGCACTGCATCACTTGAAGGTAACGTCATGCGTGGTTATTTCTGTTACGATTCTGCCAATAATTCTATTTTTAATCACTATTTCTACTTTAACCAGGTTTACTTTAATTTTGCTAAATATCATACTTACCATACAATGATGAGTTTTATTTAACTAAAATCTAGGTTTACTTTGTCTTTATGAAGACTCCACTTTTTGCGCTCTAATTTTATTTTCTTGGGGTTGATGTTTTGGGTATTTTGTATGGCTGAATTTCTTACTGCAATAAATATGAATTCAGTAGCCATCCAATTCATAATTTATACATTTTCGCAAGTCCTTCAAAGGCAGATTTAATGTCTATTTGTTGTGCTGACGTCTCTATAAATTTAGACCAATGAATACTAATCTGTTTTCAGCTAATTGCCCTGAAACCAAGACATTCTTTTAAGACAAAGATTTTTCACATGCATTGTATGTTTCAATTAGTCTGCTCCCTATAATCCCGTATCATTGTCTTATTCTCATCTGCTGTTTGAGCATTTACCCTCTTTTGTGTTTAATAACAATCATAAACACTCCAGCAAGGAATTGATGGAAACAAAACAATGACTGTAGTTGATTATCGCTAAAAATGAACAGTTCTCAACAGCATAATATTAAATTTTCCAATTTGTTTAATTAAACCACCCCAGATTAATTGCGAACTATTCAGACACTGAAGTACCTCACTCCCTGAAAAGAACCAGTGTCAGTTTTGTGTTAGGATTATATTTGTTAATTTTAAAGTGAAGAAAGTGTTCTGCTTTAAGTTTAATGTTATTGACATGATAGCTTTAATTTGAAAATGCAACAGACACCTATTAGGAAGTAGGCTTTAATTATTGCCACTTTTATTTAACGTAAATTGACGATATTTCACATTCCATCACAGTGGTAACCGCACACGTGTTAGCCTTTCTGTTTGCCGCCTCCGGCTCTTCTTCTCATTTTCTCACTTTCACATTCGTATTTCCACAAGGCTAATATTTGTCTGCATAATTATAATTACGTGGCCACTACAGTTGTTATTGCTGGGCTGGAAATCACTGCAAACAGATAAAGGATTTTGCTTAGCAAGCAAAACGTTCCTTTCGGGGGAGCCGTTATTGTCTTACGGGGATGAAGTGGGAAGCTGGAGGTAATCCCAGTGCCCTCACTGCAGCCATTAGGCTGTTTAATTGAAGTTTGGATTAGGCCAGTCAGTCTGGCTAACCACAAAATTGATTAAGAGCCCTGGCAGCCAGTGTTAAGGGCACTCAGAGGGGAATACCCACACTGAGGGACACTACATTTCCAGGGATAAACATAAGCCCCCCCGCTATTTTTTTCCCTCTTCTTCCTCTTGAAGTTTGCTGTATGCACTGCTTTTGTTTTTACTGTATGGCTTTAATTGTGAACTGTTGTGAAGTTGGAACACTCAACCCAAGGCACAACTTAGTAACTGAAAGTTTTGCCTTTGTGTAAACTGGTGCTATGTTAGCTAGGTGTTTAAAGTATTTTTTAAACAACACAAACAAAGCTTTAATACTTCAGTGGGTTTAGTAGTTAACGTCTAATTTGCTGGAATTTCAACAGCTTCAATGTAGAAGTCACATTACAAAATTTCTGGAGGAGAGAAAGAAAAAGGAGACCGAGAAAGACCTTCAAGCACAAAACGTAAGTGATTTATCATGTCATCTTCTGCGATTACAATTTTCAGGAAATTTACAAAGCTGTCTCTCAGCCCGTGATGAAACTGATCTCATGATGAGATCCAATATAAAATGTGTGATTTCTTTTTCCAGAAAAAGGATAGGACTTTTTTGAGGGGGTCAAAAAGATAGCATATCCATTATAGCCTGCATTTCTTCAGTGGACATTTTTACAGTTTATATGCGGTGTCGGTATTCAAAGGCAACAATTAATTTATAATCAAAAGCTTGTTGCGAAGTGCTTGAGGTAATTACTGTTTGCGCACTTCAAATGGCTCCTTTAGTTTAATAAAGGAGCATCTCTTTTAACCAAATAGTGTAATGCAGTTTTATGACGCTCTTGACAAAAGGGAAAAGTGTTTTTTCCCCCCTCTCTGGAAACTAAGCCTCCTATTAACTAAGCCTTAAGACTTAACATTTCACTTACTTCATGGCTAACAGTAAACAGTTGTTAATAGCCAGCTGCGACTGGGACAAACAGAACTGCGTGTCAGTCTGCAGTCCGGCGAGACAGAAGTCGGCATTATGCAGATGGCCTGGTGCTGGCAGGGTGGGACGGGGTGTCCGTTTTTTTGCCTGCGTATCTGTGATGGCGCAGGTGTCTAATCCAGCCTGCTATGACCGTGCTACTGATGTAGTTCAAGCCCGTGGCCGCTTCTCTCCCTCACTTCAAGCAGTTTGAGCGCTTTCACCTGAAATGTGGAAGACAGCTCATAATGACTTGAAGCATGCTGTCTTGAGCAGTCACTTGTGACTATGTGCAGCCCCCCCCAACACACTCACTCACACACACACACACACACACAGCTCCCCGTCCTTACGCCCTCCCTCCAGCCTGGCGATATTGTAATGAGCAGAGATGGGAGGAATCACTCCATTATGCATACGCGCCACTGCTGGCTGCGTGCATGTCCCCGAGGCTGCAGCATTCATTAAGGAGAGCTTACCGGCCTGAAAGCTGGGAAGCCATGATAACGGGATATGATTTTCATATTTAATACATTCCTTGGAAGAGCAAGCGCGTGCCGCAGATTGATAGAAGAATCAATTGCTACTTTAGCGAAACACTTTCTACTTTGCCCCGCAGCTAGCGATGGAATCACTCAGCCAAGAAATTAACTTTTCCTCCCTCTCGCGCTCTCTCTCTACTTCTTTTTTCAGAACGCCACACTGGATCTGCCAGGCAGGCCGCGCGGTTTACAGTGGATGTTATTAAGCAGCTAACTGTTTGGTATTTAAGACCCTTATCAGAAAAGAAACAGAAGCCATGCTTTTTGTTATTTTGTGTGGCAGATTTCTCCCCCCAACCCACTCCCTCCACTCGGTATTGCCATGACAGACATGAATCAGAGCTTGGGAGCAAAGCCTTGCTAATAAGATTAAAAGTTAAGACATTGATCTCAGTACACTCAGCTGAAAAGACAGTTGGAGAAGAAATCTAACCTTGACCCAAATAGGTCTCAGGCAATTGTTGAGGAGAAAGAAAGTGGCACTTTTAAAACACTTTGGAGTTGTGTTTTTGAGAAGGGAGACAGTATAACCTGAATTGCAAAGGTTGATTTGGAGGAGCTGAGAGCGCGGGTGTTAAAAAATAAGGATGAGAACGCTGAGGCATAAATTAAGCTTCTAGACAGGAAGTCTCTGAACTTGTTGGCAAATTATTCAAGACACGTTCCGGTCATGCAATTTTTGTTTCCCTTCAGAGAAGTAATGTTCAAGGGCACAGCGGGTCCCTTCCTCCCAGCATGGGCCGATCGTCCCAACCTGCTGTCATCTTCATGGGTCGGCAAACCCTCAAAGGCACTTGGGTGGAGGATGGCGTCACCAGCGCACACTCACCATCTCTGACAGAGGCGATACCTAATCACCCTTCAGCTTACTCACCACAAAGCAACCCTTTGATGGACGCCCGCATTTCAAAAGCCAACGGCGCCACGGCTTTATCTGATGACATTCTAAACTCAGACGATTTCTCCCGCGGCACCGGCCATGAAAGGCGACTGCCGTCTGATTGCAGTTTCTTTGCGGAAGCAGGAGAAGAGCGTGGGTTGCAGCAGCCGGCCTCGCCTCGCTTGACCTTGAAGGCATCTGGAGTGTCCTCTCATCATAGCGCCGTGAAGAGGCCTGAGAGCAGTGCGTCACTCCAGCCCCATCCCAGACTGAGTCCTTCCCCAGACAACACTTGCACAAGTAGCCCCTCGCGGTGCGTTAGGTCTGGAGAGGAGGCCGGGGGAGCCGCTGCCGGGGTCGAGGCACGTGAAGAGGCGACACAAAAGAATACCGACGTTCCAGGTCAGAATTTCTGACTTATATTCCGACTATATTTTCTATATATTATCTCCCTTGTAAGCTTACAAGACCAGTCATCCTTCTAGAAGGCAGCAGCGTGTTTCTTTACCGTCTTCTCTCAATGCAGAACTTTGCTCTTTGTGCTCTTTCAGATCAGCAGAAACGCCAAAGCCCCAGTGTATCCAGTTCCGAGGTGGATGTCTCACCAGAGACTTCGCTGAACACATCCAATGATGTTTCTGTTTCGCTCAGTGACAGTCTCCACGAGCATCCAAGCCCCAAAGGAGGTGACCCAACATCGGGGAGAAACAGTATGCAGAATCTTAGCAGCAGTGAGCCAAACAATAAAATGGCGTCTGGAGAGCCACATCCCTCAAAGCCAGAATATAGGTATTACAGCGTAACGAATCTAGCCAAAAAAACGAATATGGTTAGAAACAAACAGATTGTGGTCTTTATTGCAGTCTGTGTTATATTAAGCTTGGAAGAAAAGTTGCTGAACTCTGAACTGTCAGTGTAATACTGCAGTGTTGCACAGCACAGTCAGTTTTGCACAACGCTGAGTGTTAAGTATACCAAGAAATTCTGTAAAATGCACAAGCCAGGAAAAACACAACACACTCCTCTAGCATGTTGTGTGTCTTTAGACCTGTATAAGTGTGTGTGTGTGTGTGTGTGTTGGTGAAGGCTTGGGTGTGGGTTTGTGTGTGTGTGTGTGTGTCCGTGAGAATATGATGAACTAGGGTCACGCTCCAGAGGTCTGCACTCATTGTGGCTCAGTGGCAGCTCCAGGACACCTTGTAGCGAGGGCTCAGCCCCTGAACCCGACATTATTGCCTTAATCCCAGATAATGCTCTAACGGAGCAATTTTCTGCTCGGGAGATTTGCCCAAGTCCTGGTGGAGTCGACAATTTCTTGACTCCCCAGAGTGTTTTGAAGAATGGAAGTGTGGATGGCACTTTAGGAAAAGAGACCATGAGTTGATGTCCTCCCGTTTAAACAATGCAATCATAGAGAACTGCTTGGTATTGTTTTTGGTTCTGTGCTTATCAGCGTTTCTTGGAATTGTTTTTTACGTGTAAAATTTTGAATTAACTTATTTTTGATGAGATTTTTTAATGATTGCTCTGCATTTGTGTAGACACCAGTAGACTTTGTTGCAAAGGTTATTGCGTATGTTCTTGCGTTTTATTCTTTTTAAGTCTTAGATTTAATTCAAAACTTCAGAGCCTTTGTGTTAGTGGCACAAAAATTTTTCAAACACAAAATCTTAGGCCTAACGGTTTTCATGGCTTTATCTAAAACACATACACGGTAAGGACAACAACTTGTAAGGCCTTAATATAGAACAGGTAGACTGAAATATTTCAGCAGAATATTGTTGACCTGAGCATCGCACCAATAGAATATTTATATTAATGACGTGTGACAATGACCATGATGATTGGTTATGGTTTTTCTAGAACTTCCTTCACGTGTAGACGCGCACAAATTGGATTGTGCATATTTTACATGTCGGATGTACGTTTGAGTTGTAATGTGATGTTCGAGCTTCCCTTATGTTCGTATGATCACTTTATTCAAATGAACTGGATTTCACCTTATAGATTCTCAGCGCTGACCAAGCAGCAGCTTCAGGCTGTGGTCCATCGGTGTGTGTATCTGGTGATTGTGAACAGCTGAGTGTGTTAGTGTGAATATGTGCCCTTGTGAAGAGAGGTGTGTAGGAGAGATGCTCATCTCTTTTCTTCTCCCAGCTCGGGGAAAGCGTGAGCCATTAGTATAAATCTCAGTATATCCTGCAGCTACAGTGGTGAGTACGTTGTCCTGTTGTGTGCAAGGTCAAGGCAGACCTCTTTTTTTTCCCAGTGCAGAAAAGAAGGCTCTTCTATTGCCCTAACCTCCTCTTTGACCACGGAGAGCTAGCAGCGAGATGTATTTTCAGCAGACCATTCACCCTGTGAATGTCCTTCCCTTTTGTGAGAGGTGAACACTAGTGATGGTTTACAGTGAATTATTCTAGCAGATTGGGTGTAAAGATCTGCGGCCATCTCCAGCAGCCATCATATCACATACCAAACACACAGCTGCACTCAAACTGTTATTGGGATCGCGCCTTCTGAACTCGCTCTTGCCGCATCATTCAGCTGTAAACTGGCCGTGAATGTGAGTTTGTGGGTGTGTGCTTGCTGGATCCACACTGAGTTAAGGCCACGGGATGGTTGCTTTATGTCATATTTATATGGAACCTTTATAGTACTGAAAAGCCATTTGATAGATTTTGCCCCGGCTATTTCCACAGTTGCATTTTTGTTTAGCAAAGTTTGCCAAAGATTAATATCCTTCTGCTTTTCTTACTTGATCACAACCTCTGCTTCTTAATAACAGCTGACCCACATATTTATATTTACTTTTACAGTCTTTATCAGACGTTCCTATCCAGTGCAACTTTTATTTTCGATTTACAGTCGCCCCGGAGGAACTTGGGGTTAAGGGCTTTGCTCAGGGATCCGGCAGTGTTTTTTTTGTAGGCTCTCCCAAGATGTGAATTTTACGGTCATGAAAACAGTGTTTAGGTCACGCAGACCCCTTCACCACCGCCGCCTTCGCCTTTGTATCGTAACATATTGAGGTTATTGGCCTTAATTTGTTGGCTGTAGTTTAGAATAACCATCCTTACAGACATGGAATAAAAAGCTCTGACATATACTGTATATATATATGAACTGCAGCACACTTCATGTATCTTAAGGTGAAGCTAATGTACTGCTGCACGCTCACAAATAAAGTTTTTTCTGCTATGAAGTGCTCTGCCAGATCAAATGGAGCGGAGCTCTGTGCCTTGCTGAACAGGAAGGGGGTGGAAAAGACAGAGCTTTGGCCCATACTGCTGTAGTCCCTCTGAAGTGGACTTAGCCTAGATGGATTGTGCTCCACAGAATGTCATGGATATAATTCGCACGGGCAGCTTAATCAGGATGTTACCAGGAAACAACCTGCCAAAGAGAGGCAGCGATTGTTTTGTGGCCTCTGACCCTCAGGCCCATTACAGATTGTCATAAATTCTTTTTGGGCCTTTCATGTGGCAAGGGCTGAGGATTTGGGCCTGGGCTTTGCGGAGCCTATTCACCGAGGGCCACCCAGCGCTTAATACTCCAGAAAGGCAGATATGCTTTCACTAAACCCACACATATTAGGCTCACGCTTCATATTTTATACTTGTATGGCCACCCATGAACTGCCCGGTAAAGGTTGTTCTTTTTTTAATAAAAATATTTCCTGATTTTTATTTATTTAATTATTTATTTTCATTTTTTATGTTTTTTTTTTTTTTTTTTCAAAAATGAAATATATTTTAAACCAAACATGGCACGATACCACTTTTGTAAATGTCCGATATACGATATCGATACTGATATTGTATATCTGGATATCTGCCGATGTGATACAAATCCGATATCGTCTTTGAGTATTTTTTAAACAGAAAATAATGCTTTAAAAATGTCTGAATACATGGCTCAGATTATTCTGTTGTGCTTAAGGAAATACTTGACCTAAATCCTGTTTTCCTACTAAAACAATGTAATAATTATGATTTACTATTAAAATAACATCTCAAACATGATTCCTTTAAACACAGTTGTGTAATTTAGTGACGCTCCCTAATCCTGCGGCGCTAAAAGCATCAGGAACACAGAGATTGTGTTGTGAGTGAGAGCTGGTGTTGTTAAGGAAATTAAACAGTATAACGGTGTGATGTGTTTTTGGGCTTGTAGTGTGTTGTGTTGCTTGTTCTGCTCATTGTCATATCAATATGTAGGAATTAGTGTGAATGTCGATCAATAAACCAGCTTTACCACAGTGTCGTCTCTGATAACGAATTGAGCGTGCGTGCATTTACACATCGGCTCCATAGACCGGCCCAGTGCCACCGATACCCAGACCGATATGCTATCCACGTATTGGATCGGTGCCATCTTTATTTTGAATGTCGCCAACATATAATATACGGCCATTGTTTCTGTTGTGTGTTGTTTAAGGTTCACTCGTTTAAGGTGTTTAACCTACTTCACTACAAGTATCCTTTACTTGTATAGTTTATTCAGTTGTAAATAGTATGAATAGATTGGTGTTTGTTTAGCTCTCTCGTTTTTATTTTCAGACTCTCGCTGGAAGGATTCTTTTATCTTCTGGACAGCATTGAGGAGCGTCTCCATGCGAAAGAGACTGAGCTGTACGGCAGGTCTTCAGTTAGCGAGCAGACGATTCGAGATATTATCAGGTATGATATGCTGCTTTGCTTGAGTCTCCTTCCCCTCATTACCGTGTAGTGTTCACGCTTCCAGTGGAAATTGCATTATCCTGTCTTTAAGAGCACTCACTTTAAATTAAGTGTCATTACTTGGCACTAACAACACTCCAGTGATACATCTTGGCCGCTAAATGGTTTCAGATCACAGAGAATTGTCATAGTAACCTTTTGTTCCGAATGAGTTGTCGACCTAATAATTTTCCGAAACATTTGCTTTAGCCTTAAAAAAAATAAAAAGATGGATACGATAATGTTACGTACGTAGAAGACAGATATATAAACATGTAAAACCTGGATGTGTGTGTGTGTGTGTGTGCTCATGCAAGCCTGCTGACCTCTGTGACTCTACGGGGATGGCTTGTAGTTATGTATTTATGTTCCTCAGCATGTGTGGTGGGCGTGTGGGTCTGAGAGGACAGGCCCTGTCTGCATGTGGAGCCGTGGTCCTGCACCAGCTGCGTTGGATGTTGTGGAACACGCCTCAGGGCTGCCTGTTACCCAGCGAACTGGTCAACAGGCACTGGTCCACTACTGATGATCCATCACAGATCAGGTATAGTAAACCTCTACACTCTGGGAATAACCCAGCAGAGCGTTCCTGTGTCTGTCTGCTTTTATATTTTATAGAGATGCACGATAATATAGGAATCGTATCAGAATTGGTAGATTATTGCTTTTTTTAAGTCATCGGCATCGGGCCGATGCTTAGATTTGCCCGATATTTTCAGCCGATATTTTATGACACATTTACCGTACGTCAGAAAGGTAGCGTTTGTGAAGGTATGTCCAAAGTTCGAGGTGGGATTTTATACGGCCCGCGCCTTCTGTCTTAAAAGGTATGCCGTTATTTTGCACCAAAATTCTAAGCTCTTTTCTTTTCACACTGAAGTCCGCCTGCAGGCACAAAAATGTTTAAACTGAATTGCGTTTGCCACACTTAGCGAATGTGAGCTCACGCACGGGCTGGGCCACGTACCGCCGCACTTAATAGTATGGTAGGTAAGGCGCTCTTATCATACTTTTCTATGTGGTAGTATGCATCTCTGGAAATAGCCGGGGTCGTAGCTTAACGGCTCTCTACACACTAGGTAGTGCACATGGAGTGTCACACAAGCCCTATTTGGCTTGGTACACCACATGGAATGGGAAGTGACTTTTTCTTAAAATGTTGTGCACTACAATCGAAATGCTCCGCCCTCGCTCGACTGCTTCCACGCTCGCTTGACTTGGCACTGTGTTAGAAATGTCAGAACTATGGCATTATTTTTGTGCCACAATTCTGAGCGGGCAGTGGAACTTTGGCAAGCAGAATATGAAAGTGAGTGATTATTTGTCATTGTGAACACACCACAACACAGCACACAGTGCACCACAACCAAATGTGACCTCTGCACCTTCTGATCACGGGGCGAACACCCTACCGTTACGCCACCAGCTGCCCCAATAGCTTGTCTTTACTTGCTCGACTCTGCCTTCCTCATTTATTGGCATTGGTATCGGCATTGACGGGTATAAGCATGAAAAACATGGGATATCGGCCTATAATTCCCTTATCGTGCGTCTCTAGCATTCTGCGGCATTGGTAATTGTTTGTGGCATTGGTAGTTGTTTGTGGTATTGGTAATTGTATGTCATGTGTGGATAATAGAGATAATAAAAATGTAATAAAATCAACAACGGTAATCTTACAAGGCCACAAATGAGAATAAACCACACAAGGCTGACAATGAAACAATAGTCACAAATCAAAAGGAAAACAACAAATAACAAAAGGCAAATTGGAGACAAATAGAAATATAGCGTAAAAGCCCCTAAGAAACTGCAGCGTACCATGCACGCTAGACTGCAACAGGGATAAAGTGTTGCCTCAGGGAAACTGAAGAGGTGAAATTAAAAAGTACAATACAATAAAGAAATAGAATATCCATTTAAAAAGAGAATAAAGCCAAAATTGGCCTATATTTTATTTGCAGTGATTTGAAGTAATTTACCATGTCCACGCTTTCCAACAGAATCACCTCCATACTCCCTCACATTGAGTTGTCTATAATTTTGCTCTTTATTTGCTCTCTGCCTCAATTCTTTTGTAGAATAAATTAATAGTGTGTAATTATCTCTAATTTTATAACAATAACTTGATGGCAAATGGTGCCCAGTTAAACATATGATAATTATGTCAATGTAATATTGAGGTGTGTGTGTGTCTGTGTGTGTGTGTTCCAGGTCATGTCTGCCTACCGATGGCGCTGCTCTGTGGGATCGGTGGCTCACGCATGTACTTCGGCTGCTGCAGCAGGAAGTCCTCACACTCGACAGCATCGTGCAGCTCTTCACGCCGCTCCTGGTGTCTAATAATGCCTCCTACACTGGCAAGGTAACACTATCATCCACTCACCCCTTCCAAAAAGTATTTTGCTGCTGTGCTTTCTGTTTTCAGCAGTACTAACAATATCAGGACTGCATACAGTTGTCTTTTGCTTTAAATTGTTGCAAGACCAGAAGTGTTACTGTCGCTACATTACGATTTTGATGATTACGGTTCCTAGTCGCAATCACCTTAAACTTTCTATATGTGACTATATTCCTATACGGCGAAACCAGTCGCTTGTCGCAACGGAGGTTTCCGAGAAAAACTAGCATTTATGTTGCGTGGGGTTAAATTTTTTGAAACAGTGGAAGGTCTATACTGTACTGTTGTGAATAAATTTGGCTGAAAAACTTACCCTTTCCATCCTAAAAACGTGTCTTTCTTGAGGTGAGGAATTCAATTCCAGCAGAATGTTAAAAGTTTCAGTTTTGACCGCTCTACTTCAATATTTACTGGTTGACTAGCGTGAATTTCGAATTTCTCCGGAATCCATCTCCGTCTCCCGAGTTCAGTTAACCTAACGCAGGTAGGCTATCCGTGTGGCTGTGAATGCAGCGTAGGCTACCGTAAATGCAAACGTAGCCGCGACCGCACCAAGCGTCTGTGAGTGCTACGGCGATAGTCAACTTCAAAGGCAGATTTCTCCGTTTCTCACTTGGCGTGACAGGAGAAACCCGACTCCTTTGAATGTTGATATCTCAGTCATATGTCGTCCCATTCATTCCATATAGGTATCATTTTGAAGCTTGATTTATGCCCTTTCATGAAAACATAATAACTCAATTTTGAAAATTTGAGAGAAGCAACTGGTTTTGCCGTGGAGGGTCACGTATAAAAAGTCCAACAATTAGAGATAGGTGTATAGTAATTTCTGAGTACACACATAAATTATTATTACCCCCATTGACATTGTTTGAGGAGTTTGACTGAAGAAAGATGGAATCCAAAAAATCTGTAAATATCCTTGTGTTGGTTTTAGAAAAATGCTTCATAAGTTGATACTAGAGATGATACAGGGATGGGATATTGGTCCGATAACGACTCAAACAGCTGGATCAGGTATTGGTGGCATTGGGCCGGTCTATGGAGCTGCTCTGTAAATGCACACACGCTCAATTCATAATCAGAGATGACACTGCGGTAAAGCTGGTTTATTGTTCAACATTCACACTAATTCCTACATATTGATATGACAATGAGCAGAACAAGCAACACAACACACTACAAGCCCAAAAGCACATCACACCATTATACTGTTGAATTTCCTTAACAACACCAGCTCTCACTCACAACACAATCTCTGTGTTCCTGATGCTTTTAGCGCCGCAGGATTAGGGAGCGTCACTAAATTACACAACTGTGTTTAAAGGAATCATGTTTGAGATGTTATTTTAATAGTAAATAATTTATCATATACATACAGTATGGGTGTGTAATTATTACATTGTTTTAGTAGGAAAACAGGATTTAAGTCAAGTATTTACTTAAGCACAACAGAATAATCTGAGCCATGTATTCAGGCATTTTTTGTAATTTTGTAAAGCATTATTTTATGTTTTCTGTTTAAAAAAAGACTCAGAGACTGTATTGGATTTGTGTCATCTTGGCAGATATCCAAATTTACAATATCAGTCTTGATATCGTATCGGACATAAAGAACTGGTATCGTACTATGTGTGTTTGATAGCATATTAAAAAGTGAACCCTTAAGACTGTGGTGCTGCCACCTTGCCAGTGTCAAAGGTAGCAAGCAAGCAAGCAATTGAATGGTTAAAAGACGTCACTTTAATTTTGCTTGAAGAAGCAAATATTGTTTACTTGTTTACAGACATTTCGCTTGTGCATCTTGCTACACAAAGCTCAATTACCGAAAATGTGTTGTGGATGTACAGTACCCTGAGAAACCTTTCTGAATATTCGAGATCTAGCAGCTGCATTCATTGTTTTTTTAAGTGGCATGAGACTCCTAGACATGCTCTTGACAACAATGATGATGATGAGTATTGTTGAAACATTAGAAGGTAAATGGTGAATTTGTGGAAGTGATGAGATACAAAATAATCCAGTCGCTCCACTGGCCATGATATAAATGTAATCCTTGCTATGGTGCTACATCGGCTGTATCAGTTATGAAGGTAGGACTACAATACAGTTGTTAGCGTGTGAGTTGAATTCTTATTCACAGCAGAAGTTCTGTTCGGCTTAATGCTGTGTGTGGTTTGTATACTGACATCCGGTGGAGCCGGCCCGACCTGCGAGAGTAGGGTCACAAATTTCAACTTTAAATGACATTTTAAAACATTGTAAGACATATAAAAACATATGTAACACAATCATATGATAACTTAATATCCGTTAGTAGACATTACAATATATGACAAGTACAGCCGCCTGCAGCAGATACACAGCTTTTTATTTGATGTGATGTTGTAAAACACTTCAATAAATGCACGCTAGCACGTTGTGGACTGAGAAGTGGTTAGAAAAAAATTAAAACTGACATAAACCATTGTGTATGGTTTTATTTTACTATAATGATTTTAGTAATGTTGCAACTTCCATGTGAGAGGAGGATCTGTCGACAGCTTGTTGAATAATAATAGTGATTTGTTAAATAAAGCAGTGTTAATTATGTTGTTTATTTGATTTTTTTTTCTTGAAACAGTACCAATACCGAATACCGTTAAAGTACCGGATAAGCAGTTACCAGTAAGAGTAGTAGTACCATTAAAATCTTAATGATAACCATCCCTATTGATGACTTGTGCATGTGAATTCTGTCAGTTTAACTGTTCATCTTCATGGATACTATCAGTTATTTCTGATCTATAGATTGCGGCTGAAACGCTCACACCTCGTAAAAATGTTTGATGTGTTTGAGTGTTCAGATCTCCTGATCGACTAACGCCTCCAGCATTAATGCTCATTAGAAGTTATAAGCAGTGATCTTAATTTGAGAGGTAGTCTTTGATGAATAGAGAGAATCTCTTTCTCGGATAACAGCAGTGGCTTTGGAGATATGCTCAAAGATGTCTCCGTTTAGTATCTCCTTTCCAGAAACATCTTGGCTCTGATCAGCAGTGGATGAAGCAGTCAGGATATCAGATGAATTGAATTTGAATGTGTTCCTATCAGCTAACCATCTAGTGACAAAACAATTATATAAATGCTGCATTTGATACGAATCACATAACACAAGAGGTCCCTCTCGGTAAGTGGTAGAAAATGCGAGTCAGTCAGGATCAGAATCCTGGATAAAGCAGAAGTGTGAGGATGCTCTGTGGGTTGGGCTGTCTGGCCTCACGGGTGTCTGTGCGTACGGGTGTGTGTGGTTGGGATACAGGCCGAAGTGCTTTTGAAGAGGATTTTGACCCATGCAGCGGAGTCGAATCACACATCGGAGAGTGAGGAGTCCTCATCTTGCAGCTTACCCTCTCTTCTGAATGACGGTGTGGAGATCAGGCCGGCCAGACCCTCCAAGAAATCATGCAACACAACTGGCACACAAGGTCAGCGCACGTGACCCTCGTCTGTTTCTAGCCTTGCACTTCAGATCTCTCTTCCGCTAGGCTTTACTGAAGATTTTATTATCTACAGAATACCAAATGATGAGTGAATTTCTATTATTTCCTTACGCAGAGCTCTGTTACACATCTTCACATTTGCCCGATACTTGTATCCCTATGTGTACTTTCTCAGTAATGTAATTATGTAGTTTCTGTGTAATGCTGTAGCTATGAGACTATAGTTAGACATCCCCAAGAACATTGTAAAGGGAATGTTTTTTCACAATTTTACTCTGATGTAACAGATGTAATCTTTAAATGTTAATTATTACTTTAAATTTGCTCCAAAACTTAGGCCGATACACAACATTGACCTTTTTAACAGTGCGTCAACGCGTCATTGTTAGTTGCTTAGTTGCCTGTGGATATGATAACACACTCTAGCCTATTAACCGCCACAATGGTGACAAATAACTAGCAGATGTTGCATTAGTAGGCGTGTATAAGTTGCACCATTTCTGTATTTTTATTAGATATTAGTATTATTTCTGTCTTGAAAGTAGTCCACTTAGAAAATGCGTAGAAATTACATTTCTGTGATCAAAAACTGATTTTTAAGTTGGTAAATAAGGCGAATATATGTACATAATGGGTGCAAAGTAGGTTTGGTCACACTGCACAATCAAAGAGGAACTACAAGTGATGTGTTCTGCATAAATTATCCGGTGAGAGCGTATGGTTAAATGCATAATGCTCATACTGTTGACTGTTGATCCTGATTTGTACAGTAACAATCAGTAAAACTGCAGGAAGTGCACACTATGAAGAATATAAAGCAAATTTAATAGAAACATAATAGAAATCACATATTGAACATTTCTCTTTTTTCAAATGTGAAAAGAAGGATTTTAAAGATGTATCTAAAAGACTACATGAATGGTTTGGTGAGAGGAAAAAAAACACTTTTCAGTCAAAATTAGACTAAAATAAAGGTATATTTGTGAGTCTTTTCAGGGTCAGTGGCAGCTTTTTTGAGGAGCTAACATTGAGAACCCTAGTGACACCCACTTAAACCCAAACCTCAGAGAGCTGCATCCAGTCACATGGACAACTGTGTGACAAGCATTCATCTGTAATGTTGTATTATTGAACGTCCAAATATAGTGACTTTTTCTCTGGTGGAAGATGGGGCAGGGTGCTGGGCCTTTGTGGCCCACATGAGAAAAACACTGTTTCAAAATTTCATTTCAGTCTGATAAAGCCCTCTGGACCTTTCTTCCCCATTTTAAACCTATCAATGTCTCTATCCTCATCAGCCCTGCTGTTCAGATACAAAAAAGCTTCTCAACAGCCCACTGCATCTCTTCCCTCTCTCTCGTTCTCCTTTTTACTCTCTCTCTCTCTCTTTCTCTCTCCTCCTCTCCCCCCTCTCACTGTGCTGCGCTTTCTCTCACTCCTTTCTTCCAGGAGTACAAAGTGGTGAAGAGGACAGTACCGACCAAAGCCCTGTGGAAAGTATTCCTATTAGAGGTAAAAAGGCAGAGCCGAGAAGCGCCCGTTTGGGAGTTCTTCTGCGCTTGTTTTGTCTTTCTCTTGCCTCAGTGGATAATGGGGGGTCCCTTTTTTCCTCCAAATGGATAGCTGTGGAAGGATGATCAAGGTGAATCAGGGGTCAAAGTCCCACCTGAAGAGCAGAGCAGGTCCTCTAATTATCGCCAGAGAAAACAAGCTCAACCCTCCCCTTCTCCCCTCCGAGCGGGTGAAACTGAGCTTCTCGGGCAGCATAATGCGGCCGTTTAATTGTCCGCCGACCGGGTGGGGGGTGCCTCACGGGATCTGTCATTGGTTCTCATTATCTTCTAAACAATGGCGGCTAGAGGCAGACTTAAAAAGGCTGGATGTGAAGGCATGTCTTTAAGAGTCCAAGGGTAGCAAGTCCCCAGCACCAGGCTCAGAAATGTAAAACTGTCCATTATTCCACTTGGCTATCTGATTTCATACTGTGCCTTTCATCTGCAGGCCTCCCTAAAGTGCGTGGGGAGCAGAAAGAAGTCTAGCTTCTCACTGCACCTAATCAAAGGCATTGCGGTACAAAAACCGCCTCCGCCGGAGCTGCCGGCTCAGGAGATGTTTACAGGCGGACAGTGGCGACTTAGTGTGCAGTTTCCTCTGAAATCACCGCCGCGAACACCCGATCCATCTAAATATAACGTTTTTCATGTCCCTGTCCGCTTATATAGATGTGCACAATGGTGTGTTTATACGCTGTGTCGCTCACATGAAAGCACTCGCGTCCGCATTTCTCAGTCATTAAAACGGGAAGCGCAAGTGCTGTCCTGCTACTGGAGAATACAACAGTTCTCGGAATGTGAAGATAATGGGGCAGTGGGTGGATTTTAGCCTCTTTACGTGTCGCTGAGCTGCGGACTCGCTTTGATGGCCTATCGAGCTGGTGATCCTTTATGGTCGTTCAGAAAAATTTTAGTTCTGCAATTATTGAACTCTGTTAATACACATCAATAGTGCACCGTGGAGACGTTTCAGCTGTCCTTCAATGGAACTACACACACGCAAGAGTTTTACATTTTAATTTCAATTAAAAGTGATTTTATGTCATAAAGTCATGATTCGGCGTTTGATTTTTAAAAAATGTGCTGCTAACTAACATGACTGTGGCTGACGAAAATCGCTCTGATAACCTGAGTAATGCATTGAATAGATGTTTCAAAGGACGTAGTCAAACTCATTAAAATGCAGCAAATGTAGTTTCACTATTCAATACATTTCCATTAAAGAGTCGGCACGCCAGATTGAAGTTGGCCCATCGTAAAGTTTGAAGAGAGCGAAGGACAGTTTGTTTGAATGGAGGTCTGCCAGTTGCAGGGGTAATACAAAAGGACGGTGCGCCTGTTGTTGCACGGCGATGGCTGTCTGTCTGCGTGTCTGCACTAAATCAATAGTTCAGTGCTCCTCTCTGTGTTTTCCACCTCCTCTCTTTGCTCGTCAGAGCTCTCAAAGGGTCCTGTTGATTCTGCAAACACAGAAGCTCTGGAAAGTTGGAAAACCAGGTCTTGGGCAAATATTTGATCAGCCTGTTTTGTGGGTATGTGTGGTTTGTGTATGTGTGTGTGTTTCTTATTTTTCGGTTTTTCTTTTCAGAGACAAAAGCATATCAGCTGCTTAAACAATCAGTCACACAAGAGAAACAGTGGGGAAATATACAGCAGGAGGACGATGCTTCTGATTTAGAACCGTCAGGTAACTGATTGCTCGATGCCCTGCTCCTGCACTGTAAGGGTACAAGCAGGCCGAGCGAAGATCATTCTTACATTAATGATTATTCATGTTCATTCTACAATCAAGAATGACATACGACGAATTCATAATAACTTCACTTTTTTATTTAAAGGTTTATCTGATACAAAAAAGCCAGAGACCAGCGAGAAGCTTGTACGAGACATGCGGTAAGAAACTACACACGTCTAGAACGTTATTGTGAAGCTTTTTTTTTTTTTTGTAAAAAGGAAGCAGCTGGGCCCAATTCCCATCAGTCAAACTCCTCACGTTCTTATTCTAAGCGGCTCCACCGAGTGAATAGTGTATTTGATTGCCTTCCCAAATCAGAGCTTTGAATCGCGGCAAACTCGAGAGAAGAACGTTGCCTTGCACATCAGTACATCTTCATCCAATCAGCTAAGAAACGTGGAGGCGCAGGCCCTTCGCGCTGATGTGCCTCTTCACTGGGAATGCATTAGGGCAGGTAATGGGTGGGCAAACATTATGAGGAGTAATCGTCTTTGATTTCATGTGATTACCAAGCGCCGATGCCGACATGAGGGCCAGAAGTCTGCTGCCCCAGCTCTGCCTCTCCCTCCTCCATGCTGCTTTTTTTTCCCTCCCTTTGGTCTCGCCCACACTTTCTCACTGCCCCTCTCCTTATCTCTTTGCCTTTCTCTCTCCTGCGCTCTCTCTCCTGGCTAGCATACACTATTAGCCAAGGGAAGGGCATAATGGCCACACTCTATCAGAGCTCTCTGATGGATGCCATGGCCTGCCCAATGAATGGCTGCATTAATAAACATGAGCCATCTTCAGGGCGAGATGCTTTCAGATCATAACCCACCGCAACCACCACCACCACCATCACCAGAGAGGGCTCCTCAGAATTTGTGCAGGAAGGCGTCGACACACACCAGCCACCTCCACCTACCGAGCTTTATTTTGACACGTTTGGGCTGAAATAATGCGCGATGAGATTTTAATGCAAAGGCTAAAAGATTTTTTTCTCATTTGAATCATGTCCTACTGAATGAATTCATTTTTTAACGTTTCAGAATGCCTCTTACCATAGTCACTTCTTGCGCTTTATTGCTTCCACAAGTGCCCTGCACTTGAACACTGGCAGAGTGTACACGCTCTCTCTCTCTCTCTCTCTCTCTCCCTCCTTCTCTTATTGGTGTTATTTTGTTACTGAGCTGATGAGCAACATCAAAAGACATGCTGGCTGGGCCCAAAATAAAAAAAAAATGGCTGCCTCTCTGTTGTCTTAGCCATAATTACGATGTGGCAGTTAAGCCGAGCCTACAGCTGAGGGATTGGAGTTTAAAGCAGGGGCTTTGGTGCAAAAAATGCATTTATGGGCCTTTGTGGCGCTCCTCATTATGTGTGGGGCCGATTCATTAAGTAATTGGTTTGCAGTTGTTTACATGAGTATTAAGGCCCCCTATTCAGTCGCCTTTGAGAGATACATTGTGCAAATGTTGCATGTTATGAATGCCCAATGGGAGGCGGGGGGCCAGGCCTATTGGCCAAACACTGCACTCGGCTGAAAGGAGCAGAGAAAAGCGGCGGGCGCTGCTTTGCATAGCAATGACTCGCCCTTAATAAGCTTTCCAGATTAAATACATGCAGTCCATACAAGATGCAAGAGATACTCTTAACACATTTATATGTGCTCATTTCACTATTATGGCACTGGAGAGAATTGGGGTCTTTCATATTCCTCTTGTTTTCTCTGCTCTGCCCCAGACCCGGCGCATTGCAGGGAGATACTTTTATAGAGTGTGGCATTGCTGTGTGTGTGTTTTTTTTTTTTTTTAAGTCTCGTATTATTAATGACCGAGGAAGCAGACAGATCAGCTACAGTTTATTAAGGATGGACCGCTCTAAATCTTTTGCCGGCATTGTGGCGCGTGAAGCGACATCGCTTTGTGCTCGAGTGCGGATGAAAGGCGCGATGCTGGAGGGAGAGAGAGTTGCAATAAGCAGCTGCACTCCATGTAAAGACCACTTGTTCCCCTCTTTTGTTTGGGGGTGCATGCCACAGCTTCCTCCTCTCCTTTGGCTATTGTGTCCTCTTGTACTGTAGGCATCTGCTGGGGCTCTCAGCGCCACATCACCAGCCACTCCATTGTTTTTGTTTTTATTGGCAAAATCCAGATGACCGTGCACTACATAGACGTTTTGTGGGTCATATATAGAATGCGCACAGAGGGAGTTTTTGGGAGTTTGGTAAACTGGCTCAGTGTTCAGAGCCCTGAGGTTGCTAGTGGGGTAGAGACGCTGGAGGTAATAACAATAATAATAATAATACCTGTTCATGGACACACACTAGGAATGCTAACCTGTAAGCAAGATACTTGGTGGTTTATTTGTGTGTGTGAGAAAGAGAGCGAGTGGGAGAGAGAGATAGTGAGTGTGTGTGAGAGTAATAGAGGGAGAATGTGTGTGAGTGATAAAGTGAGAGAGAGACGGGGGGGAAGGTCTATGAGAGATTCGGTTTTGTGTGCGTCTGAGAGGGAGGGACGAAGAAGGGGGTGGGGAGAGAGAGAATGTGTGATAGTGATATTTATGGCAGCATTTAGCAAATCAGCCAGTGGGGGTCACTCTGCTTCTTTGTGCTTATGTTTCTATATTTTGGCCACAAAAAAATACACTTTCACATTTCCCAGTCAAGTCAGGTCTCTGTCACTACAGTACATTCCCAGATTTTTTGCACACAATCATGTTTATTTTTCTTATGTCAATTATATTATAGATAAGATAAAAGATTTATTGTCATTGTATCAGAAGACACTAGCAGTAACATGCATAAAATACCATATAATGAATGTCACATATCAGACATTCTGTATGTTCCTTTTTCAGATGATTATTACCAGGTTAAATTTCCAAAATCCGAGCCCCTGACTTTATTTAGCCAATGGATGAGAGTGATGCAGCTGCACCTCCGCGTCCAGCTCGTCTGTGTGGAAGCTCCGGCTGCTCTCGTTCTGCAGTGCGCCTGCATGGCCAGCAGAGGGCAGTCGCATTTAGGGCCTGTAATTCATGGTGCGCCAGTAGCAGCTCTCAGCCCATAGAGGGCGCTGCTGCCGCTCTTCCCGCGCGCACGAGCGCCTCGCGAGCTTCCCGTCGCGCGCTGCCGAGGTCTAATCAACCCGAAATCAGCGCCGCCGCAGGTCAGTGTTGGGATGAGTGTAGGAGGAGGTGAGAATAGTGACGCTGCCTCATTTTCGCACCCTTACACAAACATTGTTCCAGAGTGCATGTGCTATTAGCTTTTCTGTGTGGGTGGTACAACATGTATTTATTTATTTATTTATTTATTTATTTATATGCATGCCAGGTAAATAAAGGGAACCACCAGGGACTAATTATAACAGATGGCCGTCAGTTTGGAATAATTTTTGACCTGTCCAGGACACTGCATGTGAATTTTAGGTTATCACTTTTAAAGACTTTAAGAAATCGATTAGTTTGGGGGAGCCACTACCTCACATTTTTTTCCTCTTCTTCTTTTTCTTCTTCTTCTTCTTCTTCTTCTTCTTTATTTGTTTTTCCCCTTGTATTTTTCTTAATGCATTGCTGAAGAGGAATGTTTTTAAGAGAAATCCACGATGGGCAATAATCAGCCGGTTTTGACCACTGTTATTTCTTTCCAAAAAAAACAATATCGGTGCAAATACTGACTCTCATCTCTTACACCCTTTCATTATATTTAATCACACAACTACAATCATGTCAGATCACTGGCATTATGAAAATGATCAAGCAGACAGACACCAAGCGCGGCACAGTCACAGTGATGTTTACACGTAGCACGCCGTATCCGGCAGGCCGCCCGTCTTTTATTCCCAGTTCAAATTCATAACAGCAACCCACACATGCCATATATTAATGTATCAAATGATCGCATGGAAATGAACAGGAGCCACTCCGCATCCAACACTGCAAATATGTCCAAATGCACAAAACAATGTGCATCAGAGAGAAAAGAGGAGGGGAAAAAAAACACAAGCAGTGCGGCGGAGGCAAAAGAGAGGTTTCCGTCAAAGTGGTAATTTGCATCATTTTACACATTACATTCACCTCTGTGTATGAGACTCAGCCAAACAGTCGCCGGTCCAGTCTTACATATTCAGATTCGTTGCCTCAATTAAGTGAACCTCTGCGCAAGATGAACTGGCATAAATGTTTATGGAAATGGAATATTAGATTGGAGGGGTCAGTGGCATGCGCGGCTCTCTATGGTAATCGTGTCTTGAAATCAGACCCGTCTCTGTCTGAAGTGCAGTGTCTGATGGAGCGTTCCCATGGCACGTAAGTTATATAAAAGAATAGCCCAATTTATGCCCCGAAACAGGTATTTATTATTGTGCTTGTTACGGTTATTGAGGAGGAAAAAAAGGCTCAAATGTTCCTGTCGGACTGTTAGCAGTTGCCAATTTCAGCTTTTATTGTGGCGGAAGGGAGAAGAATTTGTATCTTTTTTGGTGTTGCTTTCTTTTCTTAGTGTATGTCACTAGAGGAAATACATAAAAAGAATATGAATATGAAATATCACACATATGACTGTGTATATACACATAGTGTGATAATAAATCTGTCATTTATTGTGATGTGGTGTTCTTCATATATTCTCATATATACCATACAATGACTATAAGTACTAGTAACTGTAGACTGATGTGTTCTGCAGCATAAATTCGTCTGTAAACTACAGAGACAGTCTTCATTCTGCTCCCTGTTTACTAAGCAGGTATGCTATAAAACAGTTTTTATTTCAAGGACACGTTCAATCAAAAGAAAAAATATTCCCATCCTCTTAATTTCTATGTGACATTCAATATAGATCTATCTGGATATTATAGTGATAAAAGGAACTTGCAGTAAGCCATTGATTTTTGTTTTTCCCACCCGTTGTGCTAATCAAGGCTGTATCAAACTAACATTCTACATTTCTTCTTTTTATGTGCTTCCTCTCTTGTGTGTAACAGATCATAATGGCCTCCCGAGATATGCAGTGATGAGCTAGTACAGTGTAGTAAGGCACCGTTTAGTATGTGGATACCATATATAAAATTTATCCTGTAATTTCTCATGAAGAAACTGGTTTTAAAAATTGCAGCGGTTGCGTTGCCGCATGACCACGTCAGGTGTTTGAGAAATGTGAGTGAACAAATGAATTTATATGGACAGATGTCACTGTTTATCTGTTGACCTTCACAGTGTGGTGATTTATTTTTCTTACTTGGAAGAGGTTTACCACCACTCCAGAAAAAAAGAGAGAAAAGAGCAGAATAAACAATATGGATATAAGATAACGCGGCGAAGGCTGATAAAGATGAAGACGAAGACGACATTGTTAGGGGCTGAATAGGCCTTGTGCTGATGGAAATTGAAGAGGAAGCCTGTATGAAAAGTAGCTCGGGCTCTTGCATATGCATTGCTGAAGATCAAAGGCTTGCCAGGGGTCACTCATTTACATAGAGATATCACTGATGCTATGGGAACCCAGCAACCTCGCGCTCAGAGCACTTATGAATAAAGAGGGCCTTGACTGGGTCCTTCAGCACAATTAGAAAAGGAGTCAAGGAAGTTTATTTGGCCACTCGGCACATCTGCAAACGGTCTTCGCGGGGGAAATGGTGGCCCGCTTGATTTTGGTGCAGCAAAAAGACATGAAGTATATAAAAACATGATCACGCGTAAGGTGTATATGAGATATTAAGGTAATCGTTATTATGTGTTTTTGCAAGCAAATAAAAATTCTAGATTGTGTAGATGTACCATTTCTGCAAGTTGTGCGTGATATTTAAGGTATTTAGAAAATCATTAGTGTTATTTATTGATGTTTTTGGAAATTGTGGCAATTTTAATTATGTCTGTGTTTTCTTGAATGTGTGGCTATGTATCTAACCTAGTATTCCTGTTTGCTTGTAATGATTTAATAACGATTATACACAATAACGCCCTGTGGTGTGTTGGCGCCTGACAGCAGGGTTGTTGCCCGCCTTGCGTCCGAAAGTTCCCGGTGTAGGCTCGGCTCCCCCCGAGACCCCATTTGAAGTTGAGCAGTTCGGATAATGTATGAACGAATGAATGATTAACGGAATAACATACAAAATCATACATATTAATGATTTCTTTAGTTACAGGAAACATAAATATAATAAGCAATAAAAATATGTCCATCAAAACTGTCATGAAGATTTTCATAGAAACCAGCCAAAATTACAAACTAGAAAATGAACATTAAGACATTAAACCATTTTGAACATTAAGATTCCTTTTTGTTCATCACTTCCTTTATGCACAGAAGGGCATGAAGTGGAGTGTTTACTCAGCACCAGTAAAAATCTGTATAAACATCAGTATAAACAATTATATCATATGGGTACATTAAAGGAGATTGCACTGCGTAAAAAAACGCCACAAAGAGTGAAAGCTGGTGTCAGGAAGATTTATAGAATAATGAGTAAAAATGTGATCATTTTTGATCCATGGAGATGACCGTATATCAGGAAGAGCCAACATGAAGAGCACTGATACCTTTTGTAGCACAGTGTGAAGTGCGCAGACGGCTCTGACACGATCTAGGGATGAATATCAGTGAAAAGCATAGAGGATGTTTATGTTTTCTGTGAACAAATTTTATATTGTAATATTATTGTTACATGTGTTTTATGTTTTTAATAAAAATGTTAATTTATAGCCAATATTTTTTATGGAAACAAATAAACTTTCATATAAATTTCTCAACTTGTTTCGTTGTTGTGCTCAAACATACCAGGTTACGGGTTTCAATATGATTGTATTACTTTGTTCCTTTTCAGGAAAGTGTCCAAGAGTGAAGACCGTGCCTTCTCTGCTGTTCAGTCCAGAGGTGAGATGATTTCATAAAGAACATTAAATTGTGTTAAAATGTAGAGTAATCCGGGTTTTACTGTAAATGTACAGAGACAAGCAATAAAATGTGTATGGTAATATTCTCTGGTGAAATGTATTATCTCATATTTTTATATAAAATATTTTGCACCTTTTTTAGGATAATGCACAGTTACATAGTGTCTGGTAATGACAAGTTAAAATCTAGTAGCAAGTTATATAAAAATACACATACTGAAGAATACACTGTCAATTTTTTATTATTATGTGGACATTTGGTTACGTGTTCTGTTCCCTAAGGAGAATATCAGTCAAAATATTAATAATTGACATGTGACACATTTCTCATGTGTTCATGTAATAATTGATTATCCAATTACAGCATTGGTCTGACGTAATCGATTGTTTGTTTTTAATTTTCAGCGTTTTGGGGAGATTCTGATGACACCAACTCTGAAATCGAAATGGCTTTACGTCCTCAGTCCCGTACCAATAATGATGACTTTGATGATTTCTATGATTAAATCCCCTTTAAATAATAGATCGTCCTGTTAACAGGGCTTTGGCACGGGTTTGTCAGAATGACTAAATCAACTGCCTTTTAAAAAATTGAAAGTGTAAACAGAAATCTTGACAGAAATGATATTAATGTTGCAGATAAACAAATGTGAGGAGACCTGTTTGTTGTGGCCAAAGAATGTGGAGGGTGTTTTAAAAACATGCTGGCTTTAACCCTGCTTGAGTCCCTTTAACTGAACAACACTTGGGCCTAGTTGAAATAGATTAAACTTGGTTTTTAAAGTGATTCCTGTGCTCTGTGGTGAATATTATGCATTTCAGATGTTGCAGGCATCTCAACACATTTTAGCGTCAGGGAGCTGGAGTGGAATGTTGTGAGTCAACTCCTCTGAAAAGCCAGTGCACAATGGCCTCTCTGGATGCTGCTGAAATACCTTTGAACTCGCTCAAGTACCCGTGGCCCATTTACAAGGACAAAATGCGCCGCGCTCATCTCAATATAGAAACAAATGCTCTCTATATTTGTAGTGGCACAAGAACAATATTTGATGGCTTAATGTGACACGGCGTATTCCTGTCTGCACACTGTGATGTTCCTCGGAGCAAATATGAAACATGTCCTTTAATTACAGTTATTAAACACCTTCTGTGAACAATATTTCATATGTCTTGGTTATTCTAAACAAAATATCCAACTTTAGTGATTATTATTGGATTCATTTTTTTTTTTTTACATTACATTGTTGGGGTCGCTGCTAAAATGGACTTAAAGTGGTTTTACAAAAACAATTCAGTTTTACATTCATAGCATTTATCATGATAAATATCCTGATTACATTAGCAGTCCCTCGAACAGCTTGGTTAGGGTCCAGTGGTTGTAGTTCTGGCAGTAGGATAGAGCTGGATTTGAATCTGCAAGCTCTTGGTCAGACTATCCTACCACTAGGCCAGCATTCCACGTCCATTGTAAAATTGGTTTATTGTATTTTCATCATGTAAAACCATAATGTAGCTCTTTGTACTGTTTGCTTTCATGTCCATTATGCGTTTATGGCCTTTTATTTGGACGCATTTTGCAATGTGATACCATAGCAATTGTTTAGTCAAATTTGGAAATATACATTTGTAATGCAATAGGGATTTAAAACGCAACAGATCCACCATGACAGTATCATTATTGTAATAGAAGCTGTTTTTTTTTTTTTAACCAGTATAATCAGCGATAATAAGTGCAACCATTTTTAATGGACGTGAAAATAACAGCACACACTAAAATTGGCACATACTAATATCCGCCGCGGTTTCCCCCACCGTCAATATTTTTCATCACCTGTGACTTGATATCACAGGGGTGGGAGTGTTTTGTCGGCAACATCATCTGCTTCTGCCTCTAAGTTCATTTGGTTTTAGCATTGCTGCAATATATTTAACACTGGCGGAGGCTTGGAATCCTGTAATGATATAAAAACACTGGTATTCCATCCATCAGTAGGATTCCATTAGTCAGTTTTTTTTGGTGACTTTATGAGGCTGGACCTGCTAGAGTAGGACTCCACACTCATTAGCAGTAATGGCTGCAGTCAGCCTTGACCTTGTAGCGCCGCACCTAGCAAAAACCCGCCTGCATCATTTAGAGTTTGTTAAAAAGCTCCCCTCAAACAATATCTATGTTAAGGATCATGTCAACAGATACTTGTGTGGTGGAAGATGGCACCGCGAGAGAGAAACATTGTGCTGATCTGAAACAGCACTTTCTAAAGGACCTCTCTCTTTAAGCAGCTCAGACCGGGCGGTAGTGCATGTTTGCTGTGACCAGGCTGTGTTCCATCACCCCGGGCCACAAGAATGAAATGCGCAGATAAATGGCGAGGGTGGAGGTCATCATGACTGAGGACTGCGTGATATGCATATTGCACAAAGTTCATAAGAGATTGCTCCAAAAATCAGGGTTTTTTTCTGTCCAAAACACTTTTAACGTCCAGTGTCCAATTGTAAATGCCATAAATATGCTGTTAATATATGTATATCATGGCAATTTTATGCTTGAATGCATCACTGGTAGTTTTTAGATTTTGACATTCGTAAATCCCAGTGAAAGCATCTCTGAAAACAACGCATATGTGAGATGTGTGTTGTGTATAATATTAAGAAAAGTATTACTATAGAAACTCTAAATGTCGGTCCTGCGCACACTGGATGCTTCGAATGAGAATATTTTTCATATACCACATAGCAAATCTCTTCTGCAGGTCAATTTTAGTATGCACTCAGACACGAAAAACTTTGCCACCTCAGTATTCATGTGTGGTATGTAAACAGAGTAAACATGCTTCAGATGAAGATCTCAAATTTGGGCAAATTTTAATTTAAATCGACTAGCACCTCAGTTCCACGGCCGTCGTTCATTGTTGCAGTGAAAAACCAAGCATTCAAGTTTTTTTTCATAAGCAGGTTTGAAAAAGAAGGAAAGAAAGACAAAGATGAAAGCAAGCGGGGAAGTTAAACACTCTCATTAGCGATGATATGACAGCACGGTTCCATTTGCATACTGCATGTTTGTGTAATTTATTCTCGCTTGTTGGGCAAGTTGAAGTTTGAAGTGTGTACCTTCCATTCTCCCTGTCTCCACTTTTATTTATTTATTTATTTTTATCAGGGAATAATGATTTAAAACAAGGTCATTTGATCTTCTGTTTCAATGGGCCTTAATTAAATATTCATTCATGCAGCTATGGTGTCTCTAGCAGTGTTTCTGAGGGAGTGTAATGAAGACACAAAAGCGAGGCTTTTTGTTATTCAAGCCCACACGAGCTTTCTGCAAGATTCAGACATATGTAGGCGATTAAACAGAACCTTTTCCCTATCAAAAAAGTTTGAGATAATTCATGTATTTTTTAAATAAAGTTGAAGTTGTAGTTCTTATGGCTGTAGTCAATGTAATTGAAACAAAAATAGGTGAAGTGTAAGTCTGATAAGGCAATAAAGCATTTTACCTGTGATTGCTGAAGTTAATAGTGTTCAGACATGAGTAGTAGAGAAAAGAGTGAGAAAATCTGTAAACACAATGTGCACAAATCTGCAATGTGCAAGATTAAGATGTATCACTAATAAATTCAGCTGTCTAGAGTACTGCCATTAAAATGTATCTTGATTCAGCAAGAATCTGAAATTGCAGGGGAACAATACACACATTTGCACATGAATAGAGCATGTGAAAGGAGAGCGAGCGTGGACGAAGGCCTGCATGATCTATACAAGCAGCGAGGTCTCTAAACCCAGGTGAGGTCCTCCCACTCAAAGGCCATGAGCATAGATTCAGGATGAATGGTGATTATGGACATGTTTCAGATGTTCTGAGCCAGTGTGGTCCCCTAACAATTTATGTCTCTTTATCCTAACCTTGCGTCGTTTTAAAGTAACGCAATGGCTGCCTTTGTGAATATTTTTAGCCCCGGTAAGTTTTCAAGGTAGACTCTGAGACAATCTGAACCAATGCAAGGTTTTCCGAAGGTAGGCTCTTCTCTAGACCGCGGGGCCCCTGTGTCTAATGCACAAAATCAAATTATAATTAACCACATTTAAGTTGGAGCAGCAAGTCCCTCCTTATAGGTTTTCCTGTGATCTCTCAATGTTCCCCCCTGCTCATGCCCGTGGAGTAATTAATATGGGGAGGCATCATGCTCGGCAAATTCCTGTGAGATGGGCTTGCTAAAGCTGTTAAAGCCAAGAGGCTGAATTAGTATTCATGCAGGTTTTCCAGCTACAAGTCCCTTCTCCCATTGGGACTGAGAACTAGATTGGGTAGACAGACAACGTTCATCCTTGATTATGTGAGCAGAATGCCACCGAGCAGCATGAGGCCGGCGAAGAAAGCTGTGCCTCGGGCAGCAAATCAGTTTCTGTGATATGCTTAATGGAACAACAGTGTGATTCTTTATCCTCACACATGCACATCAGGGCAAAATGGCATATTTAGAATTTAAATCATTACTGACCATTAGCTACACTGGAGATTCTGCTCCCGCTAAAAACTTTTATCTCCAAAAATAAGGCATACACTATATTTCTGTTCTAACAAACATCACCAGAGAGTGTTAAATTTTGTTTTATAGTAGATATGAAATATTCTATTAAATTAAATATTCTAGGCAAGAATGATCAGTACAGTATTGTACACTGAAAGGTGTACTTGTCTACCTGAACACATATACGGTCTTTCCACTTATCATATATTTAAACTGCCAGAAGAGAGCTCCAAATTGAGTTTACATTTGCAAATTAACAAGTGAGAACAAATTACAGCGAGCCCAGCAGCCTCAATTACTCTACAAGATTCAAGATTTAATTTTCTCTGTTTGTCACCTGCATAGTTGTACAAGTACATGTGGAGAAGTGTTCCACGTATTGATCCGAAAACTGTAGTGATTTTATATGACAGTTAAACAAATTAATAATATTAATGAAAATTTAAGATTATTTTTTTTAAGTAATAAAATTACATAGAAAAACTCTCAAAAATTAAAAGTAACACTCTTGGAATTTTCAGGAATCTTAAATTAAAAATGAAACCAAAAATCACATTCTTTTCCTCTGGTGTATGTTGTCAGTTAGGTTCGCATAATTACAACACTCATCACTGCATGTGATGCTCAAAAAGCCCAAAATGACGCTGCTATTCCACCCTTGGTCACATAGATCTTGTGGCGCTATTCTCCTTTGTGCCCTAAATGCTATTGGTGCAAACTAGTAGCTGCTAGAAGTGTTAGCAACTCCAAATGTGTATGAGTTACCCTCATAATAATAATGTTAAGAAATGGATCGTAGGTCTCATATTTCAACAGAATGAATGTAGAAAATGTTTTCTTACATTTGATTGTGTGAAATTTGCTGTCCAGACACGTTTCCTTACTTTTGAGAACAAATATATGGCCTTTCATGTATTCATTCATTCATTCATTCATTTTCCGAACCGCTTTATCCCAACTGGGGTCGCGGGGGGACCGGAGCCTATCCCGGAAACTTACAGGTGCAAGGCGAGGACCAACACTGGGCAGGCGCCAACACACTGCAGGGCACAGCCTTCCATGTAGACCTTCAGCATTCATTATTACATGGGTTATTTTCAAACCACATACCAGGGCAATTCTACGATCTGACCTTTAGGGGTGCTCAGCCCCCAGCGCTTCCAGAGGCTCTTGGCTTGAACAATGCGGTTGCCATGTTTAGTCCAGATCTTTTAGAAACGGCTCACATGGCTGGGTGATAGGCTTACCATCAAGGCTTTGCAAGGCTTTACCTTATAAAATTGGGTTGGTGGGCTAGGTATGATAAGCCTGCTTATAATTTGGCCAAGTTGTGCACAAAATTGGACTCCATAATTAAGTTGGTTTTTATAATTGTCCACAGGAACCACAAGTATTGCACCTGTATGCTAACTCCATTAGCCACACCTTTACATTTCGCTGTTAAGAATGACGACACCGAGATGCGCTGTGTAAAGTCTGCAGTACGTTCACATGCCCATTTGAATTAAAACAATCAGGCAACCGCTGACGAATAAGAGGAGGATCCGACTCGGGCAAAGATTTTACTGCTCCATTTGGGTCTGTCTTCAATTATTCCATCTCTAGAAAGCAATTTTGGCAAATCTAAGGTTTGAGAACTGGCTACCTCACAAAATCGTAATTCTTTTTCAGGAGGTGCTGAGTTAAAATTTAGGGTTGCCTGAGCACCTCTTAGAAATAGCCTACAATTGCCACTGCCACATGCAGAGTGAAAAGACTGTCCGTCTAGAATACAATACTTAGCCAGGGCTTACTGAAACTTTGAACTACTGCTTCGCATCTTTCATTACATTATTTTAGTTTGTGCTGCTAAAGAAATTTGGTTACGAATTTTTACAATTTCTTGCTTATATTTTCTGTCTGTCTATCTCCAGATTACCTTCCTGGTTGAAGTCTTCATTTTCCCTGATCAGCCTTCATGTGAATACTAGTCATAATTTTATTTAATGCCCACATTCACCCATAATGAACCTTTCCCATTTTTGCATTCTGAAGTACTGCTTATGTTTAGTTCCAGTACTGCTTGTTTTGACTTTAAATTGTTTTGCAGTTTTTGCTCTTACCAGTGTCACATGTCCATTCATGCTACTGACCTTCTGGTTTGACCCTGCTTTTGTATGTGGTTTTTAAATTATTTGCCAATTGATTCTTTTTCCTCTTTCCTCTTTCCTTTATCATTGTATTCTGGCCTTGGGTTGCATGCACAATGTGACACATTGTAAATGTAATATTATCTACAATGAATTAGCATGATGCAAATGCATAATGCTATTTTGGATGTCGTAATGATCCCAGTTAATGTTCTCCCTACTTTATTATTACTATTACAAAAAAAAATAAAGAAGCTAATAAAATAACTATTACACTCAACGTTTCTTTTAATACCATTATGGCTCACAGAAGAAATACCATCCTAAGACTGTGCCTCATTTATGTAAGACCCTGGGCTGACCTTTATGAGCAACTCAGAGTGTTCTCTAGGCTCTCTGCTACCTGCGTTGTTCTTCAGCTGACCCAAGCTGCTCTCTTTTCAAGAAGAGTGGCCCCAGATCGTGGGTCCCTACTTCCTATCAGGTAATTAAGCTTCCACCGTTTCTTATTAGAGCCTGTTTAGCAATCTGTCAGGAACGAATTGACTACTTGCTGCATGCAGGGCCACAGGACTGGCACCTTATGCTCTGTGATTGAAGGCAGCCTCCAGGGATGTACAGAATTATTCATCATCTTGTCCTGCAGATAGAGGAGGTATTGTCTGTCTTTCTCCTCTCTGCCTGCAACACATCTATGTATTCACTGCTCTGTAGTTGAAAATATATCAGTTGCTCTGAAGAGGTGATACGCCTGATTTCATCCAGGAAATAAATAGAAAAAAAAAACATATCTTCTCCTAGTACTTGTGTGTAGATGTCCTTAACCTGATGTGCTGATGTATTCCGACCCAGTCCCAGTTCGTAACCCGCTGTTACCTCCATAACATTTTACTTCATCCCTCCTTGTCTGGCTTACCTTTGGGAATACAAATGTTTATAGACTGCCAGCCATAGGCTCCATCTGGGCCAACAGAAGTCACATTGCGGTAATCTCTGTCTGGATTAAATCTGTTGTTCGTGGCGGTTTTAACAAAGGTGATAAAACAAGATTAGCCAAGACACACAGCGTAGGGATTGCAGAGTGTGTTCTTATTAGCATGCACTGTGCTCTGGAGAGGAGGGCAGGCTCAACACTCCTCACAGAGGGGAACAGGGTTCAGCCATTAGCATGAATGGGAAATGCTAATGCCGAGCCTCAGACACCTGCTCCCCCAAACCACAACCCTGTTTAGATACGGAGGAAGCATTGGGAGGGATTTGAGCTTGGAGCAGCGCTGGGTCTTAACCGCAGTAAAAATATCCAAAGTAACAGGTGATAGCAGTATGTGATGATTTTTTGGGGAAAAGGCAGAGTTTTGAGGCTTGATTTTTTTTTTAACTTAATCTCAACACGGATTAAAACTGTACAATGTACAAAAGACATTTTTTTTTCTGCAATATGTACTGAAATTCTTTAAAAATACTAGAGAGGGGCCGATACCACTTTTTTATGTCTGATACCGATACCGAAATTGTAAATTTGGATATCGGCCGATACCGATACAAATCCGATACAGTCACAGTCTTTTTTTAAACATAAAATAATGCTTTAAAATGTCTGAATACATAACTGAGATTATTGTTATGCTTAAGGAAATGCTTGATTTAAATACTGTTTCCTAACTAAAACAAAGTAATATTTACACACACACGTATGTGCTAAATTATTTGTTCTCAAAAATTGTTCGTTAACACATATAAATACTTCTTCTCTCTTATTGATTACACTATAACATTAATATTGAAAAAAAAAATTTATCAATTGAAAATGAAATACTTAGATTTGTCATTTTGAACACCCTAGGTGTTTACTCTTGCGAGTAAAATGAATTAAATGAAGTGTAGATTCTAGGAAAAATTGCCTCAACCATTTTTGTAATAGAATTATTCGAGTTATTGGAACAATCGTTTCAGCTCTACTTTAGCGCAGTGCCACTTCCCATGCATAACGAATTGAGTGTGCATGCATTTACAGATCGGCTCCAGAGAACGGCCCAATGCCGCCGATACCCGATCCAGCTATTTGAGCGGGTTATCGGACCGATACCGATCCACATATTGGATCGGCTACATCTCTAAAAAATACACTTTTTAACCAAATCATTTAAAGGATTGTATTTGGAACTTATAGTCATTGTTAAATGAATGACAACACAACACAACATTACATAGGATTTTTTTTATCACCTTTGATGGATTTTAATCTTTATACTTACTTGCATGTTGTTATAAAAGTGATGTCATCATTGTCCTCCACCCTTGACTTACTTTATAAGGTGTGTGAAAAGCATGGGGCCACTCCGGGGTCTGCCATGGTGTTTGGCTGTATTGTATTTTCAAAAAGAGGAACAAGTGCTCTCAAGTTCCGTAGCTGCCTGAATGTACGGTATACAAACTGTTTTGACAGTTAGTGTTTTGACAATATCTCATACTCCACATAAAATGGAAGAGCCATCAATTTCCCCCAGAAGTAGTGTTATCATCTCTCTTAAGGCAATGATATCTGCACCCTCTAGGTAATGCTGAGAGAACCAGAGAAGAGTGGAGCACCGTGCATGAGCATGTAAAATGATGTTACTAATGAAGCTAGTTAACATTGTCCAAGCACCTTTTCACAAAATTCTGCTAGACTTCACAAACATATTTCCAGCCTTCTGCAGATTTTAGTTTGTCCTGTAATTTTCACACACTTACAAAATGTGTTAGCATAGCATGTGGACGGTATCAGACGAGTAAGATGGAACTATATGTACAAGGAAGGATGTCTAGAAGCGGGAAATCAAGGATGCAAACAAACTAATGTGCAATGGTGGCTAATGGAGGTTTACTTTTATCACTTCTACTTTAGCGCTGTAGGTGTTCGGTCTAGGATAGGCGAAGTGGTATTAATTAAAGAAGAAGAAACAAAGGTAAAATTCTTTAATGAAGTTATTCAGTGTTGTAGGTGTAGTCTGCTACCTTCCACTGGCACAGGTGATTACACGGCTAAACTAGAATTAGAGTGGAAAGAGACCAGAAATAGTGATATTGCTCTAATTTGAGGCAAATTGCTCAGTATTCAACTTCAGCTCCAGCCACATAAAAACTGCTACAAGGCCGCTCATTTTTTGATCTGTAATGCATGTTTAAATGATGTTGCGTGTCCTAGAGTGCAGCGTTTTAAAGCGTTTCCTTTATGGCCAATGCTGAATAGGGACTTCTGTGGTTTGTTTTACTTGGCAGTGAGAAAATTGGGAATGGCTTGGTCCTCGAGCATGAGTGCCTGTCTGTTCACGCAAGCATCTCCACCTTTTATTAATGTAGGACACATTTACAAGTGTAGCAATACGCACTATTCAGCTGATGATTCAAAAGACTGTCAAGCGGTGTTGAGGCAAAGGAAGGCCAAACCACATTCATTTGTTGCTACTCTGACTGACTGCTGTTCAGATCTCTACATAATATAGGATTAATCTCTTTCAACCTAAGCTTTTTGTTATTTGGAAAAACTGTACAGTGTCTCTCTGCTTTCATCTAATCATGTTTTTTTTGGTTAAATTTGATGTAATGCCCCTCCCTCACTAACAATTAACATTTTTGAAAGATTTTGCCCCTTTGTTTTAGGCTCTGCAAAGTGCCTCTTACCCTTGCAACCATGTAGTTGGCTAACCTCACAGTTATCTGTCTTATTTGAGGAAATGTGTGGGGCTCTGCAATGAGAGCTGTCTATGGTCAATGAAATTTTGCACTGTCTACGTCTCCTAACTTGCCCATGGAGAGGTCTCAGGTACAATGTTGCAAGTGAAGGTCACAATTTCTGCTTCATCAAGACCGGGAGAATGAAAATGTCACACATGTCTCATCTCAGGTGAATCTTTTTTAGGAAAGCAGCAAGGTGCAAAACACTTCAATCAACAAAACGCTCTTGCGCTTGGAGTGCAGCAGTCATGACAGGAGATGCAATGTTTTGGCTTCTTATTAAAATATAAAACAGCCGTGTATAGTAAAGCCTATGATATATATTATATATGTATTGATACACATATTAGCCACTTTTTTGTGACTAATTTAAAATGCTCCTCCAAAATAAAGGGCTTTTATTTGTATTGCACATTGATTGAAACATAAATTTAAACCACACTACAGTCATTCTCAGTTTTCATGAATTTTTCAGCTGAGCTGTCCAGGCCCCTAATGCACTATTATTTCTTGATTTTATGAGACAAGGGAAAAGAACAAATTTCATTTCTCTTCATAAGTGACCATAATCTGAGTTTAGCGCTTGTCCGGCAGTGAGATTGGCTTCAGTCAAGAATTAAGCATGGTAATGTGCAAAAAGACCCTAGAAGGGCAATGCGGTCAATCAAAGGCTACCTTACATCTCTCAGCCTCGACATTGGGTGTTCCTCTCCATAATTCACTGATTTGACTTTGATGTGCCAATTTGTGTCTGATGAATAATTGTCTGGTTTGCTGATAACTTGTGGGAGTCAAGAGCATTCTGCTGGCACTCAATGCAAATGGGATATTTGGGTTAGGCAAATCACGACAGTGTCCCCCGTATATTTACCATGTGATTCTGTGGATAAACTTACCAATTAGAGCTGTTTGAAGAAGCCATTTTTGATTAGTGCAATCAGTAAACAGCACAGCCTCTCTGTGAATGTCCTTGTGATTAGATGAGTTGTCACTTGAGAAGTTGTTGGAGATTTTAATTTATGGCCTTATAGTCCTGAAAAGTACAGTAATTACCTGATCTGTTTTCTTCAGCTCAGAGCTCTGATTAGAATGCAGCCACATGGTCAATTTGGTAAAACATGTTTAACCCTGCACAGCATTATGCATGTGTAATGAGACTTAAATACAGCTACAGAACGCCAGAACTTCTGTATGTGGTGATGTACAGTATTTGACTTCGAGCCACATTGTGACACTGTTAAATGAACTTATTGATGATTCAATAAACCTTTTGCCCTTTTTAAGGGTAAAATGTCTTACTGTGAAAGAAAAGCTTCTGAAAACTATATACATCTTAATTTTAAAAAATCATCTTTTTAACTTTGTGTATTATTTAAGTTCCTAGGTACATAAACTACTTACACTTCAATACATTCACTGACCCTTTGCTGTCAGTTTTGTGCAAGTGTATATTATATGCAATGATTTGGTTGAAAAGGATATTTCCTACGCAAATAATACAAATTTGCATTACATTAATGCTGGAATTTGATTTGGGTCAAAGATCATGTGTTAAAAGGAATAAGAGATATTTTACAATGCAATGTTTAAGATATTTTAAATTCAGAATAATGTAAAAAAAAAAAAAAAAACAAATACAAAAAACACATCTGTAGAGTACCGGTCAATCAGTTGACTGAGTAAAATGATTGTCTTTTTGTATAGATTTCCAATCAGAAGGCCTGCAACATCAGCTGTAGGTTTGGTGCAAATCAATGCAGTTAAAGACCATGCATCAACCATGAGAGTAGGCGGTATGTGTGAGATCTGGGATTAGTCCTGATTAGGATAGGTTTAATGTGCTGTTGTTATTAGGCAACTTTCTACAGCTTGATAATTAGCTGTGAAGTGTGGCTTCATTAAAGATTTGCGGGACGCCGTGAGGAACTGACTAGCGTCTGCCTCATCCTTGTTTCTCACCACCATCAACAAAAGCTTCCAGGAGGGATGTTGTGGAGTGGGAGCAAAACTGAGTTAACTTTCTCTTTCAGTGCATCGGTACCCCCCATGGGGCGGAATGAATGTGTCCTTTCTCTCTCTTGCCAGGTCTAACCTCTGTGACCAGCTGCTTAAATCAGGCCAAACAAACACTCCAGCGTCTGCTGTGGCCAAGAGGCTAGACAGCTGTAACACACCTTTGTCCCATGTGCTTCCTGGCCTAATTGGCTTCATTTGCATAATGTACATGGGCTGTGTGCATCATATTAAGCAGGTTATGGGTAATGCATCAGGGAACAGGCATGAAAAGTGATACAGTGGATCAGGCCCACGGACTAAAATCCAATATATTTCGTGAGAAGGCAGACACCTTCAACCAAATATATCTAACAGAGACATGAACCGACTGACAAACAGAGAAGTAGATAGCGTTCTTGCTAGCAAGCTACACAAATAGAAAGATGGACAACAAACAGATTGACTAAGAATGCAGGAGCGAGCAAAAACGTTATTTTTAGAAAATTTTCTTACAATCTGTCACTTACATACTCAGCTCTCAGAGTCTAACCCCCTGGTAACGCAGGACGAGGAGGAGGAGGAGGAGGAGGAACATGGGATTTAGGGTGTAATCCTGTTTGTCCTCAGGGACACATGGACTGCAAGCTATTGATTCCAAGCAACAGTCTAGAAATTTATTAAGAGGAACAACAGGCATCTAATTGTAATGCCTTCCTTGGAGTGCTGCACCTATTGATGAGTAGTGAAGAGGAGGCAGGTTGTTGGAAGATGATAATTGGAAAGAAAGCGGGTGGTCCAGCTCTGCTTTTTCAGTTTGTGTGGTCAGTGTATTAGGTTTGCTCTGCCTTGTTTGTCTGGAGGAACAGCACAATCACAAATGCAATGAAATGCTTAGGTCCATCTTCAGTTAATGAAGCAGGCATTTGTCACTTAATTTGTCCGTCTTAATTAGGCTGATTAAACTTATTAGTAGACATATCCCTTGGGTAAATGTAAGGATAGGACTGTGATGTTAACAACTTATATTAACCTGCTAATTCCATAATAATATAAATATTTTTGAGAAACAAACTGGGCCTTTGAGCATCGCCCTTATTATAGGTCAAAATACAATATATTCCTTGATTATGGCAGTTTTCCAGCTTTACGTGTCAGGACACTGGGCGCTTGAACTCACTCACACTCTTTACATTGCTTCTATCAGTTTCACATAATTTTGTGTACATGTGCATTGACATGTGAATAAGCATGTGAAAGTGTGCCTGCAAGCGTGTCCAAAGGAGCACCAATGTGGACATATTATGGGCTAAGTTCATTTAACAAAGCTGAACATATAATAAGGCAGAACCTGAACATATGCAACTTCATTCATTCCTCTAACACTTCTGAAGTGGTCACACACAAACAATTCAATGCGTTTGCCTGGTTCCATTTGAACTGCTCCTATAAACAAACAAGGCCCAGTCTTGCAGCTGGCCATTGCCTTGGCAACCGCGGACTGAGACGAGGCTGTGGACTAGTTAGAAATTGTTACATTGTGAAGGCCTTGCAGAGACCTGGAATACTTCAGCACATCACAATGCAACCCATTCAATCCTGATTTGAATTTTGGGGAGTGAATACAAATCGGACACTCGTGTCTCTTGAGAATACTATTGTTATCTGAAGCATTTTTGTCAAGGCTTACAAATGTTCCTAGTTCCTTTATTCAAACCACAAGCAAGGGAAGAGCTCATGTTTGGACATTAGATGCAAGAAAACTTAGTAAATTATTTATTAATTATTCCCACATGCCACAGAGTAAATGAAGAGTCCAATTTGGCACGAAAATTCAACTTGAAAAAATCTGTGGTGTTAGAACTAGAGATGCAAGCAAATCTCAGGCCTTCTGGTTTAATAAGTGTATTCAAAGCATATCTGGAAGAATTCAAAGTAGAAAAAATGCAGAAATTTTTTTAAACTGTGACTAGAAATAATTTCCTGAGCCATGGTTTGTGATCAGTTGTGGTTACTCTGCTTTTCATTAATAAATGAAAATAAATCAGGGTGGGTTACAAAAAATCAAAAGACTGAGAATGGTTCATACTTTCTAGGACACTGACTTTTTGAAAATGTTAAAATTTATTTTGAAACATCTATTCAGCATATTTTAACTAGCTACTCCAGTGTCTAAAAAACTGCCACACTCATTACACATTCACTCTTTCACACTCACCAAAAGCTTCTAAATTCACAGTGCCCCTTCCATCCAGGTTCAATATGGCTTCTAATATGAACTATATTAGTTGTATATTAAGGGTAAACAAATTTTCTTTGAGGGGTGTTTGCTGAACTTAATGAGGCATAACTAATAGTGTGCTTCCATAATTACAGCGGGCCAAACTCGCCGGGTAGGGACAGACCAGCCATTGATTCTTGCATCAAACCTCTTCAAGTACTAATCAGCTTCTTTGGTTTGGTCTGCAAAGCCATTGTGGGCCTGTGTCACTCTAGGTCAGTAGTTATTAGTGGCGACTGAAAACAGTTTCTTTACCTTCTTATGGGCAGTCTGAATAAGGTGCATGGGGAACTTGGAGGGGGATTATGGGCCGGCCAGTACAGCGCAGGCAGGGACTTGGAAGAATGTGACATGGTTTGGTAATAAGGGATGCTTCGCTCTCTCCCTCTCTCCTACTCTCATCACTCTCACTCTCTCTCTCTCTTTTCTCATCTAGAAGTGAGCCCACACTGATTTAAGCAAACGTAACTGCCCAACACTGTGTTATACTTGTATAACTATACATGTGGCAAATAAAGAATCTTGAATCTTGAAAACTCTAGAAATGTATAATGATGTTGGTGTGTTTTTGTGAAGGCATGTCTATGTAGGTGCTATAGTTTTTAGTAAAGATATCAGAATGTACTTTTACTGATCCAACTTTATGGAAGTTAGAGTGAGGATTGTTTTCTGTGTCCTTTAACCTCATTGAAAGGTTTCATTTTTTCATTTCTGTTGAAATATGATTGTTTGATGATTACATTACATTTGATTGTTTTCTCCCAGCTTAAAAGATTGGAATTAGGAACACTGAGCTTCCTTATGCACAATCATATTTGACCCTACCAAAATTATGGTTTCTCACAGAAAGGTAACACAGAGATGTGTAAACATTTATAATATTAACACATGTGTTGTGCTTGGTTACACATATTGTGTTGAATGCAGTAAACATGTTGACTACATGCAAATAGCAGCGCTGCCTTCTAAAGAAAAAGGAGTTTAAAAAGGAGTTAAATGCACATTGACCCTTTTCAAGGAAACATATGCTAACCACCTAACTCTTAAGATTCCATTGATATTATACACAGGTTAAAATATGACCCATGACTATCCTAGAAATCTCAAAATTCATAGCATCAGCTAGCAGGAAAAACTATTTTGAGCCCTCTAGAATTGGTGGAAGCAGAAGAGGCTCTTGTGTTTTGGTATACACAGCCTTCAGCGTGCCATAGTAGCCATTGGGGGTGGGGTACTCTCCCTCTCTCCTTCTCTACCCAATTTTCTTTCTTACTATCAAAGATCAAAAGAAAATAATAATAAAATTAGATAAAATGTAAAAAAGTTAGTTCACAAAAGGTCTGTCCTTTTAATATATATACGTACATGCATTTGTAGCAATCAAAGTTCACAAAAAGAAACTAAGCAATACATATTTCTGATATGAAAACTATAAAAGGATAAATGTATCAATGATCTCATTCTCACTACTATTGCTATTGAAGATCTGAAGTATATTGTCAGACAACCTCATGAAACATCATTTAGTATCTGAGAACAGCATTTCACAAGTGGAATTTAAATTTTCTCTTCGGGGAGCACACTGCTTAGTCTGTATATTGTCTAAAATTGTTCTTGTCACTGTGAAAATTATTTCATGAGCTTTGCATTTGTTCCCACAAAAACTGTGATGCTGACGTCATAGAGCCTATTCCAATTAGTGCTAGCCAGGTTGCTGGGTCACCATGGTCATTTGAAAGACACATCAATAGAACTCGAAAAGGTTTCTCTGCGATCAGACCTTCTGACATATTAAGTAGAATAATAGCAGAGGAAAATACAGACAAGGCCTCTAGTCTGAGTTTAAATTATTTGCTGTTAAGAATTCATTTGGATCCTGCAATTAGCAGCAAAGAATGGAGCTCTGAGAAATCCTGGGCCAAATAGAAATGGAGCAAAAAAATACTAAACTCTCTTTGAACCTTTGTGTTTGAATTTTATGAGAATTGAACAGACAGTCTTAAAAGCAGAGCTTTAAAAACTGAAAACTAAAACTGATATGAATATACATGCCAAGAATGCTCATACAGTTATGAAATTAAAATTATTATTTTGAATATATAAGAATTACTTGACCCATAAGAATGAATATTATCATAAGAACTTTAGTTGCTCAATTTCATGCAGATTTAGCATCATAATATTTTTATTTAATGTTAACATTATAAAAAATCATACCATAATTTATCTATTTAACTGCGTGTAGTAATATGAAGAACAATACGGAATGTGTGGCAGTAAGAACTGTCAATGTTTTAAGAATTTCCAGAGTCCTTCTAACCTTACTGGAAACTGAATAATGTAGCCACAATGAGGTCAAAATCTGTTATTTAAATCCAGTCTCTGTCCCAGCACTGTGTTATTTGTGGGCAATTTGCAGATACATTCAATCTTCCAAAGGCCACTTAAAGCAGTGTCATATTCAGGTAGCAACAAGTTGAAGCCTAAATTTCAAATATGGGCACATCACAACAGTCATTATCATATGACCACATGACCTTGTGGAAGAGTAAATCTGCACTCAGGATCTGTTTGGCTTTGGTGAAATGAAGTTCAATAATGTGTCATAATTTTAATGACATCGTGCTGTTGACCATTCACACCATAACACACCTCAAAGTGGTTAAGAATTGCACATACTTTTGAATTTGCGTTTCAACAACTAAAGCAGCAAGTTTGGGCCACTCTGGTGAATAGCTGCAGAAAATAAACCTGGAATTTCTGATCTGCAAAATGACGCCATGATGTTATTGAAATATAATTTTCCCCACACATCTACTTACAGCCATAATGAACAACTGAAGCCATGCCTTTTGCATTTTAATACACTAAGTCCAGGGTAAAGATTTATGGGCAACTTACTAATAACTTGGTCCTTGTTCTAGACATCCCCATTTTATCGACCCATAATGTTCCATGCATGTTTTATTTAATATATATTTATATAACAACCCCTTTAACATAACTGCATAGTATGAAACTAAATAGTGATGTTTTACTCTATAGCTTAACAGCGATCATACACCAAAATCCTGCATGCGCTCCGATGCGGGATTCTTCCCAAATTTTCGAGTCTCAGCTGTCGCTTAAAAAAATCAGTAGCTGTAGTTTTATTAATACAGTGATTACTATTGTATGTAGAGAAACGTATTATTGTTTACAGACTAGTTAATAATCGTTAGACTTTTAAAAAGAATTTTAAGGCACGTCATTTTAGTACTTCATAAGTGAGCATCGTTCCAAAAACCTTTTTTTTATTCCAAAAGAACAAAAAAGGAGAAAATATTTCCGTAATTACAGTTTAACTCGATTTGGTTATTAAATACTTTAGTACTGAATAAATGCAGTTGTGGAAAAAGTGAGAAAACCGTAGACTCTACTTATTTTTAGCTAACAAAAAGAGTAATACATTCTGTTTATGGTGATTTTCAAATATTTGTTGACAAAAATAATATATAAACATTTCATGATTATGGTGAAAAATGAAAAATGACAATGAATTCAATTTTTTATCCGGATGTTTTTAGTGCTTTTAGTTAAATGTGGTCGAACGAATTTAAATGTGGGCTTACATTAATTTAGAGAATATATATATATATATCATATATATAAGTAGACAATGAGATCTATGGTAAGACAAAATAAAATTCATTTCGAATATGTAGTTTCTAAATTTTCTAGACCCATTCTGATGCATAAATCGTGTGTGATAAAGACAGCACATTTTCAAAAGTAAATTATTATAATTTTTAAAAATGCAAAGATTTGTTAAATATTATCAAACGAAGTAAAATGATTTTAAAAGCATTTTTAAAATATTTTTATTTAGTAAAACAAGTTCATTTATGATTGTAAAATGTGATCTAAAATTTCAGCATTTGCAAATCCTGTTCGGTTACCAATATATGCTTTCTTGCTAGCTCTTAAAATTCATCATTTGACGTTAACTTCCACCTCCATCGACCTTGCTTTTCGTTTCCATTTGTTCTCATTCGTAGCATAGGCCTAATGAAAACGCACTCCAAATTACTCGAGAATGGCTTGCACTTGAATTCGATTTATTGTTACCGTTCAATTGGTTTGAAACATATACAGCAGCCATCGTGTATGCTTTATCTTAACTTACAAAAAAAGAAATAAAATAAACTAAAATGACATTTATATTACAAGTAAACAGAAATTCAAGTGTTAGACAAATACAGTCCTTTACTATTGAATCAAATGAATACATTAGCTTGCTGGCTAGTAATATAATAAAATGTTCAGGAATTCATTGCGGAGGCCTGTTGCAAGATCTGGCCACTCTGAGGATCTTACGTGATCTTAAGTTCATACCTGAAATCCCAGCATCCCGTTCCCTGTTTAATACGATGAGGAGCACCTTGTTCAACAACAGATAACCTTTCTACTACAACAATAAAGGAAGTCCAAAACGCACAGAATAAGGCTAGGAATGACATCTTATCCTTCTAGTGGCAGAAGTGTTTAATGTAGAAAAATAAAATGCAATTGTGGTGCACAGGACTTGCTCTTAAAAGCCTTGTTTTATCCATTCACGCGCCTCATCTCCCTTGCTAAAAACAAACATATGAAGTCTCTGCTTTGACCTTATTTTCAGTTCAAAGTTGTTTGAAGTAAGTCATATAAACCAGTATGAACTAAGATGTATGGAATCTGTCCTACCACGTATGCCGCCATAAAGCAGGGTTGGACGTGACCATATTATTAGTGTAATCTATGGTGATGTGTCCATTTTGTCCCATGTTGTTCAAAAGAAGAATGGGAAAAGGCGAGACTTTGGGGATGGCGTTCAAGGTCCTGGGCTCAAAATTCAGGAACTGACTTGTTGGCCTCCTGGTGGTGCTGATCCAGAGTTATCAGGAAGCAATTTGGTGAACCGTTTTGTTGCTGCTGTTGCTGATGTTGCTGTTGCTGCATGTGCTGTTGGTTTGGTGTCGGGGTATTGGAGCCGTTTTGACAAGGTTTGCCGTCCTTAACCAAGACGGGGACGGCCACTCGTCTCGGCGACTGCTGCTGTTGACATAAGTTGCCCTCCTGTTGAAGCTGCTGCGCCGCCTTGTCCTTGGCCTGGCGTTTCATCTTGTAGCGATGGTTTTGGAACCAGATCTTTGACCTGTGAAGTGGAGGATCATGTTATTAGGTGTCGCCTGGCCGAGAGTATTTTGTTGTTTTAAATTCCCCGTTCCAGCTTCGTAGACTTGAGCTTGGAGAGAACAGTGCACCATGCGTTTCTCTGGGGTGCAGTGGAGTCATCGCTTTTGACGCGGTCCGCTATACTGGCCAGCGTTCCCATTTCTGTCATGTTCATACCAGGAAGGTCCCATGAATCGAAACTAAAAATATATATAAACACGGACGGCCATTCAATCAAAGGCGGTTAATAATAATAATGTTACTGATGTTTAAAACTGCTTAAAATATGCCTTTTACGAACTTGACGCAAAGATGCAACAGTAATATCATTAAACACTTTAAAGTAGAGTAGAGTAATGGTTAAAATAAAATACTACATATTAATCCTTAATGCAAAATATTTGCACAATGATCTAAAAAGTAATAATGAAATTTATATATATATATATATGAATTTACTATAAGTTTAACTGACTACAAAGCAAGAATTAAAATGCGTCAGCCGCCGAATTTGAAAAATAGAACAATAAAACAACTTACTTGTTGAATATCTTGGGTCGGGGTTGGCACCGTACCATCCTGTTGTTGCTAAAATTGCTTCATAGTTTAAAAGAGGGTAAATCCCATGTTGGCAATGCTGCTATTGCAGTAGCTCCCCTCATTGCGCCAAAAAAAAAGAAATCAGGAGACGGAGTGTGGCATATGGTAGGTGGTCGCCACAGAGGCGGCTTAAAATTATGAGTGCTGCTGCATGCCCGTCTGGGGCACCTGAGGTTGCTGGTATGCCTCCCAGGAGATGAGGTTCCCAGTGCTCTCCATGCCACTTCAAACTCTGTAAGTCTCTTCAGGCCTAAAATATCTGGTCACTGAAAGGTGTCGTGCGCTTGGGCCCAGCGACATTTCAGGGAAACGCAGGTAGATAAGCTTGGTGGTGCAGCTCAGCCGTGGCGCGAACCGGCGCTGTTCTCGTGACGTCGACGTAAGAGAGTGCTTGTAGTAGCCTGAGATCCGATTGATCGCCTTGGAGAAGGAGGCGAGCCCTGGCCAATTTTTATCTCGGGTTTGGTTGTAGCCAGGCGCTAGTTTGATGACAAACAATGAGGGGCGGAGCGACGTCGTGAGACGAGCAAACAATAGTCACGACATCTCAGTGTATAATTTCGCGGAAAAATGTTGGCTAGTTTCATATTAAGCATATTCTGATAAATAATGTTTCCTTTGTTATAATTTTTTTATACTATACTCGTAGCAGAAGCACGTCGAAATGGATGCTCCTTTGTTTTTAACGACTGTTCATTCCACCAGAGGCTCAGCTTTTTTTTTTCCCGACTTTTTTCTCTGCGTCAATAGGGAATTCCATACTTTTTCCCAACTTTGAGAGCACATCTATCTATCTATCTATCTATCTATCTATCTATCTATCTATCTATCTATCTATCCAACCATCTTTCCATTCATCCTTATATCTATCAATCCATCCATCCATTTATCAATTCATCGATCAATCCATCCATCCAACTATCTGTCTGTCTATCTATCCATCCATCCAACATCTTTCCATCCATCCTTATATCCATCAATACATTCATCCATCCTTCCTTCCATACATCTATCCATCTACCCACCCATCCACGTTACATGTAGAAGTCTGTAAAAATCTATCTATCTATCTATCTATCTATCTATCTATCTATCTATCTATCTATCTATCTATCTATACATACATACATACATACATACATACATACATACAAAATGTATATGTTCACATTATATTTGTGACTCAGTAAAACAGGTTGTAAAATAGTGATGTTGTGAAAGACATTTATATCTGGTAAAGATGATGATCTTTTATGTTTATAGATTTATGATGTGTTTCGCCAACAATATTTTATATAATTTTATTTTATATAATTTTATTTTATATAATTTTATTTTATATATCAATGTAAGTATTTTACATACATATAATATATAACTCAATATATAACGTGCTGCTTATCGCATGTTTAAATTTCGATATGGTGAAATGTCTAGTTAAATTGCTTTTTAAAGTAGGCTTAATCTTCAGGCCTAAAAGTCTTTTATAGTTGAGGAGAATTGCTTTGCGCAACACAAAAAAACGAGAGAAAACACAACACAATTTTTATATTAAGTTGTAAAATATGGGCACACTTACTATTTTAGTAGGTCCAAATATGAAAAACTAAAAACGATAATACCTGGAAGTAATACCTGAAAGTACCTAAACTGTAAAAACTTCTAAAGACGACTTTATTAGACCATATTGTTTTTATATACAATTTCATAGAATCAGCTGTATTTTTTTTTGGTTTAAACTAAGCTTCAGAATTTCTGCGGCTAAATATCTTGTATTTATATCGTGAACTATACCCTCAGCTAGCCTTGTGAGTGTGTTGACGTTGCTCGGGTGCTCACAGAAACTTGGCGAGGGTCTGTGCGTCTACACCATTAGGTAAATGAGCCCGGCCACTCAACCTTGCGCAATATTAAGGCAGAGAGCATGACCGTGGGCCAAAGAACCGCCTCACTTCGCTTCAGGAGAACCAAGGGACTGGTTGATCGCTCAGGATTTTAAATGTAACAATTCACTTAACAAGAATTAAGTGTGTATGCCGTGCTACCTAAAGGATTTAGATCAACAGGGTAAACAAATGCAGGCAGGAATGGAACGCGCCGGATCACGTTTTCTGAGGTATTGAAACTGAAGAATTGTCATCTAGATGCTGCTCTGTTATTGTGATATATTTAAATACAGACCTGGACTATTTCTAAACTGTAAGGAATGTGTTACTGGTGTGTGACGACTTGAGAGCGCGAGTGTGTTTGCGTGTGAGCGCGTGCACGCGCGTGCCCGTTTGCGCACACGGGTGCGAGTCCACGACAGTGTCGATGCGTTGGCGCATGCGAACACTTTATTTATAGTGTAAACATGCAAGTCAAAATCCAGTGCCATTTAACATGCTCGACCGATATTCGAAGTTCAATGAAGTGACTGCAAAATAAGACGACGATGCACTATAGATACTGGTACAGTCACTGAGAGACGCGCTTCTGCTTGACCTTGATGTGGCCTACCTATCAAGATATTGTGTGACCTCCTCAAGGTTTTCTTTCTATGTGCTTGACAAAGATGCCACATACGTTATATGCCTTTGACCAGCATTCAAGACGAAACTGCTGGTGTCGTATTTGTCCAGTATATTCTTTTTGTCCACGATGCACTTAGTCTCGGGTATTTGATGTAAGAAAGATCATGACGCGACGCGGTTACACTTCAAAATAACACTTCTATATAATAGAGGTTTACCGTGCGAGACAAAGACGCAAACGCGCAGTTTTTTTTTTTTGCATTGTTGGACGCGTCCCCGCAGCCACACCGCCTTTAAGCGCCGTTAAAGGGCGGGCGAGGGCCAAGAGCGCTTGGAGTGAGAGGTGAGGTCCTGACCCTTTATCTCCAAGATATTGTGCAGAATAAGTGCGAAATAAAGTGTCCGGAGAAGACAAATTTGCCTCTTACAGGTTCCTCAAATGCAATATCGTTATCCTGACATGTTTTCTTACATATAAAACATTGTTGGACTTTTAAAGCGTTCTAATCTTTATTTTGCTAGCTGAGTGCAGTGAGGATTAAACACTGGGCAATGGTGAGCAAACTGATACATAGACATATAAATTATACGAATAAACTAAGATTATAAAACTACCGTTAGCTAATTGAGAAGTACGGATATAGCCTATGGGTAAAGACGCATGACAGGGCGCCGAACACCAAGGGGGCACAACTTAAACGGAACGACTGCTCGAGTCAAGCATCTAAGAAATGCAGTAACTCTTTGTGGACATGTTTTTTCCATAGTTAATTGGACAATAAATGTAGACAATTTCCAAGACGCACGTTCAAGCAGTACAATTTGGAAGAAGGAGGTTACTGCGAGAACCCGGAACCAAAGATCCGCAGCCAACACACGGACCTCTTTGTTTTGTTAATTTAGAGGACAATTTACATAAATTAAGATCAGCATATCAAATCTGTTACCCTTTTAATTGTTGAAAAAAAAACGTGAGAGCAGGGCCCGATGGGTGGAATGTTAAAGTTGTCTTCATGCCCGCAGCAGTTATCTTATTAAATAACTTCTGAAGCATTTGCTCACATATTTGGTTAAATTCTGCAATGTATTCTGAAAGATTTACAAATGTAAACCAGTGTAATCTTGCCCCATGTGATGGATTGTGTTAACAAGTCTCGAATATGCCAAATTTCTATATGTAGTTCAGTCTTTTCAGTTTCTTGTACATCGCAAAATTCAATTTAACTTCTTTTCCTAAAGTTCATTTTTGCGGAAATGTTCCATTTGTCGGTAAATTTTACAATTTTACAAATTTTACATTTTAAACGTTATACAGGCGTGATTCCAAACTAGTGTGAAACAGTATAATCCTGGAGGCCTATAATACCTCAAATTGCGAATCATAGGGCGAAGCATACCAAACCATAACCACAACGGCATTAATTGAAAAGGTTAAACAAAACAAAACAAAACAAAAAAACCCTACATGATTTATTGCACATTTAGTAAAAAAAAATATAAATACCTTTTCCTGTGCATTGATACATAGGCATTATTCTTCCCTTACTTTTGTATTAGGAAACTAGAAGTTTTTCTTTTCAAATGAAAATGAAAGTTTAGTGCATTACTTAAGATATCTTGGTCTTTCGGAGGGACAGAGACATTTATCTTATTAATTTAGTGCTTAAAACAACAACAACGACAACATCAACATCAACATCAACATCATCAACATCAACAACAAAATAAATGTACATTTAGATGGTATAATGAAATTATAATTATATTATTCACCTGTTTTAAGTTATTTTGCCAAGTAGAGTTAATACATTTGTAATAAATCCTTAGTTCATTTGCTGAAGTTGATAAACGAGAATGATTAAATATACATTAAGCAAAAATAGTTATACCGTTAATATTTTGACTGTCAGTTTTTCCTTGTCTTCACGTGAGTTGGAAGGATTTTTAAAAATCTAAGAAATGTATTTCTTTCTATCGCTGTAAAATAACTTTCGGTAATGTGATTCTTTTTAAGTTACAAAACAAAACAATATTTTATTATTTTTTACTGGCCTCTTTTGTGACTTTTTAAAAAAGCTTTTCAAAATCGTGCTATATTTGGAAATTTGGAGCTATGTTTACTTATTTTCCTACCACCCATTTTGTGCCAAAGCAGGCAGGTGCTTGTCCCAGCTCCCAAGCTGTCCAGAAAGCGCCCTTAAGCAGTGTAGACCCACCGTTAAGAAGGTTAAAGGTCTTCCCAGGAGTACCAAGTATCTGACAGGCCTCTCCAAAACCTTATTCTTCAGCCTAAGTTTTCATTCAAATGCAATTAATGGAGCTCGATAGACGAAATGATGCTAATAGGTTGCAAAAAACACAATGGTGTGGAGACAGGACCATCTAGAGACGTACGACTGTTTTGTATGCTATTTTAATACCTCAATACATCATGGCATATTTCGCGGTTGTGTAACAAATGGAATCTATTTTGGTTTCCTCCAAGCGACCAGGACCGCAAATCTTATGTACACGGTATGGAATATTACCTCCTTTCATAGAGAAGAAATTGTATTTTCATTTTTCCGTCTTTCTGAGAGTAAGCTTCAGTAATGTAAGTACGTTTAACCTAATAATTTCCGAGCTAAAGCTACGATAGCTGGTAATACATTGAGCACAGCAATAACGAAAGATGTTGGCAGCATGTTATACTGAAAAATGTGTTCCCTTAATGAATTATAATGTTAAACCCTAGACTTTCGCTTCGTCGCACTTACTGGAAAATAAGATAAAATAGGCGAACTGCCTGCTGAAACAAACTGGGTTGACGGCAATAATCAGTATCGATTTAGTAAAGTAAAAAAAAACAAATGGTAAAGACATCAACACGGAGTGGCATTTGAATGGATTGAGCTGTTCAGATAAGTATTTCATTTAATATCCATGCTATAAAACTTTGAATATACTGTAATCAAAGAGATTGATAGAGAAACTTCGTAGATATTGAGTTTTTATTATTTTTATTTTTTTTTTACAAGTTATTACGTGGCATTCATAACATCCCAGTAACTTCCACATCTTTTACGACTTTGATCAAAATAAATAAAATGATCACAAGACTACAATAGATGATTAGAAAAAACTAGACAAAACGGCCAAACGTGCAGAAAAAGACATTTATTTGACTGCGTTACTGCTCTAAATACTGGAATACAAGAAAGTTAGTCCGCTACACTGGTAAGAACTCGACTCACTGGCTCCCGTGGGACTCGGGGACAACAATTTAATATAACAATTATGTTTACATAAATAACTAGCTTGTTAGATTATCCTCAGGTGTAATCTAATGGTTTAGTATCTAAACCAGGAGCAATGTACAGTATGTAGTATATGACTATTATTTTTGTTAAACACATCTTTGTTATTGTTTGTAGACTTTCTTTTATTGGCATACTGACAAATAAGTCTGAATTTGAGAATTTACATTAGAAAGTGTTCATTATTATTTGCTATGCTATCAGGTTTTTTAAAACAGTTTTTTTTTTAAATTATTCACCCTATAATACATTTTTAAAAAGCAAATTAATTAAATTAAGGAATTACAAATAAGGTCTGATTTGCGATGTTTATTTTGTTTTAAACAAATCTGCACAAAACTTTTCTACTGTATTGTTCACGGCAATTTACGAAAGGGTCTTCTATGGGCTTTCGTAAAGATATTTTACTTTTAATAATCTTTAATGTAGTTTAAGCTTTTGGTTTAGTAAAGGAAAGCAAATAACTACCCATGCTTTCTATTATTATGTTGCTATGGAAGGATACTTTGCCCGACCTGATTACCCTGTTTGTTAATCCTTTAAGACTTAAAGGAACGAAATATGTGTATTTGTTTACAGTAGTTTTCCTTAATTAAGAGCAAAGAAACAGCTTGAAATAGTGCATGACAGTCTTAACTCTAATTTCAAATGTTCTTTCTTATTTATTTACAGTTTATTTAACAAGGTGATAACTATCAGCATATAATACAGCTCTGTGAGGTGTACAATAAGATGCATCATACATGGGACAAAAAGTGCTATAAACCAAAGCAATTTGATAAAGTGAAAACATAGGTCATGTATTTATCACAAATATCCCCCTTTTGAGTGCATTATAGAAAAGACATTTTTATTTCTTTTGGCTACGTTTAGATTTAACTAGGCCCTGACTTAATGACAGGCAACTTGTAACAGAAATGAGTTTGTCAAATGGATCTGATTACCCTGTAATTTTCCAGCAGACTAAAAAATACTTTGAAGCTATGTTTATGGTAATATGCCTCTGAATCAGACACCTCTTCATATCTTTTTAACATGTTTTATTTTGAATGTCAGTAATGCACATTATTATTTGTTATAGTTGACTGCTCTAAATAAGCGTTCAACAATGTAAATATTCGACAGGTCCATTATGTTATGAAAAATTATAAACATGGCTTGTGTGTATTTTGAACATATACTGAAAATCAGACCTTTTATTTGAATATGTAAAAGTGAAAGTTTTACAAATACCTAATTTACAGACCCAGAATTAAAGTGTGTTTAATCTAGTTTAGTCCTGAGTACAACCACACATTAACATTACAAATTATTTACTGAAACAGTAAACAATGTCAACATATTAATAAATGAAATAAGCTTTATATATGTTACGTTCAAGATAAAAATGAATTAAACATATTATTGTTGGTTGATATATAATGATCAACCTTCAGTCTATAAAATGGCTAAAATGACAGAATTTAGGAATCACAAAGAAAACATTTCAAATTGTTCCACTGCAGAAGTGACTTTCACAGCTCCAATTAAGGCAAATTGCTGTCACTCAGCCATTTAATAGCAACAGGGTTGGAAGTGCAGCGGTGTTAATCAACCATTATTAAATCCTCCATGCGGTGCAACATGCCAGTGGTCACTAAGGTGAATAATTCAATGACAAGTAACTTTATTGTACTATGACAACAGTTTGCTTTATCGGAAGGAGAATTTTCCACTAAAGTAAAACCTTTATCATTCCTTTAGCATTTTAGCTTAGCATGTGCCCTGTGTTTTGTAAGATATTGCTACCTTAAAGGCCCCGGTCAAGAATCAGCTGCCCAAGTGCAAATATTTCTTATGTTCAGTGGCAATTCTAGAGTCTGTCTGGGCCGTAGGCAAAAATTCACAGGGGACCCCTCCAACCAGCTTTCATCACCATTATGTCATGAATAACATGTCATTAGGTTTGTTTAAACAGAATCATGCATGCCACTTGCAACTGGAGTAAGAGAAGTCATGTGGGGTGCCCTTAGGGAGGTCAGATCTCTTCTGCTGTCAAACTTTGCACATTTCCATTGCGGTAGTTTAAAGTTTGTCAGCCCTCAGAACCCCTGACTGGCCAGGAACAGCAAGCATTTGCCTGCCATACCTATTGGCAAATGGTGCCTCGGGTACGTTTTGGTCTTGAGATTTAGCAATGGGAACACGTAAAACATAAGCAGAGCAAAAGTCCATCACCAATTTAATTATGATGCTGAAGTGACTGTAATGTTTACATTGTGTGAAAACTGTAATGACGGTCTTACTCTGATCTCCACCATAATATAGGGATATGCTAGGACTACAGAGTTAATGGTGTTTTGTTTGCATCTGTGATGGCTTACAACATATTAAGTAAGTATATTACATTTGTACATTGCAATTGTAAAAAATGTAGTACATTAGATTTCAATCTTTCAATCTGTAGATGTATAAAAGTCAATTAGTGTTTGTTTATATACTGATAAATATGTGCTAAGAAGAAACAATTGTCTTTGGATATTTGGATCAATATTATATTTAACATTTAAAATCATAATTTATTATGAACTGATTCATGGTTTCTCCTAATTATTGAATAAGTGAAATATATAGTCACTGTTGGAAAACATGAGTTATTTGAAAAACAATTTGGTCTAATTAAATTGACAAAATGCTATTGAATCTTAAGTTGAACTATTAAAAAAATAGAGAAAGTACTGTGAATGCTGTTTATTCAAGGCTTTTATATGTGTATTTTTGTGAATTTTTATGTGATTTCTGTATCAAACGTTTTCTTACAGCAGAAATAATATTTCACAATCAAGTGAAACACGTACTCCTGAAAAGTAACTGAACATGTTACAACAATGGTTAACATCTTCTTTTTAGAACTTCATATGCTCTGCCTTCATTTCTGCCCTCATTCACAGCAGCCTGCACACAGTTGGTTCTGCTGTCCTACTGACCTTCTTGTTTTACTTTTTTCCTCACGCTTGGCACTCATGAGGAACAATTTTCATATCTTGGTTGTTGCTGATATAAGTATCTACACAGATATAATGCCATCTATCAGTGTAGAACACTGTACAATTTTATATAAATAATTTGCAAAACCTACTTAGACATGCTTGTATTTACAAGTTATATGTTGATATCTTGCTATAAACACAGACCATTTGCTGCTGTTATCTATCTGATAGATGTACAGTACTGTGCAAAAGTTTTAGGCAGGTGTGAAAAAATGCTGTAAACAAAGAATGCTTTCAGAAATATAAATAATGATTGTTTATTTTTATCAATTTACAAAACGCAAAGTGAGCGAACAAAAGAAAAATCTAAATCAAATCAATATTTGGTGTTACTACCTTTTGCCTTCAAACCAGCATCAATTCTTATAGGTACACTTGCACAAAGTCAGGGATTTTGTAGGATTATAGTCAGTATATTATTTTGTAGGATTATAGTCATTATATTATTTTGTAGGATTATAGGATTTTAGATCTGTGGTTAGTTCTCCAAGATGTTTGGAACAACCTACCAGCCGAGTTCCTTCAAAAAACGTGTGCAAGTGTACCTAGAAGAATTGATGCTGTTTTGAAGGCAAAGGGTGGTCACACCAAATATTGATTTGATTTAGATTTCTCTTTTGTTCATTCACTGCATTTTGTTGATTGATGAAAATAAATGATTAACACTTCCATTTTTGAAAGCATTCTTTGTTTACAGCATTTTTTCACACCTGCCTAAAACTTTTGCACAGTACTGTACATATATATAATAAATACCTAATACTTCATTCAGTGGTGTCCCAAGACAAGGCTAAGTATATATATAAAGCAGTGCCTTGAATATATAGATGTTTCAATGTCAAATTGAAATAAGAATCAAGTTCTGATATATGTTTGTCATACATATGTTAAATATATTGATGACAACAAAAGTGTCACTCAGCATTGTCATTTCAGCATTGTGCATGTGGCGTTAGTGTACCTTATGCTCTCCATGTCTAAATGTAGGCCTACTACAGTAATAGTTATTTGGGTCTCACTTTTCATGGAAGAGCTAATCATAATTGGTTTATTTTTTAAATTACCTTTATAAATGTCATTATAAATGAATCATCACATGTAGCAACTCATTGACTGGCTAAATAATTGTAATATCAGGTAGGCCTGACACAACATGGTGAGAAATGCACAACCTGTAACAATGCTCAACTCTTAACAAATACATGGTCCGGTTCAGATTTAAAATATGTAACTTCTCAGAGAATTTAGTTTTACATTGTTGAGACAAAGTGTTTCTTGATCACTCTTTCATGTAAAAGAGGCGACAAGAGTGACCTTTTGCACCTCCAAACATTGCCAATCTCAGATCAGTCCTGTCATTTGAGGATGCTGAGGCTCTGATCCATGCCTTAGCTAACTCTAGTCTGCACTACTGTAATCTCCTTTTTGTCAGTTTCCCAATGAAAAGTTTTGCAGATGGTTCAGAATGCTGCCGCTCACATTTTTGTATGATCATGTTACTCTAGAGTTAGCCTCTCTTCATTGGCTCCCTATTCATTTCAGAGCAGAGTTCAAGGTGTTGCTGTTGACGTATAAAATTCTGAATGACAGTGCACCTTCATATTTTCAAGCCGAGCCATATGTGCCTGTATGTCTTTCAGCGATACCTGCGGTCAAAAAGCAAACCACCAGTGAGCTCCACTTTATGTGCACTGACACGTTGGAACTGTGTTCCTAAAGACGTGGGGAGGTTTGTTGAGGTATTTAAGGTGATGCGTGTAACCTGCTTGTTTTCTGTGCTTATTTTTCTGATGTAATATTTTCTGATGTTCTGTGTCATGTTTTTATTGTTATTCTTCTTTTTGCCTCCTTTATGTTTATATGCAATGTACAATGCTCTGATTTGATTGTGCTTAATAAATAAAATTATTATGAACATTAAAATCAGTTACAGCAGGAAAGAACTTGGTTGTTTACAACATAATTGTGCAGAACAAAAGGGGCTTAAGATACACTGTCTTAAAGGATCTCCTGTTGGCAAATTATTTAATGTTTTATCACAAATATTGCTTTACTGTGCAAATATTTTAGCTAACTGTATTCAAAGGTTTTATCAGAGTGAATCAAAATATTTTTTTACCCAAACCATTAGATGTTTGAGTAGACTCTGAGTAGGTCTGGACTAAAACAACTGGAAAACTTGGATTATGACATGCATGCAATAAGGGAGTGGTGTTGTAAAAACATTGTTCATTAGTAGTCTATAGTAGCAACATAAAAAAATCTTTCAAATCTCAGTTAAATTTGATTAATTTTGTTAGAGAATATGCCATTTGGTGGCCTTAATAAGCTTACAACCCTAATTTCTTTTTCACTCATTTGATGACTTTGTCCAGTATTATAGATGTCAATCTTTTAAAGTTTAAATGCAAGTTCTTCTTGCAGTTATGTTCCCACTTCCTTTTCACAGCATGTATGATATTTTGGTGCTTTAGTATTTTAGAAATACTGTAAGTGTGAGCTTTTTTATTTTTGTTCCACACAACACAGTTTTAGCAGTCTTGTTGTAAGGTTATTTTCTAACATGTTCTAAACATATATAATGCCTGCAAATAACTAAAACATTAAGAATCAAATAACATTTCAGAAAACACAACATTAAAAAACATCAAGACATTTCAGAAAAATATGAGAAACACATCTTGTTTGTGATTGGATGGTAACCACGTTCCTTAAGACTGTTCCTTTCGAGCCTAGTTGTCCTCTAAAGCATGCTTTTAGGGTTCCTATAGTCATTTTAAAAGCATGATATGTAGAAAGCGTATGCTCAATAATGTGATAGAACTGGCCTCTGTTAAAATATTCTCATATAATTGCAAGATCCTTACCCATCTTTTCAAAGACGAACTTATGTTTTCTGAAATATCGTAACATTTTCCAATATGTTGTTGTGTTTTCTGAAATGTGTTTAAGAAAGTTGTTTTCTCAAATGTGTGTTGTGTTTTTATAAATGCTCCTCTTTTTTTTTTGGAAATGTCCTTGTGTTTTGACCTTCAGGGCCACAATACCAACGACAATCATTTCTAGTTTAAAATGTATATTTTGTATTTTATTTATATATCGTTTATTCCATGTGCCTTATTTGTTCTTTGTTCCCTATTTCCTATTGCATTGTAAAAACTGGAGACACGATGTCTTGTCTCTCTGTATATCTGTACAGTGTATAGCAGAGATGACAAAGTTTACTTAGACTTTGATCATGAATTTCATCCATTTGTAAACTGAGAGATTAACACAATAGTCTGCACATGTTTCTAAACCTGTTGGGGTTTATGATCTAATTCCTAAACTGAATTTTAAAACTGTATCATCTGTTTCCTACATGTTACTCTGCAATTATTCTGCAAAGAATAGGCTAATACATAATACTTATCATGAATATGTTTATATTTATGTTTTGTGTTTTATAACTTATTGGTGTCAATAAGTGTTTAAGTTGATCTGTTCTCAATAAAAAACAAGATTTTCCTCCTTCACAGTTTATTCATCTACTAAGGTAATACCTCTGTTCTTCTGTCATGTGTACAAAAAGGCTCAGGAATGACTCAGAACACAGGTAAAAAGTTGCACAGACTTTATTAACTGTAACAACACAAGTACAAACCAAGTCCTCAAGCATTGGTCCAAACAGAGAAAACAAAGGTGAATTAAGATGTCAGAATAATGGGTGAAAATGGAAAAGCAGCACAGACACCATAACAAACAGACACCAAACCAAGTCAGGTGAAGGGCAGGTTTAAACAGTTGTACACACAGGTGCTGCAGAGCAAATGAACCATGTACCAAGGAGGTAGCCATTAGTGGCCAGCAAAGAACTTAAGCAAGCAGCACAGTGTAACAGTCCTCTTTGGAAGTTCTGTTAATGTTTATCATTATTCTATAACAAGTATTTTTAATTGATTTATTTAACATTGTACAATAGAATATATAATGGAAACAAAATTAATACAGATTAATATGTAAACAAAAATGTGTCAAGCACTTATCAGCAATTAATATGCCTTTGGAACTCTGTCTGTCTGTCTGTCTGTTTAAAAATCCCACTTTTCATCCAATAGAGTACACTCTAAAAAAACTGGTTCTTCATTAGTGCTCTGGATAAACATTTTATGATGTAGAACATTTTAAGTTTCTTTGGAGAACTGAATGCAGAAAAAGTGTTCTTTAAGTAACACCTAATATCATTTTCAGTGCTTTGAAGAGCACTTTATGTTAAAAGGTGACCTTAATGGCTTCTGACCCTATGCCTAACCTACCGATTTACATGTGGATGTGTGTAAAAATTATTGTTATGGTGCATTTTTTATAGTTACAGATGATATCTGCCACTGTCTTTTAGAGAGATCCGTTATTCCAATTTATATAAAGTAACTGATCATTTGATAAGTTTTACCAAACATTATATTTTAACAAACCGAACAAATTATTACATAGTGCACAAAATGAACACAGGTACAAAGATACAAATACTTTTTACACTACATTCTTCATGATCACTTCATGATAATGGTTCTGCAAAGATGCAATGGGTAAAAAGGTCTTTTTAGAACCTAAGAAAGTGATGTGTGAGTCCTGTATAGAAAAGCCACCTCCGCCCCTAATCTTTGGGTGTTTGCTACAAAACTGTTTCTCAACTCTGGACTTTGTGGTCTGATTCTCTGCAAAGATCCAGGTTTTGCTTTCCACGGCACAGCTGATTAACTAATTAGCCAGAATTGATCAATTTGAGCACGAGCAAGCATAGGATTTATTCTGAAGAACAGAGACACTCTGCTTCAGTTGACTGTGATTTTTACACCATCAAGTGTCATGATTTACATTGCTAAGCCAGTGGAGATGGCAAGACAGAGTGATGCTGTGATGAATCAATATAATATAGATAGATAGCAGTTGTTGATGCCAAGATATTTATTATAGCAATAAGTAAGTGATTATTTGTCATCACCACAGCACACAGTACACCACAATGAAATGTGACTTCTGCATTTGACCCATCTGTAAAGAAGCAGTGGGCAGCTTTTGACCGCAAAAAAAGTGTTTGTGTTAAGAGCTCATATATTTGAAGAAACACAACACACTGGTGTTTAGACTTGCTACAAGTCGTATCGCATTTTGACATGTATCCTCTAGATGTTAACTGTCCAATTTTTAATTAATGGGGTGCTAATTAGCAGATTTTGTGGACAAAAATGAAATGTGTTGTCCATAAAACTGAACTGAAATCTTGGCAAAGTGAAGCTGAACTGGCTTAAATATGGCTATTTCAAGTGAATACAATCACATTGGAATACTTTGCTATCTATAGACAATTAAATGCACTCCGTTAATTAATCATGATATGTGTGGAAAGCTGTGTTTCTGTTAGTGTTTATTGCACTATATATTCTACTCTTGTATACAAAAATCTGGAAGATGTTGCACCCTTTTCCTTTTGAAATGAGGTCTGCCATGTCATCTGTTCTTTCCACCACCAATTCTAGACAGTTAAATGGCTTATTTCAGAAAGAACAAAACTTACATGCTGACATTCGTCCTCTTAGGTCAGCTAGAGAAATGAACCTGGCCTGACAGGGAGACATCAGCATCCACACAAAAATACATTCCAATTTGTGAATAGCAGCAGAGGTTTTACCATCTGTGGTTGCACACCTAGTAGGCTAAAAGAGGGCAGGAATATTTTGAAATTACTGAAAATTACATGAATGGCCAAAATATCATCAAAGTACATTACAGTACAAGGAAAAACAACAAATCAACAGAAATATAAGCAAGCACCATATTCAATTAAAATTTGTGAGACTATGTCTAAGCATAGTCTAATTAGTCGTCAGTCTAAATTAAATGTTAACCTGTAATGCATCAAGAATGTAAAAATCAAATGACAGGAAGTTATGACCACAGACATGGTTATTACTCTCAAAGAGAAGTTGTTTGTTGTTACATATTCATCAAGATGCACATTCATTCATTATCTCTACCACTCAATCCCAGGCAGGGTCACAGAGTCCAGAGCCTATCCTGGGACTATAGATGCAAGGCTGGGACCAACCATGGGCGGGCGCCACCACACCACAGGGCACACAGACTCACACAAACAACCTCACATTTACACTTATGGCAATTTTGAGTCACCAGTCAACCTACAGTGCATCTTTTTGGAATGTGGGAGCAAACCAGAGCACCTGGATGGAGACGCAAACGCCACACAGAAAGACCCTACGGCTGATCTGGGGATCGAACCCAAAAGCAACTTGCTGTGAACCACCTTACCACCATGCCACCCCAAGATGTGCATATGTTATAGTATTAATTCACTATTAGGAACTGTTAATTAGCTTGTAGCTTCCAAAAAGAACTTCCAAGAAGAAATGTCCCCTGATAAAAGTAATGCAGAAATAATTAATTGAATAATTATTTAGTCAGTAAATCAATAGCTGTCTTGTTATTTTTGACTACATAAATATTTGGATGCAGTACTTACTTGCAAATGCTGCCTTAGCTAATGCTAAGGTTACCACAGAGACTCCAAGAGTTAATCAGAGCTTGCCTTCGGCCAAGGAACAAACTTGTTTATGATTCCTCCTCAGGTACTGAACTATGACTAAGGTGAATTATAATGAATGACAGGCTAAGCTAAATAAATAAATAAATAAATAAATAAATAAATAAATAAATAAATAAATAAAATAATAATAATAATATTAATAATACTAATAATAATAATAATAATACTAATAAAGCAAAGTATAAACATGCAGACTACTTGGCAAAAGCAGAAACAGCATTAGTAAGTCAGAGCTTTATTTTCTTTATATTTACTTTAAATTAACTGATTTCATGGTTTCTAAACTGGTGCATTCAAGTGATTACAGAGAGTAAGATTACATGGTTTATGTTGTAATAATTAATCACTTTGCTTGCTGCATGTCTTATTGTCTACCGAGAAAAGGGGTTCAATACATTTTAATGGCCCTTCTGCAAAAGCAGTGAAAAATAATTTTAAGTACACAAAAAAATGTTGGTGAATACTTTGCTAAATGCAACAGTTCAAGTAGTAGTTCTTAAAGTCAGCGTGTCCAATGTGTTGGCTAATCAAATGGAAAGATTAAGAATCTTCGATGGTTAATGCTGTAATGGCTGGCTCTGGCCATCAATCACGCATGAAAATCAAAACATTGTGGAAATGAATAATTAAGAGGATGTTGTTAAGTGCAGCTGTTATTTCCCTTGGGAGCCACACTATTATCATTAACCCATTCAACTGCAGAGAGAAAAGTTGGTCAACTGTGTGTGTTAGTGAGGAGAGAGGTTGGCGTACATGAAGCTATTAGAAAAGTGCACATACAGTTGACAGCTACATATTCTATTTCACATCTTACATTTATTTTTATACCTTAGAGGGCTTTGATCATCATAGTGTAGTACTATGTTTTAGTTAAGTAATAAGTAGATCTATTTACCACCAAATGATCAATGTCATTTGTTTAGTCATATGTGATGAAGAATGGTTTAGTAATCAGTAGTATAAAAATAACACAGAAGTCTATGGCATATTACTATGAAAAAAAACCCACTATACAATATATCACTTTCATATCATTAGTCAAATATACATTGCTTGGCCTATAAGACTACACATTACAGTTTCAAACAGAGTAAAATAAACTTGAATTTGTAATAATACAAATTAAAATGCGACAAACTGTCAGTGGTGGACTTAAAAGACATGATTTAGCACATTATAATTCACGTTATGTACAAAATAACACATACTAAATCTCAATAAGTCTTCAGCACATATAACACTGTATAGGTCATAAAATAAGTATATTTGTATTTTGATCTTAGTCGTACTCACAAATCACAAATCAGCGATGTCCACTTTGCTCAGCGTGTCACATCATCAGGTCCAGAAATGGGGCCCAGAACATAGAAGGAGACTTGAGAGATCACTGAACCATAACGTTGTTATGATTGTGGCGACAAGAGCTCTTCATCAGTCTGGCCTGGGAGGGTTCCAAAACTCAGACAAGTACGCAGAACAAATGGTTGAATGATTATGTAATCCGTAGCAAGTAGAAAACTTCAGGGGTTTGGATGCGAGTTACTATTTGCTAAGAAAATCTAAAACGGAAATTATTAGTATTATTACTTCCGTAGACGAGTCACACTTTAGTATACTTTTTTCTTCAGAATGTTCTGTGTAGCTTAATTATATTATTGTTTTAAAGCATTTCTTTGGGGACATCCCAAAGCCTGTATTTTTAATAAAAAGAGATTCGACGGTGATTCACAGTGTAAAGTTCTCTTATTTTGACAATGTTCTACGAGAAAGCTTGGCAATAGAGAAGATAATTATGTGAGCGGCCCAAATATCTGCCTTAATCGAGCTGCTTTTAAGCAAGATTCTTGCTGAAATGCCAAGACAAACTGAAACATTCACATAATTCTGAGCTAAAAGCCTTAAGAGCTGTCTGCTCACAGAACATTTGTTGAGTTATCTTTGAATGTGACAAGAGCGCCACCTCTCAATCTGTCTCTCAGTATCTTTTTAATGCTTGCATTATGAAACCTGCCTCTTATGGAAGCATGGATCCAACGTACTGTACCTGTTTGGACATTATGCAAAGTTTGGGAGTTAAATATTTACAAGCAAATACACAACTTGTGGTAAAACAAAGACTGGCCGACTAGTGTTTGTTAACATACAAGACCAAAAGTAAAGGCAATGTACTATTTTTAACCTATAATAAATACGTGGCTTACATATATACTGTGTAGGTAGTAAACACAATTGTCAAATCTGCAAGCAACTCTTTACTGTACATTCAATGTATTTTATTAATGCTATTTAAATATGTGAATAGTATTCTAATAAACTGTCATATCAACAAGCCAATTGCGCTCTCTTCAGGCCGTCACTGCCTCAACCCAACAATCTACATTACATCAGTCATTGCATTGGCATTGCCAGGTATTCACATTTTACTTAATATAAATTTCATATATTGTTCACCTTTAAATCGCATTAATGCCGGCGTCTTTTTAAAAACTGCGACACTGGACTTTGTAGCTGAATGAATAATTTGCGACGTGTAACTGGATATAAAACATCTTGAACGGAGTTGATGGAGACACTGTCTTGTGAATGGTTCTGCCGCCATCTAGTGGTGAAATTTACAGTGCTCGGTCAGTATCTACCGCGCTGTATGAAAAAGGCCTGCTGCAGCAGTTTTCTCAATATCTGCTCCGCAAGTGTGGTTTAAATCTAATCTGGATCTTCTTAGATGCAATGAAATACCAGATTGTATTTCCTTTTAAATAAAAGTCTTTTCTTTACGACATGGAGAACTCTCGTTGTTTGGGGATGTGGGAGATAAAAATGATATATGTTGAAGTGCAAATGGTCACGATTAGAGAGATCGGTAGACTCCCGCGAGCGCATATGCTGAAAAATTCTATTTTAAGGCATGAAAGTGTATTATCTACGGGTTAATTTGAGCGCAGTCTCATTGCTGCTTGCTCAAATGCTTGAAAGTTATTTTCGGCGGACTTTTGTAACCGAATCCACTTCAGATAAATACAGTGCCACTGAAGATGACACGGAGGTGCTGGATTATTTTCCCATCAGAATGATGTCTAGGTTTACAAACTAGGCGTATGTGTTTTCTCCTGGGTACATGAACAACGCTGTTTTAAGCGCAACGTTCTTTGCAGCCAAAATATGACATTTTAAATATTTGTTAACAAATCAATTGACAGCAAGGATGTGAAAATTAGAGCACTATTTTTTTTTTGTTCCATTGTATTTAAGGAGACAAGCGATAACCAACAGTAGTCTAACATAACAATTTTGGTAAAATTGTTGAATTTATTCAATTACATATTATTATTATTATTATTATTATTATTACATATTATTATTATTATTATTATTATCATGAGCAAAGCAGTAAATATATTTTATTCGAAAACGTAGCGCGGATATTATTAATGAACGTAAAAAAAAATACCGGATACTTTTGAAGACATTCATAGAAACTATATGATCAACAACGCTTCATATAAAAAGAAATAATTATATAATAAAATATACACTACTAATATTTTTAGCATCTCTGCATGCTCTAGTGTCAGTTGACGTAAAAAGTAACTGAAAATAAAACGGTACCTACCTAAACAGTTTTGCAGCAGTAACGCAAGAGACGTTGCAGAACAGACAATAATCATTCTCTTTCAACAGGCAGAAAAGAGGGAGTGTGTGAGAGAGGGCAAAAGGAATGAGAGAACTGTTGTTAGCACTGCTATATCAAGGAAGAAGACTCCTGTTATTCACAGAATGGGCTTGTCTTCTTTCAGAATAGATATAGCACGAATTTTTAATTCGTTTTTCTTTGAGAGACAACAATACTGCGTTTGAAAGCTGGACACAATTTGGGTTTTGTGAAGGATCCCTTTCTCTTCTTGCGGGCCCAGCTGTCCATATGGAATAGAACGTGTGCAACAAGGACCACAATGGCACCAACAGACAGGCTCACAAAAAACCAAGGATGTATCTCCCTGATTCGGGATGCACTGGTCGAGATAAAGGGACTGAATAGCACCAAGAAACTCCGAGTCTCTCTCTCCCTTTCTCACTCTTTCTTCTCTCACAAGGCTCTCTCTCTCTAACAAAGAATACACTCCCCCTGTTAAATGCACGCCTCTAACATCTACAACAACCGACCTTATGCCTTTGTGTTGTTTGTGTTATGTACAGTATATTGTGTAACGATAGACTGCTCCATCACACTGCTGACTATTAGAGTACTGCGCAGAGACCGAACATCCTTTATGGACTCACGCAAAATCGAGAATTTCAGTGTTACAACCCTCAGGAAATATTTGACAACTTTCCTAGTTTATACATTAAAACATAGCGTGTACAGAATATAATGGTGTCCTTTAATTGTACAGAGCAGTTTATATAAATGTTACTTCATTGAACTGCGTCTTTTTAAATTAACAGTCTTAAATTCATAAAACACCAATTTGAAACATAATCTATAAAAAGAAAAACAACGTTTACATTTCAAGAAGCTTTTAAATATGCTTTTTGTGTCCATTAATTTTTTGGTATTTCTTCCTATTTGTTAGCGGATCTTTGATTTGCCTACAAATATGGAAAACTGCGCACAGGAGTTCATGTTTTTTAAGATGTTATGTGAGGAACATGCCACTAAATAAGAGAGAGTCTTCACGAAGACGAAAGTTAGTAACACTCATACGCGCAAGGAATTTAAGAAAAACTGAAAATTGTATTAAATAAATTATTGCCTTTAAAGCGAAAAAATTGGTGGGGAAAAATCGCGGTCCCTTGAGACTGTGTTCTGTAAATAATTAGCACTGTGTGTCAATTCAGAAGTTTGTTTAATGATAGCAGAGGTCGTCGTAACATCTGTTATTATTTGAGGGGAAAACACAAGCTATGTAAGATTTTGCGAGCAGGAACAGACTACTCTAGATATTGAACAAGGGAATAAACCTTTTGGTGGAGAGTCGAACGCGTCGGTTTTTTAGGTTTAGTTGTGGGAGGTGCGTCTTATTTCTACATCACACTCTAAACTACTTGTGTCGAATTAAATCAGGTTTTTACGGAAAACAGACACGAAATTTTTAGTTCATATAGGAATAGCATTTAATATTGGACGTTACCTTTTAAGTCGGGCGTGCCATGAAGCCTATATTTACTATATTTTAGCTGCACGCAGCACCGTTCTACTCTGCTGAAATAAACCCTCAAAAGCAGTTAGACGGTGAACGGACATGGTTAAAAATAAATACAATATACAATTGAACAGCATCTCCATTTGGGGATGTTTTCCCTCAAATGTGCCATTTCAGTCTTCGAATTGTGGAGCCCCCGCGGACCTTGAAAAGAGAAGCGTTCGAGTGAAAGGCTGCTTAGCTGAAGAAGCCCTCTTATATTAAGTGAGTGGATTTTTACCCCCATTTCACAAGTGACTTTAGCCTTCTTATTGCTGAAGTGATCATACAGATAAATTCAGTAAATTGAAGGCAATTAATGGCATTTATGAAATCCAAGAAGGGCAAACTACATAGTCATGCAACTTTCTTTTACATAGCCTATAAAAGACTTATGAAAACATTCCGGTAAACAGCACACACAGTCGTTGATGAAAACATCAATTAATCTAGTATTTGCAAAAACGAAAGCACCGGTAAAACCAGACGCGATTCAATGCGAATTTTCTGAAACACAGTATTTTTATTAAAAGTCTTATAAAAGGAATATTTCATCAACGCGCTTTGCAACTGCTATCAACATATTTATGAGGGATATTTATCGACAACTGCTGTTCCATTTTTCCTGCCCTAAATATCGGGTAGACTATATCTTTATGACTAGCTGAGCGGCCAAATATATCTGCATTGCATACAGTTACCAGCCATTTACAGAGAAAAGAAACCAATAAAAATAAGCTAAAAGTTGCCACGTTTTATCTATGGCCATAAATATATTCGGTCCATTGTAAAGCAAGAAATATTTTTTCTATAATTATAAAGTGGTCTTGTACGCTTAAAAACACGAAGGACAAAAAGAAAAAACATTTCTACAACACACAAACATATTTTTACAAAAATTTCCACAAGAGCTTTTAACATTCTTAGATCTGGGGGAGAGGCTGGACCCGGTTTTCTCAACGAAAACATGTAAACACGGCGCACACATCAGCCCCGAAATAAAACGGTGAGGATGAATGAGTCAAGCTGCGAAATCAAAGTCTTTTTTCATTCTTTTTGTTGTTTTGGAAAACTCCCTAACGAGGTCTTTAAAATGCAGCCCTGGCAAAGTCACTAATGATTCACCAAGTCTCATTGTTGCGTCAAATTCAAGTGGTGTGCTGTGGGGAACTGTGGCGTGGGTGGCGGCGCTTTGCATTGTGCATTGTATTGCATGTGTTGGAGAGACTGGGCACTATATGCCGAGAAGGGAATTCCAGCCTGAAAAGTGGCCGCCAAGTCCTGAGCTTTAAGCGTATGGCAGGGCTTACCATCCCTGACTAATACAGGTACGGCCACCCGTCGAGGAGAGGGAAGATGGGTCACTTCCATACCTTTCTCTGCCCGAGCTCTCTTCATTTTGTAACGGTGGTTCTGGAACCATATTTTCACTTGGGTCGGCGTCAGGCGGATCAGGCTGGCCAGGTGCTCCCTTTCCGCAGACAACAATTTCTGCTGTCTAAAACGGCGCTCTGCTCGTACGTCTGCGGCCTTTGGAAAATAGGACCTCCTTTTTTGCGCTTTCTACTGAGTCGCTGCTGCTTTCTGGAAGCTTCCTTGTTTGTTGTCGTAAGACTCCGTCTGCTGAAGCTGCCCAGGAGATTTTGCGGACGAGTCTTGAGAGTTTCAGGATAGACCGTGCACTGCGTAGAAGGAAAAACGGTGGTTAGATACTTAGCAAAATATAAATCATCGATAAACATTTGCCTATTTTTTTTCCTCCTTTAATTCATTCAAAATATTATTTGGGTAGTAGATAGCTATGACATATCGACGCATAAAGCAGGCGTAATTCACGATTTTCAACAGATCGATTCATTTACGCAATTAATCCTGTTTTGTCGTGAAAATATTTTCGTATAATGCACATTCAAAGAGCCATGTACGTCCTATATTAGACTTGCCTTTTTTGTCCTTTTTTAATTTCTGTGATTTGCAAATAAAACTATGGTCATTACGTGGGAAATATGCATCGACTAAATCTAGTTCGTAACAGATGATAACGGGGTTACGCCTCAAGACAAAAGCAACAGTAAAATGAGCTGAATCTCAAAAATAATGCCCAAACTCCCATTAATCTTTCCCATTTATATTTAAACTTTATAAATCTTCGCAATCCACAATTAGTGTTTAAATAACACAGAAAGAAGGAACAGAAATGTTAACTTCGGAATCTGCACCAGTACTTACATGAATATTGGATGCTGTCGGTAGTAGCAAGCCACCTGGTGTAAGGATTGTCGGAGTTATCATAAAACGGATTCTTTAAAGGCAGGTTTTGGACGTTTTCAAGCGGACTTTGCACCAACACTCCGGGTGTTTTTGCTGCCTCCGAACCCTCGTTATCCTCCTCAGTCCCAGTGATAGATCCTTCTTCATCGTTAGTGTCAGGAAGGTCCAAAATGTCCTTTCACCGAAAAGCCTGTCTTTGTGTTGGTCAACGACATGGTCTGGGGCAGTGACGCAGTAATGCACAAAGTTGCTGCACCAGCTGGTATTGTTTTAAAAAACACAAAGCATATTGCAGGATTCGATGAAAAAACACGGAATCGGTGCCGTTTCAACGCGAAGAGCTGTGAAGGCGACTCATGTGGCCATTGCCTGAAAAGTAGCGGAGGAAAACAGTTCTGTAAGTCCAGGAAGAATGCCAAAGAGACTGGAGAGCTATATCTGGTTCATGGATATTGTGCTACCGCTGGGTGTTAGGGGGAAATAAGCCATTACCGGACTGATCAGTCCATATAAGGTTGGTCTCAACACATGAACCTGCAGTGAAAAAGCATTAAAAACGCAAAAGGTTGGCCACGTGTGGGCGGGTCTTGGGAGTCAAGTGGATGAAGACAGTGTTTGCCGATGTGAAATTGTGGGTTTTGTGGGGAGATCTCGATTTATGCCCATTGGTGCTTCAGAATGATGAGTGGTATAATGTGTCAATTAATTACAAAGATGGGGAGGGCCTTTTTACACCCTATTTACATACAAAGGACCTCCAAGTAGCTTTATACACCGAACAGACCAGCATGAAAGCACATTTTAGAAAACTATCTATGAAAAGGTGAATAATTACTATAATTTATATGATAAAAAATAAGGAATTAAAACTGTAAAACGTAAGCTTGAAGCAGATGCATTTCCAGCAAATTTTTATGCTAATTAGCAAGGATTTTATTAGGACTTTATTTCAACATGATATCGCTTCAGCTGGTAATATGGTAATTTATAAACCCTTTTAGGTCAATATTTTATTTCGAGATTAAGATGAAGGATTTCTCTGACATAATTAAGTCATCAACACTTCAATGGAACTGAAGCTCAGAAAAATGGTTATGTTGACAATGATGATGGTTGTCCTTGTTACTATTACTAATGAATCTATTATTGAACCGCTATAATACTGTCAAAATTAGCGCGTGATTGTGGTTTAAAATATTTTACTTAATATTTAACTTTTAAAAACATTTTACAGTCTTTCAAAACAACTTAAACGTAACTAAATGTGAAATACGTGCTTGAATTGCGCTTTGATTTTAAAACAAATATACAATGTTTTTTTCCCGCTTTGCCAGTTCTTTTCGTTCTCTAGCTCAGCCACAGAGCAGCACAGCATTATTGTTGACCAGTGTGCTTTCCTCTTAGTTTTTACCCCTCCTGCCTCGCTTTTCTTTTTGCCTCTGTGCCTCCTATCTAGTATGTGATGTGGGTGACAATGTTGCACGTTTTTAGCCAGTCCTCTGCTCATCCTGGGTGGTCGAACCCGGGCAAACACAAATACAAACCGATTGCTAAGCTGCAGACAATGGAGGAAATGTAGACAAATGGTCCGCTCCTGTTGGAAGCCTTTGTCCGGCTGCAGTTTTTGCATTTATTTAAGGGCCAAAATAATAGATGATTGACGCCCGTGTACAATACGTTCTAACTGTTTGGAATAAATCTGAGGTTGTTCCTAGTTGTCATGGCATTCAACTGCATTCAATGGACTATCTCTTCATTCATTTCTGAGCCCGTCCACAATATTACGGAAAGTCCTTCATATCTCTCTCTCTCTCACACACACACACACACACGCGCGCACACAGCCCCGCACACGAACGATAATAGTAATTATTAATTTTACATCTAATATTACGAACGGTTGTTTAGCTACATATAAATACGTTGAGAACATATTTTTCTATGTGAAGAACATACGTGCAACATTCTTATTCCTATTTTGCTTAGTCTTACAATCAGTTATTACCTGGAATGTAAAATGCTTTCATAGAGTTTTTGCTGGAATTAATCATGCAGCGACATATGCGACAATGCAGCATTGAACTGGCCAGAACCAGAGCAAAGTCGAAAACCGACCGCGTTTGCAAGGTCACTCTGTACTACGGCGCAGAAATAAAGCCGTGAAGGTTTTGTAGACACATCGCTTCAAACATAAAAAAGCACTAAATGAAAATGACAGCACTAAGATATCTGCATTACTTTACATAGAACTATATTTTTATTTGAAGATTTATGATAATTATGGAACATTTTAACGCATTTATTGATTTTATTTATAGTTTTTGATTATAACATTTTAGGCATGATGAATGAGTGTAAAAACCCAGATTTTTAGCAAATCATCGTGGCGTTGCGCGAACCGCACCCTCGCCCGCGCGCTGTCCGTGGAGATGCGTTTAAACTGAAGCGACGAGTTGGGCAACTAAAGGAAATGTGCACAGGCTAAGTGGATATACTCCACTTTGAGAGCCATCTCCTTATGTTTACCTGTTTACTTTCACAGGTAGCTCAAACAGGCCCCATGTCTTTTTCACAACGCGAACATCGCCTGCTCCCATAAAGCAGATTGCAGTTAACTAGTTCGAATCGTCTAAGTCCCGACGAGAGGCTTCAACAGTATTTACATCAGCACTGCTCTCCAAACATCCCACCACTTAAAGTTACGAACAGCCGTGTACTGACTGGCTCCTCTCTTCTTGAAACGATTGCATTCGAGAGGATGCTTTTAGGACAGTATTTCACAAACGAATAAACCTAGCCTGTACTGGCATAATAATAATAATAATAATAATAATAATAATAATAATATTATTAATAATAATAATAATAATTATTATTATTATTATTATTATTATTATTATTATTATTATTGAAGCTCTTCTACTTAACTAGAATGCTACCTGATCGTAGTTCAATTACTACAGTTTATAAGCTGGCCTAATAAACTCATATAAACTCTGGTAAGATCTCTACAAACACACACACAATAATACACAAACACAGAGAGAGAGAGAGAGAGAGAGAGAGAGAGAGAGAGAGAGAGAGAGAATAGCTGAAGAATAGCTATTTCCTTTGGCAAAATACTTTATAATAACATTTTTAAGTGTTTTTATAAGCGTATAACATATTTAAGGATTAAGCGGTTCGGATAAAGAATGAATTAATTAATACAATACAATTGATTATTATTATTATTATTATTATTATTATTATTATTATTATTATTATTATTATTATTATTATTATTATTTGTCGTTTATCCTTTAATATAAGTTGTATCATTTTATATATTATTTTACTAGTGTAGAAAGATGAGGCGCAAAAGCAACAAACGATCAATGCGAGTTTAAAAAAAAATCCTTCATGTGATTTCTAAGTCTATTGTATATGCCTTCATGCAATAAGCAGTCTATGTGAGAAGATTTGCTGGTTGTGCAACGGCATGAATTTAATCTATGAAAACAGTGCGGTACAATGAGAAGAGACAGCGAGAAAATGGGGTTTAATGTTGTTAATTAATTTCCAACAACAACAAAAATGTCAAATGTATTTAAAGATAATTCTTTTCGAATTTTGGGGCAAGCGATGAATGGAAAGAGGGAAAAGACCTTTATATATTTGATTAAAAAGTAAATCCTCTGCTCGAATGCATTCAGATGGCCGGAGGGATGTGTAGCTTATAATGACGTTGATCATTTCTTGCTTTAATCGCTGAATTTCAGTGTGTTCCTTTGCCTCGGGCGAGCATTTACGCTTTGATAATATAACCTCGTTTTCCCTTTAGGTGCTGCTGACAAATGTATAAACTGTCAAGAGAGATTTGGTGTGTCTCCCCAATGATTAAAAGGCCGTAAGTTCAGAATGCGGGTATAACAACTAAGCCACTGCCACAAGGAATAACCCTGGAGCAGAAATCATTTGCTGCGGTTTGACTCCCCAAATCCAGGCACCTCTAGCTAAAAGGCAAACGTTGTGCCTTTATTCGTCTCAAACCATCTGATGATTAAACATGTCGCAACGAGATTAACGCGGTGCCCATGGCCTGGGGAGATGCCTTCATTTGTTAAACTACCAGTTTATTTGTAACGCTGAATTTCATGGCGCTAAATTCCCCGCCTTGGCACCTTTACCGGCACACGCGAAACAAATTGGTTTAAGGATTATCATTTTAATCACTCGCGTTTTTCACCTCCTTGACGTCTAACGGAACTGCCTTCCAGTTTTCGGAGTCGGTTTACTATTAATTACTTCTTCTTCTTCTTTTTTTTAATCAACGGTGCCTGTTTTTGCACATGAACATTTATGAATTACGCAGCTGCAGTAAATACCGATTATTAGCTAGAGTTAAAAAGGAAAAGCACATACTCTTCCACTGAAGTCAGTAACTCCAAGCAGACACGCGTTTTCATGCTGGAAACTACAAGAGGTGGGAGAAAAGCATTTCACTGTGGCACGGTAGATACATCTGTGGAGCTCTAGCGAACTCTACTGACATATAGGCGTATTGTCTTGAAGAAAATTTAGAGTATTGCCGAGATTCGTAAACAAACTAGACCAAATCACGCTATACTTACGTCTTTATATGATGTAGAATTTCAGTTAATAAAATGTATGTATTGTGGACGTTCAGGTAAGATTATTATGTAAAAATGTTGTATGTGTCAAATAGATGAGACAGCACAGCTAATTTCATCTTTGTGTAATATCATTTGCGTATCCATTTTGGTCACCATTAAAGTTTAAGGAGTCATCTAATGAGGAGTACAATTATATTTAGTGACTATGGCATAAGCTTGCGTGGAAGGACACACACACACATACACACCTCCCTGCTAGTAATACTCACACAGATACGCGCACGCGCTCTCTCTCTCTCTCACACACACACACACACACTCGTACGGCGAGAGAGAGGTCGACTGATGAAGGTAAACGCGCTCACCTGGCGGCTGACGGAAGAGGGTAAGTGGTGTAGCCTGAGTTAAGACACGGAGCAATTAATGAAATATCTTCAAATGGAAGTCAGAAGTGCACACGCCGATAAGCCTGATGTGCTTTATATACCCAGGCAGCAAGTGCTGCTCTCCTCATATTGTCCAAGTACGTTTGCATAGCTGGCAATGTGACTGTCTTAGCTGCCTCGCTAACATCGCACTATATTTGTTTTCCCCCTGCAATGACGCGAGGCAAAATATTGGCCATATGTTCATCGGCAATAAATTGGTCATGAGAGCAAACACGGTTGCCTCCTGACTGGGCTTTTAGCTGATTCAACTTAAGTCGTACATCACAAATCGACAAATCTATCTTTGCGACGCCAGCCTCTCAAACCGATTTGGCCTTTTGGTTTTTTAATCCCGTACACTGTTACTTATGCCAAACACAAAAAACAGAGGTAATTCAATCGACTGCCATTATGATTATCTGGCAAACGAGGGTTCTCTAATAAATCGCTTGGTTACCATGGACTTACAGAGCCAAAAGACCAGATGTGGCATGTTATTTTGGGGGAAGGCAGCGTTTACTTAAGATATCCTGATGCAATCGTTGATATCCGAGGTCAAAGTAGTTCTACTCAACTAGTGAAATGAACCCGAACATAAAGCTTAAGCTTTAATGCCAGATGAACCAAAAAACAGTTTTTTTTCATTTCCGGTATCTAACTTTTATGCAGTCTTTATGACAAAATGTCTTGCTAACGAATTTCCTATGTTTTTGTACTTCAGACACATTCTTTGCTCAGTTAGGCCTTAATTATTTTTTTAAAAATAAATTGGTAAATTGTAAAACAAGTTGATAAGAGCCACAAATAAAACATTCACAACATTATTTCAGAATTACATCTTATGCCAAATGACCATAAATCCTAGCCATCTATTGAATATCTTTAAAAAATCACTTGAAAACAGGACAGTGTACATTTAACAGCAAGATTTTTTTTATTCTATGTATTGAAAAGAGACATCTTGCTAGGACAGACATCCAAACATTATTTTTTTAGTTTTTCAACCCTCTATATAAAAGATATTTATTTATTTATTTATTTATTTATTTATGCAATACTTTGTGGATGCGTAGGGCATACCCTAAAAGCAAGCTATTTTCTGTGCTACGCTGATAACTGAGGAGGACACTGCGAATCGATTATTTTATTGTGGACAACCTGGAATCCTCACATGATAATGATGGTGTTACCAAGTAATGGGAGAGCAAGCCTCAATCAATGGAGAATACATTACTGATAGGTTCTGTAGGTCTCCACTTTACTGATGAAAGAGATTAGCCCCATGCTATCTCCCCTCTTAAGAGTACTGCCAAGATGTGTGGAATACAAATAAATAAATTGGCCTCATTACAGCATTCAGATTCCACATTAACCTAAAGTAGCAGGCAAGGCTTGCAATGTATTCACTAGTCAGTACAAAAATCCCTTCCACTCACTCATGTGTGAATCCTCTTGTGCTGTGGGAGTTCCATTAAAGCCACTCAGAGGGCCAGCTAAAAGACCTTCAGAACGAGGATGGGAAAGATAGACCTTTGCGGTCAAGCTATTAGAACCCATCCCTGCCCAAAGCCTGATGACTGAGACACTTCAGATGAGCTGGACGAGCGCACAGAGCACATAAAGACACCAATGGTGTGCCATTCTTCAATCTATCAGTTCAAGTTTCGATATATCAGCCACTCAAAGAAAGACACTCATGGCGAAGGAATGCTCTTCCATATACAAACCCAACTGAGAGCTTTGTGCGTTCTCATCCAAGGGTGCACTCCGGGGGAAAATGTTTAATTAACACCCGGGCACCCTTGTGCATTTTTAGCGCGAGTGGGACTCCTGATCTGGGGATCTGTTCACTCTTTACTTTTTGGTTTGCATGATGGCCACTGCTCTCGACTTGAAAGGCACCATTTTACTCCGCTAGCTGAAACATTTCAGGAAATCTTTTCTTAATGGCACCTTGAGATTCCAGGTCACATGAATAAAGATTCTGCTACACATGTAGAGCCCAAAGAGACGTTTCAAACAGAAAAGCTTGATTCTCTGTGAACCAGACAACAGCAGTGAATTTAAAGTCAGGGTGCAAGTATCCTGCATGAGACCAATTCCAGTGACGGCTCTTCATCTTCCTTGGCACCTTCAACTAATCAAAGGAATGATAACTTACGTAAAAAACAAAAACCTAACTAACATGTCTATAGAAATACTATTCATAAATCTACCAGTTTGATAGTATTTGTATCTGTAGATGCTTGGCTAGAAATTGCAGGTATTTTGTAAAAAGGCATTTGTTAATATAATTGATCACTTTCTTTTCATTTATATCAGTAAGCTTTTAAAGTTTAAGTACCTCAAATACCTTTTAAAATATTGAATGTCAGAATCAGAATGTTTTCTACTATACAGCTGGCTACAAAACACAACAGAGCAGATGTCCAAGGTCACATTTAACAAACAGTTACTGCACAATCTACACTCCAGTCATCATGTGCTATCACTGCTTCAAACAATTTGATGTAGGTCAGCAATATCAAACTACATGATCTAAAAGGCAATGAACACAATGTTGGTGACCAAGGAAACTGGAAAGGCCTTTATGTAAGGCAGAGAAGCAAGAGGAGCATTTGATGATTTGAAATAAATGTTGAAGTTTGTGTAAAAAGCAAAACCAACAATACACAGAAGGGAATAGACCGTTGTATTATAAACGTATTCTGCCAATACATAATGAAAGGCACACTATTTTTTGCACTGTATCACAATTAATATTTAATGCCACAAATATTAAATTATTTTTCTCCAGTTTGATGCAAACTGCATCACTGTTGTTCTCCCCTTGTAGCTGATAGTGTTCCTGCTATGTTTTCTTTCATTACGTCATGCACCAAATCAGCCCAGCCTTGGCCTCAGGTGCATGTTGCACCTTCACTCTTCCCCTTAATACAGCAAAGACTCCAGGTTCCACAAATAGACCAGTTCCTGTCCATCTGTCTGTACAACTCTCCCATGCAAGCCCTCTCCAAGCCTGCAGACTGCGTGCACTTATGCTGGCATCCTGCTTTAACTGCTACTAGTGTCCAAACAGGCAGGCAGCCTAGGGATCTCATAGTTGTGAAGGCTGTTTCAATACACTGCAGCCTAAAATAACAAAAAGCAAGACTTTTATTTCAAGTTTTAAATGTTTCACCAAAGCATTGTGGAAGAGCACAATAAGAAAGCATTAGTAAATAACTGTCCTTGATTGCATTGAAGGGTGACAAGGACGGAGTCCACAGTTCAAAAGTATCTTTCATTCTATTTCACCATCCCATTTTGATGTACTTGAATATATCTTGTTTCTGTCTTATTTCAAAAGGCTGAATGACCCAATTGCAAAAAGAGAATAAGAGAGCATTTAGAATTCAGAAACATGAAATGGTCCAAAGTCTATCCCAGCTGTGCTTGAAATATATTTATTAGGACCGACAAAGAAAGCTGCCAGTTAGTCAGTCTGGCAAGGTGTTCTGTAATTGATTGAAGCTGATGGTAGTATTACAAGTAATTCTTGAGTAATAAAAACTTGCTCTGCATAGTTGTATTGATGACAGAATGGTTGAATAGTTGACATTTGGTTACAGGAACTCTATTATAGGTTCAATCAACTCAAAATACCTTAAACATGTCAGGATTTGCAAATTCCATGTGGATAAAAGCAAAATTTGTTCCATTCATTCCATGTACACAAGTACATGATATCATCATTTTATTGATATGATATATCATAATATACATATATTCTTTCTGAGGTCCTAGTGAGTATGGGTGTGTTCGTGTGTGGATGGGTGTCTCAGCTTGGGTCTGCTTGTTAGGGAGCCAGAATGTAACCTCTTTTCAGTCAAGGGTAGGCTCGTGTTCTTCTTCAGGTAGAAGGGAGATACAAAGAGAGGAGAGCACAGTATTAAGACAGTTGTAAGACTCACCTTGAACCAGGCATCACCCCAGAAAGAAATGCATTACCCATCTGCTTTTTCTGAAGCCTTTTAATTAACGCATCCAAAATAAAAGCAGAGAATAAGAGCAAGAAATTAAATGTGCTTTCTACAGATGGGCAGACAAATTTCAGGATAATTGTGCAGTAAATATACTCTTTATACTTGGCACATGATGGCAATTAGCATGTTTTGTTGAGAGGTGAAAACTTTCCTCTAAAGCGGTCAAGATGGCAATTTGTAATAGTTAGAAATCCATTTGTGAAGGTAATCAAATTTGCTGCCCATTCTGTAACAAAGAAAGGGTGCTTTCATAAGATGATATCAATTGAAGAACAAAATGCAGAAGACCTATGAAGAACTCATTTTCAAGCAACCTTAATTGGCCATCTTTTTGAGGCTTATAAATACAAGTCGATAATGAAGGCCAAAAATCTCATCCAAATTTGCCATTTAAAGTATAACAAAGCACACTTTAGGTTCATTTAGGAAAAAGAAAAATAAGGAAACACAACTGTTTGAGCACTTATCTGCCCATCAAATTTCAATGACTCTGTGGCATAAACTACTCAAAGTGTAATATTTTCAATATCCACAGTTAATGATTGTGATAATTCTGTGTCATGCATTATTTAACCATCTGAAACTACACAAAATTCTTTATTTAATCATTGCCATTTTAATTCACATTCTCTATAACTTTCACTTGATACAAGTGTCTGCTCTGATATTTAACATGTAATTTGTGAATTTTCACTAAGCAAATCCTTACACTTCAGTTTGATATTACTTTAGTTCAGTACAAATAACTCAAATAAGTAGGTAGTAAAGCATATTTAGTGAAAATGACTTCATCTGCAGTCTTTTAAAGAGTGCTAATATAGATACCTTACAGGAAGTTGCTAATGAAAAATAGTTTTGAACTAGTTTGAACCATTTGAACTTTGGGCTTAATTCCATTTTGCTCAAAGCAGATCTCAGATGTTGAACATCAGTTTTAATCACATACATGTGCATATGTAGAATTTAAGCAATAAAATGCTGCCTCTTTGCTGCAATTTTGCTGGTTGCTATATGGGTGATGACCACACTGGTAGGTCACCACAGACATTTTTCTTGTCTCCCAACCTCCTCTTTTCTGCCATCTAGTGGCTGTATGCTGACTGTGCACTGATTCCACTGCTCAAAGTACAGTAGAAGTACTGCAACATCATGTCTCTCAGGTAATTATTTCCTTTATTCACAGGCCACAAACAGACACATTCTCAATGGCTGCCGTGTAATGGGCCATTATTTGCACAAATTGGGGTAATGGCATGGGGTTGGTGACCCCCTTAATGCGATGGGCCTCTCCATATGGGCACACCTGCTGAGACAAGGTAACATTTATCAGTGACACCTTCTAGGGCAGCAAGAGAAAAGGGAGCCAAAATGGCTGTGAAGGTCAGGGCTGTAAGGCCACATCAGGGCAGCCACATCCCAAATTCAGCCATTTGCTAAAGCCACACTCTTATGGTTGCCAGGCTACTGTCTAATAAAGGTGGCGAAGCGTGGCATCGGGGAAAACAGAGGTAAGATGTTGACTTTGAGATAAGTACCTCTTGAAATGAAACAGCACCATCACATCACATTCTAAACAACATTTACAGAGGTGAACTTTAAATGCTCATAGGCCGGAGGGGAGGGGGAAATCTTTGTGTTCTGCAACTCACTCTGCCACCCACATTTGCATAGCATTTGGTTTAGTTAAGGGTAATTAATTACTTATGTTTTAATTAGAGCACATGAATAGGATAATATCAGTCTTGCTGTTTTTATGTTTATTTCTCTAATGCGTGAGAGTGTGCATGTGCTTGATGCTAGAGCACTCGGATGCCTCCTTATTAAAGTCAACAAAAAGATAATTATATATTCTCTTGCTGAACGTTGGTGTGGTGGGCACTTACAAAGTCATTGTGAAAATGCTAACTGGAGGGGATATGGCCCTTCATAGATAATGCAGCAGTTACCTTCACTGCCACTATGTACACTGTGGATGGCTCCCTCTCCCTCTCTCTGGTGAAGTGTCAAAGGTCAAGAAAACTGTTTTGTTGGCACTTACACCTGCAAATTGTATGTGACAGGAAGGAACGTACGCAGTGTTTTCTGTTTGATAAAGAACTAAACAAAAGTCCTTCCAATAGTGACTATCCTGAGTTTACAGTGATGCATGAATATAGACTTAACTTTGGAGAATCACAGGTAAGTTATCACTTAGTAATGCACAACTGGATGCACCTTCAATCAGAAGGAAAAACTCTAGAGTTTTCAATAATTGGATGACATCTACTTTGCAGTTGTAGAAAAAACATTTCTGTAATAACTGCAAATGAAGTTTTGTGTTTGCCAATTTACTTAAACTGGATGCAATCAGTCTGTAAGAGTGAATGTTCTATTTTTTAGGGCATGCATGTTTTTCTGCAGCCACTGAGCTCAGATTTATTGATAAGAATAAACTAAATTGCATATGAAACTGTCTAGTTGGCATAAGATTCTATGGTAGCAACATTTAATATGGGGAAAAAGTCACTCAGAAGTTTGTTTTCAGATAGTTTTATCTTGGCCACAGCAGGAGCAATCTAAGAAGATGAGCTGGTCTGATGAATCTTATTTTCCTTTTATCATGTGAATGGCAGGATCTATGTTAGTCATTTATCTGGGAAAAGATTGCAGCAGGTATGCACTAGTCAGAGAAAGGCAATAATGCCATGGACAACGCTGAGAAACATTGTGTCCTGGCATTCACGTGGATGTTTTTTGACACTTGCCACCTACCTAAACCACTTCATGAAAATGGTATTATCTGATGGTACTGGTGCCCTGCGGTGTGTTGGTGCCTGCCCAGGGTTGGTCCCCTCCTTGCGCCCATGAGTTTCCGGGATGGGCTCCGGTCCCCCCGCGACCCCAGTTGGCATTAAGCGGTTCGGAAAATGAATGAATGATGGAAATGTCATCTTTCAGCAGGACAATGTGCACAGCCACAAATAAATTTCTCAAAAATGGTTTGAGGATTATGACAGATTTAAGATTTCAAGGTGGTGATTTTGCTCCAAATTCCCCAGATGTCACTCTGATTGAGCTTTTGTGGCATGTACTCATAAAAGGAAGTGAGATCCATGGGAGTTCACGTCACAACTTTATAACACGATTTACAGGAACTGTTGTTAATCTCTTGGTGTCAGATACTTTCACAGGTTTTGTTGAGTCCAGGCCTTGACTGACAGATCTGGTTTTACTGAGGTGAATTTACACAATGTTAGGGATGTGGATTTAATATTGAGGTTGATCAGTTGATATACTCATACATTAAATATATTTGTGCGTGTTTCTGATGATTGATTGCTTTGATAAAGGATTTGTACTACCGATGTTCATAAGCTGATGTCCCAACCAAGTCTTTCCCACAGTTGGCTTCTATCACCTGGTTTAGAGGCTAGTGAAAGGAATTGGGTGATGTCACTAAAAGGGTACACTGATTGACCAAGGAGATGCAATTAAGGGGAGAAAAACACACAAAGTAAAAGCTGTGTACATAAAGAACGGTCCTGCACAATAGCTAGGGCAAGGCCCATTCAGGACACTGTTCCTCAAGCACTGGCCAGGGGTCTTCTCCAAGGGCTGAGAGGGGTTGCTGAAAGGAAGTAAGGGAGTTGTGGGCGGGGTGAGAAAGCCTTGTGCTGGGACAGGAGTGTGAGTGTCCAGGAAGGAGGGCGCTGGTTGTTGCTAGGATGAAGCGGAGAGGCTCTGAAGGGTCCAACTGTTGTTCTGTGTAACAATCAAGGTGTCAGGCAATTACTGTGGATGACATCTTAAGGATGGTTGAGGGGGTTGCTCCAAGCTGCCTCTTCACATAACATTTGGTCACATACACATTCATTCCTTTCCTCTCTTAGGATACATCAAGTTCTTTTATCTATTTAAATTTTAAAAATCAGTGCATTACAGGGTATATTGCTGAACATGTGTTCATACACATTTCCCAAAATCAAAGTGTTGTATTTAATGCCTTTCTACCTACAAAAATGAGAACAAATAATAACCATTAAGATAAGGCATCAGTCCTGTTTCTGATGACGAGCCTCTAATACCTCTCAAACTTCTCTGCAGTAATCACCTTTAACCACACGTTGCCACCTGGCATTCCAGCCACTAATGAACTGAGTGTTGTCAACCTCTGATTCAGCGTCTATAATCTGCCCTTCTTTAAGACTTTACACGGTCTCCTTCATTTCAGGTAGGGTCACTTGCCCTTCGTGTCCCCTCAGCCCATCCAGATCTAACCACTGGCTTTAACTCACAATAGCATCATCCTCATCTGCCACCCAGGTGTCATGAAAAAAGTGATCCCCCTCTCTTGTTTCTTCATCAAACGGTTCTGCATTAGCATTTTCTCATTAGTCAGGCACTTTTATCATTCAAATTTGTAGATTATCGCTTGTCCTACAGAGGAACATAGGTTGCCCCTGACAACAAAGCAGTGTGGACTGAAGCAACTCAATGTGATCCAACACCAATTACTCAATTGCTGCGTGAGGAAAAAAATTCTGATGAAAGATTTCATGCGACCTGTAAACATGTGGTGCACTACATCTGTTTTATCGACAAATTCATTTAGATATCAGGCACAATGCAACACAACATATTTGCATCCAAGGGAAACTATATTAATGTCAAAAGAACATTTGAGAATCAATGAATAACCATTTTTAAAATGCATTACTTTTGTGCTGCCCTTTGTGTATTGTATTTACAAAGCTACCATGTAAGGCCATGCTGCTGGAACAGTTCACAAAATGCAATCAATACTACAGCAGTAGAAAAGGCTGTGACAAGCACAGAGGAAAAGATCAGCAATTGATGGATGATGTGGTCGAAATCGCCATCTCATTAAATCACATGAACTGAGTCCAGTCTTCACACACAGCCATACATCAAATGTGGTTGTAAAATAAGTGCCTCTAATAGCTATTGCTTTCACTAAAGTAATTGGTAGTGTATTTTTTATATTTTTCCATTTGTGCAATTTTATTATCCAGAAATAATCACTTCAAAATGAACAGCGCATTATTAAGCCTTCTAGTGGCTCTTAGGGTTTCTTCTATCAGGGGTTTGTATCAGTGTGCAATTCATCTCCAGCCATTCTTCACTCAGAATATGTTTTATATGAGGCCCCATTTATCATCCCCTGTCAGCTCTTAAACGTAGCATTATTCGCTCTAGAGTTATAAATTCGAATCATTAAACAGTTTTTCATTTAATCTGATGCAATAACGTCCTCTCCTTTATTGGCTTGTGAAAAGAAAATAGTAAATACAATTGTCTGTCAAGATGAGCCAAGATAGGGGCTGCTCCCTCACTTTCCTGTGGCGTGCGACTGAAATGAAAATAGGAGGCGCGAGAAGGTAGGATCAATGTCGGAAGATTTGCTTGACTTCCAAAGTGGAGGGGATGAGGTTGAGCTCGAAAGCTGCAATGAGAGAAGTAGAGCGCCACCTCTGTGACCTCCATCACAAACTTACGGCTTCTTGTCCTTTTTCCATTGACTGTGTTACATCAATCAGACAAGTCTTTTCAAGTTTGAGAGATAGATTTAACACACACCCACAATAAAAAAAAATCGCACAAAGTTGCCATCAGTGAACTCAATTAAATGTGCTACAAAACAGTCTTCTTGTATTACTAGTCCCAAAGCACTGACCTAATTCATAGCAAACTGCCAAATAACCAGAAGCAGTAAAACACGTTGGGTAGATTGTGAACTTAGCAATGACCCACCATATGAAGTACGTCAGTGTAATAAAGGTTAGGAGAGATATCTGCCAGTATCTTCAGTGTGAAAGATGGAAGGGTTTATGGCCTTCAGGTGTTACAAAAACAGACATTTTAGGTTTTTTAATGTTATTTTCTTGCCATGCTGACGACTTCATTGTTATGTTAAATGTTTTCCCAATAAATATGACAAATGAGAGTAGCTCATAGTGGCCTCCCTGTGTCTCTGTATTGTTAGTATTAATTTAAATAGATTTGAATCTGGCATGTGACAGTTTGTTTTAACTTTAATCACAGCCAAAGCCCCAGTGAAATGTAGCCTACATCAGCATTAGATTTCAGTTTGGTGGACGTCCAAGTGGTATAGGTTCATGGATGCATGGTTCTCTTTAGTCTAAAAATGGGGAATGACTGCCACCTTCAGGTCCAACCGTTTAAAAGTGTGACTAAAGAGCATGAGGACAAGGGGGCGAGACAAAATTAATAAAATTTCAAAATACCTGAAATTATGAAAATGGAAGACGCTCTGGATAAAAGCGGATGCTAAATGCACTAAATGTAAAGTAAAAACTGACAATGGACCGCCAACAAATGTGTTCACGACCATTTTTGTGAACTTTAAACAAGTAGGCCACATGCTTGAGAGGTCAGGAAGCGGAAGCGCGGAAATCATGGGGTTTCTCCTCTTTCATGTTAGAGGAATATGTGTGAAATTGGATGTACACTGCTCTTCATCCATTAAAGGCATCGAATTTTAAAATACATACGCCTCTAATTATTTTCATATTTCCTTTAACATTTGAACATTTAACATTTTTGAACGTGTATGTAAAGCCATGTAGTTCAGATAAAAATCTAAAGAAAACAAAGATTCTTTTTTTATTTTTCAAAAGTGAAAGCCAGTTATAGGTACAACACCTCATAAACCCTTAAGAAAATGATCCAACTTCATCATAACCTTCTCAGTGTAGTTCTTTCTCTACAGTACGCACTGCTGCGCACTCGAGCCTGAACTGCCATCTACTGGCGATGGGACAAAGCTACAAAAAACATGTAAAAATGGACCAGAAAGCATTCCTTCAAATAAAGCTGTTTAAAAGAGTACTGTAGTTGAGTTACTCTTATTAACGAAAATGCTACTGAAAAAGAAGCCAATACGTATATACATGTATTGATATATACATGTATACACATGACCTCTATAGTTACAAACACAAAATATGACAAAATGGTTCTGTACACAAGTCAAAGATTAGCAAAATATAGTATTTCCCCTTGCTTCTGATACGCATATCAATATATATTTTAAATCGCCCAAATGTAAAGTGCAAAATAAATCTGAGGCCTGTCATATTGTGTCCAACGCACAAATTTTAGACAGTAATTGCATGTGTTTAATAGCATCTCTCTCTCTCTATCTGGTGAATCAATTTTTTTTCTCCTCTGAAAATCGTCGGACGTGTAAAGACAACAAATCTTTATATTTAGGCACCTTTTAGTACACTAACAGAGAAGCACGTTGGCTGAAAATCTCTCCAAGGCATACGTGAATTAAGCGGCTGCTTGGGGCCCCCACACCACCAGGGGGCCCCCAAGAGCGCTTGAAATGTCAATACTTCATGATTTTAAAAAGAATAATTACAAAAATATTATGGTGGGGCCCCACAAAAAATAACATGCTTAGGGCCCCATAAAGGCTTGGTCCGGCCCTGATTGCTGTCATATAAAGAAAATCTTAGTATTAGTAAACATAGTATATTTTGTACTACTATTTGTGTCCAGATGGTGGTGCTTTTGTTCAAGAATTCTTTTGAACTTGCAAGGATACACTTATATACTCTCGGATGTGTTTTATGAGCACAAAGATTGAGTGTCGCTTTTAGGTACAGTATATGTAAATCCATTGATGCAATTTAAATAAACTATTAATATCCAAACTTTATACATTGAAACATTAAAGTTAATGTCTAACTTTAACTTTTACCATGGTTACTATTGTGTGATCCAATATACCATGCAAGCAGCAGGGGTGATAAAATAGGTGTTGGAAAAAAGAAAATATCAAATTAAAGAAAATGTTATAAAATTAAAGTTTTTAAGGTGCTAGTTCGGCTTTTTGAAAAGACTCCATTTGCTATGTTTCCAGCTCCCTATTGTTGATATCACCACTGACGTCTCATTTCTCAGATGAAAAAAATGAGATCAAATCAAAAAATATTATAATGGGGTTCTATTTTAATGCATTCTTACAGTACTGTGATAATGAGTTCATTAGAAGCAGTAAGCATAATAATTAATGGCATTTGTCTAACTTAAACAATGTACCCAGTTATATTCAGTGTAATACATGTAGGGTAAAGTTTATTTTTAATGTTTTTAATTTATTCCTCGTAATGTTAAAATGTTCAAATATGTTGTATTTTGGTGTTTTCCAAAAGTTTTAAAGGTAATATGCATAGTGTAGCCAAACAGAACTTGCTTCAGCATGTTTTGGCTTTTGTCCAATGCACCAAATGAAAGAAGATAGAGGGGGAAAGACTGATACAATGAATCATCTTACAGACAGACAGTGACCAATTCGTGTAACCTTGAGAATGCTAATAATGTCATGCTTGATTTAGTCTGGGCCTCAAGAAACAGCATGTCTCACTTTCAACCTGTTTTGCAAGTTTCATAAGTACCTCTTCCAGACAACACATTTCTTTCACAGTTACTATACTCAGAACTGCAAGATTGTTGTGAGATAGTTATGTTCCATAATGGTCAAGAATGTAGAGATTAATATCCCCAACAATGTTTTAATGTTAATTCAAATGTTATATTTGACTCTTTTCAAACTGGCTACATTATACACAGTAGTTATTACACCAACTGGTAGTCCAAAAAAACGTCATATATGCATATTTTAAATTTAACTTTAAAATCTAACTGAAATATACGTCACGTTTTGCTATTTAAAAAAACTGTATTACCAATTTCATGTACATGAGGCCACCCTGGCAAGATGCATCACATCCAACTTTCCGGATTCTATTTTTACTCAATGAGGTCATTCATTCTTTAATGTACGTCTAAATATTCCACCTACAAGAACAGTGACTGAGAATTACTGGTAGTTGCTGACAATTCTAACAATATGACAGTGCTCACTGCGGCATAAAGCATAATGCAACATGGGCGACTTTAGAACTGCTAACTAACTGGATCTCTTCGACATAGCTCTGTGTCTTTATGTTTCAACGATCAAGCAATTATTTAAATGAATATTTTGTAGGCCACTTTGGTTGTGGATATTGCCCTGCAGAGAATCAGTGTGTTATTTGAGGCTGGTGTTGGTTTAAGCAACATGAGCTCTGGTGCAGCCTCTGATGTTTTGACATAACACCAGGTCTTTCTCCATGGGCTTCATATGGAGGCAGCATATATTGTGTGCATTTGAACCAAAAAACTGTCTCTTCACATTTTCATCACACTTAATATATTTTCACAGTTGCTCTGTCCAACAAGCACTAAAAGTCAATGTTTCACAAACTTTGCCTAAAGCCTGTCATCACAGGGTAAATGTGGAAGACACATTAGTATTAATGTAGACTCTAAAAACGGTCAGGGATTCATTTTTTAACTCACATAAAGCAGGGTTTATCTCTGTGTGCAGCAGCTTTGAGTTTTGTAAGATGGAAAACATCAGAAGTGATTAATCAAGATTAGCCATCTGTCAAAAGAACTTTGTGAGTTGATGACACTAAGACTTTGTTATGAGATAATTAATGTAATTTGCCTTGCGTAGCTTTTGTAGTAAAAGGTGTGAATCTCTTAATTACAACATAAGGTTGACCACTCCTTCCACCAAATAGCAACACGTTGTCTGCAGCCTCCGGAGGGATCTATGGCAAACGCATCATTACCACAAGCCTTTATTTTGTAAGGGGAAAAACTTAATTGCCTCAGCATTACTACTTAGTCTCATTTTGTGTTTACAAATGCCTGAGCGTAAATCCTTTTGTCCAAATTGAACTTCAAAAGATTCTGTAACTAAGGAAGAATCTATAAAAACAATGTTAGACCTGAGTTTAAGACAACACAAAATCACAATCCCAAATACTAATCTACCCAATATGGGTGGAAATAAATGAGATTTAGAGGCTGTGGTTTTTATCTTATGACTTTATGAAGCCCACATAAATAACATAAAAAATATATAACAACCTGTTACCAGTATAATTAGCAATAAAGTAGACTTACACATTTGATAGCACCCTCTGGGAATGCAAGATACCTGGTGAACTGCTCCTGATCCTGTTCCAACATCAAGACCCAGTCTCAACACAGGGCCATGCCTGTGAAAATGTGTTTTGCACTGGAGACAAGTTCTATATGAAGAATCTTCCTACTAATGAAATCACAAGATATTGTAAACATGTAAAAAAAATTAATTAAAAAAAGGCAAACATGTAAATTCTAACATAATTGCACTGTTACTCTGTGTTAGAATGTAGAACAAAATCTGACATTCAGTCCAGCAAGGCCAGATAAGCTTTTTGCAAACTCTATTCTGACTTGAAACGGCCATGTTCTTTTATTCTACCATCACGATGGAAGAGATTTTACATTCGCTCTGCTGACATTTAATATTATATAACTGATCTCCCAAACAGTGGAAATCCCCCTGTTAGGGTGACTTTAGATTACTCCCATTCATTTCAACATATTCTCGACAGCTCTGTTGGACATGCACTGAAGCATAAAGTGCTTTATCATGTTCTGAAGAACTGTTGTGCATCAATGCCATACCTGAGGTAAAGAGTATCACCTTCTTTCCCAAACATCCTCTTTGGTTATTTGTCGTTGTTGTACTTGCCTTGTACTTCCCGCACAGGTTAACTACATAAGGTGAGAAAATGTTTGTCAGCAACATTTTTAAATGAATGGTCTTAAAAATGAATGCTTTGATATAGAATGCAATGAAAATAAATCTACTATCCCTGAAAGAAAAGAATTCTATAACTTTTTAGGAAAATAAAAAAGTCAGAGAAAGAATAACAAATTTTTCCTCAAATTTATATAGCCTGTTTTTAACATTGCCTTCCATAAGAGTGCAGCTTGATGAATCCATGTATAACTGCATAAACAAGCTGCCATTATGCAGATGTGTGGCTTAACTTATGCAGCTTTCAGCAAATCATCAGAATGACAGACGACTAGCAGCACTGGTTTGTGGGTATTTCAGGAAGTCAGTAGCCTTCTTATGTGAAACATGGACGCAAGGCTCTAGCTGATCACCCAAAACAAACCCAGAGGTTAGACCAATTGGCACTCAGACAACTGCAGAAATAAGGGGTCGTATTTACAGATGCCTGGCAACAGGGTGGGAAAGAGACGGGAAAATTCAGCATTCACACTATTTCAAAAGTCAGAGTTGCAGATTCTGTATGCATTTGGGCTGAATGTCTATAACACAAGCAGGTAGTCTTTTTACTTTCTCTTTCCTGTTAATGCCTAATCTTCATGGTTGAACAGTTCTGTCAAGCAGGGTGCCATGCCAACTCTCCCATGAGCACTCAACAGTAATGAGCCATGAATAAATCACATCATTTCTAATTTGTGTACTTCTATTAATCAAAACAGTTTTTGCTTCAACAAGTTTCATAAGGCAATGAAATAAAATGTCAAATGCATGTAAAATGTGTGTATTTATTTTATATGTAAATATTATATTTAATCTTTTTTTTGAAATTCAGTGTAAGACTTTGCTAAATCAGTGTGTCAAAGAAGGTCAACTTTTGAAGGGCAATTTTAGGGATTACAACTTATATATTAACAATTACAACAACTATATTAAAGACACACATACACAGGTTGGAGGAGGCAGCTTTGTTTTGTTGTGATATCACTGCTCACATTTTCTTTTGGCATTCCAGTGTCACAAATGGGCTACTATGCTGGTCACACTGACAGATATCGAGTTTGTCTTTTGAGGAAAGACACAATGTTTTCATGAACCCATTAATCTTAAAAGGCCAAACTGTCAAAAGCATACACTACCCTTATGTCTGACACAAAAAATGCAAGTCTGAGGCCTCGATTTTAGGACAGAAGATGATATATCTCAGCCACTCCCTAAAGTGAGCTTTGAGTTCTCCAGTGTGGTGGCTAACTTCTCCTCAAACACTTGCTTCCAACTAATCCTTCCAACCTCACATCTTACCAAGCTTCATTTTTACTTTTTCAAACACAACATATTAGCATTTAATATAAATTAAAATGATAATTGTTTAAATAGTTATTACATTGCTCAGTTTGGTCTGGCAAGATGTAGAGATCAAAGAAATACATTGATCTGGTTAAAATATTAAATCTGTCAATCAATCTAGTTAAATAAAAAGAGTGTAATTGATGACTTAATTGGGAGCTTATTTTCAACAAGGATTGTACTACTCACTTTGAGATGAGGGATTTTTGTAACATACTGTAGGACTGGCATACACAAAATGTCAAGTTATAGTTTAATGTGATTCAAAAACAGCCATGCACACACTGACACAAAAAGTGAGGTTGATTATTGAAGAAATTGATCTAATCCTCTGTTGTCTTAAATGTTAAATATTTTGATTTAGTGGATCATAACTCATGAATCATTATTTTTCTTCTTTTGCCTTATCCTGTTAGGGGTCGTCACAATGGATCAACTACCTTGTTGTCCGCATTTTGAACTGGCAAAGGTTTTACACCGGATGCCTTTCCTGATGCAACCCTCCCCATTTGCCCAGACTTGGGATGTAACTCATGAATAAATGTGTTAAAGTCCTTACTCAAAATTACACAAGGAACTGTCTGCAAGAGTAAATCCCATTTAAAATCGCTAGGATGCAACAATACTGAAAAAAACTATAAAAAGAAACTCTTTCCAGTAGTCCGAAGCTTGAGGCCCTGTCTTGTGAAATGCCTGTTTTAAGCCTTGCATTAGACAAATGTTGATTCCTTCATCATTTACATTAAAGGTCCCATATTCTAGATTTTTTCAACAAGTTAAAGTAGCTCCACTAAACATGTCTCTGAAGTAGTTTTCTGAAAATACCTCTCAGATTCAATTCACCATTTTTATTAAACTTATACAGCGTGTAGAGGCAGTGCAGACCAAGATTGATGTCCAAAGAACAGAAAAAAGTTATTTTTTTATAATATGGGATCTTTAAATACCTGGGAACTGGAAACACCTAATATTGGTTAACCTCTTTATTTCGAAGGCTCATCATCACTAGTTGTTTAGGATGGAACATTGGTGCTGAAGTGTGTCAAGGTGAACTAACATGCAATAAACTAATTAGTGTCTTCCTAAAATAAATTTGGCACATTGATATTGTAATGGAGGCTTGGCAAGGAGAAAATTAAAATCCCAAATTTGACGTAAATAATTAAACATCTTGCTATAAACATTATAACATTTTTAAAAATATTTCATGTTGGGCATTTCCATGTGTGTAAAATGCACATGGCCTTTATATCTGTCCTGACCGTGTTCCCTTCACACAACAGTAAAAAAAACTGTGTCTGTCACAGTGTAAGTACAACACTAGTTAGCAATGTAATTTGCTTTTTGAAGAATATTGATGTCCTGGGTGACTAGAAAACCTTCTTTTTCTTCTTCTTCCTCTTCCTCTTCCTCTTCTTCTTCTTCCTCGTCTTCTTCTTCTTTAGGTTTCCCCCGTTAGGGGCCACACAGACATATTTAGCATTGAACTTGATTCATTCACGCATATTTAGATATCTCCCCCCCACACACACACACACACACAAAGAGAGAGTATAATATATTGCAATGTAGCCTACTAATTGAATCAATAATTCAGGTGCGTGCAATACTAAAATAAACCGCTAGTGTGTGCCAATCCATTTCCTAAAAGTTAGAAACACAAACTTATCTATTGGTCTTTAAAATACGCCTTCACTGTCTTCACTGCTGTTTAGATGAGACAGCCTAAGAGTTACCTGACTGATGAAAGTATACGAAGGTTGTATTCCTTCCCTGAAACCTTGAAAACTTCTACCCAGCCAATTTCGATCCTGCCGTCGCTACAGACACAGCTGACATCTGACAACAACAGAACAGCAAACAACAACAAAAACAACATCATCATCATCATCATAATAATAATAATAACGTTGTACGGTATCGGTATTTTTAATATTTTTTTGTTTTTAAAAGCCCAGTAAGTGTTTTCCCCAGGTGTTGTGGCCAACAAAGAAACACAAAAGTTTCATTCATCACCTGGTTACAAAATTAAAGAGAAGCTTTTTTACACTACAGGTTACTGTAGTAGTTTAGTTAGTCTGTTTTCTCCGTTCTACGTTGATCTTTGTTAAAGTGCGCGAGCCAGGTCTGATCTAATAATTTCCACACAAAGAAATGAGATCACAAAACCCAGCAAACAAGTGATTAACTGGCACAACTGGTATTCAGTAAAACATCCCATGCAGAAGGAAAAAAGAAACTGAAACTGCTTCACATACTAAACCATTTTACTGTGCATTTTACTGTCACTTTATGAATAATGGAATAATTTATATTTTGCTTACGCAAATCAGATTAAACTCTAATTAAGATATTATGCGTTTTCATTTGACAAAATGTTAAGATTTTTATCAACAAATGGGCACGTGTGTGGGTGTGAGTGTGTGCTGTGTGCGCCTGAACCGATAGTTTAATTTTATTAATGGGGGTCTCTTGAAGGCGTTTGTCCTTTATACCGTAGTTACACGATATGCAATTATTTGTCGTTTCAAAACAGAATTGTTAACAGTAAATACAAATACACTTTAATGCTCCAAATGCAAAATGATGCATTTTCGTTGTGAAATCGTCCAGTTAAATTGACTGCTGATAGGGTAATGGTTTCCAAACAGGCGTTTGAAGTCCCGGCGGAGTGGCGTTTAAAACAAAACTAAGCGTCAAGTATAAATGCAAAATGCTTAACTTTCTCCTCCAACATCTTTAGACGACGGAGAAGTGTAACCAACAAGAAATAAACACTACATTGAAAATATCAGAGATAAATAAACAAAGCTATTCCCCTGTTACTGCAACAGAAATAAATTGTTGTATACAGGGTGCATCAGAGTGTGATCAGCTGCTGACTTATGAAAAGTCGAGGAAAATACATTGCTCAATCGACCAAATACAAATGGGATTTCTTTACATTTGTCCTCACGGGATCAAAAGATATGGGAGTCCCGAGTCTATTTAAACATTACTTCCAAATTAAGATAAACTACTCCCTTAAGAATTACGGTACTAAAGTCACATCAAGGCAGCTTGAGCTCCTAGACAGTATGTCATGATCCTAATTGTTTGTACTGACCTGTTAGTATTGTTGAATAATATTTGTAACGTATCTCTGCTTAAGTAATGAGGAAAAAAGTTAATAACTGCACACAAGCTATAAGACATTATATTCTTACATCATCAGTCACTGTCTAGTTTCACTCACACAGTCACAAAATCAACTAATACTGCCATAGTATTTTCACATGACTTTCAGGCCAAAAGGTTCAGTCGTTGGTACATGATTTTGAGTTCTAGTGCAATCATGTCGACTCATGTTTCAACCAAATAAACGTATTATTATTATTATTATTATTATTATTATTATTATTATTATTATTATTATTACAAGCGGTTATCGTTGTTGGAATTTGACAAGCTAAAGAAGGAACGCTGACTCATTGAATATGCTGACACAATGAGATATCCTACTTCTGTTGCAATAATATTTTAATGCCAGAGAAAAGCGACAGCTAGAAATATTACAGAAAAACAATAACGACTGACAGCATTACATTGAAAAATAAGTCCTCGCTAAGGAATCATAGCATAAATATATTTGTGACAAACGTAATCATCAGAAAGTTATTGAGGGGATCATTCTACACCTAATAAATAGTGCTGGAAATTATATCATTTTTATGTATTTTGCTTAATGTTTATGCTATGCAATTTTATTTCATCTAAGTACATTCGCACGCATAATATTAACTTCAATATTAAACCTTAATATTAACCTTAATATTAACTAGCACAAATTTATTGTCAATAAATGTTAATAAAATAAAGTCTGTATTTTAATATCGAGAAGTCTGTATTTTAAGAATTTTAAAATAAATTTCAGTGTTATAAAAAAATTGCTTGTTAATGATACATTTTGCGTACATTTGGCAATGCCCTAATGTCCTAATTTAGTTCTGCACATTTTGTGTTCCACAAAAAGGTGGTTTCAGTGCAAATGTAATGCCCTAAAACATGCAAAAGCTTGACATTTAAAGTCATATGGTAAGATAAAGTAATCCGAAATCTGTTTTATCACCGATACCTACATGGCAGTCATAAAGCCTGAAATAGCAACCAGCCGAACGAAAGACTAAATGCGCGATTCACCCCAGCAGTTTTGCTAATATGCCTTAAATAAGTCCAGTCTATTCCTTTGGCCTAAAATTAAACTTCTTGATGAAATGCACTTATACCTGAGAGTCTGCCAGGTCCTGGTTCCGAATAACCAAGTTTTACATCACCATTATTCCTTTGCTCCGTTCTCGTGTTTTCACGCTGCTTCCAGGAAATGTTCTCGAATGCAATTCTTTCATCCAGAAGGGGAGACTAAGTTGCTCCAGCAGATCCATAGAACCATAATAATATTTTGGCTTCAGGCAAGGTCAGATGTACAGAGCACTACCCAGATGTTTCGTTGTTGTACTTTGGAGAAAATACATTGTAAACAACTTTGCCTTATTGTAAAATGACCAAGCAATTCACAAATATTAAGTTATATTTTATGTATAGAATTCTGTAAATTGATGGTTAAGCCTATGCTTTTTCCCACCATAATTATGCTTATTGCCTCCAAAAAGTCTCACGCTTTCTGATTCATTGAAATTGAAGCTTCGGGAGGAGCTAGCTATGATATCTTTCTAGAACTCATTGACGTCCATCAAAATCTCAGTTGTTTGCTTGCTCAAAATAGTATTTTATGCTTCCATTTGCAAATCAATATTTTAAAAAACCCACATCTGCCAGCTTTTGCGATTCGACCTGCTTTCCATGTTAGGGGTTTCTTGTGAACCAGTTCCGTAGGATAGTGACACTGCTCCTACGCCAACGGCCGACAGTTAACTTTACATGCGGAGCATTTTGTGAGCTAATAAAATATACCTTTCTTACATCCTCAGGAAAACACACAAAGAACATGCTGTGATATTGTAACCTCTTGGAATTTAACGTTCATCACTTACACTAGGCCAGACTTTAGGGCAGGGAAAGACTGAGGCAGCTACTAAAATACTTTGACATGTAAGAGCCTTGCTCTTCACGCGATAGTGTATGAGCAGCGTAATATTAAGGTGAATATATTTATATAGCATCAAAAATAAATTTTGCATGTCACAAATACCTCATAACGTCAGGTGTTAAAACTGACATACTGTTTCTGTGACTATTATTATTATTATTATTATTATTATTATTATTAGCTTATTATTATTATTATTATTATTATTACTTTATTATTATTATTATTAGTGGTATTCTTATTCTTCTTATTATTATTAATTGAGTTTTGTCTTCACTCTGGTCATTTCTATGATACAGTTTAAGCAATTATATGCGATTATTTTATCAACTGAAAACTCTATGCAAGAGCTGTGCATTAAACCAATTTTTTGCGTTGTACGTTTTCACTGGTTTTGTCTCAGAGCAGCTCTTGTGTTTTTGGTCTGCTTAAACAGTTAAATTACGGTACCGGATGACTGTTGTAAGGGCAGTCTGTTCAACAAGGCGAGGACCAATGAAATGTACCCACCTCTCGTGGCGTAACCAGAGATACTGACGTGGAGGACGCGTCAAATTAATTCGAGCAGGCTTCTGTCGACTGGGTCTTTAACGAATGAAGAGCAGACTCACTGCTTCGTTTCAAAGGATTTCTACATTTTTGCTTCTGGAAAAAAGTAAGGCACTGGTGATGGTTTTAGCCACATTTTATTGCTCCCACTACTGCAAACGCATTCAAATCCATCGAAAGGAAACTGTTTTTGAAGAAAAAGCATCACGAAACCCCGGGCAAATGGGTGAGCTGCGTCTACATCTGCATGGTTGAGGGCGGAGGGACGATAGAGTTAAGAACGTGTTTTACATGCCTCCTCTAACGACAGAAATGGCAGTAAAGCGTCACATTTCAATGGAAAAAACCGAACACTCTCTTTTTCATATATAAATTCAACTTTATTCATCTTAATTGTTGTAAATTGATGCAGGTCGAGAATGTATGTTTCTTTTGCATGCATAAAAGTCTTTTGAACATGTATAGATTATTGTTAATTTGCAAATATCACAAAAGAACAAAAACTCACGCATTGCATACATCTCTAAGCATCTTTTAGCGCAAAACCCAGTGCAGAGCAGTAGTGTTTGGGCACTGGAACGCCATCTTCGTTCTTGTCTGTTGTCTGATCAGCTAATTCATATTTTTTGTCTAACACTATTTTAACTTCTGCGATGCATATTTATTTTTCTTTTCTAGAGCAAACGTATGGGGAGGTGAACCAGTTAGAGGTGCTTTTAGCAATGGACGGCTTCTGCCCAACGCAATTCGGGACTAAGAATAGTGGAGTTAGGCTCAGCTTTGGGATCTGACTCAGGACATCAGTGTAGACAACTTCGTGTTTCCCATGGGTGCGTCAGCAAGATTCTTGCAAGATACAACGAAACTGGCTCCATATTGCCTGGTGCTATTGGAGGCAGCAAACCCCGAGTTACTACGCCAAACGTGGTGAAAAGTATACGAGAATACAAACAAGGAGGACCCGGGATCTTTGCTTGGGAAATTCGGGACCGACTTTAGCAGATGGAGTCTGTGATAAATACAACGTGCCTTCGGTGAGCTCCATCAGTCGGATTTTACGGAACAAGATTGGAAACCTCTCTCAGCCTAACCAATATGAAAGTGGTAAACAAGTTCCACCACAACCAAGTCTCTCGTATAACCATTTATATCCATATTCATATCCCAATTCCATGTCTCCTTCCGGAACAAAAATAAGTAATCCAGCTGGGGTTCCAGTCACAGGGGGCCATGTCAGTATATCCCGCGGCTGGCCCTCAGCGCACACGGTCAGCAATATACTTGGAATTCGAGCTTTCATGGACCCTACAGGTGAGACATCTATCTATATATTTCTTAAATGGAAGAAAGGAGGGAAAGAAAGGGGAAATATTTACCGATGTCAAAAATTCTTAAATGAGGCCTACTGTCTTTTAAGTACTAGTGATTAAACTAACCCAAATACGTTACAATTTATTTCTTAAACGATTCTGACTGTAAAATGTGAACAATGTTTCTTGACATTATTCAAGTCAATTTAAAATTTTTAACCCTGCAAATATTCACGTTGTGCCTTAATTTTAGGGTTTATCCACTAGCTAGCTTTTCAAGACAGTCTGAGAGTTACGACACAACTCAGAATTCAGCTAAATTATAATGTTTTTTTACTATAAATAAGGAAATAATGTACTTAAAATGTGCTGATTTGTATACTGCCAAGCACCTGAATCCGTTAAATTCGTTAAAGAATTGATTGCCTTTCTTAAATATTTCAATGTTATTTTCGAGTGACTTACGTAAGCATTTTTATATTTCTCATGTATAATGTATAGTGCATTTATCTGAAACCATACATTTAAATACAGTATATTTATATTTGAACCACTTCAAAAATCGATCTATGGAATGGAACAAAGTAACAAAATTGTCAAATGATCAACAGGAGCTCTTCGTTTCTTGTTTCTTAATTACTTCTGTGTTCGTTATTATTTAATTTACACGTGTTTTTTTCCACGTTTGTAAAAGCTAATAGATAGCTAAAATCTGTTTTTTTTCTTTCTCTAAATTCATGTTTTCAAACAGCAATTGCAAGCGCTGAAGGTTACACACCAAAACTCGAGGACTGGGGAAGTGTCAACTGAGCAACATTTTTCCACCCATGGAGTGAACGGAATAGAAAAATCTTCTGTCGATTCGGACATGAAGTACCCCCAGGTACCTGTCTTTAAGACAAACAAACGGTTACATAATTTTTGATGCATACATTGTCGTTGCCGGGAGATCGAGTACAATGACTACTACTAATGCTGGTCTTTGGGATCAAGAAACTAATTGTGTGTGGTAAGCATGTCTTTATTTTTATTTTCTTATAGCCTCGACTCTTTCTAGTTACGTACCGCAATGTGCATATTCTCCCTCCAACCAGTACGGCGTGTACAGCGCTCCAGCGGGCAGCTATATGGGTCCCGGGCACCACTGGCAGGTGCAAGGGTCGAGTCTGTCCCACCCAGGCAGCGGCATGGCCCCACACAGGAGACCACACATATTCAAACATTACTTGCAAGAGATGAAAGCACCAGAAAATTCTACATTCTATACTACCATCTATATATGTTTAATTTTGTCCATTAATTTTGAGCACTCAAATTTCTTATAATGCAATATATTTAGTTTACTTTCCAAAAAGTGTGCGTGTAATCGAACGCAAATAAAAGCAATGTAAATCCGGAACATTAAACCCCTAAAACTGATCTTTATTCGACTATTATGCATGCTATATTAGATATTATGCATAATATGTAATTTTATTATAAATACTATTTCATTACTACACTACAACAAATTCACACATTACTATTATATTAATAATAATAATAATAATAATAATAATAATAATAATAATAATACACACATCGATTGTACTTTATAAATATATAAACCACCGATCATTAATGAAGCATTTACTGCTTCATCTACTTGTGCTGTAAGTCAGAGCTAAACTCAAACGTTGTTCATAGCTCTAGTTGCTTAAGAATCTGTCGACTGTTTGCAGAGGATTTGCAAAGACTAGAAAAGTTCATATAAGGTCAGTTGTGTTACAAACTGAAAATATGAATGTTCTTCAATTGTTCAATTTCATTCTTAGTTGTTACTTTCAGTGCAATCCCCAGTGTAGTTTGTACTTTAAAAATAATAGGAAAAAACGATTTTTTTCTTTTGTTTTCTGATCTTAGAAGGCATATGTTGCGCCAGATGCCTTTTTAGAGGTGCTTTTTATTATTATTATTATTATTATTATTATTATTATTATTATTATTATTATTATTATTATTATCAAATTGAGATCCTTAAATCTGATTCATAATCTCTGAATTTCATGTTAATACATAGAACATAAAGAGGCTTACAGTATAAAAATAATATTATGTGTCTATTTATTATAAAAATTATTTTGGCATCCTACAAAATAAATCCAGTATTTAAAGGGTCCGCCTCTTTTGGAGAGGGGTAGGAAATGACTAAGAGCCTTTGGAAAATAGGCGGGGTGGTCGTAAACTTCCTCCTTGGTTTAAGTCTCCTAGAGAAGTTCCATAGCTGTGCAACAGTACAAGAAAATAAAATAAGTTTTATTTCTAAATGTGTCTTTTCTTGTGCTCTCACCACAGAAAACCGCCAAGTCTCCTCTAAGTAAGCAGCAGCATGAGGCTCTAAATAGCATTCACGGGCTGAGCCTTCCTACCTCATCATCATAACCCTGGGAGACGTTTCTGCTAAGCACAAGTTTGTCTTTTAATCCTAGCAGCACATTTAGTTGAGCATATTTCAAGAACTCCAAACAGTAAGTTCAACGCTACCTTTTTCTCAATTCTGTTACCCACAGGCCTTTAGACAATCGGTGCATATTTTAAAATATGTTATAATTTCTTCTGGAAAACCAAATGAATGTAATCGCTTTTTATTGCAATATTCATTTTGGCGGTGGCTGGTTTTGTACTGTTTCTCCAAAAAAGTTTGCGTCCATGCTATTTATAAAAAAAACGACTGCATTGCAAATGCAAAACGAATTGTTAATTTGTCAAGGGCTTAGCTTGACATTCGTGTAACGTTTTTTCAGCAGTACTTTTTAAGTGAAAAATGTATTGTGCCCTGCGCTTATCACGCTACAATATGTGAACATAATAAGTAATTAATTGTTATTGTAAAATATTACAAATTCGTTAGTTATATATTTTATAAATTCATATGTAACATGCTGAATAAAACAATGATATACGTACACTCATGTAGTCCATATTATTGTTGTGTTTTGATTATATTTTAGACTCGGTTTTGCACAGTGCGCTTGCTTTCCTGTGTTATTGAATTTATCATCTTCATCATTCGTTATACCCCCAGGTTGGTTGTATTCCAGTACTCCCCCCTACAAAAACAAATCCAGTAGCTTTTCGAAATTCGGGGTTCCTTTCTTGTTTCCCCCAAAAAAGAGCTAAACGCAGAACGTTCCGTAAGGAAAAGGACTGTGATAAGATTTGGCCTGTTTTCCCCTCCTCACTGCAGCCCCACTACGCTTAATGATGCTTAGCGGCGTTTGGCGCTCGGCGATGCTATCGCTGTTTGCGCGACAAAAGCCACGAAGTCACAAAATATCGACTTTAACCTGATTAATGCATTTGTTTGGATGGGAAATCACTACTGATACAATAGTGACCACTTCTAAAATGTGTTTTAATGCAGTTTGTGCAAAACCTTGGTGGTCAATACATTTGTCAACCCATTATGAAAAGGCATGTCAGGAAAAGCTGATGCAGACTCGATAAGGATATAATAAGACCGCTAAGGCAGGCTATAGGTTTCGGTTAGATTAGATCCAAACAAAACCATGTTTAGATCATGTGCAAGTCGTCTTTAGTTCTGAATAGTGTTTCTTAAATGAATATTTCGTTTATCGTTTAAATTAAGATGGATGCACTGAACCATGAATAGAGCTTAGGTTAAATTTTTTGTCATTTCAAGGTAATTGTTGTGTTATACAAACATTCATGCTTTGCAGCGACTTTAATTTAGGTCTATCAACTGAATGCACATGCTTATGAACCATTTTGTGCAAGCTGAATTGTTTCCTCCAAATTGGGACGTCACTTTGCATTCTTTCTTTGTTGTATCAGCAAAAGAGTTTATGTGTTACAATGGGAATAGTCTTTTACAAAATGCAGGTCATAGAGAAAAGACTTAACGTGGTTTACCAAAAGCTGTTTTATGGCAGAGCTCATTTATTGTACCATTTACACACTAACCTTCCGTTGTCGTCCACGAAATACCCTGATGGAAAAAAAGCATCATCTAATATAATGATAAACATCATTTCATGTTCTTGTTAGTGTTCAAAGATTGTTTCCGGTTAATCCAGGCCGTCTACGCTACCTTATATATACACACATACACACGTACTGTTGTTTGTTGCCAGAAAATGTCCGAAATATTGAATAAAGCTTCGTTTTTTAAAATATTATTTTTCAATTGAAAATTGTCTCTAATGTTTGTATTTCTGATTGTTTGTATTATATATCCACTAGGTCAAACGAATCTATGGCAATTTGAGTTTATATTAGTAATGAAGAAATAATACCAGATCGATTATTATTATTATTATTATTATTATTATTATTATTATTATTATTATTATTATTATTATTATTATTATTATTATCACGCACAATTGAGGCTTTACATAGTGTAAAAAAAAAAAAGGTTTACATTTTTCGGTTAAATCCTCAGCAGGTGCGGTAGGCTAGGGTTTCTAAACTCTCTGTTAAACACACCAAAAGCAATATAGTGAATTGAAAATATAGTGCAATAAATAATAAATGGCATTTATGTCTTTTACTGTGTTTGTTGCTTCACTTGACGTTTGGTGGGGCAGTGTTTTTGCTTGTTTTGTTGTTTTTTGTTAAGGGTTAAGGGCTTTTTGCACTCTTTTATTGTTCACATTACTGCTTTCAAAAATCCAGAAAGCAATGTGGTACGTTTCGTTAAAAACTGCATCTCAACTGTCCCACCATATCTAGTTTTTTTTCTGACTGCTATTATCCTCGAGTCTTGCTGCTGAAATATGTCAGTGTCGCATCAGGCAGGCACTGATGACAGCATGACTGCGTACACACACCTTTAACCTCTACCTCTCTTAAAAGACAGAGACACTTTAAATGTTCAGTATCCTAAACTAAAATGTAGTTTACAACTCACTGTTTTAGCCATGCATACGTGACTGTCTGTGACTAGGGCCTACTTGATAGTCATAACTGTCTTGTAGATTTTCATAGAATTACAGTTTTATTAAGTGTGTGTGTGTGTGTGTGTGTGTGTGTTCGTGTATTTATCGCATTGTGGGGACCTTTTGTCCCCTAAAATCACTTTTATCTGTTTTTTGGGTTTTGTGGCCACATTTGAGAGGTCCCCATGAGCAAAAATGACTTTATAGAAAATGTGTTTGTTTTATTTGAGAAACTAAAAGAGGTAAAAGATGTGCTTTTGGCTACTGAGGTTAAGGTTAGGGTTAGGATTAGGTGTAGGTGTAAAATTATATACATCTAGTCATTATGGGAGCCTATGGAAAGACCTCACAAAGATAGTAATACAGAGACTGTGCGTGTGTGTGTGTGTGTGTGTGTGTCCCATGGATGTGAGCTTTTCCTGAAACTACACTCATAGAAATCATGTAGAATTACACTAAATATGACGTCTACTGACTGACTGACCGACTGAAGAAATGCATCTCAGTGACTAAAAACAATGTACTTCGCGTTCTCTAATTAGCCTAAAAAATTAGCCGATCTTGGGCCCCTGCCCTGTAGACCAAGCGATGTATTTGAGCGTTGGTACGTGCGTGTGCGCGCCAGATAGCGCTAAAACTGGATGTATTTGCTACTTGTTTTCTCAGATCGAAAGTTGTCGAAAATGACCATCACCGTAGCTCTGAAGAAGCTTCACTGAAAGCCAGTTTAGTGTTATCTGTCCACGCATGTGTTCATGACGCTTACATGGCTGCAAGAAATGTAAACTTCAGAAACATTTATTTTGTTTGTTAGATGTACGGGAGGCGTGGATAAATGGTTAATGGAACTATTTATTAATCATGTGCTTAATGAGCTCTGGAAACCTCAAAATGTGCAGAGCATATGTAACACAGGTGCTAGATAACTATTTATCTCTTTAGCTCTTCTCACCCTAAAGCGTGTCACGTTTTGCGTGGTGTGGTGGTGCATGAAAATGTTGTGCACAACAGCTATATGGCAAATGAAAACAATATATGTATTAGAAAACAATATGATGAATTGTCATTTTTGTTATTTTTGAGGTAAAAGTAGTGATTAAGATTTACAAAAAAAAAAAGATGGAATGTTGTTACACAATATAATCACAAAAATGTGATGTTATAGACTGTGAATTGTTATAGCATATTTAAACACAAGACTCCTTCAATTCCCCCCAAAAGCCCCTTTGTATAATAACATTATACAACGCGAGACGATATTTAAAACTTCAGTTGCTCTTTAAAGTTGTAATAACAAAATGGAAAGTTGATTTGACTGACAGCTGACTATGTCTTAATTTCCTGTCATGAAGAAAAATATTGGCATGTGTTCTAAGGAAATTTCTATAACAGTTAGTGCAAAAGTGTCTTTTTTAGAAGAACAACTCTTTAAACCTTTAAGCCCCTAGCTTAAAGCAAATAGTTCAACTGTCTCCTGTTCTACTTTCTGGGACTTTTATAATTCAAGAGTTTTATGTGCAAAGATCAGTAAAAGTACTGTACAGTCCCTAAGTGAGGGAAAGTTTTGTTCTTGAAGGCCATTTTGGAGCAGTAACCTTAAACAGATACTAATGGTGATGAAACAAAGCTCATCTGTTAAGCTAAACAATGGGAAGAATCAAACCTTTACTGTCAGAGAGGAACATCAGCTTTAGAGCTTAAACGTTTTAATAATTTGTCACTGTCTCCGGTGTGTAAGACATGTTGGACTGATCTGACTTTTTTTCCTTTTTTTTCCTTTAAAAAAATGTTGCTATTGTTTAAATGGCTAGCTTAGTTCTGCAGACTTACTGGTCCTGTTTTGCAGACATGTGGAACTGAGTTGATTTATTGTAAGATCAACTAAGTTTAACTAATTAACTTGGAAACATTGTGCTTAGCAGTGTGATTTGCTACCAGTAATATTTCCTTTCTTCTCAAGTACTCAGGGCACTCATGCTAGCAAGAGAATTCCTTGTCATCAAATGATTATTAACTCTGTGGGATTTCCATCTTTTAAAATGAAAAATGGTTTCATCTGCAATCTCTGCAAGTATATAAACTGTATGGAGGATTCAAAAACAAATGATTCATTTATCGTGTGTTTTTAGATAAACACTACGATTGGATATGATTTATTACATGTTGCTAAACATTAGTAGTGTGAGCTACTGTTAAAATATTATGCATTGTCTTAATTGCCATTTTTCATATTAGCACTATGTCAATGATATTTATTGTCCAGATGTTGGCTAGTAAGACTGCAGCAGCACTGAAATCAACAGAAGAGAAATTGGCTGCACTGCTCAGAAAGATAAATGACTCCCTCCCTTATTTCAGCTTGCTAGGGCAGTTAACCACATCAACCAGCCACTTTGAAAGTTTAGGCAGACGAACAAGATGATGACAATATTCTTCTCCAATTAAAACATACTTTTTTTCTCTGCCACTCTGCAGCTCCAGAGAAACTGATCCATGAATGGATTTGTTCTGCAGATGAAGCCTATATGACTATATAAGTGAAATACCACCATCTCCTTTGAATTGCATTGCTTGAGTTCTGATTATTACAGTCAGTTGACTAAAGCAGCATGAAATTATGTTTGCATACACAATTGAATTGGCTCCTTAGGACATAAACTTGTTTGGTAAACTAGAATTATCCCTATTATTTCTGTGTCCTATTAGCATTGGTTTCGTAAATAGCTACAATACAGCATCATGCACTTATGAAATGCAGGGCCAGATTTTTTCAGCAAACTGAACATCTTATAGAGATTATGTTTTTGGTTTGATGTTGGTGGCTTTAATCATAATGACTTGTATTTGTGTGGTGAACTTACAGTATCTTGGGAAGGAATAAAACAGTGGGATGAAGATTCTTCCTAATTTTCAGAGAATTAATCTACATCTGTGATTTATTGGAGACTGCTGAAATATGTAGTGTGTTACTTGCTACCTCATACATGGCTGCCATTACCAATTGGCTTTGTGGCATGGGATTTCACTATTCTTTCAAGTAAATTTCCTGCCTCTTATAAGGTGATAATAGGATAGTGGATTCCCTCAAAAATATGTCTTTGTGGTTAGCCACTCTACTCTCTGTTGGTTTTGAGGAAGGAATATATTCTAATTTGAGTTTTCTGTTTTCGCATATGCAAGTGTGACAAGGGGACTGACTTCATAAACTGCTTTACCCTATGTTGCAGAAGTTGATGCAGTTCTAAGCCTACACAACATTAGTAACATAATTCAGTGTCACATTTGCTTAATTAGATGATTAAATATATAGACCTTGTTAAACTGTATAATAGAAATCAGTACATAAGATGTTTATTGATTGAATTAGATTTTCTGTGCTTGTCAAATTCAAAATCAAAACTTTCTTGACTAGAAAAGCACTTAAATAAATGCAAAAAGAATAAAATAATTGCAACCCTACTACAACCAGTATATTTAACATTGTTTTAATTACAGGTGTGATATATAAAATTATTTATTCTATTACTAACACATTACCAATGAAACTGAATATAATAAGTAAGATATTAGAAATCTTTTAGATTGATATATCTTTTCAGATTAATTACTGTCTACTATACAGTATGTACAGTATGTAGGCAACTAAAATCAGTAATTCTAGTTTTTCAGTATTAAAACTACTTTTAAAACACTGTAGCTTAAAAAGAACTTTTTTAAATAACACATTATTTTAAATTAACATTAGGGCACCAATAATAGTAGTTAAATGCTACCTTCTATTTCCCTTCTTTACATCTTCTAAGTGTTCTGATCACTTCACAGTGTGCTCTTAAAAACTGCATGATGGAATCCATCTTGACGACGCTGGATTCGAGATCTATTGATATGGCAAAATAGCTTGGTTTTGTAGCTATGTGGTTAGCTACTTAGTACTTAAAACTGCTAGCAGTACCGGGGCTAGCCATTTGGGTGCCCTAATCACAACAGCTTTGTGGTGCTGAGAGGGACTCACACAGGCTATAATTCATCTTATGATTATGGTGATTTTTTCATTAGCCAATTTTTGTGGTGCCCCTCTGGCACCTGGTGATTATGGAAGCGTCGGCCTTGACTACTAGATTAAAAGAGTTACTTGTCTGTAGCTTAACTACTTTTAATCTTAAGGAGCTTGTAACTTGAACATCTACCATTTAAGAGTAGCTTCCCCAGCATCTGTAATACAGCAGTGTCTCCTTTATAGAATATACTTTATCATTACTCTGACATACTTTTAATTGTCATGTAATTGCCTGCCTATAGACGTTGAAGCAACCTCTAAACGGCTAGAGGTATGTTTTATTGCTTACAATGGATCATCTCAAACAATGACACTAAATTTCCAGTGAGCCGGAGAACAAGGATTCAAACACTGTCACACACTGCAAGACTAAGCAGAAAGAAGCGAATGACAGACCAAAGCGAGTTATCATCAATCAGTTTTTGACAGGTGTTCATCCACATTCCTCATCCTTTTCAGTTCATAAATGTTGTCTAATTGCTTCAAGAAATTCCATTTCACAGTTATCAATAAAAAAAATCATATACCTTATTCAGTCAAAGTTTTTTACAAGATAGATTGCCGTACCCCTAATTGTAGTGCTGTTTCTTGATTTATAGGAGCCTTGGGTTTGATGAAGTTAATGGAGTATTAATGTATTCATTGAATAAATGTAAACTTTATTTATATACTTTCCTAGATACCCAACATGCTTTACAGAGATGATGTGGAGCCATATCACTCACCAACAAGGTGTACTTCCACCTGGATGATGTGACAGCAGCTATTCTTTAACACCAGCTGCTAGATAATGTGTTAAAGGGTGAAGCCCCAATTCTGTGCATGGAATTATTAATGTACATGGTTAAATTAAATAAGAATTGACTTTTTTATTTTTTTTTATTGAAGTTAACTTAATGAATATTTGTACATTTGATGTATAACATTATTTAATAAATGTATACCAAATAATGGAATACACCATGTAACTGATCTACAGATTTCCTGACACAGGTGTGTTTTTTGTGAGTGAGTAAGTGGGTTTATAAAGAATGCTCCCAAATGTATAACCTGTTTCATGCCATAAACCATTTCAACATCAGAGATGAATCTACATCTAAACTGAGGCTTTTTCAGGTAACAAATATCTTTGTGAAACTCCTAGATCTTTGTGAAGCTGCTAAAACTCTTGAAACATTATTTGCAGTCAATTTGTTTATGGCCAGTTCCTAAAGCAGAAAGTATTACTTGAACAGAAGTTAAGGAGGTTCGCAGGAATTGCTTTAACTCCAAATTCTTCAGTGAAGGCAAAATAAAACAACAGGTTCTGCCACAAAAACAAAACGTTGTTCAATGTGTAGGGTTCCTATGGATTTTTCAAACACCAGATAAATAACATTGGTAGTGTAAATTGTCATTGGTTAGTTTTCCTCAAAGCGTGGTTTATTTGTTGCTACCTATTTGCTTTTTGTGGGTAATGAGGGATGTAATGTGACCTAAGAACAAATACTTTTATTTAAATGGACCTGCATAATTGTGGGTCCAAACTTTGCCTTTGCGCAAATAATCATCTGACCTGACTGTGCAAACAAGGCTGGCCTGAAACATCCTTTTTGTCTGACCTCCTCTAATCACGATCTGTACTGGACTACTGTCGATTTTTAAAACAGGGTAATTAGCTGTCCCCCCACAAATTGGCAGCTGTAGCCGGACCTGACTAAAAAGTATATGTCAATAACAGTGTGCCTATGTGGGAATGGTTTTCATGCCATATTTCATGGGTTAGTGGAACAACAGGAGAATCCAACCCTGAAACCATCACCTTCATGGGAAAAGGGAATGTGGAGACTTAACTGCAGACCTGAAATCCCTTTATCTTTGACTTCTTAAAACATTTTATTTGGTTTTCAGGTGAACAAAGAGTGTTTCAGAGAGCCTATAGAAGTGCTTTTAAGCTCCTATTATACCCTGTGACTCAGGTGTTGTTTCTTGCTCTTAGATGGTACTATCAGTTTCAGGCCAACAGAGCTTCCTCGTCCTTTAAGTAAATCAAAAGGCCTTCCGCCTATCAGACCGCCCTCTGCCTATTTTGTTACTCCTAAGAAGTAAAGCAAACAAACACAGGAATAGACCCTGTTTGTTGGTTTAAGATGTCAACAGGTGAATTGTTCCATTTCCGACACCGTTTGATGGTAATTCATTTCTATTGAGATATCATGGATAATTCAACAAGGATTTTTTGCACTTGCCATTTTTTCCCAAATGCTATTGTGTCCACATACCTAAGGATGCTATGATAATAATAGCTTTAGCTTTAGCACCTTTCTCTCTTTCTCTCTTCACCTTCCTCCCCCACTTACTAAAACGTTCCCTCGACTTTCATCGTATGGAAATAATAGAGAGGTCAAGTAAATACTCCTTCTTGTGGGCGTTGATGGTGGGGATAAAAGAAGATGGATGTCGCTGGTGTCCACATTGCAGGTGCTTGCTTTTATGAACGAGCGTCGTCCACAAGCAGTTTCTCATTAGAAGCTAGAGAGCAGGACAGCCTTCAAGTCTCCTGCATTCATACATTGTGCCTTGGACTGTGTAATTTAGGAGACTAATTTTAGGAAGAGGCAAATCAGATTTTATTCAAAGCAGATCTGAGTCAAATAGAGATTCACCGCACTGTGGCTAGACTTCAAACCCAGCTCATTACTCGCCCCTTTTCATGTCCAGAGTGCTGTAAAGCTTTTGCCTTCAGAAACAAGGCACAAAGATCAGTCATTTTTAAGTCTTCATGTTGAGTTATTCTTACCACACACTGACTGATACAGGGACACTGAGAGGGTGGTATTTACCAAAAAAATTGTAAAGCATTGAATATATGTCTACAGACATTGTGCGCTTTGATCACAAGACCATACATCAGAAGATGTATCAGTGCCATGAATGTATTAAAGCTGCAATTACTGCAACTACACACTTACCAAGGGGTGATTGACCGACACAAGAATTCGTCCCTTGATCAGTAAGTAGTTTGGTCAGTAATTGCACACTTATTAAAGAGTGGTTAGCAAACAGTAAAAAAAAATCATAAATTTAATATTACATTTTAAGTTTTCTTTCAAATGGTTAATAATCACTGTGATAGTAACATTTGTTTTTTTATACATTTTCATAGAAACCTGGGAAACCTGGCAAAATAAAGTAAAAACACTCAAAGGGGAACATGGTCAAATTCTTCAAACGGTAAAACTCAGAAAAAGAAGCCTGTCACACAGTATTGCTCTGGAGTCCACAGACAGCAAGGTTGTGCATATGGATTGATACAGAATTCCCCATAAAACATCTGCAAAGAATTAAAACCTAACTGTTAAAATTCAGATGGAAAACCTTGGTCCTGGGGTCAAATAGAACCAAGGACTATGTTAGAAGGACGTTCCAAGAGCCTCTCTCACTGCAGTGATGTGACTTACCTCTGCAGACGTGTCAACTGGCTGTTCAAACGGTTCAAAACTCAGAAACTGAAAGGTCTCAAAAGAATGCACTCTGCACGGCTAAATTTAAATTCATAATATGAATGCAAATAAAAAATAATAATCTGAGCAGCACAATAGTTGAGGGGGAGATCAAACTGGGGGATATTTTTGACATTGTTAAATTTCATATTGTGTCAATATGTCACTTTACTTAATGATGTTATTATTATTTAACTTGTAATTTTTTGTTATTTTATTTGCATTGTCGTAGCATAACGCACCAAACAACCCCATTACAAATGCAGTGCTTGCTTTGGTTGTGTAGTAGTCAGGTAACTAAGCAATGGAAAACGATGCAAGTAGATATGACATTCACTCAGATAAGGTGGCCTTTTCACTCAACAAATTTAATTTTAATTTTTTTCAGGCACATTTTCATCTCCTGTTGTGAAAATGCGATGTTTGTTGCATTTCTTGGTACGTGCAGTCTTTATGTGCATTCTTTGATTGCACTGCCCCATTGACTTTGCGACATGAATCTGGCTCTGTGTTGCTTCTTGACTTGTTTGATATAATGCAAAATACAAAGAGAGAATGGCAAAGGGTGAGGAGGTAAACCAGATAAGTGCTGAAGGTGGTTGATCTTGCTGTGCCCGCTGCCCCTGAAAACCCCCTTTTGCTTACTGCTCCTGATAATCATCTTTAATGAATGGCTTTGTGCAGTGGGAGTGTTGACTGATAGCGATCATGTCAAGGAGGGTAAGGTTCAGCTCTCAAAAACAAATCAGGGCATTCCATCTTAACCATCTGGACGTAGTCCATAATGCCACACACTCGCTGATTACTCTTATAATAGACCTACACCAAAATCAAACTTGGCACCACCCCAGCATGCTTGTCCCATCTACCCCCTGCCCTGCTGTGTGTGAGGTGGCCTATTGCGCTGCTGTTTTTGCCTTTTCTGCATTCTGATCACAGGGTGAGATACAAGTTGTTGTGTGCGTGTGTATGTGAAAGAGAGAGAGAGAGAAAATCTGTGTGTGCATGAGAGAGGGAGTTTGGTTTATTCAGGACCATGCGTGCCTGACTACCTCACCTCTTTGCATTCTGATTTCAGATAGAGATAGAAGTTGTGTGAACGTGTGTGTGTGTGTGTGTGAGAGAGAGAGAGAGAGTGAGAGAGAGAGAAAGAGACAAAGAGACAAAGAGAGAGAGAGAGACTAGAAGAGAAAGAGAAAATAGAAAATATTTTTGTGAGAGAGAGAGAGAGAGCTCTGGTATAAGCATTGTCATCAAGTATTAGTTTAAAAGGTGCCTTCTTACTGTGGTTGAGTGTCTAAATAAGCCCACAACGCCCCAAAAAGCATTTTTTCTCTCACACCCGCCCCAGTTGCTTCAGTTCACTACGCTGATTTCTGATATAGTGAGTGATGTTTAATAGCCGTGGAGGCAGTTCTCAACGTATTGCTGTGACCTGTATAAGTAACATTAAAGATTTTCCTCTTAACCTGTGATTAATCACACTGTGGCTTCTTATATTATTATGTATGATGTTTTACATGACAACTATAATTAAACCAGTAACACTTTGGCAGGTCTGTGTCAATGTGGTTTCTCTCTGAGTGAGATATTGCTTTAAGCAACCTCCATCATCTATGTTATGAGGTATGAGGGGTAATCAATCTGTAATGGCATGTCTGAATTGTGTGTTAACTTGTCAGTTAATTTGCTGTTACTCACAGTGCAGACACAGCACAGTTTTTTCTGATTTATTATGTAATATATAGGAATATGTATATTTAAATGAATTTAATTATTTCTACTTCTAGTTTAAAGTGTATATTTTATTTTTTGTTTATATATTGCTTATGTGCTATGTGCCTTATTTCTTCTTTGTTCCTTGTTCTTTGTTCTTTCCACTGTCAAAACTGGAACCACATCGTCTTGTCTCTCTGTATCCTTGCACAGTATATAGCAGAGATGACAATTAAGTATAATTGACTAAAATGCATTTGCTAAATTTACTGCAGTTTACTTATTTATTTATTTATTTCCTAAATCTGGTGAATATCTGGTCTTATTTATCTGGATAAACCAAGAAACTAAATGGCCTAAACCAAATGATTCTATATCTTCCACTAATCTCTGTTAAACGTTTTCTTTGCTGGTGGGAATCATTTTAGGAGTAGGAGAAGAAGGTTGACTATTTGCCATGTAAAACTTGTCTTGACATGCCCGGTGATGTCTGAGAAGTTTTTCAGCCTTAAACACCATGTTTTCTATTGAATTCAATGAAGGCTTTAGGTATGAATGCAGCCTTTTTTTGACAATTATCATTTTTTCCATTTGTGAGTGTATTTATATACAGTGTCTTATACATATACAACTTATAAAACACATACCAACACACACATATACCGTATATAATACTGATATTTAATAGCACTTAATTAAATTTGTTATTACTATATATGGTACATATGTGTGTATACAGTGTAACAGTATAAAGTCCAGCTCATCATTATGTTTTGTCTGAACGTTGAAACAACGCTAAAAGCTTCCTACCTGAATCCTTTAACCAAATATTGTGTGAGACCCTCTTGATATTCTAGAGCTCCACTGTTTACCAAGAGATTCCAGGGATTAGAGCATCTGAGCCATTCCTGAGAAGGTGAGACATGGCTTTACTGCTGTTCACCTGCTGATGTTTTCAAGCAACAGGACCCCAAACTTGAATCCTTGCCTCACTTTCAATTTGCAATCATTCTTACACACTTCTGATATCTTTATAAACCCTCAACGATATCAGAACTGTTACGATATGTCAGTGGCAAAAAATATATATCAATAAATGATTGTAGAATTTACATTAAAACAAAAAGGTCATTGGAAGTAATCAGAATTGCGTTGCACAAGTTCATTATACTCACTTTCTTTTTCGGATTTTCTTTTGACGTTAACATTGTAGACTTGGCCGTTCTAGGCTCAACCAGCTCTCTAGCTCTCGATTTTTGGCCAGATAAAGAGTGAATCTCTTAAATGAGGGTGCACTGATAATGTGCAGTGAAAGGAGCTATCTCCATCTCCAACGTATCCATATGGGTGGTTTAGTGTGCTCTTGTTGTATCAACATGGCAATTCCAAAGTGTTAAGAGTTTTTCTTTTGGTTAAAAGTGCAGTGTGAAATATTGCATGCCATAGATTGTCTACCTCACCACTGACTGTGATCCATAGTGTGTGATAGTGTGACCATTTAAGCTGTATGTGAGTCTTTAAATAAAGAAAGAATTGCAAAAATCTTAACCCAACAAAACTAATCTTAAAAATTATATTTTTAATGAGTAATTTCTCTGGTTTTATATACAACATCCCTTTGTTGTAAATCTAACTGAAGATGTAGCACAGTAGAATTCGTTTTAGCAAGATTCGTTTCGAATTTATTGACAGACATGTGCGTTCAGACATCAAGTCATAAATAACATTTAAAAATCGCATTTGCTTTATTTGATTTTTATTTGCTTGTAGACATTGGGCTTATAAGCGAGCTGAATCATGGTGTATGAAAAAATGCTGCTCATGGCTATTTTAAAGCTATAAATAGAACAGCATTTTTTGCAAATGATGAGAGACATTTTGATGTGAAAAATTTAATTCCAGATTGACAAAGGCTGGCTTTGAAGTCAATGCCCGGCCGTTTAACAAGTTGTGTTACAGTAATTAGTGAGTCATGTGCTGAAGTTCCTACACATAATAGGAGATGCATTTCCCTTCTTCTACACTGAGTGGCAGGAGATCTGTTGTGAATATTTTCCTCTTGTGGTTGCTCTTTTCTCTCCAAGGCCATTTGCTTTAATGCATTTCAGCTGCATTCACTCTCATTGTAACACAAACCTAGGGAACAAAATCCATGGATTTAGCTCTGGTGCTGTTTCTCATAAGGCATGAATATCTGCTATGAGCTGGAGTATAATTTCTTCTTTATTGTGTTGAGTAACATTTCCTCATCGTAGCTGGTGTCAGACAGTCTAGTGTGTGCCAAATATGAGAAGTCTGTAAAGTCAGAGCTTTGATGAAGACAGACCATTTTTCATCTATTAGTCTACTGCACGTCAGTGCACATACTGTTTTTCAAAACATTTTTTAAACATTCCAGTTATGTATATTACAACCTCAATTTAAAACACGTCATGCTGATGGGGTGTTTTAAATTAAAAATTTAAGAAGAGAGACAAGAGAAAAAGAGAGAAATGTGTCTATCAGTGCATGCACCATGATCAGTGCTCCCATTATTCATCTTGCAAACCATAAATATACAGTACACACCTTAATAAACTATATCTTGCTTCTTAAAACAACTAGAAAGGATATGCCATCTCCCCCTTGCGACACCTTAATGACCAATCCCATTTCATATTGCTGAAAAGGAATTCAGTGTCCAGGGATCCCACTCGCAGTTCTCTCTTTCCTCCAGTGTTCAGAGCCTCGTATGGCTGACTTGCTTATTCCAGCAGATGAATCCCCTGTATGAATCAGAGCTAAGTCTTAGGCCAGGCGTGAATGTGTGTGTTGGACTAGGCCACACATTTCTGGAGACCACACAGGTTTCCTGCCTAACGGCCAACTCTCTCTGCTGCCCTCCATCTTTGTCTCTACGCATCTCCATAGAGATGAGGTCACAAGTTCAACATCAGCAGGGGATATGGACTTGACAGAAGCCAGAAAACCTGTGAAATCCCCTCTAATTTAGACAGTCAGAAAATGAGAGTAAAAATCCAATTTTCAATACATTAACATTGTTGATTAATTATAAAAAACAATATTGAATTCATTTGCAAGTATTATAGTTTTTACATATTTATGTTTATTTTTAAGCTACTAATGTAATAATCTATGCATAGGATAAGAATATAATAGTTTAACCAAATAAGGCTGTCAGTGCCTCTTCTTGACTGATACATCTTCATGTCTTTAACATGTGCTTTCAACCTGTTGTCTTGACAGTGCCGTCAACGGTCTGATGGAGAGGTGCCTTTGTGTGTGTGAAATGACCCTTAACCTCTCACTCCTAAAGCATTTCCGATACAGCTCCCTTTCTCATCGTATCTTCACACAAATATACACACAAGCCGGTTATTACATTACCTATGGAGCCACCACTGGGGTAGAGAAAAGAAGCCTGTGGATTGTGAATATGGGAGAGAGAGAGAGGACATGAGTGATGTCATCCAAAGTCTTGCTGTTATAAATGAGTTTGTCACACCACCGCGGTCAGCCATAAATGACCTCAGCAGCCATACTGTCGTAGTAAACCAAGCCAGAAAGAATGTGCAGGAAGAAAAACATTGTCTGCACTGAGCAGCACTGTGTTGGCCATCTTGACATATGTTGTAAGAGGGAGTAGTGTGAGTGCATGTGTGGGTATTCGTGCAGGATGCCATGTTTTCGGGGTGTCAGCTCTTACCCAGTATCCCTCTAGCCATGGAGGACGGCTCCCTCTGCTGTGAAAAGGGACTTCCATATGTACTTGCGCTTGCAGTGGCCTTCTAACCCAGAACAGATGTTCACAGTAAATTGCGGTGACCCACGGAGGTCCCTCCAGTGCGCACGTAGGGGCTGGCTCTGGACGCTGGTCCGCTGAGAGCCAGGCTGTTCAGCACCTGATCAAACTGCAAGGTTTACAATAAGGAGGTGTAAAGTTCTCTCTCTGCACACTCCCAAGTAAGAGGCGTTCAGAAATGGAAATATATTAAAGTCTAATTGGGTAGAGCAACAGACTTCAGGATCCCGCAGGAGCATACGGTGGTCTGTTACAACCTGCCTTCCGTTACAAGGTGTGCTGTCACAGAATGACCTTTGAACTACCTGTCCTAATGTCTTTGCAAACATCTGAAGCGAGACATGCATCACTGGCACCTCAGACAGACTCAAGGAGTGAGCTGTGCAGCACCTCTGCTGTGCAGGTTGAGTGTTGCATTAAATAATTTTATTGAGTGTGGTGTTTCACTTGTTAAAATGAAAGTGAAGAGTATGTGAGATGCCTGGACAAAAGCAAGCATCAAATATTAAGACTGAAAGAAAAAGTAAAGAAAAAAGAAGCCATCAAAGAGGCTCTTGTGAGGTCGACTCCCTTAAAGGCTTGCCCTCAGATGAACAAGAAAAATTCTGATAGCCATCAGCAATGGCACATTTGTAAAAGACACAAACAACGCAACCAATAGCAGACTCAGCAGTCCTTTTAGATTTAATGGTGGCCTTTTTAGATCAGTCAATGGAGCGGAGTAAAGACTTGTTCACATGCTATTAAACAATATCCAGGTCAGATAGGTATGCTAATCTACTCAGTGTGGGCAGTATTTATTTTGTGGGGAAAGTTAAAACAATCTAAACCAATATTTACAGAGAAACTACAGCCAGACAGGCAGACTGTTTCCCAGAACTGTCATCAGCAAATCAGCTCTCATTAATAAATTGCTGACAATTTTACCCTTGACTTAAATGCAACAAAGATGCCAGTTTAATTATCATTTTCATTTATAAATGCAACTGGATTGACAGCCGTTTTGGTGACCCCGGTTAAATCTGTTGACACTGATGGGTCAAATCAAAAACCTCTTAGTCATACCCGGGAAAAGTATGCCATGATCTTCAGCATTAGCTCATTAGCAGGGATAGGAAGCTATCAATTTCAACACAATCCCATAGGCACAATTTTTGCCCCGCATACATCGCTATGCTCTCCCACAATGCACCTTGGTGGTCCCGTCATTGGTCACTATTAAAATAGCATTATTTTTCTTCCCCTTGACCCCTGGAGATGGCCCTGCCATGCCGATGCCTTCTCCTGGAACAGAGCAGCTGGGTGTAGTTAGGGAGCAGGAAGCAGCTGTCAGAAGCCTGCGTGCAATGCTCTTTCAGGCTAGCTCTGGCACCACACGACTGGCCTGTTTGTTTATCAGGGAGGTTGTGATTTGGACCCAGCCAGCTCACTGCCAATGGACTGCAGAAATACCTGAGTGTCCCGGGCAGATGTTGCAGTGTGGGAGAAAGAAGAAGACAAGTCGTGTGACTATACACCCCCACATGACCCTGCTTGAGTCTAAAAAGTGTGAATCGTGAGTGTTTTTGTCAAATGCTTTGCTCTAAGTACAGGAAAAGATTATATCATCCTAAACTAAACATTTTAATTACATTTACTTTAAAGGCATTCAGCAGACAATATAATCCGAAGTGACATTCATCTTCTAATTACTGAGTTGGTCTCAATTAGGGTCTAAGAATCTTGCTAGTTCTGGCAACTGGACAGAGCAGGAGAGGCCTTGTCTGTGATCATGTATTGTCCCCTCTTGATTATACTAATGGAAAGGTGTTAAAAAGGTTCGTAACTGAGAACATTTAAGGGTTTCTTTGGGGAGGAAGTGGCCATTAACAGTAGACCATAATGATGAGAGACTACATCCAGTAAAGACTACATCTACCACAATGATTTTCATTTGGTTTTCATTTAGACTTTTCACTCGCTCCCCAGTATTCCTTGAGCCTTGGCTCAAGTGTATCATTTGACTCTTTACTCACCATGGAGAATGTCTAATGAGAGCCGAAAATCAAACTGTGAGGTAACCAGACACTCTACTGTACACTGTAAAGGCCGTCCGGCTGCCCAACCCCCTGAACAACTTCATTACCTGATCAAAAGATGGCCAAGGCTCTTTAAAATTCCTCACCTACAGTTAAATTTAATGCAGCTCTCATTAGCAAAAATAAAACAGATTAATGCAAGTGCAATTAAATGTGAGCCATTGGGTTTAGTGGATGGGGAGACACTCTCCTGAGTCTGTGTTCCAAATAGCTCCCCACTGTCCATACAAGTGGGAGCATGTCATAGGCAGAGTCAGTCATATATATATATATATATATATATATATATATATATATATATATATATATATATATATATATATATATACACATACATACATACTAAAATGACCTTTTTGGTGTGTGTATTTGGTGTGTCTATTACTCACTAATGATATAAAATGATGAATGAATGTTTTCACTTCCATTTTTTGGTTTCTAGCAAAAGGGAAAACAAATATACAAATATTTTTCATAAACAATGAGAAGGAACCATCTGAAACCCAGAAGCCCACTTGAGTTATTATTTCTTTTTCCCTTTTTTTAGACAAGTCTGTGACGTTACAGTGTATTACCAGAGGGCCAAAGGATTTGTTTGGAGGAAAGGAAGTAACAGTCTCATTACGGGGCTAATTTTAGTCTCAGGAAAAGATGTTTGGGGAGACTTGGCTCAGACCCGAAAAGCTGAAGTGCCCATTCTTAATTCCCAGTTGTGAAACAGGAGTCATTTTGGGTCTTGACTGAACTCAAAAGAAACAATTTATAGCATGAACAGGGCAACTTCAAAAGTGCCTTATCGCTACAGGCATCAAACATGAGTGATTCCACATGAAATAGCAACTTAGTATTTACCATAATTAGGGAAATAATTATTCCATTTGTATTGTACAAATAAATCGGAATGGCTTTGGTTGAAAGGCAATAGCTAAATCCAGCATTTACAGCCTTATAAACACACAAAATGATTGTGGAAACGTTCATTTTGTCCTGGACATTTCTAGTAAGTCATGTTGCTTCAAACTTGTACATAAGGGCATATACATACACACAGAAACACACACACACACACACACACAGGTTTACACCAATATCTACAAACCTTTCTATGCCTTGGCACCCCTGTAGTGCTGTAGACGAAAGATGTCCAAGATCTTAGCAAGGAACGAAAAATCTTTAAACACTGCTCTCAACACACAGACCACTTTAAAGCTGGCAGGAGCTGAACGAATGAGACAGAGAATCTGAGTAAACTCCACCAAAAGGGTGATAAACATGATGGGTGATTAATCGCAGATGAGATGAGTGACCAAGACACTTAGAAATAAGGTCACACTGGAACACGTCTGAGAGGCGGAAGGAAAGTGCTTCTGCTTTGGCTCCAGTTCCTCCTGTTAAGCTCTTGGCACTTTTGTGTAGTCTCACTACCACCACCACAGCAGGACATTAGAACAAAATAGGATTTAGAAGTACAAAGCAGAGTAAAAATGTACAAGTTTGTTAGCAAGGTAAAGCACAACACTGCTAATATATAGATGATTACAGACATATACAGCAGACAGGATATCTGGAATAGTCTTCTAAGCATTACTTTTCTTCTGGACAGTTTTCAGGAGCTTAAGATTCTAAAAAACTTGCCATCTGGGTCAAATAATGCTGTCATTTTGAAAATAATTTCTCATATGTGTTTTCCAGTTGTATAGGCCATATAGGGTCAAAGCAATTTAAAACCAGTGTTCTGAACGTCTTTGCCAAACTTTTTTTTGTGACAGCATTTACAACAAACAGTTAACAAAATGGTTGTTTGCACACAATATTAAAACCGAATGGGTTTTCAAGGGGCAATTTCAGAAATGTCAGCTTGTACCTATAGGCTATAGCTAAGCAAGTTAGCATCTCTTTAACTTTTGAAAGAAAGTGAGTGATTATTTGTCATTGTGAACACGCCACAGCACAGCATACAGTGCACCACAACCAAATGTGACCTCTGCATTTAACGCATCCGTGAAGGAGCTGTGGGCAGCTAACGAGGGCAGCGCCCAGGGAGCAATGCTTGGGGACGGTACCTTGCTCATGAGTACCTCAGTGGTAATTTTACCGGCCCTGGATTCGAACCTGCAACCTTCTGATCACGGGGTGAACACCCTACCCACCAACTGCCCCATTTAAAACATAGCTAAATTCTTCATGTGAAAAAGGAAAAAGATGGAAAACATGTAAAATAAGGATTCCATCTCAGTGGCCCACCTTTAGAATAATGCCTCTACAGCTGATTAGATCTATAATTTCGTATAAATTAGGCCGCTCTATAAAACAGCATGTTGAAGATATATAGAGTTCACTGATGCAAACAAAAGATCTGTTATGACGTCACATAAATTTATGTAGCATTTTAGCTACAATGCATAATAATAATAATAATTATTATTATTATTATTATTATTATTATTATTACACTGTCTGGCTGTTTTCCTTACATTACTTTTAATGTATTCATTTAGAAGATATTTGTAGAAGAGATCAATGTGCACTGTACTTGTAGATTGGTTACTACAACAGTGGTAACAGTGCAGTGTATTCAGTCTGATATTTTATTCATTCATTCATTATCCGAATTGCTTAATCCCTATCGGGGTCACGGGGACTGGAGCCTATCCCAGGAACTATGGACACACGCTCACACAATCACACTCACATTCACACCTTACAGGTCAATTTAGAGTCACCTATTAACCTATAGTGCATGCACCCGGAGGAAACCCACACGAACACGAGGAGAGTAACTCCACAACTCCACAAAGAAAGGCCCTACAGTTGAGCCAGGGTTCAAACCCAGAACCTTCTTACTGTGAGGCGGCAGCGCTAACCACTGTGCCACCGTCCCGCCCCCCCGCCCCCCATATTTCATAAAGTAATTAATCTTACATTAACCAAAAGCATATAAACAAGGTAAATATAATTAGATAATTACGTGGCAGTAACAAGTGCGGTTTTTCACCAAGCCAGTGCTAAGCACAGTAGAAGCTATGGGAACTATTCTAGTAGGGCTATAATTTGGGAGCAGTGAAGACTAGAGTAAATATGCACATGACTTCACCATGTCCATTGCCTGAGTCCCAGAGGAGGGCAGTGTTTGTTGTTCAGTTATAACAGCAGTGCACAACACACATTACACACCGCACATGATAATAAGTGCCTCCACAAGCCGGCCAGACCACCCAGCCGCACAGCGTTGAAACACAGTCTGGCAGCGGTCATTAAAGTGTTTCCCCAGGTCACTCAAATCAGACTTGTTAAAGTTGGGAGCAGGGAGGGGGCTGGAAGAAGTCCAGAAATCCCAGACTAATACTGATTGATAATATTTCTGTTTGGCAAGCCTACAAAGCTCCAGGACCACTTTCTTCATCAGGTTCTCAGCCTGTTGCGTTACTTTGCTCTTCTAAACTTGTGATTATTATGTTCCTTGGTAAAGCTTTTCTCCTGGAAGTCACCAAAACGGAAACACTAAAATATAAATATTATATAGCATCAATGCGTTCATATCTGGATTTTAAATACACATGTACAACAATGCAGATATGTTATTTTCCCACAATAAAAATCTGCAACCTTCATGCACAAGTTGATTTTAGTAAATACTAACATTTTGAAAAACCATGTTCTGAGCTTGGTGCTTATGCAGAGCAGCATGTGCTGGACTGTATGGGATGTCAGTCCTGTTGCTTGTAAATCTCAGCCTTGGCCATGCTGTGACTGTAGCTCCAGGAAAAGGCCTAACTATGATGAAACGCCATGTCAACATTGTCCAAAATATCTTTTTTAAAAGAACTCTCAATACATAGCAACAGCAACTGGAGTTCTTTGAATGCTTTGTGGTTTGGCTTTGAACTGTGACTTTGGACAATACACCTACACGTAAAAAAGAAGATGAAATAATATTATGTCAATACTATGTAGTCTAATTCTATGATCATTTTGTCATGTAATTTTATGTCGCCAAACTTGCTCCGATTTAAGTATATATAAAGGATTTGAAGCATTACCTGTGTGTTAAGAATGCAGCTGTTTGTATGTTTTGGCTGGAACTTGATGAATAGGAATCATCTGGGGTATTTATATGATTTTCTCACCGATAATGTGTGAATGAGTGAATGCTTGCTTGAACTAGAAGATGGCAGAGCTGACGTGTGATTGGGGTAATAAGCACTGCAGCATTACCACCCAGTTCCTCAATACAGAGGCAGCCATGCGCACAGGTGAGCAGGAGTTCGTGATGTCACGTCAGGATCTGAAACACAAGAGGGAACCACCATAAGAAGCAAGAAAATCGCCATAAATATTCACAAGTCTTTGAAACAACATATGCAGACATCAGACAAAATACTCAGCTATCTAATGACGTGTTGTTTAGGGTCAGAATATTTATATATATTTATATATATATGACACTACTCTGTTTTTGGATGAGAAACACAAGTTATGACTTTGTTTAAACAAACCAAATATAAAAACGCAAAAAATTGAGATTAGGGTTAAAGCTCAGCTTAATTATATTTGGCATATTTATAGTTTGACGCATTATCTTAAGTTAGCATCGATATGAATAATAATAAGCAGACGTACGCGCGGTGGCCTCTCCATGCGACTCGAATTCGGTGTTAAATGTTACATGTTTTCGTCAGCGTCCTACCGATGTTTCTGTATTTACTGTGTTGCTTGTTGCACATTCTGTCCTATTGAATATAATGTTTCTGTGTTACTATATGTTACACCGGGGCCATGGGGAAATGCTGTCTCATCACACTTTGTACTTGTATAAAGCGACTGATGACAATAAAGTACCTTGAACCTTGAACCTTGAACTCTGCTTATTTTTATGTATAGGCCAACAAAATAAATCTGATGGATGTTTGTCCTATTTCTTGTGCTTTTTGTAGTCTAAGTAGAGCTTTTAGCGGGCAGTGGCCTAATCCATAAATATGTGCTGGTTGCTGATCTCAAATGGGTAAAATGTGGGTGGCTTTTTTGGAACCTCTCCTCATGCATTTTGGTTTTTCCTCCTTTCAAAATACAGGTCTTCCAGGGTTAGGGTTGGGGTTTTACATATCCCTTATTGATATTTTTTTTCAATTTCATTAATGACAAACACATGGAGAATTTCTTTTAATCCATTGTCAAGATTGACAAAAGCCAAAGGCAGATCATTAGTTATTGCTGTCTTCCTCTTTGTTCTTCAATATGTGAATACTTGCTCTACTTTCTCCAAGTGAGTACCTCAGTTATGTTGTAATTTCATTCAGAAATTCATAGCCATCCTTTCTGCTCTGGGAAACATTTAGGCATTGGGCGTAGTGACCATTAACAGCTAACTTCATGGCTTGGCTTAAAGAATATATACTAGAAATTCTGGAAGGTTTTCTCATGTTCTCTAAAGGGGTGAACTCTGATTTTTGTCTGCTTTTCTAAAAGTAGCAGACACCAGATTTCTTTAGTGGGTGTGATGATTGCAAAAGAGTGGTTTGTCATAATGTATAATCAAACGTAGAAAAATATACTTAAAGGATTTTTATTGTGTAAAGCTTATTTAATCCCCCAAGAAATAAATTCCCCAAGTGAATTCTTTTGGCACACACTCACTAAAAGTATGGTCTTGCTCTGTTCCCAAAACATAAAGGTCTATTGCCTCAAAGTACTCATGGCGCCACACTGCAATTTTCAGTACCTGTCTATTAGTGTTCTGGCCTCTAAGGAAATGGCAGCCAGAGGTGGAGTCTATGTTTTAGATGTAGTTTTGATAGCACTTAACTATGAAAACATTTTCGATTCCTCTTGGCACCACTGTGCTTAAATACAAGAGAACTATGACTGGCTCTGTAGGGGTGATCATGCAGATACTTGCCACTTCTTCTAAAATATTAGAACCTGAATACGTCCATGGCAAGGTTTGATAGGAAACTTATCCTTATCTTATGAATGTGCTTGATCCCTTATAAGAATGGTTGTTGTATGTCTGTAATGGTTCAATGACCAAATTCTGTGAACTTTGATTCATGTTTGTTTCAAAACCTATTTCTTCATTTTGTTGCTTCTAGATTACTCGAAGATGATAAACATTTGGCTGCTTCCCCAGTGCCCTTGGAACTGTTCGAACTTTCATCTGTGTTTCATGTAGATGTTTTCTAAGATTTGAACATTAATCACTTTGATGGTGAGATGGTTTAACTTTTCATATCAGATCTGTTTCCTATAAACAATGCAGCTGCCAGTATGTATATGCCACGAGATGTAAAAATCGGGAAAACAATACAGATACATTTATAAAGCTATAAAACCTCTCTTTTGATTTTACAGAAAACATAAAAAATTGGGCCATTTCATACTGCAATTCATGCTACAGAACATTCTCTTCTTTTGTGTTATTGCTATTTAAAATAACATCATTATTCTCTCTTCATATTGCTGGTTTCGGATTTGAAAAACTGAAAAAATGGGATTCATTCGGTATTCGCATGTATGTCGGCAGCGCATGGACATATATTTAATGTTTATATTGTCTACAGTGTCAAAGTACACTGAAAGAAAAAAAATCCTCTGATTTAGGGATGCAGACGACACGTAGAACTATCAAGCAGATACCCGCAGTGTGGGCATTGTGATAGTGTGCCCTCTTTTTGCTCCCCCCTACAGTGAGGTGTGAGAACCTGCTACCAGCATTCTCCTCCCATTTGTAAGCTGAGTTCTGGGGAGAGATAGTGGCCTAGAGAAGCTAAGGGCTGATATAAATTACCTGCTGATGACAATGATAAACCATGTCATAACAGCTCCCTGCTGGCACTGGAAACGGAGAGATATTCTCAAGTCTCTCCCTGGGATGCTTCGTCACTTTTGATTAGATCACCATCTGGATGTGGTCGACTTGCGAAGGAGGATTTATTTACATATATTGAATATCTCTGAGTTTGCTCAGTGGCTTGGTTGCTGTGAACCTGGTTGAGGCTGCATAATGCGCAAATGGAGAGGAATAATACAGCAGTAGAAGGAGTCAAGTCAAACCAGATGTTTCAGTTTGATTTTTTGGTAGTCATCTTAAGCACTTTTCAGCAATAACACAAAACAGAGACTTCATAAGAAATATCCTACTCATGGGACTTACATTTTGCCACTCACGTTCTGGTGGTTATACAAAGTCTAAATTATCTCCAGCATGCTAATATTTGATGTCACTGTTGCTGTATAATTATAAAATAGGTCAGTTGTTGCAAAGATTTTACTTTTCAAAGAGAATTTCTGCATGTATTTTAAAGAGAAGCAGAGGATACGCCAATGTTCTTCTGCCCTGTGAAATTCCCAATGATCCCAAGACTGCAAATAATTGCCCAAGTCCCCTTAACTGCAGGAGTTATCTCATGAGAATTTCAAGTTATCTTACTAAATAGTGCTGTTTAGAAATAGGACTCTCTAAAATGAAGTGTTTACACACACACACACACATGAAAGGCTACTTGTGCTACGTCAAACGTTTCCCAAATCTAAACACCAATGTTTTTTTTCTTTACATAGCCAGACAGTTAAGCACGTAATGACTGTGATAAGACTGCTTTATCAACCAGCAGCATGGCTTTGAGGATAAGCTCTGTGTGGATGCTAATTAAGAAGATACAGTCAGGCAGAGCTTGCAAAAAGCAACTTCATGTTTAATTGCTTAAATCAACAAGATTGTGTCCTCCATAAATGGCTATGCCATGCTGACAAAGCGTGCTGTCATACTGAAAAGGCATCTCCGGTTTACTCATTGTCCAGTGAGAACCTCCATTGGAAAGATTAAATCAAGCACGATACATACAGACACAAACTAGACATCAACAAATCTCAGAGGTGAAATGAATAGTCTCACACGCTAGCATAGAGCAGTTCAGTAGAACTTGTCCAGATTCTTCTATTCAAAACTTTGATCAAAACTCCCTACTCATCAACCTTGTAGGGCAGACCCTCCTATCTCCTAATCATTACCATTACAGATGAAAGCCTGGGTCTATTCTCAGAGCAGCCCCAATTGCCACAATTAAATAAGTGTGGTTGAATGATAATATCTCTCCCTTCTCAACAAAGAGACTGCAGCAATAAATAATCCTACAATTAGAGACAATCAACTGTAATGTTTGATGTTGTTTCACCAAATCTCGAGAATACATCTCAGGGAGAAATGGTGTTTTGGACCGACCTGGTAGGCGCCAGACCGCTGAGACTCAGACCAGGAGGGTCAAATCTGCCTGCTACCAAAGAGCTTTTGGCAAACTGAACACACAACCATTGTGCTCCCACCCATATACTGCAACTGTAGCACACCCTCTCAACTTTCCACACCAACATTACTCTGTGAAATGTGTCTAATGTGCCAATCTTCTGGGCCACAAAATAGGTACTATTTGTACTGGAAAATCTTTAATTTGTTGATTGTTGGGTAGAATACGAAAACCAAGCACACCCAAAAGTCTTAAAGTCTTGTTTTTTAGAATAACCCAGGTCAGGAAACATATAGCCATCCATTTCTCTGCTGCTTAACAATATAGTTGTTATAGATGTTTTATGAGCATTTAACCACTTAATACGTGAAGCAGAACTCATTCATTCATTCATTCATTATCTGAACCTCTTAATCCCAACTGGGGTCGCGGGGTGACTGGAGCCTATCCCGGGATCTTACAGGCACAAGGTGGGGAACAACCCTCGGCAGGTGCCAACACACCACGGGGCATAAAACAGAACTATAGCCATTTATTTAGTAGCAATTATAATATAATTATTTCATTGGAAATATTATAAAAAAGTTAATTAGCAGCAGCATGCTAGTGTAATTTTGTAATTAGGAGCACTACACCAGAGAAGCTTAATCTGTTGCCGGCCCGGTGAACTGCCTCCTGTACTTCACTTGAAGATATTTCTACAGTTGGTCAAAATTACTGAAGTAAATAAATAACACAGCAATTTCACCAATTTAACTCAACAGCAAACAAAATGCCTTAGATGGTCAATTGCAAGGAATGATAAAGATGTTTTTCACAACAAACATTCAAGGTCAAGACTTGGTTAAATAGTTCAAGAGTTCACTCTGATTTATTAATAGACAAAATGTCAATATACCAGTCTACAGAAAACCCTGCGCTCCTTAAATTAGTTCTCCATCCCTTTTGATTAGCAGCTACTATAACAGAATTATCAGGCTTAGGGAGATGACTGTACAGTCTGTGTAACTGATTAAAGCGGAGGATGAGGTTTATTATTCCAAGGGTTGAGTTGCTTTTATCACAAGGTCAAACTCTTTGGGATTTGCCTTGGCTACTGTCGAGAGAATCTCAGAAGTGTTCCTCCTGTGTTTACATGAAGTGGCCAGTTACTTGCACGGTTTACTTTAATGCCAACATGTGGTTCACGGTGGTTTAATAATGCTGGCCACTTAATTGTGTAATTGAGTTATTTAAAGTCTGTGTTTGCTTTTACTGAAGCCGTATCAAAAGCTTTAAAATGTGCAGGGGCCATTTCTAGACCACACAATGATAGTCAATTGGAGACTAATTAACTGATAGGTCTGTTTAATGCATTCTGATTTGCAGTTACAGTAGCAATGCATTGTTTATGAATAATGCAGGAAAATGTAAAATATATACAACAGGAATATACAATAAATTATAATACACATATTAACTTCTTTCATTTGTAGCTTTAAAGAGACCCAGAATAAACTAACTGAAAAATGTATTAAATACCCAATCGCTAGTTAAATTAAGAAAAAAACAGTTTACCTAGTGGGAGTGCTTTTGTTGTTCAAAGTCTATTTAGCGCATAATCTATGACAGATTATAAACTATGACAGAAGTGTGAAGGAAGTATACACAATTGCCCGGAAGGCTCTTAAGGCCTGCTTAACGACAAACAGACCATGCCCAAGCTCTCACAACAGGTATTTGTGGAGCCAATAGGAAAGGAAGGGCAGCAAGTTTAGGTTAAGTTACCTGAAATGAGAACGTGCTGTTTGAAGCCTTTCATGTCCTCAGTTCAAATACCCTGCCCCGCTCTGCTGTCTGATAGCCGTGAAAACCTGTTTGGCTGATGATGTCACTGGAGTGTAATCAGATTGTTCTTTTAGCGCCTTGCTATAGGGCACTTCAACATCCTGTAGGACACAGTTCAACACCCAGTCTCTCACTCTCTCTCTCTCTCTCACACACACACACACACACAAACACACTTAAATATATATGCTAACTTGCTCTTTTAACGTTTTGTGCATTAAAAAGAAATAGAAATCTATAGGAAGTATAGACCGTATCTATTAAAAGCAATATATGTACAAATATATGTATATGTACAAATATATGTAAATAATAGAATAAAATAACCATAATTTGATTAAACACATAAAATTACTTCTTTCATTCACATCATTTTTAGAGAACCACACTTTTAACCGTTCACTGAAAGTGAAATAGGAGGTAGGACATATGAGTAAGGCTTATTTGGAAAATGTGCAGCAGGACCAGACCTGTGCTGTGATGGTGAGATATATCAGAGTAAACCGTCAGTGAACCGTGAAAAGGCAAAACTGTTCAGAGGCATTAGTCACCCTCATGGTATACAGTATTGTCATCACGCTGATGATGACACCTTTCTTCTGCCTTTCTGCAAGTTACCAACACATGGTAGATGCACAAGTTGTCACAGAAATATCTAAGTTGAGAATAATTTTAAAGAATCTTAAATTAATAACATCTTGATATACTGTATTTCACTGTTAATAGCTGGAATGTTTGCCTTATAATTGCCTTAATCATGGCTGAGTAGCTAGTAAACGTAGTGTAAAGTGCAATGGTAAATCGCATCAATATGTTTTAATAAGTTCATTAAAGCACTGAGGTACATTTCAATTTCAGAAAACGAAGCAACATTCAATTCATGAAAAACCAAGCTCTCCCCACCCCACTCACTGCATTTACCCAAACAATGTAAATAAATATTTATAACAAAACAGTTTATAAATGCTCTGAAGTTCACTTGAGTTTTTATGTAGTACTAGTGTAGATAATGTTTTATTTAATGAATAAATCTCATCATATAATTCCCAGCATTTGGATCAGTTCTTTCTTTTTCACATTCTCCAGAAATCTAACTTCTGTCTTTCTTATTTCTATATGATGGCCTTTGAGGTCATCTGTGAATTTGCTGTGCTTTAAAACTCGAAATTAAATTAGACCTGCAGAGGGTAAAGGTTGACTGAATGTTTGTAGCTTGGACTCCACATTAAGCTTTTGTGGCAAAAATGTAACCTAATCTTTCATCCTTAATAAGAGCATATTTCATGGTAAATGCATGACCACTTAAACAGTTCACTTCTCCTCATTCAAATCACATTTCCTCAACTGTGACAATGGATACCCACTCTCAAAATGAAGGCCGAAGGCTTAACATGATGTATTGCATTAAAGAAAAATAATACAGGGCATTTAGTGGAGCTTTCTGAAAATCTTTCCACTTCTGAGGTTTTGTCAAAGTTGCAACTTCTCAGAGACTCGACAGCCAATAGAATTTGAGCATATGGAACCCTTCTGGAACTCCCTCTTCCTCTTCACTGGCTACACAGACCTCTTACACGCTAACAAGGTGCGGCATTGGCCTAATTTAGAAGATTGCTTTTATATCTTTTGGGTTGCGATTTAGAGGGCCCAAACTGTCATGAATGTACCAGATCTGGTGATCTGGTATTCATTTTGATCATTTTGAACATGAGCCGAGTGCGGGGCCTGGTTTTCATTTTCCCAGTGTGCACAATGGTCAGAGTTGGCTTGTTTTATTGGAAACCTTGTTCTTATATTCCTGCCAGGCACCTCTTGACCTTGTGTGTCTCGGGCGACTCATGGGTAAGGGAAAAGGACAAGAAAAGTACTTCCTAGTTTGATACCCACTGCAACATGCAAATAGAAATGTCAGCTGACATAACACAATCATATTATAATCATGTTAACAGTTTAGAAAGTTGAACTTTGTTTTAGCTCATTGCAAATCTGAATGTTGAAGTTAAACTGGGCATATTTGTGGTGTAGTGTTTATATTTTTTGATAGCAAATGTCAGCAGAAATAAACCCTATAATTTATAATGTATAATGCAAATATAATGTACTTATGTGTTTATCATTTTCATGCATTAATACAAACAGAAATTGAAGGCAAAACATGGCCATTGGAGGCAGCACTGAGTAAAGCAGAGTCAAAAGAAAACAGCGGGAGATGCAGCTCTCCAAGTCCTGCAGGTTTCCCTCATTTATTTGATGCACTACAAAGACAAACAGAATAATGAGAGGGAGCTCAAATTTTAAAACTTTCTATAAAGGAAGAGGCACAGAAAAATGTGCTGCTGTTATTGTGGCCTGTGAGGTTCCTCAGCAGCAGTGCTCGACTTGTAAAAAGCACAGCAGATGAATGAGAAATGACACTACCTTTCCTTATCTTTTAAAAGTCAAAGACATTTATTGTGTCAAAGCTTTAATATGACGAATAAATGTATATAAAGTACGGATTGAGACAGATTATTTTGCAGAAGTTTGTCAGTCATGCTAAAACACATTCCTTAAATATAGCCAATAGCTACACAACAACTTTAATTGATCATCGCATCACATTTTACTTAAAACACAAAAATATAATGTCCCATTTGTTAAACGCAGTTAATACGTTACTGATGTAAGTAATTATCAAATACCAGTTGTGCCATGTGCCATCCATCTGCAGCCAGGTGTGTCAAAAATGGTGGCAAAACAAGAACAAAAAATTCTCAGACCTTCCACTCGTAGGATGGTGTGCTGTTAGGACTATGTACTTTTAAAATTGAAATTGAATTGAACAATTAATATCCAATATCAAAATGTAAAACATTCCTGCAAAAATGTGGCTTAAATATGTGAAATAAATATTTCAACACTGAGAAAAGACAACTGAATTGGTTTAATTCCATCAAAGGCTTGCAAGGCTAGATAAATATTTCACATAAGTGACATGAAATATTTCAAATCAGTCACATATATCAAGACCAGCATCATGAAAATATCATGGAAACCCTTTTGAAAAATAGGCATTGGAGCCTTGGTGGAGTTTTACAGCACAGAAGGGTCCCTCGCCTTGACATTAGTAAATATTCAGATAAAAAGCAAGCGTTCTGTTTTGATTTAGAGTAATAATTTATTGCATCTGGCATCAGGGACTGTCTGAGGAGACCAAAGGCATGGGGCAAGCTTTAAAAAATAACCTGATATTTTGGACCGTAATCAGTTTAAGATGACCTTCCTCTTTGTAATAAGCATGATTTGCTAGATCCGTCCAACAAAACATCTCTGTAGCCTTGCTGAGCCATTAATGTGGATATAATCATAGGGTTCTTCTAAAAGATTCCACCCTATGTAGGAATGCCTCACCAGTGAGAGCCTTGCCCCTTTCAAAGTCCAAGTGTGACTTACAAATGGCTGAAAACAGTGAGTGATGGATGAAATGAGAGATGGCCTCTGCTGGCACACTGTGCAGACTAGCAAATTATCTCATAGCCGTATATAACAGCTCCCAAGGCACAGCGCGTGACATTCTGTATCCTTTGAAAAAGATACACTAACCTCAAACACAACATATGACTTGAACTAAGGAAGTCTCTGGATAATAAATTACGTTAAGTATAACCCACCCATGTGCTAAACTAGCTATAGAACCAGGAAGCTTAATGCCATAGTGCTTGAAGAAGTGAAGCATCTACAGAACTGTGCAAAAGTTTTAGGCAGGTGTGAAAAAATGCTATAAACAAAGAATGCTTTCAAAAATGGAAGTGTTAATCATTTATTGTCATCAATCAACAAAATGCAGTGAATGAACAAAAGAGAAATCTAAATCAAATCAATATTTGGTGTGACCACCCTTTGCCTTCAAAACAGCATCAATTCTTCTAGGTACACTTGCACACAGTTTTTGAAGGAACTCGGCTGGTAGGTTGTTCCAAACATCTTGGAGAACTAACCACAGATCTATAATCCTATAATCCTACAAAATAATATAATGACTATAATCCTACAAAATAATATAATGACTATAATCCTACAAAATCCCTGACTTTGTGCAAGTGTACCTAGAAGAATTGATGCTGGTTTGAAGGCAAAAGGTAGTAACACCAAATATTGATTTGATTTAGATTTTTCTTTTGTTCGCTCACTTTGCATTTTGTAAATTGATAAAAATAAACAATCATTATTTATATTTCTGAAAGCATTCTTTGTTTGCAGCATTTTTTCACACATGCCTAAAACATTTGCACAGTACTGTATATGTGTATAAATAGGCTTAGCTATGAATGTTAAGCTAAGTAACTTTAAAATAAACAACATATTGGATAAATTTCACAAATCCACACCAAAACTTGCATATTTAAACACTACATCACACTAACATGTGGAATATTCACGCTCAGTGGTGACTAAAGGAAAAAAGGATGGAGATACAACTTGCTCTGACAGGATTTGAATGTTATCGTTTTAGAATGCATTTTAAAAACACACCTCCAGCGTTTATTATGCATCTATCATAGGGTCATCACAGTATTAAATCTCCATAAATCACTTTCAAACTATTACTCACAGACTGTGCAGTCTTACTTTCCACACCAGTGGGGAGTTCCCTGTAAAATGCTCCATACTTTACTCAGTACCCCTTATCTTCTCGAAAAGATCAAGTTGGGAACTGCCTGTGTGAATACAATGCCGTAACAGCTAATGTGGCTCATTTGAACGCATGGACGCCCCTGTATAGGGACATTTCCTCACACTAACAGATCCATTCTCCACAGCAGTTGGGAAAGGTGAGACTGTGTCAAACTGCCTGGCGCCTCTGATCACCTGGGTAACATCACACCAGCGTCTGGTCTGCCTTACCTTAAAGGCATGTGAGGATAAACGCAGGCACAGTTTCAGGCCTGTCACTGCACTTTAGATGATAGTATCAACATCATGATGCTCCAATAAATCAAGTTCAACCTGACAAAGGATTCAACTCAAAATGCAAAAAAAAAAACTAACCAAGTTAATATTGATAAAGATTACATATTTTTACCCAAATATGTTTATTAAAAATAATTATTTAGCGTGAAAACAGAACAGTGTAAATGCACAGCAATATGTGTGTTTTAAGAATAATGGTTGCTTTCATTCTTTCCAAAACTACACTTTGCATTGCATGAGTGTTTGTGAGTCTTTTGGAAACATAGAGTGGGCATGGCTTTATGGATGTCTGTTTGTGCCGTCTTCATATGATATGCACACTTGCATGTTTGAGTGTTTTGTAATGAGAAAAAGTGTGTGGGTATGTGTACATGTGCTGGTCTTTGGTTACCCACAGGGAAAAGGAGCGGTGGGTGGCGCATGGCCTGAATTATTCAGCTTACTGAGACTCACTGAGTGTGACTCCACTTGCTGAAAGAGCAGCAGGTCGAGCCCATGAGCCTCTCTCTCGCTCTTGCACTCTCTCTCACATAAGCCTTGCCAATATCCTATTGTATATGTGTATGTGTATATACCTACATACAGTATGTGTGTGGACATATATATTGCCACAGACTGCTGAGAGTGCCCACGCTGACCCCGCTCCTCCACCAAAGATAACAATGTGCAAATGATGGTCACAGCTGGACAACTGGACCTTCATATGGACATATTTAAGATTACATAGATGGCTGAGTGTGCAGTTTGCCTTGAAAAGTAAGACTGTGGGATTTGCTCATTCTAGTTTAATGCAAATATTGCTGCTTATGCTATATATGTATACATTTATATACGTGCCTCATATATGTACATAAACATCTAGCAGGCGCTTTTATTTAGAGTCACCATATCCTAATTACAAGAACAATCTCCTTGAGGCAACTTGGTGTTAAGGGTCTTGCTCAGAAGGTAGACGTTCTGGCGCTAAGATAGAGCGGGATTCAAATCTTCATCCCAATGTACATTATATAGGTAAATATAAGTATACAAGCACATACGTAATGTATATATTGTATACATGTACATATGTACAGTACTGTGCAAAGGTTTTAGGCAGGTGTGAAAAAATGCTGTAAACAAAGAATGCTTTCAAAAATGGAAGTGTTAATCATTTATTGTCATCAATCAACAAAAATGCAGTGAATGAACAAAGAGAAATCTAACCAAATCAATATTTGGTGTGATCACCTTTGCCTTCAAAACAAAAGCATCAATTCTTCTAGGTACACTTGCACACAGTTTTGAAGGAACTCGCTGGTAAGTGTTGTTCCAAAACATCTTAGAGAACGAACCACAGATCTATAACCTATAGTCCCAAAATAATATAATGACTATAATCCTTGCCAAAATCCCTGACTTTGTGCAAGTGTACCTAGAAGAATTGATGCTACTGAAGGCAAAAAGGTAGTAACACCAAATATTGATTTGATTTAGATTTTTTTGTTCGCTTAATTTATGCTTTGTAAATTGTAAAAAATAAACAATCATTATTTATATTTCTGAAAGCATTCTTTGTTTACAGCATTTTTTCACACCTGCCTAAAACTTTTGCACAGTACTGTATTTTTCTCTAATTTTCCGGTGGTGAAGGTCATTTGTTTCTACATTTTTCTAAATTTATACACTCTAAGAAAAACTGGTTCTTCATTAGTGCTCTAGAGAACCTTTTCAGGATGTGCTGTTTAAGGTTCTTTGGTGAACTGAATGCAAGAAAGGAGTTCTTTAAGTAAGTGAGATCTTAATGGCTACTGACCCTATGCCCAGCCTACTGATTTACTTGTGGATGTGTGTAGAATTTACTGTTACGGTGTAATTTTTAGTAGTAACAGATGATATCTATCACTGCCTTTTAGAGAGATCAGTGGATAAATTGACCAAACATTACATTTGAACAGATTTAACCAATTATTACATATTGCACATGGTCACTTCATAATAAATGGTTCTGCAAAGAACCAATGGGTAACAGCATCTTTATAGAACCAAAGAAGGTTCCCCTATGGCATCACTGTGAAGAACCACTTTTGGTTCTAATATTTATTTATACATAAATTCATAAAAAATGAAAATATATTCTCTTACTTGACCTTTAAAAATATTTGATATTTTTATGTTGTTCTTTATACTGTTAAATTGTTCTTTGCTAATTAAAGTTTCCTTCTTTACCTACTGAAACACACACATACAGTCCGAAAATGAAAAATGCTAAAGTAAACCCCGCTGTTCCTACAAACAGAACACAGCAGCACTGGTGCCATCTCATGGAGAGTTCAGACACTACACCTTTGGGGAATGTTAAAAACATCCAGAGGTCTCAGGGTGCCTTTTGATTTCAACAGGAGCAGCACCTGATGCTGAATCCTGTCATCTGCTCCTTGCATTACTGCACTCAGCTGGAGCTAGGAGGGATCACTCGTCTCCATCTACACAAGTGTAAAATTGCATCCAAGCAAATCCTTTTTATTATCCAGTATTTATTATCAGATGTAAAAAAAAAATTCATTCTAGTCTGTGTTAGAGGCCCGTAAAACACTCCAATTGATAATGTGATTCATCAAAATCAAAACCATTTTACACTTTATTTTGCTGCTCATGTATATGCTTTGCAGGAAAGATAAAAACCAGAAAAAAATGTATTGCTTACATGTTGAAAAGTTTTGATGTTGAATGTTTCTATGGTGGTTTACCTACAGTGGGCTTTTATCATAAACAGTTGTTGAAAAAGCACATTGTTGCTAGAAGAAAAACTTTATTCTACCTGTTATCTGCCTTATTCCACACTTTGCATCCTGAAGTCAGCTTTGCAGTCCTGTAGAATTTAAACAACCCAGCACTGCTTATTTTTTCTGCTATCTTAATCCTATGATTTTTCATACGGAGACACATACAACATAAACATAGCCTGGTGAGAATGTAGTGGTGGTTCACTCCAGCTTTGATTCAACAGCTGGGAATAACTCAAGCTCCCAGTACTTGGGTGGCTCCAGCGGCTGCCAGACCCTCCATGCCACCATTCCCTTCTGGGAGATGTGGTCTGTCATTGATGGTCTGCGGGTCAATTTTACATTGTTAGAAATTTGTCACAAAAGTTTGCCTCAAGTGATTAATCTCTTGCAGACAGGCCTATCAAAATCTGATCACTGTAATTTAAACTTTTCCAACACGATTTAAGCTTGTAGTGACTTTTTGCAATCAGATCTATTTGGTAGTTTCTTCTCACACTAAATTTGTAGGAATTGTAAAGAACAGCAGTGTTTTCCTTTGACTTTCTTCAAATTGTAAGAAGAACTATGATCACTAATTAAATCTCAATCTTTATCTTATTTGTAGTTTTTTGTGGAAGGCTTATGCACATTTGCATTATTAAATAAATGTCAAATTTATAGAAAGCATTCTAAGATGAATACTAAAATAAAAGAGCATCTGTTGCTCATCTTCTGTGGGCCACACATTAGGAGCCAGTGGTCGCAGAGGGACTTTAACAGTGGAAGTTACAATAGACTCATACAAATGTGAGCTGAATTTGAGGATGTCATGGAATAGGAATGGCAGTATCACTTCACTGCACAAACCAAAATGTTCATGTTGAGATTGACATTCATTCAGAGTCTGTCATCCTCCATTGTGTTTTATTGTCCTAACATCACAGTTCTCTCAGGGTGATTCTACAGAGGTGGCAAAGTCTTAAATCACTTTGTTGCCCCAGTTTGATATTCCTATTACCGACAGTCTTCAGAGAATCAGTGTTTTATATCGTCTGAACAGTGATGGCTTGGTGATTGGAAATGCTGTATTGATGACCTGTGTGAATGCCAGGAGGATGACAACTTTTTGAATCCTGGAACAGCTGCTGATCAAAGTTGGCGACATCCTCTAATGTTTGCCTGTGCATCATTATTTGGGAGGGTGATGGGGTACAAGCAGATACATTGTTATATTCCCATGTAAAGGTATATGTTCCCTATTTTATAAATGTTTATATTCTCTTAAAACACAAAATGTTAATTAACAGCAAAGCATTATACATTTAAGTGCAAATTTTTGCATTCAAAAAGGGACTTCCAAGATTCCACTGACAAGATTAAACAATCTTGCACATTTTTTGGAGAATGTGATAGTCAGTATAATAGGTTGGTTCTACACTGACAAAGAAATGGTTCTTTTTGTCTCACATTTCTATACGTCTTCACATAAATCACTTGACTTTAAGTGAAAGAGAAAGTGAGTGATTATTTGTCATCGTGAATACACCACCACAGAGCACACAGTGCACCACAACCAAATGTAACCTCTACATTTGACCCATCCGTGAAGGAGAAGTGGGCAGCTAACAAGGGCAGCGCCTGGGGAGCAGTGATTGGGGACGGTACCTTGCTCATGAGCACCTCAGCGGTAACTTTACCGGTCCTGGATTTGAACCTACTGTCTTCTAATCACGGGGTGAACACCCTACCGTTACACCAACAACTGCCCTAATGGTGTGCTTCTCTTGGGCTCTGAACCTGCGCTCTCCTACACCAGAGTCAAGCGTTCTACCAATGAGCCAGTGGAGTTGGAGCTTTAAGCCACCAGACTTCCACCACTGTGATTGCTCTGTGTATGCTGCCTGTGTTTTAAATCTAATGGAATGAACTTAACCCTTATGTCTACAAACACATGCTGCTCCCATAACAAGTCCTTAGCTGCAGAACATGTAGTTGGTTGTTATTGCAAACAGTTTTTGGAGCATGCATTTCCTCACTATGAGCATTAGCCTAATCACAATATAAAAGGCCAGCTTCAGGAAATCATACGGCCTTTCTGCAGCTCAGACTGCCTTCACTGGCCCAACATTCAGACTTGTAAATGCAGACGCTCCCCTAGCGGTAATGTCAACATGGCAGAGCTTTTCCACAGACACTGTGTGTGTGTGATGTGTGTGTGTGTGTGTGTGTGTGTGGGCGGGAATGGCTTTGTCACTTTTATTCATTTTTGGGCTTTGTGGGGACATTTGAGAGGTCCCCATGAAGATAAATGACTTTATAGAAAATGTGCCTGTTTTATCTGAGGAACTAAAAGAGGTAAAAGATGTACTTTTGGTTACTGAGGTTAAGGTTAGGTTTAGGGTTAGGGTTAGGGGTAGGTGTTAAATTATATACATCTAGTCACTATGGGAGTCTGTGGAAGGACCTCACAAAGTAATACGCGACTCTGTGTGTGTGTGTGTGTGTGTGTGTGTGTCAAAATGACTATCACTCCAACACACACTAACAGAGTTTCTTTATTTTCCAAAAAACATTTCAAAAAAGAAAGCTTGAAAACTTCATAGAGATCATGTGACATCATTTAGCCAAACATCTTGTTTTAAATCCTGGAACCATCTAGTGTATATTTTATTTGGCTGCGAGGGTGCTCCGCAGCGTGAAATACATCACATGTCTTCGGCTATGACTATTTAATTTAGAAACTCCAAAACTCACAAATACCCAATGACCAAATGATCCAAAGATGTACCAGTATTCTAAACATGCAATATATCTCCTCCTGCTCACCTCTCTCCAAACAGAAATAGATTTTGTTGAATTGTTTGATAAATTTGACCCAAGTTTTCCAGTGGGTCTTATTGGAGCTCCTACTGTTTTTCTGCCTGTTGGTGGCCTGAGCCCTAATCATCCACATCTCCCAGGGAGGCCATAAATTACTCCGATGAGATGGCGCTTTGTGTTCCTACTGCTGGGGCGCGGGGGCGAATTCACAGCGGCGTATTTTCACAAGGCCCACTCTAAATCATTGTTTTATGACAGCAGGGAAAACGTCTGCACGTTCGCGCTGCTGATTTATGTTCATTTGGGTCTGGAGGACACTATAATTTGCAAGTAATGTGAAAACAGATGGATAGAGAGATAGCAAAGGGCAGACTGACCTATACATTCTCACAACTTCTGACAAATGACATCCATATGCTTCCAGCATCTCTATCCTCTCTGTGATTCTCTGTCTTCCTCTCTGAGGTTTTGCAAAAGTTGATGTAGTTGTAATCAGCAAATCCTTTAAAACACACCCTTAACTTGTAAGGAAAACAGTGGTGTCACAGTAGACATTGCTTCTCATTTGTTTAAAATGCTCATTTATTTTTGGAAGAAAAGAGATGTCTTAAGTGGCTGAAAACGTGCAAAATGTCTTATAAATATCTTTTTTAATCTTCTTAATCTGTATTAACTTACTGCACCTAATTTCCCTTAGCAAAAAGTAGTTTATTCAAGTGTACTACGAGTATACTTATCATATACTAAAACTGAGGCAGTATACTTGAAGTTTACTTTTTATATACTATATTTTATATGCTTAAGAATAGTATAGTGAAGTATACTTGACTAATACTGATAAGTATAAAGAAAAGTCTACTAAAGTCTTAAAGTATACTTTTGTATTCTCAAAATGACCTTATAAAGTATACTTAAAGTAAAAATGTTCCAATTTAGTCCGAAGAAGTATTAAATTAGTATACTTTCTAGTACACTACAAGGTACATGGTACATGGTCCGTAGTATACTTGCTATACTTATGCTTATACTGAAGCATACTTAATAAAATGAACTTCAAGTATACTACTTTTTGCTAAGGGTTTTACTGAAGTCTGTGAAACTCATGTCTAAACAATCAGAATATTGGCATGACTTATGGACAAGATATGTCCCTGTGCTAATTAATAGTTGAACATGTAGTCCGGACTAGTAGTACTTTTAAACTTAGCTATTGACTCCTAAGTTCAGAATGGGGTTGCATTGAACCCTAGTATAACAGAAGATTTATCTATTGATGCTGGGCCAGAGTAGACCACCCACAAAAGTCAATAATGATGTAAACATTGTTGTATTTTCTGTATTGCACTCAAGTGATCTTGCTTGGGATAAACACGCTTGTATGTACTGAAACTCGTGCCATGTGGTAGAATCACAGTTCACCATCAACTAACAAAGCAACATATTGTGGTTTTCATCCTCCCTTCACCAGTCACTAACTTATAGATAGCCCTGTCTAGACTCAAGCATAGGAAAGCCTGGCGCTGTCCATCTTGGCCAAACCGCATTACCCATCGGGCCTTGTGGAACCAGTGACTTGTCTGGCCCGAGACTGGCACTCACACACACACTTCTCTTCCTTGCCTGTTATCCTCTGCCCTGAAACGACTCCAAAAGTGAGAAGCTGGTGGAAAGTCCAACACCGCTCAGCTGGGCCGGTCTACATTACTGTAAACTCTTCTCAGTCAGCCATATAGATTTTTTTTTTCAGATGTAGCTAGAGCCAATTTATCTGGAGGGGGCCATTTTAGATTATTTACATTACACTGGAATAAAAATGGTAGTTGCTGTATCGATAAAAATAAGTTGGAGAGCAATTACTTGATTTTAATTACTATACTTGTGTACAATTAGGTTTTATTGACTTAAAACAAGAAGTCAAGTCAATAATAAGTTCTTTTTTTGTTTTCTGTCTTCTATAAGGTATGTAATCATTCTAAATGTTAGTGCCAGATTAATTTGAATATGTACATGCAATTAGCTGAAAAATTCATTCATTCATCATCCAAATCGCTTAGTCCCTACTGGGGTCACAGGGACCAGAGCCAATCCCAGGGACTATGGGCACAAGGCAGGGACCAACCCTGGTCAGGTGCCAACACACCACAGGGCACACACACTCACACAATCACACCTCACAGGGCCAGTTTAGAGTCACCAATTAATCTATAGTGCATGCTTTTGGACTGTGGCAGGAACCCGGGGCACCCACAGGAAGCCCACGCAAACACGGGGAGAGCATGCAAACGCCACACAGAAAGACCCTACGGCTGACCCAGAGCCTCCTCACTGTGAGGTGGCAGCGCTAACCACTGCACCACCATGCCTCCCCCAGCCGAAACACAGATAAATGAATTAACTTGAACATTTCAAAATTTAAACAAGGACCAGTGTTCTGTAAATCCCATTTTGTGTCTGCAGTATCTGGCAGTATCACCTGACAGTTGTGATGGATCTTCCGGCATGGAGTCAGACAGGGCTGTAGCATTTCAAGTGAAATTTTATGGAGGAAATGTAAATCCGTGACTTCATCTCTGGTGGTTTCAAACCCAACACTTTAAAAAATTCTCAGGCAGGATTCTTTCTGGGTGTTTTCCTCTCTGAGACATTGAACGGCAAATACAACAAGAAATATTTTATAAGGCAGAGGAATAAGACCCTGACATTACTGGAAAGATGCCCTTGAGGAGAGACCTATTGTGCCATAAAATTAGAAATCAGCCATTTCTATTCCACATCATGTATTCTGATTATTACCATGCAGTGCATTTCACTCACCACCAAATACCTTCTTGCTTTTTGTGTAATCCTGCACATATCAAACAAAGGGAAGAAGTTTGAAAGTGAGGAGGAACACTTTTTCCTAATTGGAATGGTGACAGTGACTCTATCAAAGTCCTTGTGAAATGTTATCCGTGTGTGAAAAACAAGGGCAATCAATAGTTAGTGCTCTGACCGGTACCGACAGTTATATGGGAGTGCACCATTCGGAGAAAACGTGTGGTTTATTGGCCTTATATGATCGTGTCTTCCACACAGACTTCCACGTTCATAATGATTTACTACAACTTGGCAGGATGAGCTCAGCGAGTGTGTGTGGTTGGCTTCTGCTCGTGCTTTTCCCCCACATTGCTCTTTGGCTCTGGAGAAGCTTTAAATGTAATAAAGCCAGTTTGACTAGTGGCCAAGCAGTATAAAGCTGGAGGGATGCCTTCTATTTTGGAGCTCCAAAAATAAGAAGCAATGTATATTTGTATGTCTGTGAGTTTGGAGGAGAGAGAAAGAGAACGAGTGAACGTTGAAACAGAGACTACTGAGGTTACTGCATCCCAAATTTTTAAACATGACAATATGACATAATGCAAATGTTAAATTACTCGGAAAACACATTCAGAAACACTTTCTGGTGGATCTCCACGCCGTGCACCACAACGAAATGCAAGCTCTGCATTTAATCTGCCTGTGCAGGAGCGGTGGGAAGCTGACGTAGGTGGTGCCCTGGGAGCAGTGCCTTGCTCAGAGGGACCTCAGTGGTGCATTTACTGGATTTGAACCAGTGACCCTCCAAGCACTGTACCCGCTATTACAAAAGCACAGCCCACAAGCATCACCTGAGCTTTGAACCTGCCATGTTCTGTTACACTTGCAAGCCTTTTCTAGCTTTATCACATGAAGCAAATGATTTGCATTCTAATATTTAATCTCTTACGTAAGAAAATAAAAACAATTTAAAATGTGTAAAATGTGTCCTAATAAATCGCTCACAGTCCCATTAAAATTGCTCTTGGAATTTCTACAAATTTCAGGTGATATCTTTACTGTGTCATCAAGCAAACTATTTCTTGAAAGATGAAAATAAATTATTCACTATATGCTCTTTAAAAAATTAGAACCAAAAGTGATTATTCACAGTGATGCCATTAAGGGGAACCTTTTTTGGTTCTACAAAGACCTTCTTACCCATTGGTTCTTTGCAGAACCATTTATCATGAAGCAATCATGAAGAATTTACTGTAAATTGTATTTGTATCTTTGTATCTGTGTTCATTATGTGCGATATGTAATAATTTCTTCAATTTGTTCAAATGTAGTGTTTGGTAAAACTTAACTGAGTCAAGTTATCAATTATTTTAAATTAATTGCACATTAATAACTGATCTCTCTAAAAGACAGTGGCAGATATCATCTATTACAATGAAAAACGGCATCTTAAAAATAATTTCTACACACATTCAAATAAATCAGTAGGTTAGGCATAGGGTCAGTAGTTATTAAGGTCATACTTTTACTTAAAGTGTTCTTCAAAGCACTGAAAATGAGATAAGGTGTTACATCATAACGGTTCTACATCATAATAAGGTTCTCTAGAGCACCCAGTTTTTCTTAGAGTGGTGTTTCTCAAATGAAAGCAACAAAAAAAGAATCATACGGCAGAAACTTTTCACCCAGAGACATTAATGCACACATCAGCATGTCAAGCCTGTCGCTGAAAACATGACTTTCAAAGACAATATTACCACTGTCTCGACAAGCGGTGGTAGACACGGGACACAGCTGTGATTCAGACAAATCCATCTGCTCAAATCACTGGTCTTCTCTTACAGGAATGAATGAGAGTTACTGCTGTTATTTTAGGAGGATAGAGGTTAAGACCTGAACTGCTCCTCTGAGGTTTGCAGGCTGATCTGAGACCTGTGTCTGAGCACCACCAGCACAGCCCACACACAGTTTGCACATGCTCCCTTACAGTTTGGTACATAATAGGAGTCTATAATGATAAAGCCCTGCATATATGCATTATATGCATGCAAATATATATATAAAGTGTCAAGCAGTGTGTGAGACTGCACTTTTATCTAAACGCAGAAGTTTGAATATAGATATCAGATATAGAATATAGATAGAGAATAGAAAAGAGTTTAGGTGTGTTACCTGTTCTTGGTTCAAGAAAATAAAACATATGAGGTTAAACAAAAACAATGATTGACAGGAAGACAGACATTGTATACAATATTCTGTATTTACATGTAAAACTGCTAGGGTTTAATTGGTAGGTGTTTCTGACCTCTAGTGGTCAAATGTAGAAATTTATTTGGGGATCATTTTTCAAACTTACATTTTATGACAGTAAACAAAGTTAGACAGCATGTTGCACAATACTATTTATACAAATAATATATAACAACTTAATACACATTTTTATTCATATGAAAACACCAGCTGGTCTAACTCATAGTTGACCCTCATAGCAAACATTTAACCAATTATTTAGAAAATATTTGTGTTCAAACATTTCAGAGCTTTCTCATGAGCCAGAAACACTGCCCCAAAGATTAGTGCATAAAACAAAATCTTACATGGCTTCTGTTAATCTATAATTGGATAATTCATCCATCAAACGTAAGTTGACCGCATATTCATTTTGGTTTTCACTGGACATAAATCAGTTGGTATTTTGTTGCACGACTAATCCTCACTTTAATGACTAAATGATAATAACAACACTTAGATTCTTCTCTTCCTGCACAAGAGGCATCATCTCTGCTATATACTCTTCAAGGAATACAAAGAGACGAGACGACACATGCATACATACATAATCACATCATGCAAAATAATTTGTTTGGAGACTTGTGTGTTTGGCCACCCATGTTTAACTGGAGCCTTGGTCCAAATCTTGATGATGAGTTTTCCAAACGTCTGTCATTGGCTGACTTGTAGGGTCCAGTAGAACATCCACCCCCTCCTCCTCCTCCAAACCTGGCCACCCCAACCCCATGCAGGCCTTTCCATTTTCCCCTTGTGTTTGTTCTTCTTCACCTTGATTCCTGTATGAATCAGCCATGTGATGTCCAGGTCAAAGGGAAGAGGAAATGGCAATTCCAGCTGAGGGTCAGCATATAACCTATTGCTATTCCCTCACCAGTGTGGGAAACCTCACTTTAGTTCTCAACCTTTCACAACTTGGTTTTAAGTTCCAATCGCAAACATGCAGTAGGGGGTGATGAGAAGGATCCAGTTTAAAGAAGCTGTGTGTATAATAATAATAGTGATGACATATATAATTGGTGAGATATATATATACAATGTATATATAGACTAACTCATTTGAGTTATTTTTACTACTAGCTTCTTTTTAACATTTGTTAAGCGTTTAAGCATGAGGCAGTATAAGTCCAGTATACAGGTACATAAATTGGACCTTTGACCTTTAATTTATCCGCATTTATTTACTAATTCACAAGTAATTAATAAATATTTGCTATCAACAAGATATATCAAGCATCATCACCAGCACTCCACATCACCAGTACCCTGGTCACCAGCACTCTAGATCACCAGTACATTGATTATCCATGTAGAAACTAAGAAGTCACACATAGTTTCAGGGTTTATGAAGTGTCGTTTAAGTCCTGGCCTTCCCAAATAAAAGTGGGAATTCACTGATGATTTATGGCTATTTTGACAAGTGGCTAACAGACAGCTGGAGGATATGGAAATCCAGCCTTCATATGAAAACACCCAGAGAACATCATATGGGCTTTAGTGAGCACTTCATCTGTTGGCAGGCCAGTGCAGATGTTCAGCCAGACGCACAGAGATGCATTTTCACCAGCTGCACTCGGCACATCTTGTTGGCCTCTTACAAAATGTGAAGGTCATTGATAGCAACTTTTGGACCAGCAAAAAGATTTCCATGGATAAATAAAAGAATGAGATATAGAAATAGATAAGTAATAATGTGTTTTATTATAAATTGTGCTTATATTGAGACAGATGACTCGCTGTGGCGACCCCTGAAGGGAAAAGCCGAATGAGAAAGAAGGTTATAAATTGTGTTTATAATAAAACAACGTATAATAAAGTAAGGTTAAATACAATGTGTATAGTTGAATAGGGCTCTAATGTGCCTATACAAACCTTAATAACAAAAGAACTTACATTCCGTGCTTAAATTACCTTCATTTCTGAAGGTTTTGTCCAAAAACATAGAAATGTGAACCTATTGTTTAATCAAAGATTACTGCAGAAAAAAACCAAAAAATTTATATTACACTTAATTCTAAAACTATGCCATACAAATGCTCATAAATGTTGTGATCATGAAAAATAAGTAAATTCATAATATTGGTAATAATGTGATGTACAAAAGCCAGTACAGCATCCTATTGTCTGAACTACCTGTGTGAACAAAGCAGATGTGGGTCTCGATCATCACGGTTGCCTTGGATCAGCTGTGCTGAAAGGTCTAATGGAGGTGGAGAAGCAATGTCATCGTCCACCTCTGAAGCCCTCTAAGCTTTGGCTTTACTCTGACCTCATCTCAGAGCACCGCCGACCCTGTTTTTCCATCCTGCTCGGGACCAAGGGGTCAGGCAGCCACAGTACATCACACGCATGCATGAATTTTTCACCGCCATATTTTCTCTAGGTAAATAATCACAGCAAGCACACCCAAGAGCAGATGGCAGCTTATAAATCTTGGATTGAAAATAAATACAGAGGACTGAGGAAACAGTGCTGCCCCACAACTTCCACCCACACCTGTGTGGCTTCCCCAGACATGCATCTGTATATTATATTATATTATATTATATTATATTATATTATATTATATTATATTATATATTATATTATATTATATTATATTATATTATATTATATTATATTATATTATATTATATTGATACCTTACAACTATATGTATACAGATAGATATATTAACTATGCAAATAGTTAGATATACAAATAGACATTACAATCCTATACTGTATTTACAGGAGTCTTTGTCAAGACATAACATAATGCAGTTCAATTTAGCTCATTTTATTATCAAGTAACAGTATATTGAACAAGAACGCAATAAAAATATCTGAATGTTCTGATGAATGCATGCCAAATTAATAAGAAATTTAATATTATCATATTTTTTCTCTGACCAAAATCAATTAAACCTATATGAAATCAATAGCTATATAATAGAAATGAATTCAATGCTTTTGTCTACTTTTTAGCTCTTTTTTAAATGTTTTGTTTACTTGTCCAGGAAATTTACTGGGCATGAAAAGTTAATGAGGTGTATGAGAGGGGCACCATTTGAAATGCAGAGCATCTTATTAGTGAGGACCTGCGGCATTGAAGTGGCAACCACCTGTCTTTCTGCTGCCTTTAATAAAGCTTCCCCAGCTCTCCTCTGCTCTGTCTATTATTTGCTCTCTTTTAAATGATTTCTTGTCCTTCATTGACAAAGATAATGGAGGGGATTAATATATATTGGACTAATCTGGGAGAAGTCTGGAGGAACATGGAGCTGCTGGATGGTATTTCCCACAGGTAACCACATGCCAGATTCTAGGATTAGACATCATTTGCTCTAAGGATTAACTGTGATCAGAAACCATTAGAGGAGCTGCGTTTCACTGCGCATATAAGAGAGAAATGACAAAGCTCTTTAATTACCTGCTGCATATTAAACACGGGCTGATGTCACAAGGAGAAATGCAGACAAGGTCCCTATATGTCTTTCGTAAACAGGTCAGCACTGTGCTAAATGAGATTGTGCTTAATGAGATTCATGACAGAGGTGCAAAAAAATTCAACTGTCATCTACAGCTGTCTGTCAAATGCTATATCAGGAGGCTATTAACATGCCTGCCTGCGCAGCATCCCTATAATAACAGTTATATTATTACTGCTACTGATACACTTCATTTAATAAGTTAAGTCAATCATAGCCACATTAGAAAGGAATAGAGTCAAAATCACCTTTCGATCAGCATTGCTATGATAACAAAAGTAGGCTGGATTTATTTAAGAGCACAGAGTCCTGTATAAACGTTTAAACTAACTTTAAACCCCCCCTTAATAAACATCTTTTTACAGGGGGCACTTGTCAGGCCTTTTGACCTGACATTTAATTTTTTTCACAATTGTATTTTTAAGTATGTTTTACATAAAATATGTTTAATACTCAGTTCATTTAATGCAGTATTCATTTGCTTTACAGTTGAACAATAAAGCAACCCCCCAAAATAACACTTTTTGTAGAAGTATTATTTGTGAAAGTTACTCATAGAGGTCACATCCTTTCTTTAATACAGTATCACAACTATCACTTTCTTATGAACTCATTCATTTCGAGATTCGCAAATGAATTCAGATCACATTACACCTTGAAAGAAGATGTCTCTTTTGGCTACAAGAAAATCCCAGGGTAAGGCCTGTCTGCCGCTATTGCTGCATTTCTATTTCTATAATGCAAAGAAAGACTGTTATGAACTATTTAGCCTTAGAATCTGATCAGTCCTTTTTCCTGTCCAGGGTGCGTTTTCCAAAGGCATAGTTGCTAACGTGGAGGAAACGCACCCCACAATAATACATCATCCAAACCTCCAGGAAACAGGGTGCCACTGAAGATACGGGCCTTGCTCTCATAAAACAACAAAATGATAGGAACCCAAAATTAAAACATTGTTATTTTATTTAGTTTTTAATAATGCCAAATTTCATAGTGTTTGATAGTAAGCTGTTTAATTGTTTCTGGCTCGTGTTTAAAACTGTTGCTTCAATGCAAACACGTGAATAACAATGGGTGAGATCAGAGAGGACTTTTAATATGTAATTTGGTTATATTTCCGTATGTAGTATTTTAGTATAGTATGTTTTATAACATTCCTCTTTTTTATTTTATTATTTTTTTAAATGACAGTGATTTGACATATGTATTTCTGTGAATATCGTCAGAATTTTATACTTCAATCTCTTGAATGTTTTATTTTCGTTTGTGCATTGGTACCATTTGTGTTCAGGCAGAAGTCTGGACTCCAAAACGCTAAAATTTGGTTTGTTGGTCGAAGTCGAACAAAAAAATTTGGCGTCGGAAATTAAAAGAGAAGAGATTTCAAAAAAAAAAAAAAATTCTGTTGGCTAGATTTTTAATTACACTATTTATGAAGAATTTAAAAAAAAAGCAAATTTCCCCGTTGTTTACGGTAAAAAACCAAGGACTGGCTGTAACGGAGTAGAAGGAAATTTGCAAAAAAGTGGACTTACACCTGCCTGCTGGGGAACTAGACGAGGGAAATACAGACGAGTAAGAGGTAACTTTTCACGACTTGAACTTAAGTTTTCTTTTAACTGAAGTTTTCACTCAGATAATGCACAAATACTTAAAAATCATGCATTTTTATTATTTAGTCCAGTGATTCCCAGTTCTGGAGGTTTTATCTTGCACTGTGATTATTAATCAAGTTTAAAATGTGTTAGGATTGTGGGGGGAAAAAACAACCATTTGTGTACTCCAAGGCCAGAATTCAGTCACACAAGCTACTCCAGACCCAGAATGTCAGTCAGAGTTTGTACCACAAGGGGGCAGCAAGATGCAACAAACGCCAATACGTACGTGTCCCTTCCTTAAAAACGTTACGCATTGCTACCAGTACTTTACGTAGCATTCTTTCCCTTGCCGTTCTTCAGCAGTAGTCAATTTTAAAATGACAAAATTATGGCTGAGAAGCAGGCATTTATGTCTAGACCAGTCTTTAGTCCTTGATCTTTGATTTGAAGCTGATTTCAATTTCAGTTGCTGACAATCAACAGGGGTGATTTTAAGAGTCGATTCCAGGCTATGATCTTCCCAATGTCATATAATATAGTCAATGTAATATTTATATCTTACAGAAGTTTATTTGAGCATTAACCCTACACCCAGAGTTTGTTAAGGGATGTAAACACTGATCGTGCATTGTTAATTAGCTAATCAATTGGATCAAATTGTTCAATCTATGAAGAACGTTTAGGAAACCACTTGGCCCAGGTGACCCGTAAGAACCCTTAAGTGAGCAAACTGAATCACAGTGTAAATGTTTACATCATATTCATACATTTGTCATTATAAATACATTAAAACAACTGAATACTGCTAAAGAACAGCAAAGGAATATTTGCTGTTTAAAGTATTGGTGGCCAAACTTAAGTCTTTCAAGGAAGCATGTAAATATTAAACAACTTGTCTGTGAGCCCTGTTCTCAGCTTTTCTAATCATTAATGCCCTGCTGCTCCATAACCTTGAATGAGGCCTGATGTGTTCTCGCAGATAATTGCTAGAGAGCGATATGTCAACACAGGTCTTGCGTCCAAGAGTGTCAACCCCCGCGTCTTTCGCTAGAGTGAGAGAGCGAGCCATATAAGCACACGCTGTGGCTGATGTAAAAACGGAGAGTGGCAGGTGTGATGATGGGTGGGCAACATCCTTCTAATGGGGATGCTGATTTACTGTCTATTATAGCTCATATCCCCATCACAGCCCACAGGCCAGGCCACCTGCCTTATCACTAGCCATAAAGAACGAGATATGGACCTTACAAGAACAAACTCGAGCAATCAGGACTGATAAATGTTAAACAGCTTTCAGGAAAATGCAATTCTAGACCCCAGGTAGGCCCCGGCTAAAAAAAATAAATGTCTGGATAACTTGTGCATAAAATTATATTTTGAGTAGTAAGACACTTGCAAGAAAAAACTGTAATTTCCTACTCATTCCGAAATGTCTTGGTTTGTATTTAGAGTTTGTATTTATTAAGCTGCAACTCATCTAACTTTTATTTTCTCTCTATTGTACAGTAGCTCTTATTTTTATAATAATATAATAATAATAATAATAATAATATCATCTGCACTTGACGATACCAAATGACAGGTAGATTTGCTCAGGTCTACATTTTGATTTTTTTTTTAGAAGAATGCTCTTTATTTATAAGGGATAAATATAAAGAATAAAAGCTTTTCACTGATTCATGTTTAAATATTTACACTGCAAATATAGCCAACCAGTCATATATGTGAATGGTGAAGTGTAAAAGATATCTTTGCTTTACATGAAATATAATACAAATCTTGTTTGTAGAAGATGAGCTGTCAAACACATTCATGTTAACATTGATCCCAGAATATTTTGGATTGATTTGACAACTGCGGATATAGACATTCTTAGATCTACAGTGAGACATGCAAAACAAGTGCTCTTCTCTGTGTATTAAGGCAGAAGATCCCTCTGCAAATATGTTTTTATGACACTCCTCCAAACTAGTGGCTTCAGGCCTTTCAGATCTTACTCAGTGAGGATCTCCGGGCACTCACTTACAGAGGAGAGATCTTCTGTTTGCTTTCAGTACTGAAAGCAGCAGCTAAACGTTATGCTCATTGTTGGCATTTAATCGTCAACCTAATGTAGTGTCATTTGTAGAAGGATTTTGAGTTGGCCCACTTTGTTAAAGTATAATATGAGAGGATGGACACGTTGGTTTTTGAGGTTATTGCTGACTACTGAAATGTGTAGTAATGGTGTAATATAGCTAATGGTAAATGTAGTTATTGTATTAGTTAAGGGATTGCACTTGGACAGTTTTATGGCACATTTATTCAAATTAATGTTAGTAGAATTGAGGGTAGAAAGAAAGCTTGCTCTCGCACTAATAATCCTTCATAAGACTTGCAAATGAGCGGCAGAAAGGTAACCTCTAATGTTGTTTGAGTATGAAATGGACTCACTGTTCACCACTTGCCGCAAACCTTTGGTGTAACAATGAATTTGTATCGGGTTGTGATTGAAACTTGTTATGTCCCTGGAGCAGGTTCACGTAGTTAAACCAGATACCTAAGTTTGTGGAGATTAGTGGTCTTGTTGAGAATGCATTAATATACTTTTTCACTGTTAATTCTTACAGAGAGATCATATGCACTCTATTAAAAATCATACGGTCTCAGTGCCTCAGTTATAATTTAGAGATATTTTATCATTGAGACAGCATATAATAAATATCCAGTGATATAATTCTACATAGTGCTATTTGCATTTTTATTGTTTTATTCTTTGAATATAGACACGTATATATAATTATGAAATTAAAATCTTTGACTTGTTTTTTGGTAGAAATGTATGAAACAATAGTGAAAACACAGTGAAAGTTTTGTATTTTTTATGCAAGAAGCCCTGTAAAACCCTCACATGTTTACCCATTTCCTTTTCCCATATTGGCACTACATAGTGTTCTTATTGGCGTTAATGTAGATTTTAGTATTAGAGGAGTATGGTCTGATACACTTGATATTTTTTCTGCAATGTTCCTATGTCAATGTCTGGTTTGATTATTGCTTTACAAGTTTTGTATCGTCTGTTTACATCTACTATAGCATACTGACGTGTTGTACAGCTTTGAGATGAAACTGCAAATAAGCTTAGTGATGGCTTTTTCCAGAAATTCCATAAACGTGCTCATTAATCAGGGGATGGCTTCTTTTCACTGCCTGACACTTGAAGCATGAAGCAATAGCCGTGTGTTTACAGAGAGGGAGGTGGCAGGCTTAACAGCAGAGCTTTGGTGCCTTTCAACACCTTTGCCATCAGGTTTTTGAGCTGCTCCCTTGCTGAGCTTGAGAACTACCCTCTGCTTTCCCCAACACTGTGACTGCTTAACTTCTCACAGTCCTTTAATTTGAGGAGTTTTGATGATGCACTACTCATGATTAGAATTCAATGCTTAAAAATAAAAAATAATCTACATTTTGGGGTGAGTTCTTCAAGGATTGTTTTATTGACAAAAATCATGTGGAATATGAACATGGCAAATATTGAGTTTCTTTAGACACCTTTGAGGCGTGTAAAGAGATTTTGAGTTGCTTTGATCTTAATTGATAAATTGTCCCAAATATGCCATGTAACACTGGATTAGGACATATCATGTAGATGTATAGAAATACATCACACATCTCAGAAATTTAGTATTCAAAATTTTCTTATGTAGAACATCCTAAAAAAGTAAATAATTAACCCATCAACATTAGTATTAACATCAACCAGTTAGAGAATACCACAGAAAACAATAGCATGCAAGCAAGGATAACTTTTGGACACCTAAACCTTTGGTGTCTTGACATTTTAAAACACCAGTAAGTGTTACATGCAATAAAAATACAGATATCTTGAGAAAATTAATACTTGTAGTGACCTGCATATGCTGTGGCTGTTATGCCAGACACTTGACCCAGAGATATTTCAGACAGCAGTACCTTGGGCAATGCTATCAAATTGGCTTCGCTAAGTTGCTAATAACCAAGGCTAAATGGCCGTTTGCATTCAACTCTCACCATCGGACAAACAAATTAGCAGTCAAATAAGCTGCAACGTCTGTATAATACGTTAATGTAAAAACACCCCCAAAAAACGATCAAGTAAAGACATGGCCTCAGATGTAAATATATTCATTTCAATATCTTCTTTTAGAAAGGACCACCATAATTGTTACCATTGTGACAGAATAGGAAAATAGTATTCATGAAATCAATATCCATTTCCATATTGCGTGCCACGAATAATACAAGTTTAAGCCCTTGCAGATGGTACCACAGGAAGAGTCCGTTGGTAGTGGTTTTCTCAGGAGAACTCCTCTGAAAACTTGCTAAAAGCCCGTCTGAGGGCACAGGATCCGATCTGCATTGTGCAGATGTGAACGTTTTCCGGTAACTACTCTCACTCCACAGGAGGCTCATGCAAAATTTGCTTAAAGACTGCTATAATGTGATTCCAGCCGTTCAACTGACAAATATTGCATAGGTGTTCGGAAATTGTCATTTGTACGATGAATGTCAGGAGTTTAAGCCAAATTATGAGAAGAAATATTGAATATTAAATCATAATATGGGACAGTGTTGTTGCTAAGGCCGGTTACTCGCACTGAAGGTGATCCAACATGCTTTCAGGTAGTTGCGAAGTCTCAATGCCTAGAATGGAACTGGTGTTCTGTATGTAAGCCTGCATCAGGAACTAGTAAAGTTTTGAATAAGAATATTTATATGCCTGCTAGGTAAAAAACCTTGCGTACATCGTAGGAAACACCTAAGGCCTTGCTCACAAAGCCACGCTTGCTGACCTTTTCCCTACCTTGGTAATGTATTCAACCTTGCAATCAGTTATGCGTGCAGGACACTTTCATAAATTTGTTCATTCATTCATTCATTCATTTTCAGATCGCTGAATCCCTATTGGGGTCCAGTCCGGAGCCTATTCCAGAACTATGGCGAGGTGGGGACCAGCCTTGGAAAGGTACCAACACACCACAGGGCGCACACACACAGCCACACTGTCAATCACGCCTTACGGGGGCCAGTTCAGAGTCAACCTACAGCATATTGCATGCTTTTGGACAACGGGACATGAACACGGGGAGAGCTTGCAAGTTCCACACAGCAGCTAACCATTGCGCCACCGTGCCGCTGGACCCTTAATTGTAGTCTTAATGACTGCACTGTAAAGCATGTTAGCTGATTTGAAGTTCTGTCAGTTCACTTGCCAAACCATAGTGGAATCATTTCTACCAAACGTAATCTACAGTGGTGTGTTAAGAAGCTGCATGCAAATTTGGATCCACTGACATTAACTTATTAAAATGGAGAATTTAAGCTTGTAGCATCCCATTCTTTGTAGTTTTCAAGATGGCCTACATTACAATATGTGCTGTTAATTGACAATAATGAAGAAACCAGTTCAATCAGATTTGTTTAGTAATCGTGTGGGAATATAGAGTGTTTATGGGAATGTGGTCTGCCAGGTGCACTGTTCAGATGTGGTTTCTTTAGGACTTCAACCACATTGTCATTGTACCGTATTCCAGAAAGCGTGGGATCAATTGGCATCATTATTGTTCACATGGGGTGGCGGTACTCACTCGTCCCTTAATTCTTCTGTTCGCAGGATGCTTGTCTGCTTTGGTTCATATACCAGATGTGCAGAGCTTTCATAAAACCTTGCTTTTGTAAAGCAGCGCATGGCTGACATCCAGTATTTTCATGTGAAACAGTCAAATAATACTCGCCACCTGCTGAAGCCTGCAATGTCTGGGATTAGCTTGTGAATTTATTAACCACAAACACACCCCTGTTATCATTTAGTCGAAGCTGATAAATTTCTTACAGTTCCTAAATTGTGTTTTTCAATCCAGATCTCACACATATTTTGCTCTGGGCTACAACACCACTTGTGTTCAAATCTTTAACCTCCCACACTATTGGCAGCATTCTGCCATAATAGACAAGGTGTGATAAAAGACTGCATACTTTAAGTGTAAGACACCTGCATACCTGAGCATGAGCCTTGGGCCTTAAGGCACGCACTGTGTCAATAATATTGCCCTTGGGCTGAACCCTAAATTTTAGTATTTGAGAAGAGAGTGGGCGAAAGTTGGTCTGTGTAACCTCACACTGAGACAGGATAATAAGTATTTACTTTTTTTTCCAGCACTTAAGTAAAAATATTGGATGTGTACTCTTTCAAATTTATACTTTTGCAAGTATTTTAATGATAGTACTTATGTAATCATTACATTACACTTGGCAGATGCTTTTATCTTACTTTTGGGACTTACAGTTGGAAACACATTGAAGCTTGGAACAGTGGAAGTACTAACAGTGGGTACTACGTGGTATGTTTTAAGTGTAGGAGGATGAAGGTATCGTCTGTAAGTTTGAACAGGGGTAGTATAGGATGGGCAGTGATCTAAGAGAGGAAGTGCTCTCTGAAAAGAAGAGTCTTCAGGAAGCTCTTAAAGACAGAAAAGGGACATAATAGTCATGATACGTATCAGTCACAAAATTAATTCCACATGCCTAACGTTATGTAAATCCCCCAAAACAGCTCTGACTCATCAAGGCAGGGACTCAGCCAGACCTCTGAATGTGTCCTTCGGTGTCTGGTGACATAACAATAGCAGCAGATCCTTTAACCCCTGTAGTTTATGAGGTGGTGGCTTCATGGACTGGACCTGCCTTTCTGCACCTCCCAAATGCATATGCACACTGTTTGAAATAGGGCTGGGTATCGCTGCTGATTTCCTGAATCGATTCGATTCCGATTCACAAGGTCATGATCCGATTCAATTCTCGATTCGATTCGATATCGATTTATTTCGAGATTTCTTTGCGTCAATACTAGTTTTGCTTGGTTATAAAATTAGGTCAGACGGTGATTTGAGCGGAGCAGCTTCAGCCATGGCTCTATTTGGTTTCGGTTTCGCCAGTCTCACGTGTTTATAGCTCTCCTTGCGCGGTCGCGAGAAGTAGTGCATAGCCGCAGGAAAAGATCGATCCGACAATTTTTGAATCGATACCGTATTTTCCGAACGAGAATCGATATTGATCAGTGAATCGATTTTTTTGAACCCAGCCCTAGTTTGAAATGGCTGAGGAATATGGAGACCAAGTCAACACCTTGAATTACCTATCTTGAAATTACGATCCGGTTTTTGCAGTATGGCAGTGCACATTATTCTGCTGCAAGTGGCCATTCGGGCAATATCAAATCTGACCTGCATCAATGTTCAGGTGGGCAGCTAACTTTTTCAGCACAACATTTTCAAGAGCATCCTTATTCAGGTTGCCTTTTTTGCTGTTGTGCATCCTTGTCTGTCACAAACAGCATTGAAGTTTCCATAAGTTTGCTGTAGTACTTTGTCCAAGAGATTGGGCCAGACAGGCTATTGCCAGTCCATTTGGAGCTCGACAAAGAAGCTCAGATTTTGGCCCATTTAGCTGTTGCTGCTTAATATAGCCCATATAGACGTCAGATTCGCTGGGGACGCTGGGGACATGTCCCCACCACTTTTTGTCCTGAACATTTTTGTCCCCACCACTTTTTAGAATGTTAACTTAACATTAATGAAGATAAGACTTTGTCCCCAGCACTTTTCAAAATAAACTGCCTGAAAGGTAATCAAGATAATTATAAATGTAATCATAAATCATTCTGTTCACCTTTCAATGACTTTAATGTTCACAAGTTTGACGGGGCGACACGGTGGCACACCTCATAGCAAGAAGGTGCTACAGTACATTTTCCTCCCACAGTCAAAAAGCGCGTGCTGTAGGTCGATTGGTTACTCTAAATTGGCCCCATTGGTGTCAGTGTGAGTGTGTTTGTGTCCAACCCAAGGTTAGTCCATGCCTTGCACTCAGTGTCTCGGGATAGGCACCAGTCCCGCGACCCTGATTGGGATTGAGCAGTTCAGATACAGATAATGAAGTGAACCACAAAGAAATGTGACCTCTGCATGTGACCCATCCGTGAAGGAGCAATGGAAGGTACCTTGCTCATGAGTACCTCAGTGGTAACTTTACTGATTCCTGATTCGAACCTGCAACCTTACTGTTACACCTCCAACTGCCCACTGGATGCATGAATGAACAGCACACTGACACATTGACTTTGTAATAGTATTTAAAAAATAATCTTCATCCTCTATCTTGTTAAGTTGTGTTTAACACTTATTCACTAATTATCCATTAAAGAAATGTATTTTTGGAAAAATAATTTTCCCATTTTTAAAAAATATTTTACATTTTAAATGACTCATTTTAATGTGTTTAGTTAAAAAGTCGTAACTGTTGCTTGTACAGGGCAATTTTACTTGCTCTTTTAAATGTCTGGCTGTGCCTGTGACAGTTGGTTAATGGATTTTCAAGTGAACTCCCACGTCTTAGTCCTACAGGTTACATTTTTTTGCACTGACCCTGTTTTGGGGTGGCTGACTTTCTCAGGTTAACATGATGTTGCTTTAAGAGGTAAAATAGAAGTTGCCTCTTAGCAGGGCCTTGACAGGTTACTGAAAGGTTCACAATAGGCAAAACTGCAAAGTGCAGGTTAAGGAGGGGAAAAAATCACACAAATGTGTCAGTCACCAAGCTAGTTTGCTTTGATAACTTTGGCATATTGTCAGACTCAAGCTATTACAAGGCATGTTTGCAGAGTAAAGAATCCCAAAACATTCCTTATTTGCTTATATATTACAGGATGTTTAAATGAATTAAGTAAAGCTTTAATGCATTTTGTTTGTAAACATAATAGGGTAAATTGTATACGAAGCGTGTTTACTTTGAGAACACGTCATTAGAGCAATGTCTATGGATGTACATTCCTGTCACTAGAGGCTTGATCACCTTTGGCCTTGTTTTCTTAGCTGTCATATACAGTTATATGTTACACGCTTTAATTAGATCAACCAAAAGAAGAGATTCAGAATGTAAATAAATAAAGAATTGCCAGAATTCTTTTTATCTAATCCGTGCATAAAATTTGAATTTATAGATTGAATTCATTAGATTTATAAAAGGGATTATTACATATTAGATCTTTTTTAAGTTATTGCAGGTTGATGTGTATGCCACTGATATTCATTCATTCATTCATTCATTATCCAAACCACTTAAGTCACAGGGACTGAAGCCGCGCAAGGCGGGAACAACCCTGAGCAGGCGCCAACACACTGCAGGACACACACATTCACACCTTACTCACACCTTACGGGTGTTGCCAATTAACCTATATTGCATTCTTTCGGACTGTAAACACGCGAACACGGGGAGAGCATGCAAACTCCACACGGAAAGATCGTATGGCCGACCCGGGGAACGAACCCAGGATCTTCTCGCTGTGAGGCAGCAGCACTAACCACTACCCCACTGTGCCGCCTGCCACTGATATTAGTTTTCGTTAAGCATTTTGAATTTTAGGCTGTTTCAGTTTTGATGTTTTAATAGACATGCATAATTTAATTCTTCTCTGTGAGAAAGTTTTTGCCGTAAATGTCTTTTTCCAGTAAGTGAAAAATGGCCAAATGGTGGCACTGAATCCAAGAGACTTTTTCCCTGCTGAAAACAAACGTTCAAACTTTATTCATCTTTTAAAAACCTGTACGTTATGGTGACTGTCATGACAACAGCACCCAGCCATGACTGGCAACATGAGGATTTTACATACAAGTTTATTAAGCAGCACCCAAAATCAGGAACAGGAACATGAATGGTATTGAAAATAGTCAAAATCTAAAGGAGTTCTCCATCTATATCTCAGATAAAGAATCCTAAAGCCCGCTGGGTTTTGAGGAAGGCTGTTACTTCTCCTTAACTTCTCCATCCCGACAGCAGCAGGGATGGGAGCCTGCCAGCCATAACCCCAGAGATGTGGATTAATGGTGACTTTGCGACTTTCTGTGTCAGCGCTAACAGACAGAATGGCAGACGGGACAGATCATAGCACATGGCACATAAAGCCCAGGATTCCAGGGGGACCCAAGATTTCAGCGGGCTCAAGGACTTGGATGAGTCTCGTACTTGAGACTGAGTTAAGTGTGAGCTGCTATTAAGACTTTGCCTTTTGTTTTTGGTCGTTATTGCTGCAGAGGAACTGTGGTAGACTAAAAGATTATACTGGGATGAGCATCCAGTCTTCATGAGTCTTGACCAGCCAATAAATGCTTTTTTGCAGAAGCGTAAACTTTGTTCTTCATTATCTTTATATATTTTCTTAATATTGGTTTAGGAAGTTTGTTAAAAACATGATATGGGATAAAATATTTTAACTTAATATTAATGATCTTGTGAACCTTTTAGCATCATCATGTTCTCAATTGACACAACCAAAAGCCTAGTAGAATGATGTCATTCTGGGGAACTATAAGATCTGAATTTTGATGGTATGGCAGGTGGTTTAGAAATCTGCAGCCGAATCCCCTTACTTAATTGCATTCCGAATTATATTATTTAAAGGATAAGGTTCCAGATGGTCATTTGGATGAAAAGTTCGCTTTTTAACTTCTCAGCAGCATAGTTTAGAGGAGAAAACTGCATCAGGCCTCATGTAAACATGAAATTCCGAAAACTATTAATTTAATATTTTCTTTTGTCAGTCGAATATAATTAGGTCAACAGAAGCATTTGGGATTTCTAAAAGAAAAAGTTCTGAAGGATATTAATAAAGAAAAATCTGGGGGAAACTAGGTTAATGTTAATGTGTGCCAGAGCCCTACCTTTCTTATATTTTCTACAGTAGGAAACAATGTTAATGCCAGGATGAGTCATGTAGTAAGTGAAAACATGGGTTGCCTTGACTCAGATGATTGATTGGGGTAGAATTACGGAAAACGCGTGTTCCCAGGGGTGGTCCGTTTGTGTTAGACAAGTTATTTCAAGAGCTTAACAATGCATGTGCAACTCCCTAACCCTGTCCTCTCGGTGACAGCCGCGCGCTCATAATGCTACACCGGCTTTGCTCTTTTCACTGTATTTCCACCTACTTATTTTTGAAAAATTCTACCTGAACATAAAAGCATTGTTGTAGACCAAATTGTCCAAGAGGTTTTAAGCTTGTTGTTTTCAAGTAATTGAAGTGAAGTTCTGTTTGAAACTCACTTGTTAACTTTTTCATTTTACATCTGAACTTCGGCCTGTACATATGAGCTTAACATTTTGTAGCTTCCTTTGTCTCACATACCACGTTGCACGGTAGGACTGCAGTCTTTGTCTTACCCTCAGAAATAAAAATGTGCTCTAAGCAGTTCCTGGTATATTCATATTATGAGAAATCCTATCTCACAGATAATGATGTGTTCCTCTTCTACCACCTGCACAGTGTTTAATGAGTTTGAAGGGCAGCTGTGTGTGTGTGTGTGTTCTTGTACTTGCTACTAAATGAGAACCAAAATGAGTTTTTAACCAGCAGAGTGAGGACATTTTTGGGAAGTGAGGACTTTTTCAGTGGTCCTCACTTCTTTAAACTGCTTTTGCAAATCTAAAAGTGTAGAAAGATTAGCTTTTGGTTACTGAGGTCATGTTTAGGGTTAGGTGTAGTATTATTTAGATACAGTAATATAGAAGTCAATGGAGGTCCTCACTACTATATAAGTACAAGGATTGTGTGTGTGTGTGTGTGTGTGTGTGTGTGTGTGAGAGAGAAAAGCCCCAGCATTGCTTTCAATATGGCCATAGATGGCAGTATTTTGCTACTGATTTTACACTATGTTTCTGTGGATATATTTTAAGCCTTATCTTTCAGAACATTTTTATAGTTGTGCTGTTTATTGCTTGGGAAATAACAATGTTAGATTTTTACAATCAGCGAGTTTCTTCCTTATAAAACAATTGCAGGTGCAGCCAAACGAATACACGATATTACAAAGTAGGGCAGGAAAATCCCAGAGATCGATTATAAAAATCTGTATTGCCCCCGAGCATCTGTTTCTGTAATACAGTAGTTTTATTTTTTCTTCTTTTCACAATTGTTCTTATGTTAGTTTGTTTCTCTTGTGGTCTGCATTCTTGTCTTTTTCACATACTTGAATAAAAGTGTTCCTTGAAAGTGTATATTGGTGTCAGTTGCAAAACATCATCTGGACAAAATATGCTATAGCAGTACTAAGATTTTCATACAGATGAAAAAATGTGTAGAGAAGCATAACTGATGAATCACATTGATGTATACACTTGATGGATGGATGGATGGATGGATGGAAAGATTTGGCATTTGTATACAACATATTTTTTTATAACCATAGTTTTTAAAGCAATTAATACAATTTTGTTGCATATACATTTTAATTAAAATTAAGTCATTGCACATTCCTTGTTTGGTTTTTTCATTAACTTCCTATTTTTAATCTCAGATAATTATTTTAATCTATTGATTGTTGTCGAACGCATGATCAGGTAGACGGAAATATAAGGAAAAAGGTTCCGAATTTGCAGTGTTCAAAATCTGGTTATGGAAGTTTTCAATAGTACATTTTTAAATTTGTTTTCAATAATCTAAATGATCAGGTTATACAATTGGTGAAATTATTTTTACATGCAATATGTGGAGAAAATGTAGCAGTTGTTGGTAAATCGTTTATTACTTCTTAAATTTACACTTTGTTCATTTTTCTGCTCTAAATCCAAATATTAAAAGAATATCTTTAAATGATTTCTGCTGAATTTTAAAACAATCCTAACAGTTTTATTAACATGAGCGGTAGTTCATTGGTTCATTTTCATACTAACAAAATGGTCTTCACCCCTATTTGCTGAGTTATTGAGGATTTGTTGACAAGCTCTTCCTCAACAAATTGTATTTGGCCAACAGTATATTTCACTGATGTCTTTTGCCACAGCCTGGGCCAAGGTCGGTTTTATATTCTACTGAAATCATAAAATGACACTCGAGATAAACAGAATGTTTACTCTCCCCGTGTGAGCTGAGGCAGATATGTAAATTTAGCCTTATTCTTTCATCAAATTTGCATTTGCCCTCTTAACCAAACACTATAGGGCTCCAATTCAAACAACTTTAATGATGGCCGCCCCTTTATGACCGATTGCCGTATCAGGGGAAGAGGGAAGAGCAATTTAGATTGGAATGAATTGAGAAAAGCGCCCCAGCTATCACCTACTGACTGACAATAATTGGATCAAGTTTGCCGTGTTTTGCTGCTCTAGTGGCCGACTGGTGATCGTCTGCCTTTTTTGCCTATTTATCGCTTGCCTTTTATCTGCCACTTGCAGACCTTTCCATGGGTGCCATTCTGGGCCCCGCTGATCAAACAACTTTTTAATAAGACTGAACGGCAGCTTCACAGCCTGTGGAAGGACTCTCACTGTGGAACACTGGGAATGCAGGGATGAATATCAATGAAGACACACATGCACAGACTGTTTTAACACAGTTATCCTCAGAGGTTGTGTGGCGTTACTTTGCAGTAGATGTACGTATCCATTCGTGATTTTCTGACGTCTTTGAATGCTGCACGTTGCTTATTTCCAGCAAGCACCTGCTTCTGAGTCTAAACGTGTTCACGTAATTTTTGATTTTGAGGAATAATAATTCAAATGCATTAATTTCTTTGCCCGTCTAAAAAGAGTTGAAGCATTGTAGGCGAGTTTGGGGTACTTTTTAATACTTTATTAGAGGATGCTATGGAGCTATGGGCCAAGTAGGAGGTCAGCGAGTGTTTTTCATGCCCTGTCCTTGTGCTGAATATTGATGCCTCCCAGGTCCTCGCGAGCTGGGCAGCTGCTTGGGTTAGCGCAGCCATTGAGAAGTTAACAAGCTCAAAACAAAACAAGTGACAAAAAGCCACAAAAGCGAGGGGGCTGGGAGAGCGAACACGAGCTTCAGAGCCTCTGTGTTTAAGGAGCATCCCCCTGTTCCCTGTGTCCGCCTGCATGGCTGCGGAGGCAAAAAGACGGCGGTGGTGTGGGCCTTTGCTAGGTGACTGAGGGTTCGTGGTCTGGAATGTGGCTTCCATTAGATCTGTGATTCTCCCATTGCATGTGCCCCAACTTTAGAGCATTTCGCTCATTTCTCTTACTTTCGCAGACTGGCCTGTGTTATGTTTTACAATCAGGGATTGAGGGGGGAGAAAAAAGTGGAAACAAATAAGCCCAGTCTCTCTTTTCACCAAAAAATCAAAGCATTTTTTCCTGTCAGCCTGTCAAATCGCTATCTAATTGTAGCAGAGGTTGTTGGGGGAGTGGATATCTGCCTTTCTCTCTGGCTGGCTGCTGGCGGCCCTGCCATTCACAAAGCCAGGGGATGCCACACACATTCTGTTTGTTCTACATGAGCAAACAGATTGTAAACTGGCTGATAATTTTTGTACTGACAATGTCATTTACGGCTGTCAGGCTTTTGTCTCCTCTGTTTGCTTTATTCAAATATGAACCGAGTGGACCTCCCCTCCGCCGCTCTCGTCTGCATTAAAATCACATCAATTCACTTCCATTTCGTCTTATCTGAAATTCATTGGAGGCAATCACTTGGTTGAATGCTCCGGCGTTTCCATGGAGACCAAAGGTCCCGCACGGACTTCAGAAGGATTAGGAACTTGTAAGATTTAAGTCGTGAAGTACACACTTGCTTTGTCGCCACTTCTTTTGATATCGAGTTGAGAGAATTGGCCTTTTGTGCTTTGATTTAGGGAGAAAAATAGGTATTGATTCTTATGACCTGTTGCTCACAGAAGATGATAAATGTTGGGCTTGCTACTTTTTTCCCCATGTTTTGTGACATTGTTTCGCGTGGAAAAGACGTTTCAACATTGTGGGTTGTGTTTCGCTTCTTCGGTATTCATCTGCGTTAACTGCTTGTGGTCATCTGAAATTTATGCTCCGTTCCTGCGCCGCTCTTAGTGGCATGTCAGGCGGCGATCTTCGTGCCGCAACTATGACAGTCGTAGTGGCATGCGGTGGTGGCTGCCTTGATGGCATCGCTTTTCCACCGGGCCCAGGACAATAAATCCCGCTCACCGGGGCTCGCTCCGGGGGCCTCGTCCCCGACTCGCTGCTCCTCACCCAGGCATGCCCCCTTTGTTCTTGCAGAGGTCAGGGCAGGCTAGTGTTGAGTTATTCACATCCCAACTGTCTGTCTGGAAACTCCTGCAGATGTTACTATGCTCCTCTTTTCATTCTCCCCAGCTCCACTTTCTTTCTCCCCTCCTTCGCTTGTGCTGCCAGGGCATTTGCCGAGCCAGTTTTTAAAGCTCTGGAAGGGGGTGTAAATGTAGCCTGTGGAGAAAAAAAAAGACAGCAAGGCGAGGCTCCTGCGCTTCTTTTATTTGTCGCCAGCCAAAAGTACAAAGTAAACAGGGGGAAGTAAATGGATTCATTTTTAGTTGTGGTGGGGCATTTTGTGTGCAGCCGTAGGCTGCTGCTTTTTTGTCTGTCTTTACCATCAATGCTAACATCTATTATCCCTCTTTGTTGGAAGTGACAAGCATTGCTTTTTCTTTTTTTCGACCTTTAATGTGTTCAAAATATTTTTGCTAAGCACAGGAACAAAGAGTCGACTTTGAATGTTCTAATTATCGAATTTGAATACTTAATGCGTATAAGAACTTTTCTGTTCCTGTAGTTTAGTTTGTAATACAGCAACTAAATCCCTTATTCCGCCACAGGATGTTAACAAGGACTGTGAGACCAAGCCAAAATTAAAGGCATTTAATGTAAACCCAATAACTACGAAATACACCTACAAACCAGTTAGTAGTCCACTGGTGAGGTCAAATCACAAAGAATATTTGGAATATTCCTTCATGAGATGTTTTTTTTTTTTTTTTCCTCTTTCCTTGTGGCTATTAAATCATCAGTTTGTAGGTCCTATCAGTAGAAATGCAAAGTCTGCAGTGCCAAGCATCTCGTCAATGGGTCAACAGTTTTAATGCACCTGCAACATTTTCTGAAATTTGAGGAGTAAACACAAGTGGCCTCAAATGACATGCCATTACCAGGAGCATCTAAACAATCGATTGACATTTGCAACTTGCTATTTACCGTGTTGTTTGTGCCTTTGACTATCTGTCACATTATTTCAACCTTAAAAGTATTACATTGAAATGCATAGTGGGAATGTGTGGGAGAAATGAGCTTAACCTTTCTAGATGTATTCATGATGCAGGAATAATCATAAATACGTGAGTTTATATTTCAAATGTGTTAACGTAAGTTTTATTTGTATGTTTTAAATATTGTAAGATTTTACAGTTTAAACAGTTTCCATTGTTGTGTGGTTATTTTAAATGAATGAACTACAGTTCATTTTTATCAACCTGAATAAATAAAAATAAGATCTGGCTTCCAGGGTTAGCTGGGTTTTACTTGCATAATGTTCTTTTTATGATTTATTTAGATTTTTTTGTGTGTATTTAAATTGGGTAATTGTGTTTTTTGTTTGATTTTAAAAGACATCATGGAATGAACTGAATATAAAATGATATATAACATAATAACAAGGGTGGTGACTACATTAGGCATTAAATAGCTGCAGGATTAGAAAATGACAACTCTATCATTAGACCACCACACAGAAGCTGATTGTGGCTTGAAACGTGCAGAAGCAATGAACCCAAGTTACATCCTGTCCAACTTCTCTCTCTATTTCTCAAGAAGGAACTTACTCAGCCTTGAACGTGGTGTAGCTCACAAAGACCCGTCTCTGAAAAGCTCAGGACCAGGTCCTGCCCATGCCTGTTGGGATGATATTCTATGGGAAGAGGATTATTCCCAAATACCAGTCCTAGGTTAACAAAGAGAACTGATGATGGCAAATTAGACTCTGGCTTTTGTGCAGAAAAAACAGCCGGGATGAAACCTTACTTCTAAGATCCGTCTAACCTGGTGGTCTTGAATTTGTAATAATGTAGTTTTTTAAGTTTCCTGTTGTTAATACGTCTTGCATAAGACCAAAGACTAGTATTAATGAATCACCAATTGACTGCCTTTTTTGATGTGCCAGAACTTTTATCTGTTGGCAGTAATTACTCAAACTTATTTTGATATTCTTTGATATCAAATGAACAGAAATTTGTGCAGTTTGAGGTCCTGAAGGGTCAGACAAATTAACAACAACAAAAGCACAGAAACACTGTTCATAGGATTATAGAAAAAACATTTTTAGGTTTGATTATTATATAACATGCTTTATTTCCCATATTGTAGTTACTCTTTTTGAATTTTGCATTATCTTCTTTCATAAGTCTTCTTTAAATGAGACAATTTGGTTCATTTACTTCGAAATTGACACTATTTAAACTTTACAGCTTAGAAGTGTAATCATCCTGAATATAGTTGTCCTACAAGGTCTGTAATATCGCATTTTCCTTTGATGTTCCAAGGCAACCTGGAAATTATTGCACCACACGCGCTAATCCAGCCGCATCAATCATTGCTGGATGTGAATCACCCATGAATTCCAAACAGACTGTTTTCATTTATGTGAAACCTTGTCAAAAATAAGAGACTGAAGAGACCCCGAAACGCACTTGAGAAATGTAGAGACAGCTGTGAACTGTGCCGTGAGTGTTGAGTTTATGATGTCTGCTTAAACTAACAACGGAGGACCATACAGAGTTGCTGCAGCTGAACAGCACCTACAGGCAGCAGCTCACTTTGAAATGCACCTGCGTTATGCGACGCTGTGGAGGTGCGAAATGATTTGCGGTTTGACAAAATGGGTTAATATTAAAACGCTGCAGAATAATAATACTCATCTAAAATCAGATCATATTATTTGGCACAAATTATGTCAGAAAACAGGTGAGCATTTTCCTGACACTATTGTGTGTTGTTCTGGGGAAGGGGACTGACCTAAGCAAACAGGTGTATTTTAGGTATTATCTATATAATTATTTATCTATTTTTAGCTCGTTATATGCTTAGAAGTAGAGTCCTAACCCCACAGATAACGGACATATTTTTGGATGTATTTTGCTTCATAACAAAATCAGTGTAAAAGAGGACCACGGCTTTATTGCTAAGAGTAGAGTTTGTGCTTCCATACACTATACACTATTTGTTGTTGAATTTTAATCTCATTACAGCTAATAGCTCTACATGTACACCGAGACACATCTTCACTAATGGCTGATAGTGATACCCCATGCAGCAGGGAAAGGCCCACCTCAGTGTGTGCCAGGGAGCTTAGAAGCTGCTTTAGGGGAGGGGAGAGCTTAAATTTGTGAGTTTTTAAGAATCAAACTGGGATTGGGAGAACAAAGGCTATGGCTTAAATGGTGTCACTACAATAGAGCTTCACCATCTTCCTATTAACTCTGTTAAGTTGTTTTAGATTTTAGATTACACGTATTGAGGTGTGTACAAGCAGAGAATGAATCTGCACGTTCACGGTGTATATATAAACAGTTCGTGGTCAAATGAAGAGACTGCGTTATCACAACAGCTGAAACGAATGAGTTAAAATATCCCTATGTGCCTCTTCAGAAAGAGGGAGCCGGGTGCATTGGCAACGGCGCGTTCTCGTTTTCATGTCGCCACATGAGCCTCCGGTCGGAACATCTGCACTTCTTTTGGTAGAGAAAGAAGAATCTGTACACAGCTGAACATGTAAATGGCATGTTGGTTTTGGGTCTAGGTGGAGGTCTGGCGTACGTCTCCTCGTCACTCAGAGCATCTCATGCATAACAAGCCTCATTCATTAGCAGGAGCGAGCATTCATTGTTTTTGAGAACGTGTCCATTTTGATAGGATTAGCAGCGTAGCGCAGTGTTGATGCAGTTTTCGTTTACTAAACATAGCTTTCGTTGCATTCAATAGGACTGAGGGTATGAAAGTGCAGTATGGCCACCCATGTTTTTAAGGTTGCTGGATAGAGTGTAAACTGTTGCTAAACGTTGTGGGAGTCCCTGCTTAAATAAAAAAAAACACTGTGGAGGTTACGGAGTCTAAAATGACGTATGTGTCTTTCACATATGGCTATGAGGTGTCTCTTTTTTAAAACAATCATGCGTTAATCAGAATATCAGTGATTTTTTGATGTAGTTGTGTAGAAGAAATATGTGACCCTCCACGGCAAAACCAGTCGCTTGTCGCAACGGAGGTTTCCGAGAAAAACGAGCGTTTATGTTGCGTGGGGTAAAATTTTGGATTTTTTGTTTTTAGTGTTTTGAAACAGTGGAAGGTCTATACTGTACTGTTGTGAATAAATTTCACTGAAAAACTTACCCTTTCCATCCTAAAAACGTGACTTTCTTGAGGTGAGGAATTCAATTCCAGCAGAATGTTAAAAGTTTCTGTTTTGACCGCTCTACTTCAATATTTACGGTAAATCCACTGGTTGAGTAGCGTGAAGATATTCCTCCGGAATCCATCTTCGTCTCCAGAGTTCAGTTAACCTAACGCAGGTAGGCTATCCGTGTGGCTGTGAATGCAGCGTAGGCTAGCGTAAATGCAAACGTAGCCGCGACCGCACCAAGCGTCTGTGAGTGCTACGGCGATAGTCAACTTCAAAGGCAGATTTCTCCGTTTCTCACTTGGTGTGACAGGAGAAACCCGACTCCTTTGAATGTTGATATCTCAGTCATATGTCGTCCCATTCATTCCATATAGGTATCGTTTTGAAGCTTGTTTACGCCCTTTTATGAAAACATAATAACTCAATTTTGAAAATTTGCGACAAGCGACTGGTTTTGTCGTGGAGGGTCACATATATGAATCAGTACCACATTCACCATTTAGGGTCATCTTTTTTTTTATTTATCAAAAACAGATGTAGATGATACGTAGTGTGTACTCCTTGTGACGCCAAGCTGTGAGGACAGAATTGAGCCTCTCTTGTGGGTCTTGTCCCAATGGTTCTTTTGTATGCGAAGCAGGCTACTTTATCTTGTTGAACTGCAGGAGGGCACAGAGGATCAGCTCAGAAAGAGGCTACCCTGCTGTGCTGTATGTCCCGGTTAGGCCACCATCCTTTTTGAGCCCATTGTGACTAGTCAAAATCTCAGCGTGTTTGCCCTGGTCACAATTGCTAATTTGGTTATAATCATGATCACTCCCTAACCGAGAATAATAGGACGGTGTCAAGTAATAAAAGTGGTGATGAGACAGCTTTACCATTTGGCAGTGCATCAATGGCCATTTTTACTTTGAGGGGCTGGCCCTTTATGCAAAGGACATCTTGGCACCCCGTCGTGCAGGGCGGAGAAGCGTAAAAAAGCCCCTCAAAGAATTTGAAAACTTGATCAGTCCTCAAATCGAGCTCATGTCTTCTCCTTTGGAGTTCCACAATACGTTTTTTGAATCATGGAATGTTGGATTACTCTGCTAGGACTGTTTGTACAAGTTGGCAGTATTGTTGCAATCGCAAGCTTATCCTTCGAGCATTCATTCCCTCCATGGTAATCTTAATCTCACATACAGAGAACAAAACTGAAATAAATCATAACTAATGAGTGCACATGGATTGTGAAGACATGACGTGATGGTGCAGCATTGCTGGCAGCTTTGCAGGAGAATCTACCAATCTGACAATAGAATAGGGTCATAGTGCTCTCAGCAGGACATGACTGAAAGTTTTGTCTAGAGCTGATTTACTGAATATGATTTAAATAGTTTTCAGGTTTCAGTGCAATGAAAATGTAATATTAAAAGAAAACTGGTAGTTATGTGTTGCTGGTTGTATGTGGTATATTAATACAGTATAAATTTGTAGTACATTCTTTAAATTATAGATTATGTAAATTAACCAGTTCCTCAGTTTCATATGAATGCAAAAATGAAAGCAATGTGATTTTGAAGAAAAAATAATGTGGAATATTTTTTTTTTAAAGAACTAATGCAATATAATTGATCTGGTCAATCTGTCTTATCTATCTACATATCTATATTTATATAATGTACATACAAAATAATTTGGGAGTTTTGAAGATAAATGTTCTATAACACACACACGCGCACACACACAATCCCGCACAATAGCTTTAAATGCAGCTTTCAGCTCTCTCGTCTGCAGATTTGTGTCGGATCAATATTTTGTCCAAGCCTCATCGCCTCTCTGTTTACTTTGGCTAGTGCTGCCCGGTGTGCTGAGTCCCCAGTCTCTGTTTGGACATGTGACTGTGTAATAATGACAGGTAGGCGAACTAATAGGCAAAGCAATATCTGCAGTCTGACCCCATGTGCCTTCCCCTAATTGATCGATTGATTAGCATGAGACTCATCCTTAGGAGAGTGACCTGACCTGCTCATCACTCATCTGTGTCTTATCCAGCCGCTTGAGGAAGGACAGAAACACACAATGTGCTGATGCATTTTTAAATTTAAATGTTAGAGGAGCACAATATGCATGAATATAAGGGGGGACAAAAAGATCTTTTTCTTAATTCTTCTCATTATTTTAACGGCTAGTTTATTTTGGTGAATGTGTCCAACAGCTTGAGTCTGTGCTCTGTGTACTTTTGCATCTCTGTTTTCCTGAAGGGCATCTTTATGAGTTGCCCTTCTTCCTGTCCTTCTTTCTACTTCCCCGAGCACCCTCACATCCCGACCCAGATTCACACCGGCCCGTCTGGAGCACTCTGCTTCGTGGCCTATATGTACACTTGGCCGAGCTATGTAAACGTCCACATGTGGATGTCAATCTTTTCCATATTTGCCATGAGCTTTATCAGGCCTCGATTAGTTTCCAGAGCAAATTTGGAGGGTAAGAAAACATCTGCAGCACGCCACGTGTAAGCCAACAGCCCGGGCCGTGCCATGTCACCGAATATTTACAAGGCTGGCGGCTTTGTTGTGCTAAACATCAGCCTACTGGGCATTTAGTTGATCTACAAGAATTTGTAGTCTTTTAAATGCCCACGTTAGACATCTGAACAATGTATTTTAATGTTCAAGATGCACCTACCTATGTATGCGTCTATTATGTGATATGATAACTTACAATACTGAGGTTTTCCTTATCAAATTTTAATTGAATCTAATTAATATTTGATTGATTACAATTATATTAATATTTACATATTTTTATGTGTATATTTTGAGCACATTATGAGGGATGCATCAGGGGTTTGTCTTGTCTGCTTTTTGATATTCGAACAACTTTTGATGGACTTTTTTGATATCATCGTTAAGTTAGCCGTTAGCACAGTTACCATATGTCGTCACTCGTATGTTGCACCATGTTGAAGGCTTCGCCAGAAACTGTGAGAGAATTTGCCACCAGCGCTGACTAACGGCCAAATCTGACTTTGGAGCCAGACAGAATTTTGAATACACGTTTAACTACATTGACTGGAAGTGGAATTTAGTAACGAGAACAGTGATGCTTTCGTTTGTACGTTCAGAGGGGCGGGGCGTAATTGCATAATTGCGGTGATGCATTGGTGGACTGCTGTTCCTGCGTTACTCCTACACGCTTGATAGTCAGTTAATCGGTTGTTGTATCATCCGTAGCTTCACATAAGTTACGTCCAGATCATGTCACATCTGCTCATTTCAATTTAAATGGAGCAGCAACAACGTGTTTCACGCAATGAAACGATGATGAATGACATAATGGCAAAATAACGTAAGCAACGAACCGATTAATAAATAAGTTATTTTAATAATTTATTATATCGATTAGTCAATAGGCCAGGACCTTCTCGCTGTGAGGTGACAGCACTAACCGCTACACCACCGTGCCGCCCCTATATATATATATATATATATATATATTTATTACAATAGTCTTATATTATACAGTGTAACCGATATGCAATGTATAATTGTAATAAAAGATATTTGGCCAATTATCTTTATTCTTGTTGAATTACCTGACAGTAGTTTTATTCTGTCGTCATAACACCATCCTGTATAACAGATCTAATGGATCTTTTCTATCGTGTTTCGAAACTCTCTGTCGTGTTGCTCTCTGCTTTGTGGACCATTCCCAACTCTCAGGCCTGGGTCGATGCCATGGCAACAATGGAAGCTCCGGGAGCTCGGTGCAATAATGCTGCTCGGATCGGGCAGCGATTCCCGTATTGACCACGCTGGGGAAAGATTAAATGCTGGTGACATTTCAGAGGTGAAATTTGCAATTTCCACAAATATGAGTCGGCCGAAACGCGGCATGACAGCACATAAAATCAATACAAATAACCTGAATCCCTAATACCTTGATCCCTGTTAGTAGAGGGATGCATTACAACTAAGGCAGTGGGAGTGGGAGCAACAGCCGAGGAGCTGATCCCTGATTCCTATCGACTGGCTCCAGGCCAAACACTGCCGCAATAACAATTAGGTGCCCAAGTTTGCCAGTTCTGTCCTCCAGCAGCACCGCACGCCCCTCCGCAGGCCGAGGGGAGAGAGTTGACAACAGTGTGGTTTAGTTTACCTGCATCACACCAGTACTTTGGAAACCAAAACTTGCTTTTCATGGACTTTTGTCTGGAACAGAACTTCTTCCGCATCACTCTTCCACACACGCTGGCAGTGTGTGTGGAGGGTCCAGCGTTTGAGTGATGTGTTTTTCTTCACCGTCTCACTCTCTAACGAGACGGACGGAATAATTCAGGGTGTCGAAGCTTTTCTGTCAGGAGGTATTAATGCTTTATTGTGGGAGGGTGCACGGGTGGAATGTGATGATGGCACAATCTTAATCTGTGTCTTTCACAAACTGCTCTTTCCCCGTGTGGTCAAGGAATCCTGACCCTCGCAGGTGACCCGGCACAGAGTGTGTGTTACTTATGATCGAGTGTGTGAGTGTGTGTGTGAGACAGAGAGAAACAGGTTCGTAGAAGAGGACAGGTCCAGACTTCTCCCCCTCCTGTGACTCTGTTTGCAGTGTGTGTGTGTGTGTGTTGGTTTTAAAAAGCAGGCAGGAGTAAAAGCAGAGCCATCATCATTACGCTGAGAGGTTGAGCCTCACTGCCGTAATGTGTGTGCTGAGTTGCTCCGTCTGTTTGTAAGGCCCTCAGCAGAAGTGTGGCGCTTGTTGACATTCTCCATATAATATTGTTTGAATTTTTCATCAAGATCCCCGCCTCTGTTACAAGAGCCCTTTTGTTTCCAGCTTGTTTGTACATTCTTCGTGTGTGTGTGTGTGTGTGTGTGAGAGAGAGAGCGAGAGGGAGACACAGAAGAGTGAGAGTGTGTGTGTATCTGTTTGCATGCATCTGTGTGTGTGTGTGTGCGCGTGTGTGTACATGTCCGTGTGTTTGTGTGCATTATTTTAACCTAAACTCCAAAAAGTCATTCTGTTTTTTTAAAGAAGCACGGAAGGTCACAAGGAGCCCAGCTGCATCACTACTCAACCCCAGCTATCACACACACACACACGTCTTTTGGCTGGCACCTATTGTGCACCGGACCCTGACGTGGCCTTGAATGCAGGTCACCGCAGGTTACTGACAAAGGCGTGTGAATAGCAGGGTGTCTGAATGGGGAGGGTGATGCGCACCGTTAGGAACAAACCTTCTTCTCTCCGTGCTGCTACCGCCATTAAAAACAGCTGGGCCAGACATTCACCCCCTTTTCATCGCTGTGGAAGTTAGTTTTCTCTTTGTGTCGCCTTTGTGCCAGACCGTGCTTGTCCCTTTGTCACACTGTCAGCGTCCGAATTGTAAAATGAGTTCATCTTCGATTCAGAGTCTGTCCCGTTGTACCTCCTGAGTCATAAATCAAGAAATGCTCAAAGTCGCCTCTGGTTAGTGCTAGGCTTTAGGTGGTGTAGCAGGTGCCAGACTCAGTTTACGTCCCCAACGTTTCATGTTCTTAATTTTTGGTGTTTTTGTGTTGAGTACAAAAATGACTTAACCACGCTGTCGTGAGGGTGTTTATTTAGAATGATATTTTTGGAGCGTGTGCTTTAGATGATCTGTAATGTTTGTTATAAATAAAAAGCCAATTGTTGGTGAGATGAATATTTTAAATTCTGTTGGTATCAAATGATATACATAGAATACTGTGCAAAAGCCTTGAGTCACCCTCATTTCTTGATATTTGGCTTCCTAGGAGCCAGACTTGCTTGCTTGTATGTTAGCACACAGTGCACCACAACGAAATATGACACGGCTGTGAAGGAGCAGACCAAATGGTCCTTGGATTCGAACCGGCGTCCTTCTGATCACGGGGGCGAACACCCTAACCGTTACGCTATCAGCTGCCCCTATTTTCTCATTTCTCGTCACTTCCCCAGCAAAATATAAAATATAAATAAATAAGGGGTGGCTCAAGACTTTTGCACAGTACCATATCTATGGATAAATCAGCATCTATGCAGTGTTGGCCTTTTCAGGCGTCTGAAGACAGTTTTAAATTGTCATCTCACACAGTGGGTGCTGAACTTCACTCACAGTGGACTGCGTCTGTGTGTTAATGAATTTGTAGTGTGTGTGCGTTCTCATTGGGGTTAATGGAAGGGGATCTTGGCGGCTCATCTCAGTGGCACGGCCCACTCTTTCAAGCCCGCTCTCCGTGGATGTTTCCGGAAGAAATCCTTTAGTCGGCATGTTGTCTCTCCGCCTCCCTGCATTGTTCTCCGCTCTCCAGGGGCCCCTCTCGCTTTATCTGGTGCCAATTCTGTGTGCAGCTCCACCCGCCCTATCTGAATGTCTGCTGTATGGGTGGGTTATCTTATCGCCGGTGTCATCTCTTTATCAGCATCATCCCGACCCCCGACCGACCGGCTCGTCGCTCAGCCTGCCTGCCCCAGTGCCTCGGTGTCCCTCAGCCACACACACACACACAGACAACGTTTCTCCTCTCACACTCGGTCCCCATGGATTACGCTGAGATTAGATCCATCAACTCATACAAAACTCTGAGGGTCTTTCTGAATGTACACATAATGTTTATTATTCATACACGTTCAGAATGGATCAGCGTTTACATTATGGGATGCTCATACCTTCTGTGCACTTGAATCTTTGGGGCTTGTGGAATTTATTTGATCACATTTGAAGTCTTTGAGGGTATCACAGGTGGACTTGACAAGGTGCTTCTCATTTTGCTGATCTGCTCATTGACTGTTAATGTAAAGAATTGTCTATATTTGATACATTTGGGGCAGTTGGTTTGGTAACAGGGAGTTCGCCACGTGATCCGGAAGGTTGCCGGTTCCAATCCCAGACCGGTAATAGTACCACTGAGGTACTCACGAGCAAGGTATCGTCCCTAAGCACCGCTCCTGACTGCCGTCTACCGTTCCTTCACGGATGGGTCAAATGCAGCGGTTTGCTCGTGGTGCACTATGTGCTGTGCTGTGGTGTGTTCACTATGACAAATAATGATTCACGTTTTGACTCACTGTATAATAATTAATACATAATTCGTTTATTTTCAAGATTATTCAAGATTATTGCTACTTAAGAAGTACATAAAGAGTAATTTAAAATATTTGACATTATGAAAGTTAGCAAAAAGGCAAAGAAAGCAAAGAATATTATCAGAACAGTAAATGGCGTCATTAATTAGCTCTAAATATTTTCCTGCTTGACCAGCCTCAACCAATTTACTGTAAATGCATTTTACAGCAAATGTGTATTATTACTTACACTGTTATGTTTCCCCCAGTTCAAATGTTTTAATGCCGTTTAATCATCGTTACTTATCAGGCCTTTATCAGGCTCTTCCTGTAGTCCAAACCCCCAAGTTTTACTGTTCACTTCCCCACTGTAAGCAAGGTAAAGAAGGATTAAAAGAGCGAGCTCCTACCTTTCCTCACCACTGAGCTACACCTGTCATCAGCCAACACCCCCTCACACTGTTCCTCTCATTGCTGGAAGTGAATAAAATGGGATCAAACACGCTCGCGTGAGCCGTTGCTGGAGAGGACGAGACCAATCTATCACCTGCTTGCACAAGCCTTAGCTGCATGTTTTACAGGGTGATTTTTTACAGGGTCCAGATGTCATCTGTAAATGTTTAGTATAAATATAACTGCTCTTTTTCCAACCTTTTTACTTGTTTGTTAATTCTACACTTAACCGCAATGAATGGTAGCAGTTGGGGCAGAAATTGTGCTCGTGGAAGGGTAATGATGATGAAAATTGTAAATATCCAAAGAATCATACGTTGGAAAATACCTTTGTTCTTATTGAATATGTTGTGGTGTAACAGTGTAAAAACTCCATAATAATATGAACCTTCAAAAAATTATATTACAATTGAAAACTCATACAAACCTGGAAAAGGTCATAAACTTTCCTAATTCAGTTGATAAATTGTAAGAAATTCTACATCTTAAGAATTCTATGAGCTTGAAATAAACAGTGAATAAAATAGTGAATAAAATGTATTACTTGTATTGCGCAATTGCTTAATGTGAAATAATAAATCAAATAATAGAATAGAACTACTAGTGTACTACAGTTACTCTTTCCCCATACCTTGAATAGTGAATAGTGTGAAAATAATTTGACGAAAAACCTTTTTACCATCTTAAGAGCATTTCAGGAAATTTTGTCTGACTTTTGTCCTGCCACATCTACAAATAGGCTCTACTCACCTGTGATAAAATCTCACTGTGAACTGATTCCTTCCTTTAAGAAGTGTAAGGTGGTGATCTAAATGCCGTTCTTCAGGGTATAACTAAAACCACCTCAGATTTAAAACTTATCAGTGAAATCTTGCGTGATTTCCTGTGTAACTATGATCTACAGACACTTCTCAAACCTACAACTTTCTTGAATATGATCATTGTTAACACAGTACATTTTTTCACTTTTCTCCGCAGGCATTATAGGTGTGGTGGCAGACAAAAGAGCTAAAGGTGAAAGCAGAGTCTTCTGAAGACACATTTGCCCTCTTTACGTAGTGCTTTATGTCTGCCACATCAAAAAGAGCTATTGAAGAGAGCATTGTCCTCCTCCATGCTTTCATGGCCTGCCTTATCACTGCTAACTCTCCTTGATTAGCTCGGTTTCAGGGACAATGGCAGACATCTTATGAAGGCCACACAATGCTCCGGTTATAACACTGTTGCCTCAAGTCCTTATGGAGTGGCTTGCAGTGAAGCAGTTGATCCTGATCCCAAACTCTTTGTAGATTGCTGTAGAATCATTGTACAAAATATAGTTTAATTTCAACTTGCAGCAGTATCTTTGAATGGTTTTAGTTATTGTCTAAAGGAATTTGGTGTTTAAACTAAACATACTGAAGTTTATTGTACTCCATAATTTCAGTAAACTATATCTATACAATTTTAACAACATATCTTAAATGCTGTAGGCCAATTTCCCAGTCTAAGATTAAGCCTAGTCCTAGACTAACTGCCTTTCAGTGGTACATCTCTATTGGCACTGCAACTTAGTCCAAGGCTAGGCTTAATCCATGTCCTATAAATGGACTTAAGTGAACAATTAAAGGACTAAATTCAAACATTCTTAGCCTAATATAAGTAACCATAAATGAGCTCTTTTTAAATTGATTTTTGTTGCCAAATCAGGAGTTTTGATCTCATACATTTTTCTTTCCTATTAATTTTTTCCTTCGTGCTATCTCTCACTCTCAACAGTTTAATTTTCCCTTGTGATTTTGTGAAGTGTTTTCCATAAAAGACTTTGTCATCATCCCACTTATAAACAAACCACGACTCACTCAATTGCTGGCAGTTAACAGGGAGGTGAATGGAGCACAAACATTAATATCAGAACAATAAAAGGACCGTCTGCCTGACTTGCAGTGCACCATGCAGAAAATTAAAAAACGGAATGAAGTGTTCTCATAATGAAGGCTTTCCATGCCCTTGTTTTCCAGGGGACAAGTATATTGCAGCTTTTGTTCCTGTTATCGCATTTGTCATTCATATGACGAGCACAAAGTGTTTAGCCGATTGTGTCTTCATATCTGCTGATTACATTATCAGAAGAAAGGCCCACTTCCTACTGCCATACTGCATAGATAACCATTGAATGACATTGAAAATCGTGAGGTTAAATGGTGTCTTAACGTCGTTCCCCTTGGACATATTAACGTCATGTTTGTCATGATGGAGAATGATGGATAATAGCTCATTAATAAGAGTGGGAAGCATGCGGCATACATTTGCAAGTTATTATAAAATGAGAACATGACTAGGCATTATTTGACACGGATTTAATCTGATCACTTGGATAATGTTACTTTTTATTATAGAGTTACAATAGTGTTTCTGAGAACCTGAGAATTGTTGACAGCTACTGGTAGACAGTGAATTAGACAAAACTGAAAGACGCAAATATGGGGTTATGTTTTTTGTGCCATTTCTTCTATTTTCTCTATCATAAAGTGCATTCCTCAAGAAAATAATCCTCCATCTGAAATGATGTTCTTAAAAACAATCAGCCAAAGGAAAGGGGAAAAAAAGAAGACAGACAAAGTTAGTGATGTCATTCATGTACCACAATAGCTCATAATTTTTTATTTACTACAGTTTTAATTTTATTTTTTACTATCAGCTTAAATAGCTCAAGTTTGAAAAAATGAATCATGACTGTGAGGTTTAGTCAGGAAATTAGGAGCTGAAAAATAACCTTACTCATTTTTTTGTATCATTTTATTGTAAACATTAACATTTTCAAAGAGCACTTAAATCATAGTAAACTACTACATCAAATCTGAGTAGAAATCTGGATGAGATTTCTTATTGTGACAGGCAGCGAAAAATGTTGAAGCATGAGTTGTTTGGTTAAATTTGCCTTACTTGATGCGACATGACCGTGACGCAACTGTAACAAGCCGTTATATATCCTTCTTTTTAATGCTCATGTAGTCGTCTGTTTATTCCTTCTTTTTTATCTGACTTGTGAAGCGAAAAAGGCCAAATTAGACTTCTACCAGAAGAAAATCAACAAAGGACCAAATGTAAATTCGACTTGGAGAAGCTCTTGCGCGGAGAATTTGACCGTGAGCTGCAGTAGGCGATGCCTTAGCCGTGGGCGGCTGCTCCTGTAGCTAGGCATGGCCGTGTGTGTTTGTGGTTGTCCCTGACAGCGTGGGCGACTCCAACCCAAACACAGCACCTGTGTTTGCTCTAGTACTAACCCCCCACACCCCACCTTCCAATCTCCTCCGCACAGGTCACATGGCTGCCAGATAGCCTCGGCACCATGGGAATACAAAAGCAGGGGCTTTTAGCGCCGTTAATCATTAATGTCAGACTTCCTTTTGTCCCCGCTCTTGGTGTTGGAGACACAAATGTTATCCCATGCGCTGCCAGATCGGACGTGGCGACTGAGCCTCAGGTGAATGTGTTTTGAGCTGAGAGCGAGTGGTACCTACATGGATGGGCTGTGCTTCTGAACTTTCCTGATCGCTTCATACACCTGAAAGCAAGCAACTTGTTATTGAAGTCACACCACAGAACTGTTTCACATTTCTTAAGAAAGTACGGGTAATTACGCTCCTTTAAGTGTGGCATTGCATCGTGGCAATTTGGGGTAATTTTGATGCTGGTTACTAAATGGTCTGTCTGCCACTGCTGTTCTGTCTCTTCATACGCATACATATATCCAGAGGTGGACAGTAACAATGTATGTTTACTTGAGTAGTGAACTTAAGTAGAGTTTTTGAGTGTTTGTACTTCACTTGAGTAGTATTATTTTTTAGGAAACTTGTGATTTTCACTTCACTACATTTAAATCAAGGTTTTCGTTACTCGTTAGGTTGGACTGTTGATTTTATGTTGTGAGCAGGCTACATTTGCAGCTATTACACTGTGCTCCTGATTAACATACACATATATGTGTGCACACACTGCTAGAGCAGTGTCAGAACACTACCATGCTGTTTTGTGGGGGTGTTAGTCTTGCAATTAATTACTAAAATAAACTAGTGACTGGTTTTCTTTGTCAGTTCGGATTTGGGTTTCATTCTGTAACATTCTACCAGTTGCTTATTCTACAGCTTCTACAAGCTAGTCAGAGGCATTAGGTGTGGTGGGTGTCGTGGCAATAATGCAGAAATGTGGTGAAAGAAGATGTACTTTTAATAACTTAACTATTTTTTTAAAACAAGTACTTCAGTACTTTAACTTAAGTAAAAAAATTGACTGTACAACTTTCACTTGTATTGGAGTAACATTTGACTAGTGCTATCTGTACTTTCACCTAAGTGATGACGTTATCTGCATATATCTATATAAAATATGAATTAGTATGAGACATATCAGAATGTGAAAGTACTAGTACTAATCTGGAACTTTACCTCTGCTGCTCCAAAATGATTTTACCATAGAGCTGTGTGAGGTGAACATGGGTATGCTCGTGGAGGAAAAACTCTGCCATGTTTATCTGAAAAGGTGCATTAAGTCAGGTGAGCCACAGTCTCTTACTCAAAGGATTCTGGGCCTCCTCTTACCAAGCCTTGCCCAAACTTGCCAGTGCTTTTTCAAAACAGGGCTCATACTGACGCACTTTCAGTTTTTAGTCTATTAAGCCGGTCATCAGTGAGCTTAACAAAAGAGTCAGTGAGAGTTCTTTTTTTTACTTAAAGGCCAACAGAGGGCATTTTAGAGATGAATATGCGAGAGAAACATTTTTATACAATTAATTGCTACAATTTCTGATAGAGCAGTGTTTTTACAATTTACAATTTTCTGTAAAATTGGCCCACTCTAGAACAGTATCCATAGTTATTAAAGCATTTGCATATGTAAAGTAATATCTTCCACATGTAATCGCATCCAGTCTGTTTGTTCATTAACGCTGGACTCTAGTGATAACAGCCTGGAAGATGAGTTCACTGCAAATCACCAGTACAACCTGGCAGTAGACAGGCGGTTCTCTGAAGCAACACCCATCCATAGACACACACACACACACACATGCACTACCATGCTGACTGTTCCTGTCAGAGAAATAAAAAGCGGATTACAGGAAGGCATATATTCCGAAGTCTGGCCAATGGGGAAATAAATGGGGTTGATCTATTGAGTCGGTGCAGGCCCTAACAGCGGTACGGCTTAGACAAAGGTGCCTGTTTGCAGGCAGCAGGTAGAAGATGGATGGCTAGTTAAACATTGCAGCCATACCTGGTCGGTGCCATGGGCCGGTCAATGAGGCCAACTGAGGAGACATTGTGTGGCCATCACATTCTCCCATAGCTCTTATCTCTGGTGTCCTTTCTGAAAGACGGCAAACCAGACCTGTCAAGGAAATGGAGAGGTTGGAATATTGAGCTCTGTCTTTTTTATTAACTAAAAATTCTTCCTCTGAGACGAATCTCATGTGGACTTCATGTTCAATGAAAATCATTTTCACACTTTTTAATGGTGCTATTTTGATTAGATTTTTACAATGTTATATATGGTTAAATTTTGTCCTCTTTATTATGACGTTCCTTACTGCTGAACACCATGCGTTTGGTTTGTGTTGACCTGCTATAGCACGCTTTTTAAAATTTACATGAGGAAACCACTTTTCCTGTTCCAGTTGGGTCAGTTAGTTACCATTCATACAGGTATTAGTATTTGCATAATGGAGCGTAGCTTCACACATTTCTTATAAATCGTTGTGTCAGAAAGCATTCATTTTGTATGAGTCCCATTTTAGGGTATATTGCTAAATGAGGAGTTTTGAAATTTGGGAAGTTCTAAGTGCTTGTTTGGATATGTCAGTGCCAACCTCCACAGCCAGCTTACAGAGAGGGTTTGTTTTCACTTGCTGTTGTGGAAAGTTGCTCAACATGAGTCAAGTCCTCAGTATGTCCGGGAAAAGCATGTAAGCTCGCCAAAGATGTTTTAACATTTTCTATAGCCGTATAAATATGAAATTATAGCTACTGATATTGTTTTTCTTGCACTGAAAAGGGAAAATGTAAGAACCACATTTTGTAGGTGACCATGTAATTAATGTAGAAAAATAATGCCTTTTTTAATAGAGAAATAGCAAGTAATTGTAAAACTGCAACATTGCAATGCTTTGGTTACAAGCCTGATGTAACTTGGCTCTAATTTTAATACAGGATTATTAACGATTTTTTAGCAAACCACAAACCAAATGACAGTATATTTTTGTTTCTCAGATCACCCAAGCCATTTATCAAATAAATCTTAAAGCACTCTTAAACTGTTTATGATGGAAGGAATTATTGATGACATGGATTTTGGGGGAATTTTTATATAGAAATAAATATTCAGTTAATTTTATAGTAGCTTTGTAAACTGTACATTTTAATTACGCAGCCATTTGAATATTTCAGATATGTTTTTGTTGAAGTATTGTTGATTGTTGAATATGATCAACTTTTTTATGTAAAAAGGTTTAATAGTCTGCTTCATTAAATGAAATTGGATGATTAAGCTAAATGATACAATTATATTAGGTGATAATTATTTATTTATGCCTTTCCAAATTTCAGGAGTGTATTTTCCTCTTTGTTACACACTAAGAGCAGTGCAGGCTGCGTTCCTGAGGCACATTAATGTCTCTGTGTTGTGTTTTTGTCTTTATGTCCTGCAGTAGTGCTTTTCATCTGAGCCATGCGGTTGTAGGTTCAAATGCCTGCATGATGCACCACAAAGACAATTTTTAATGAAACAGAAACCTGAAGATGTCTCTGTCTCCACCCTTCCACTGCTGGAGCTTTGTAATTGTTCCTTTGAATAGGGCACTAATCCCCAAGAATGAATGGAAGATACGATGTGAAATTTCTGCAGAGCATTTGAAAACGTTCACCTACAAAAACGGTGTACAGATTTGTTATTTAAACAATTTGTGAAGTGGAATCAGTTTATACATTGTCCTTATTAATTGTCCTAATTTATTGAGTTGTTAAGTGATCACTTGCCTGTTGTAGTGCTTTTGCTTTGCTTTTGCTGCTTTGAACAGTTGTATGTTGTATGCACAGGTTGAGTGCAGCACAGGGTGTGTTTGTACCTGTGTGTTCCCTGAGCGATATCTTTAATGTGTTCCGGTACTTGCTAATCGCCCAGCTTTTGTGCGTTTCATCTTATGTGACTTAGTCATTCTCTTTCATTTCTGAGCAGTAAGGCTCCGTGTCATGTCTCAGCACTCATAAATTACACAGTGGTGGCAGCTTAAAGAAGTGCTGAAAAGCCATGAACAGAGCTTTACTTTAGTATCAGTGAAGCATAGGGCAGAACCATCCCACACACACACACACACACTCACTCATTTACTGACACACACACACATGCACACAGACATGCTCTCATGTGCACACACAGGCGCACATTTGCAGGTCAAACGACAACACAGTCCACAAACCAACACAAAACCATTTGCTACCATGGTTATAATTTTCTTGTGAGTGTTTCGCACTCTTTCTCTTCCACGCTTAAATACAGGATCTCAGGGAGTCAACTGACTAAGTAACATTGTACTTTGCTGCATTAGTCTAGCTCTTTGTAACATGATAGGGATATTATAGTCCTTTGTTTCCAGCCCTCCCACTGTGACGTAAATCCCCAACACTAATCACATTATTATTTTTGTCCCAGTTTGTTCATAACCACTCCTGTCTCATGTTTCGTTTTGCATATACACAAAGGTTAAAAGTCAAATTGAGAAATCAAACTAGAGGAAATGACTTAACCAAATTTGTATATGTGCTCAGTCTTTTTCTCTAAACTCTCTACGAAATAACACTAATTTACTAATATGTACATTTCTTCTCTGTGCACTAACTTCCATTTTTCTCTAACAGGATGCGTTAAAGTGTATAACTTAGCTGGCAGTAACTTAATTTTAAAGGCAGTGGTTGATTTATATCTAGTTGTACAGATTGAAGAATAGTCAAAGACTACAAAGCACAGTTGTATGTCGCTCTGGATAAGAGCATCTGCTAAATGCTGTCAATATCAATTTAAATATATGCTCAGTTTGTTGTTTATGCACTTTCCTCTTATCGATGGGGATTCATAGTACTGCTATAACCATGGAATATTTATCTACGTAGGACAGATAAAGTGATGGACCACTTGATTAATATAGTGGTGAATTAATAAATACTTTCTTCATATCGTTTATTTAGATAATAATCAAACAATCATTCTGCCTGTTGTAATTTTGCCCATTTTTTTTATATTAAAAGATTTATTTGAGTTCTATTGTAATTTCATTATCATAACTTACAGTCTGTAACTGATGAACATTTCACATTGAACTCTGATGTTAATCTTAAAATCTCATATATTTAACAGAAAAGTGGGGTCTTATGTATGTTACATTGCAGAGGTCATTACCCCAGAGCTTAAAGTCATAGGCATCACGTCACGCCGGTTGGAGTTAATTTTGGAAATTGCATTCCGGTTATTGTCCTCTTTTTTTTTTCTAATACAACAGTTCCTTTCCTAGCTTGTCTATATTAATTCTCAATTCTTTTTTAGAGAAAAAAATGACCATTATATTTTAGAAATATTTTGGAGTGCGTCGGTTATAATGAGATCTATGCCATTTTCTTGAAGCACGTCCCACTCTCACGCTAAGTGAAAGGAGGATCCTTGAGGTGTTATCCCCAACCCCAGTCTTGACCTTTCTTGTTTTCTCGGACGGTAATGCCTAAACGACTGCACATGCAAAGGTGAACCCCGGCCATGGAGATACACGCGCGATATGATGCGCAATCGTGGAATAACAAAATGGCGAAAAGCCACCTAAACGCAGATAAACTGCTATACAGTATGGCGTACAATGGGAATTAAACGCACAGGGCAGCTGGCCTCTTATCTGAACGAAACCCGGCAACAAAGGAGCGCTAGGCCTAAGAGGCTTGATGCATGGGAAAGCCATTGGCCAGCCATTGTGACTGCCCTTCTGCTGAGCAAATAGTCCAAACTGTTCATTCCCCGTCTTCCATTCTCCCGCCGCCACATTGTTTGTGTCCTTGCATTTCATTCGGCGAGGAAGATTGCTCTCAGGCCCAGTGAGCAAACAGTCCAGAAAAGAGCCGGCTATCTTCTGCTGTTCCCAGGAGAACTAGCATTTTGATTTGGGCTCCAAGCTGTCAGAGGATTGGAGAGTTGATGTCAGGGTGCCTGAATTAATTGCTTTAAGCCAAGGAGGGGCTGACTGCGTTTATCACCAACTGCTCAGTAAAAATGTGTTCCAGCAGTTATACCCTCTTCTCTAGATCCAGACTCTCCCCTTTCACTTCTTCTACTTGATAAGCTGTATTTAAGTGCTTTTACTTGTGTTCATTAAGTCTGTAGTACTAGCAGCAAAATTTTTGCTCATACCAATTGCGTTTGCTTTGTCAACTCATTATTACACATTATTCTTCAGACGGCACCTTGCTTGTAGACATTATCAAGCGGTTTGTATGTATTCATAAGATTGATGGTTGAGCTTAAAACTTTTTTAAATTATATTGTGGCTATTTAAAACTCTTCTAAAACTCTGACGTGACACTGAAAATTGGTTTGGTGTCACATAGAGCTAGATACTCAATTTCTTACGCACTTAGCAAGCAGATTTAGACTCAAATTTAATATGTAAATGCCAGGGTGAGGGTTTCCCAAATCTTCATACTTTGGTTTTACTGTCTCTTTACACTTGAATGCTTGTAGGAAACTTAACTCCACTTTTAAGAACCTCCACTCCAAGTGTTTCTAAAGTGGCATCATAAACTTTCCTACTTCCCATCAATATCTGATGTTTACAAAATATAGTCCTTGTTACTCTTTCTTGCTGCAACTGCCAGTGGACTATTTGCATTTTCCAAACATTAGGGATTTTAACCCACACCACCAAGGGCACCAAGTGTTTGGAAAGCTTACCTCCTTGCAAATGTTCTTCTCATGAGCAAACACTGTTTTGTAATCAATCTTTCCCTGGTATAAATCATTTTAACAGCACCAAAGGATTCACCATGTCGGACAGCTCTTTAATAATGCTCGGTTTTGCATGTATATATGACATTTGCATTGGTGTAGCAACAGAACATGCTCTGGAAAGAGTGCCCTTAAAGTGGGTTGGTCCTTTTAAGCCCCAGATGCACAGTTAAGGTAACGGTTAGTAGGCTTTGACCCAACTTTGAAAAATGGTCGGCTCATGTGCAAAAATAGTTTTGCAGGAGGAATTTTGCATTTAGCCTGATTATAAATTAATATATGGACATTATTTTTTGTTGCATTAGGTTGTTTTTTAAAGCATCATATTATAGGTGCATGTTTCTTGTCGGCGTAGCTGCACTTCTCTGATTCCATTGTCACCGCCTCTGTTTCTTGGCTGGATTCTTTCTTTTGCACATTAGAAAATAAAAGGATGCAATCGCTCCTAATAAAACTACTGCCCCAACAATAGGCCCTGCACTTAATCTCACAGAAAATTGAATTAAGCTAGCCACTATTTCTCTGCCAGTGAAGCAGTCGTGGGTTAAATTGTGTGTGTCAGGGGAGCACTCCCCTGTAGTATCTATGAGTAATCTGTTCAACTGTGTTAAGGGCACCTCTGGGCATTTTAACAGTGCCTTATTCAAGCATTAATCTCAGCTTGATGAATGATCTCGGTCTTTATATTGGATTAAAACAAGGATTCTAGCAATGTGAGTAAGGGTTGGGGGAATTACATAGTAGCCTGTGGTAGGGCTTCTTACAAGGATTTACATTCTGAGTTCTTTTTCAGAGTCACAACAGTCTAAATATATATGTTCAGGTTGAACATGTCTTCATTTTGATTCACACAATAGAGACATCAATAAAAGTAAAAATGCATTATATAATAATAAAAACAAAATAAAATACATATAATGAAAAAAGTTATTAAGGAAAAAATTGGCATATTTAGTGTTTATAGTAACATTTTTATGTTTTGTTGTAGATCAGTATATTATTTTACTATTACTGCATCTGGTGTAAAAATTTTGTAGCCTTGTCTATCTTTACCATGCATGTCTGCCTCGTCCTTTTTTGAGGAAATAGGTTCTCATGAATATTGCATTAATATGTCTGCAGTCGTATCACCTACAAGCTCTTCGGTGTCATAGAAACCGCTGGAATGGCCCCTGTGACACACCTGTCTCACGTACAATAAATTGGACAAGCTCTGTCTCAGGATAACCTATCGCCTCTACCATTTCTGCATTGAGAACACATGCAGGACAAATGTGATTCGCTTTTGTTATTCAGAGAATCACGTTGGGGCATCTGGGTTTGTTTGCCTTTAGTGGGAAATGGAGATTGGTTTGGAAGTCTGAATGAATTGCTGGCGCCTGTGTTTATTGCTTTCATTAAGATTTAATGAGTTGAGTGTCCTTCGCTGTGACTTAGTTCAGAACCACGGCCTTTAACCAGAGGAAATGTTGGATGAGAGTGAGAAGCATTGGCATCCACGCTGAGCGTATACGTATGTGAATTTCTGCACAAAAGAGTGTGGGCAAACTTCCACTAGACGATGTGGCCAATTTAAATGGAATTTAACCTTTCTAGAACACTATTTTTAACTGTTCTAAATATACCTATGTTTTTGAAAAACATGAAAAATTTAGCTTTCAGGACAGAGACTCTGAATAGTATATGAGAGGGTTCTTGTATTTCAATTCCATTGTGAGTGGTCATTTTGTGAAGTTTCTCATGTATATAATATCGGAACTGTCTGGCTTGGCACCGCCTGTCAGCTATAGAAGTTCCTGGGTAGGAATTTCACACCTTGCTGTTAGAACACTGTAAACATGCCTGAATCAGCATGGTTCACTGTGGTCTAGTAAGGGATCTATTTTCTGTTAGAAGTTTAAAGAATTATATAAATTGTCATTTAACTAAAATATTATTATGTCAACCCAATTTATACAAGCAGCATTTGAACCTTTGCATATTATTAAGGATTCAACAAATGAATTAGCCACTTTAATACTCAAAATACTTAAATATTTTTTAAGTATGTTGTTTTCTTCTTTTAAATGTTATTTGATCTTTTTACAGCTATTCCTGGCAGATCTCTGACCAGCATGCAACTTAAAGAGACTCTGCCACTCTTACAGAGATATGATTAATTTGGTTCTGGTTCTTCTTATGATAACATTTTTTGCAGAACATATGGCACATGGTACGTCTGCAACTTAGACTTCACGCTGCACTGTAATGCTGTGTGATTATGCACAATGTGCATTTAGATTACTATATATAGATTAGTAACCTCATAAAGTATTTGAGTCGAGTCCATGTTGATGTCCCACGTGATAAAATCATATCATGTTAAGATTACTTTTTGATCCTTGTGCAGTATAATAACTGTTAATAATAATAATAATAATAATAATAATAATAATAATAATAATAATAATAATAATAATAAAATATGTAGTTTTACGTAAATATACGGATATATTATTAGATGCAACATTTGCTTTAGAATTAAATTTAAAATTAAATTAAATAATTACATTTAGTATCTGCTTCTGAAGAAATAAAAAAAGAAATTAGGAGCAGTACAAAAAGCCTTTAAGCAAACTATATGTAAGCCTCACTATTGAATAGCACATAAGTGAAATATATTTAATACCTCAACTAATCTAGTAACAGGCATGTGTCAGTCTGGCCTAATTATTTGGCTATTACAGCCTAAATATTTTAATGCATTTTAATCCATTACTATGTTACTGTCCTGACGTTCTCCATGTAGCAGGCGGTTTATCTTGTTTCACCCTTTATCCCACTCTGTATGAGGTTTCATTCCATTTTTTGTCGAGAAGCTGAAGAAAATTTGAAACTCGGCTGACTTTGTGTCCTTTTAAAAATATATTTGCTTTGTAGGTTTTTCTTGCTGCGCTTTGGGATTAAGAGTATTTCGTCTCTGAGAGATCTTAAGACGGGTTAGTGCGGACAGCCCCTGTCCTAGCAATGGGCTAAAAGTAGAATTACAGCTTGTATGATCGAAGTCTGCCATCTCCCAGGAGATCAGACCAGGAGATCAGACCGCTGCGCTTTTCTACTTGGGTGTTCCGAACCGTAGTGACTGATTGGCCTGTGCCAGTTAACATATGCAAGTCACCAAACGTCGTCACAGCGTCTATTTGGCCTGAGCTAGGTCTCTAGTCACGAGACAGTTATGATTGTAAGTGTGAAAAAATCTTAAGTTAAATCTTGGACTTGCTGGACCGTGTTTCCCAAAATGTGGAGGGACGAAGATAATCTTAAAAGATAGAATTTCAATTTGAGCACACTAATGGCTTTCGTAATCTAAGGAAATATCCGATATTCCAGTACGTAGAATTTAGCAAAGCATTAATCCTACAAAAAAGTAGGAAATACCTAGTACAGTTTAATGTGCATAGTGCGTCTGACAATTAATTTAAAAATGATGCCTTAATAACAATTCACAAAACTCTACAAATAAAGATAAGTTGGGGAGGCGTTTAAATGCATTTGGCTGCTTTGTTAATCAAGTTCCTTGTCTAGCAGTTTCAATCATAGCATCTACGCCTCTTATTAGGAGAAAAACTCAATTTAATTTCACATCGCAGACAGCGCCGGCGGTGTTGTGATTCACTCAGGGTACATGAAATTGATGTTCATTTCATTACAGTATTATAATGGGAAAAATATCAGTCTTATGTACGATTATTATTGTGTATTATTATTATTATTATTATTATTATTATTATTATTATTATTATCTTTGTTGTGTATTGTGTATTATCGGTGGTGCTTATGATTGTTTAAATATATATATATACAAGCAAATACCTTTTTGTGATTTTCATTTATGAAATAGTATTTGATTATAGTAATACTAATTCTTTCATTAATCTATTAATATTACTGGTACTACTGCAAATAATAATATGTATATATGTGTAATAATAATAATAATAATAGTAATAATAATAATACTACATGGTGGTGTTAATTATATTACCAAATAGTCATTATAAACAGGTCAGATTATTAAACCGTGTCAACTTTTAACCGCACGTTCCTGCCCGAAACCGTAGCGTAATTGCTATAATGGCTATAATTTCTTGCAATGGCTGTTTAAAATCATGAATGTTGGCAGAACTTTATGCGCTTAAGATAACAATCACCGGACGTCCTTAACGTTTAATTGTGCCATGTTACCACACCTTTATACCGTCCACAACATCTCTGTTTTCACAGTGGAAGAATTGTCTGAAAATCATTTGGAATGAAATAAAAAGAATATTCTTTCTTAAACTCAAAAGCGCAACGTTTTCATTTACGCCTCAGCAGAGTTTATTTAGGTTCTGTCTCTCTGCGTTAAATAGATGTTGACAAATGAAATCAAACACTTAACTATTTCCAAGTGCTTGAACTCCAGGAATTTGTTATGAATAGTCTTGGTAGTTATTGGCCCGATGGAGCTAATAAATATCTCCCGCAGTACGAAGAACGTCGTCAATCAGCTGCAGTCGACGTGGCGCTAGTAGTCGCGACCCAAGTGCTGGGTTCCTTTCATGTTCAGGACCACATTGTCCTGGATTCCTGCCCGATTTTAGACAGTTGAGCGTAAAGCCCAAAAGTGCTTTAAAAACGAGAACGCTTAATGCATTTCAAAATTGTATCTCAAAAAGGAAATATTCTTACACTGCACAACGGTAAAAAGTGCGAAGAGCCGACTGGAAGACTCGCCTGCTGCCTTCTGCAAAAAGTGCTGCTGGAAACATCGCAGCATTGTTGAGCTCAAACTCTGTCACTGTTGACGCTAAACAAGATTTCACGCTAGTTTAAAAAAAATGATTATTTTACAGAGATATCGATCTGTGGGCTATAAAAATTCTGCCTAGCATTATGTCTAAAATGAGGGTAACCGAAATTTAATATCTGTGTAAATTTACCTAGAAGTGACGTGCTTCCATTCAAAGTTTACATTCTCGCTATTTGGTTTTCCATGTACACATCCTATATATGTGTATTAATGCCATAATTTTTCATTGTTTACCAGCGTTTGTTTATTCGCAGATCATGAGTATTTGTAATAGGCCTGTGGAGTCTGCAGTGGGCTGCACTAAAACATAAGAGTGTACTCTCTCCATCTCTCCCTCTCCCCAGTATAGTCTGAAGAGGCCACGCGCTGTCAATGTATTTATGTAGCTTCTTAAAGATATTATTTTTCTTGTCCGCCGTAGCTTTAGTGAGACGCTGATTATTTACGCTGTGTTTGACGCTTTTAAGTCCACTAATTGCGTGATTGTGTTCCATACATGTAGATGGTCTTTTACTGAGATTCATCAACTTAGAATGAATTGTATATAGAATGAATGATTAAATACAGCTTGAGAATTTTGAGATATAGCTACCTGTCAGAACCAAGTTGGTCGTTTAGTCGTTAGGTCTAATCAATCGCAGGATTAATTGCCAAATAATAACTAACTATTATTATTATTAATTATTATTATTATTATTATTATTATTATTATTATTATTATTATTATTATTATTATTATTATTATCGTTATTGTTGGTGGTGGTGGTGGTGGTGGTGATGGCTATTTCAGTAGTAGTAGCAGTAGTAGTAGTAGTAGTAGTAGTAGTTAATATACAATTAATGCTTTCACTGTTATGTTTGTAGTTATTTAGTGGTGACGTGATATGAGGTTGATTTTGACAGTTTAGCACCCTGTCCATCAAGCTACTTGAAAAACAAAATTTAGAACAAATTATCGCACTTGTAAAAGTATTTAATACTGTAATAAAATACGGATCATTGCACGTGGGACTCGAAAAAATTCAATTTAATTTGTTGTTTGCATGAAAGATCAGTTATTCCATGAAGCTAAATGTATGTATGCCGTGTAAACCCTTGTTGAAACTATGTTGAAACGACTAAAAGATTCTGGATAAATTAAAGGCAAGAGAAGCAAAAAATTAAATAAAAATTAATCTTTTCTCGCTTTTCATTAAACCTTTTTGCATTCTTACGTTTTACCTAAATGTGTCAATAATTGGCATTAATAATAATGCATCAGAACTGAAGTTGATAGCTAGTTGATGGCAAACCCACAACAAATATTGTTTTTCAGCAGAATTACTTGGATGAATAAGAATCAAATTCAGTGTTCCGTACAAATTCAAATAACACTTTAATATAGATTCTGTTCTTGTCATCAACTACAAGAATACACATTTACAAGCCATAAATAAGGTTTTCACAAGTGACCGAGTAGCCGAATGACTTTTGTCCCTTTAATTCGTTGTAGATTCCCAGTCCTCAGGCGTTATTTTGGTCCGTTTCAAAGCCGCTTTACAGAATCCGTCACATTTGTATCTTCACAACATTTGTTTTGTTTTTCTTTCTTTTCTTTTCTTTTTTACAAAATAATTACTAATGAACTCGACCACTAAATTAACGAAACGTCAAAATCAGAATACACATATGCAAACTGTCAATTTTATTTTTATTATTTTTTTACAAATGTACAAACATGAGAAACAGTCCCTCAGACTTCACGAAGAGTTCATGATTGGCCTCGAGTACACACCTTGATAATACGAGGTGTCCGCGGCTAACGGCGACGAATCAAAGCCCGCTTTGCTCGCCATTGACCCCATGGATAGTGCACCGGCCATCGAAGAACCGTAACCATAATGCATCACCTGTTCGTATGTTTTTAGGTCCATTTTGTGGTGATGCTGCTGCTCGGATGACATGAGGTTGTTAATGGAGAAAGGGTGGTTAAAGGAGTAATGATGCTCCGGCTTGAGATGCGCGTCGTGCGCCAAGACGGAGTGATGCTGTGCCATGAGATGCTGCTGCTGCGCCACTTGGCGAAGCCGCGTGTTCCGGGCTCAAGCCCTGGCTTGACTTCATGTCGGACAATGACCTCTTATGCTCGCTGCTGGACGAGTTGGAGTGCGGGGATTCGTTGCCATTGCAGCTCTCGGAGCTGCTGTTTGAACCCCCTTCCGAAGACTTCCGCCCCGACTCTTTGCTCATCGGTTTGTCGCATTTGAAGCGCTTTTGCCGGCGCAGGTAGCAGCCGTTCTCGAACATGTTCCCCGAGTCGAGGTGCAGCGTCAAAGCCTTTCCCAGGCTTATCTGGGGAGCGAGGCACTTTGACGAAGCAGTCGTTAAAGGACAAAGAGTGTCGAATCGAGTTCTGCCAGCGCTGCTGGTTCTGCCGGTAAAAGGGGAAAAGGTCCATTATCCACTGGTATATTTCACTCAGGGTCAGCATCTTGCTCGGAGACTGCTGGATGGCCATCGTGATGAGGGAAATGTAGGAATACGGGGGCTTGGCGTGGGTGTAACTCCGACGATAGGTCTTAGGGTCCCTGGATCTGTTCATGCCGTTTAATGCCATAGGGCTCTAAGCGTTCATGTTGCTGTAGGAGCTTAAGGGGTTCATGGCCGGCCCCTGTGCGGTCATGGGGCTCATGCTGGGGCTCAGCGCCGCGCTCATGCTCGCCATCCCCGCGCCCATACCGGCCATCGCCCTTTGCCCGAGGACATATACGATCATGGACGGACTCATATGGCTATGGCCACATACGACATGTTCATGCTGTTATGCAATCATAGTAGTAGTCGCTCATTCAGACATGGTCATGTAGGTGTTCATGGGTTCATGCCAGTCCGGTGTTCATGTTTTCCAACAATTATAACACTGAAAAATAAAAAAGGCCAGATAGGGAGATATGTATTTTTGTGTGCTAAATAACACTTCAGTGAATTATTAAAATAATATTTGTAGAAATCTTAGATCCATGTATTTTTAAAAGCAACTAGAAATGTAGTGTATTTCCTTAATTGTAATGCAAATTAAGTGTTTTAAAATCATTTCTTCTTTCTCTGATAAGTCAAAAAGTAACAAGTGAAACCAAGTTTAAAAGATAAAAAAATAGTTTGCATTCAGCATTCATAAATGTTTATTGACAAAAGTTGCTGCAAATTAAACTTTTTCAACGACTGGCTTCCATGTGAACAGGGCAAGCACTGGCAAAATCAAACAATCGTCGCCACTATTTTTATGAGTCTATTGTTGACATATATGCATAGTAATATTGTACAGCCATATATACATAAGGGTCCGGCATTGGAAGGAAGTTTGCATTAGATGTCAAGCCCAACTTTGTTAGGAGAGCGCGGCGCGTCGAGATGGGGGAGGATTTGGAGGCGCCTCAAGTCAATATTTGATCTCCGAAGTTAATAATATCTCAGGGCTAATATTGGGTTGTATACTAAAAGCAGAATCGCTTTTTGTCGGCCAAAAATATATATATTTAAAATTACCCACCTCAGGCTCTCCGTAGGTGCTCGAATACCGCGTGTTCGTGTCCTTCCCATTTTTACGGCAGCACCGAGCATCCGCGAGTTCGTCACTGTCTGAAGCCGTTTTTCCCACACAAGAGCGTCCTCTGGCAGGGGCTCGGTACTACTAGTGTCGTGGTTGTGCTCTGCTGTCAAGTTCTGGCGCATGTGTGTGTATGTGTGTGTAAATGTGTGTGTGTGCTTGAAGCAGCCGTGGCCGCGGACGCTGAAGGCGTCTGCTGATGACTGCGGTTTTAAATGACGCCCTGCTCCAGGCTGAGCCAAGGCCTGTGGAAACCATAGCTGCTGCGCCCGGCGAGCCTCAATCCCTTCTTCACTTCGCCCCTATTTTGAATAATCTAGCCACCGGCGTGAGACTCCTCCATTGCCGCCTGTTGTACACCTGCTGCTGCTTGAAACGGCCTCATTTGAAAAAATTCATTACTCTTAATCTTATTGTATTCCTTGCAGGAGAAAGGGGTGAGAATTGTGGATGGGGCTTTATCATGCACGCAGCCTTACTCGCATTTTTTGACGTTGCTGCAATTTGTTTATTCGTTAAGCAATTAAGTCAAATCGCACATTTGGTTGGTATTTCTATAAAATATATTTCTTCGCGTTACACAGTGTGAATGCCTTATAAATTTACATGTTACTTATTAAAATTAGACCTTTACAGAATAATTATACAAATTGCCTTGTTGTGTATAAAGATCGTTAAAATAATTTTGCATAAGACGCAGGTTATATGAAATGTTAAAATAAATTGTCCCATTTTTGGTTGTTCAGCAAGTTTGTTTAGTTGTGTGCTAATGTATGTAACAAATAGCAGGACATGGTTTGCTAATGTAAGAGCTCACTCTTAGCTCACGGGTCATCAGTGTTGTGATTCTGCAAGAACTCCAGTGCGTGAATTTGATTGCCTTCACTAAACAAAGTAGCCTAACATTTATCCAATGTGTTTGACTATCCAAGAAATAGCCGAATCGCACAGGCGAATGCTGATGCTTTGGTACGCAGGAGAAAGTGTGAAGATCCTTCAGTTTGTCACTCAATTTCTGATGCTCATTTTTAATCCAAACAAATCCATCGCGGAAATTTTGTCAATTCTGTACTACAGTTGGCGTCTGAAATTCCTTTTTTTTTGAACAAAAGAAAGGTTGCAAGTCTAGTTTTTGTTGTTGTGATGAAGGTAATTAATCAGAAAATTGTATTAAGCCCATATCCCGTATATCTGTCGTTGTTTATCAGATTTCTTAGTGTTTAAGGGCGCCCCCTCTTGGTGTCAATATTTAATTAGAGGACCCAAAAAATGACCGGTTTACCCTTAAACATGATTTTCCCATTCGATTTCTGCATTGTAAACCCCACTAATGCATAGGTATAATACGCCTTAATGATTCTTGAGTTTGTGTAGGATCGAGGTTGAGCGTTTTAATATTTTTCAAGATAGATATTTGTTCCTTACTTTTTCCATAAATTCATGAGCTTCCATGCCTAGGTGTTCGGCACGTGCCTGTCCGGTAGTGTTATCGTTTGGTATCTGTTTGATTACGTATTTGCGCAACTGGGCGCACAAATGTCAATATAATCTCGGAGTTTAGTTGGAGCTGTGTGTAATGTGTAAACGCTCCGACTGCGCAAAAGTGGAGAAGGCAGTGCGCGCAAAGGTGCGGCAGAGCAACCAGAGAACTGATGGAACTCAAAGAGTCGCTTCAGACATTTCCCTGTTAATCTGTAACCGAGACGCATTATCGCATTTTGTACCAGTTACGAAAATAATTGGCGCTGACAATATCAATATATATTCTTGAGGAAACTTGTTGCTCAGGATCAGATTAAAGTATTGTTTCATGAAATACTCTAAACACGAAAAAACGTCTTCACTCTTTTTGGAATGAAAATGGTTTTATCAATAAAATAGAAAGACGATTCATTTAAATCATTTAAAATCTTAACTTCGAAAATCAAACAATTTATTATATATATATATATATATATATATATATATATATATATATATATATATATATATATATATATATATATATATATATATATATATAGTGATCAGCAAGCATAAATGATTAAATTGTAATTGCAGTTTAGCCAATATAATATAATAAAAGTTAATTTATTTCATAAAGCTGAATTATGTATGACTATGACACACTGCATATGACATTTGCTTTTATAAGTCAGCAGATGCCATTACAGATTACATTTTCTTGGTAATGGCATTATTTAGAGTGCTGAAATTCATGGAAAATGGACACCCCTAATAATTAAAGAGTTGAGCAATTTTATAAATTTTCCTTACTTTCAAGAGGCCAGGTATGTAGCATAGAAGACTTTTGGAATATTTTGTTTAAAGTTAATCATTTGTGAATGTGTTACAGATTGTGACCATATACTCAATGGGAAGGTCACTTTTGTATTTGGTGAAAACGGAAAGGACCCGTCTTTGAGCAAACAAAAGCGTGTTGGAATATTAGCCCTATACTTTGTGACTGATTTACTCTGAACTCAAGGCAGCATATGGCGTATGCTTAAAAGGCTCACCTTCAAGACTGCAAGACTTTTAAATAGTTCAAAAGCTCTGGGAAGCAAAATAACTTCCAGAACATTCAATATAAAAAAATATATATTCTCATTTTCTGTGCATATTTGAGGCATATATGTTTTTTCTCTTCAACTTACTGATCATCCATCATGTGCTTGAATTGTTTCAGTGTTGCAATGCATCACCACTGTGGGTGGCGCCTAGGTGATCCTACTCAAACTCATACATTAGGGCCTGTATTCTAAGCAAATATTTCCTTGGGATCTCTAAACACTGACCTGCATTCTCGCTATTGTAGACAAGAATTCATGTTTGAGATCGCAAAGAGGTCAGGCTATTTTTAAGCTCCTTAAATTTTTGCACGTCCTCTCATGGGAGGTCTAGAAGGTCTCTTTGTTACCGCGTTGCTGTCACATTTTGACCATAATCTTATCAGAAGCTCAAGTGAACTGGAGAAAGGTTCAGACTTAAACAGTCAAGATTCATACTCAGAAGAATAGCAACAATTGTTTTATTAAATAGATGTTTGGCAGTTGATACGTGTAGAGCTCCCGAATATATATCATTGATGAAGGAGACTCAATATGAAAATTTGTCCTCTAGTAGTCTCATGTTGATGTTGAACTTGAGCCTGGGATTCAGTATCTGAATTCTTTTCATATCTATGATGCACAGAATGTCTCTTACTTTCTAAATATAGCTTCTTGAGCAGAAGATTGCAACTCCATTCAGAGAGATCTTGTCCAAAGCATCTCTTTAGGGACTTCTGCATATCAGTTGTCTGTGCAAGCTAAGTGGGAGGTACAATTCAAATTCCTCGCTGTTATTTGCAAGAATGTGTTACTTAGGGTGCTCACTTTCAAAGCAAGCTTTTCTCTCCCCAAAAGCAAACTGAACCAGTTTTGATGCCCTATCCAGAATTTTTTCAGTATGATTGCTTTTACCCAACCTTTCAAAAGCTTACAATAACTAAGGACCAATAGGTTAGCTTGTAATTAAATCAAAATAAAATTAATAACTGGACCCTCTTTCTTCTGGAAAGCAATGAAGAAGTGTTTGCCGTGCAAGGCCTGTGGTGACTGTAAACATTCCGGAGCCGGGCAAAAGAGTTTAGCCTAGCTATTATCCATCTAGCTGTGACAACGGCTGTTGTTTGCAGAGTTTAATGGCCGGCCAGTGTTCTACAAATGAATCTCAAAAGTAGTGTGATGGGGAATGCACACATCCCTGGCTGGACGAAGGAGAGGGGGGAAACTAGGGCGGCCATTGAGGTGTCATTCACAGTCAGAGGGGTGGTACAACGGAGGAGAAGTGTTGCACAGGGGCCACTGGGTCTGGCATAAACACTAGGCGTAAGCAGAGCTGAGATTTCCTCAAATCACAGCACCTTTTGATATTAAGTATTAAGCTGGGAAGATCCTCGTTAGGGTTCTATGTAGTCTGTATCCAGGGGCAGCTGCAATACACTCCTCTTGTCATGCAAAAACACTACAGTATAGACATGCATACTCGAAACAAGGTGCCAATCCACATCCAGTTACCATAGCATGGAGGAAAGACCAAAGGTACAAAATTGAACATGTCCTCATATGAGCTGGAAATGCACACAAGTTATAAACAACTTGAGAAAACCAAAGTGGGGACCTGGATGAAGCGTTTAGGTGACGCCTTGCAATGCTTGATCTTTTTGGTGGCAGAATTAATGCATTATAATTCTCTGCCATGCTCAACAAACTATTAGTGGTTGGGCACAAAACGGTTCGGATTATATCCGTTATTTTAATCCATCCATTTTAATGTACACCACAGCAAAAGTGTAATATCATATAACCCTCCATTGTTATGCATCAGTGAGGGGAAACGCAGAGTCAACACACGTTTTAATTACAAACTGAAAGCAATTAAACATGAGGGCAAGCGTCAGTATGCTAATTAAACTGTGAGCTCCGTGGGAAGGGAACTGTAATATTACCACCGTATCCGTTGAAAAGCCTAGAGCATGCATCTCGACACACACTTTCGGCCGACACATTTTTCACTTCTGAGCAAATCACCTCTAAAGTAAACACAGATGCGAAGCTGGAATTAATTCATTAGGAAGAATCACATTTAACTGGTGGTGACAATTAAACTTGAAGGTAGCATAAGGTTAATATTATTTCTTCCTCTTCCTTTACTCCTGCAACGTGACAGGAACTACCCGAATCAAACAATGAACTTCTAAAGTCACAAAATGCATAAATAATAGCATTAAATCGATATGTTCCAATCTAAAGTTTTAACCCTTATTTCTAAACAGCTATTTTACAAGAAGTCAAATAACTGTTCCATTACAATGTCAGGAACAAGTCAGCACATTTATGTAAGGGTTCAGTGAATATGGGTCAAAGTTATGCAAACAAAAGATAAATAAGAAAAAGACCTGGGAACTGTAGGTACTCCATAAGCCTTAACAAAAATATGACAAATAAAATCTGGAAACTACAGAATAGCGCGTTTTAAAATCATATGAATGTTATTTTATATTCACGCCAGACATGTTATGGAAGCATAATGTAGAAGAGTCTATAAGCTGGTATTTATATCGTGATTTATCACAACAGACGCTGTAATTTTGTAGAAATGTAGTGAGCTCTTGCGTAATTTGTGTTGTTTTGAATTTCTCTCTCAAGATTAGTGAAAATTCTCCAGTGTTTTATTTTATCTTAATCTTCGAATATAATCTTAACTGAATACATTTAATTAAAATGCACCATATCTATGACTTCCAAATGTCCCTGTCTCTTTAACTGATCCAGACATTCGCATGCTCTTGAGAAACTCTTCACGTTTCATTTCTGCCTCAGTCAGAAGCCACTTGACTCTTTCCATTTTCCATTGTTCTTATATCTTTCCTTTGGCTTAGCAGTCTTATCAGTATCCGAGGCTGATAGTGTGATGTTGGGTTTAGGATTACTGCAGCCACCATAAGTGCTGACCTGAATCTGTACCAAAGAAGTGTTTGGAGTCATACATGTGCCATTCATGTCTTTATAAAAACATCCTTACACATTCTCTATTCTGGCAAAACCTGGTTTTTATTTCGCCCATATGTTTTTTGGGTTACTACAGTTGGGAGACACAGCAGTTTGTCAGGCTTATTTACTGGCTGCTGAATAAACGCTTTAGGGCACCACACAGCCATTAGTTTCATATCTAATGCTCATTCTACAGATTCTGTCAAACTTTAGTGCCAGACAAGATTTTTCTTCCGGACTCACACAAAGCCACTCTCCTCATGTAGATGCCCAGCCATGTTCTGTTTTGTAAAAACCAGCAGGAGACCTCAAGCTTCATGTCATCCTGGTCTGTAATTCCTGGAGCTCTCCCAGCCAGTAACCTCATCACATCAATTACTAATCTGTGTTTGCTTACCCGTGTGAAAAACCCTTCAGCAGAGCCCATGAATTAGACTCCTTTTACAAGCTGACAGCTAACAAGCTTCAAACGCTAACAAGAAGGCTCCAGTGACGCGGCCACTCAACAGATTAGCACCTCATCAGCCTCCTGTGGCTAAGGACAAATATAGCCTTCCCACCCATAAAATACAATGGGACAGTCAGCGATAAACAGCCCCCCAGTAGGGGTCCAGCTACCCTTTACTAAACTTCCTGGCCCTTCCCCTTCTCTTAGCTTCATAGCTGCCAGTGCCACCAAGACTTGCTCCAGCCTCGGGCCTCAATTGCCAAGTAGTGTGTATTTCAGGTGAGCAAATATTGCCACTTGTTTGAGAGTTCAGTGCCTGCCCCCTTCAGAGGTTGCGTAGTGCAGTCACTCGCAGGAAGTAGGTGTGAGGCCGCGGGAATTCCTTTGCACACAGCTGGAGCTGTTCAGGCAGTCCAGCAATACATCAGGCACTAAACAGCAGCTTCTTTGTCCTACATACACATTCTCATCCTTGATTCTCATCGTTCTGTCAGGAAATGTGTGTCCTGTTGTGTGGATGCACTTGTGGTATAATAATGCACCACAATGACACAATATTACATGATTTCAAAATATAATCGCGTAACGAAATGTAATTGCGTCATGTTTTTAAATAGACAGACAGACAGCTGTTAACAGTGGCAAGAACAAAGAACGAATAAGACACACAGAATAAGCAATATATAAATAGAATATAAAATATACTTTAAACTAAAGTGAAAGAGGCGGTACCAGTTAGAATGAGCTATTCAGCCTACAGTTATGGTCTTGGAGTTGTCTTTCACACTGAATGTGCATGAAATCAGTGACAGTTTCAATATGAAAAATTCTATACAGTCTATGAAATAAAACAGTATCTCTTATGAAGTCTGAACTAACATTCAAGTAGGATCTAGTATGTGCATCTAGTAACAGCAGTGGAGAGCTACTGTCTATGCAATACTTTCAATAGTTTATGCAGAAACAGTCAGTGAGAGACTACAATCAGTGATACGTACAGCAGTGTTCAGTAGTTTAATGGTTGTGCAAATATGTAGCAGCAGTCAAGAGAAGTTGACAATTTCAATCGTCTGGCATTAAATGTATGAATGTATGAATTCACATTCACATTCACAGTATGAATTCCTAGACAGCTAATGTGAACTCCCTTGTTCTGTATACATGAGCTTGCTTAGTGTTTCTTATAGATGTTGGATCAGCAATGGCAACCTGGTGAACCGTTGGCCCAATTTCATCACTCTCCCTCGACTGCACTGCTGTCTGATATGGAACAAACACTCAAATTCCTAGGTGTCATGTGATTAGCAAGGGATGTTGATTTTTGTTTTTGTCTACCACCACTACACGTTCTATTTTATTGTTCAAGGACCATAAAGAAGCACTCTCCTCAGCTGATTTACAGATGTATATGGCATGGTCATCATTGCTCTGCTTCCGGTAACATTTAGGTGGCGGTCCATGTACAAAGTTGCATGCATGTCAGTCTATTATCTGTGAAGCTAAAGTGTTTTTTAATAGACTCCTGTCCCAGAACACCAGCTTTTGTCTCCACTCAACTTGATGGTGTTGGTACTGCTCTTTTTTGTATCAACTATTCATGGACAGAGTCTTTGCTCCTGTGGGGTTTCAGTGTGGGTTGGTCGATTAAATGGGGATGAATTTTCTGAGATTATGTTTGTAAGGAAGTCTTAATGGAATGGCATTTTGGTGATTTACAAGAGGAACCAATCTAATGTTGGCTTTTTAGCCCACTGTATTACATGTGAGCTATTTATTCTCACCACATAAAGATATGCATACATTCCTAGGTGTAGGTGTACATCTTATATTTGATTGTGGTCTTATTGTCATGTAGAATAGTTGTTACATAGAACTAGTGTACTGGGTCATTTTTGGAGGCAATGGCTGAGTTTTGGCTATATTGAATCAACGCTGTGGTTCTGAGCAAGCTACCCTTGTAATTAGGACATTTAACTTGTTTAGATGAGAATGCCTGCAAGTGTTATACATGTCAAATATCTAGTTTGGTTAAACCCAAATGTTTATGAAATGTGTATTCTGTTCTTCTGTCCAACCCTTCTAATATGCCTGCCTTTCCACATAAGGAAGCTGCGTTGGAAACTGTCTTTACAACTAACAATGCTAAAAGTTTAGAAAGATCATTTTTCTCCAAACATACAGTACTGTGCAAAAGTTTTAGGCAGGTGTGAAAAAATGCTATGGAAACAAGGAATACTTTCAGGAAATACTATAATAATGATTGTTTATTTTTATCAAATTTACAAAATGTAAAGTGAGCAAACAAAAGAAAAAATCTAAATCAAATCAATATTTGAATTATTTACTACCTTTTGTATACAACCAGCATCAATTCTTATAGATACACTTTGGACAAAGTCAGAGATTTTGTAGGATTATAGTCATTATATTATTTTGTAGGATTATAGGATTATAGATCTGTGGTAGATCTGTAGATCTGTAGAAGAATTGATGCTGTTTTGGTCAAAGGGTGGTCACACCAAATATTGATTTGATTTAGATTTCTCTTTTGTTCTTTCACTGCATTTTGTTGATTGATGAAAATAAATGATTAACACTTCCATTTTTGTAAGCATTCTTTGTTTACAGCATTTCCACCTGCCTAAAAACTTTTTTGCACAGTACTGTACATTACCTAAGATCAACTTGTAACACAAACAACACACTCTGTAACAGATTCATTGTCCCAGTGTCAGTTTATTTCTAGTCATTGGTTTCTCTACCTATATTAATGATGTCTGCGGCAAGTTTACTGCACATGGACCATCAACTTACATGAACATCATTCCTGTCACAGCTGAGAGCAAATGTATCATGTATAATAATAATAATAATAATAATAATAATAATAATAATAATAATACATTTAATTTTAAGCTGCATTTCAAGGCACTCAAGGACACCTCACAAAATGCATATAAATATACAACTGAGCAAATACACACACAAACATGAAATTCCACAAATAAACTAAAAATTACATAGAAATAAAGATATTACAGTGAGTGTGCAAGTTTAAAAAGATGACTTTTCAACTAGATTTAAAGGTGGAGAGACAGTCAATGTCGCGAATATCAGGAGGGAGAGAATTCCAAAGGCAGGGTGCAGCATGACTAAAAGCTCTTTAAAAAGCTCCTTAATCACTATTGCTGTTTGAATCACAGCTTCCCTGAACCCAATCTCTTTACGTCCTTTAGTTCAGTGACATTGAAGCACCTGCTGGCATAACGGCACATTCCTTTTATCTGTATTACTTCCCCACTCACTTAGTAGCCTGAACTGCACAAAAACTGTTATAATCTTAGTGGCATTGTGTTCACTGCTGTGTTAACCATGCACATGTCTGGCCCAGGACTGATTTATTTACTGTTGGCAATTTCTCTGCATTCCGTGCTTCTGATTAATAATCATTGTTTTATTTAACAATTATTTCTGTTGTACCCTTGTGCATTGAAATGGATCCACCATCAAGAATAAGAGTTTGCTTTAACTTACTAGAAACACTAATGCAACACAGTCAGCCACTTGCCATTCAGTCACACTTGAGTCCATGCTGACCACTTTCATTGGAGCTTTTGCTGCAATACACATTTAAAGAGGTGTCATCTACCCATCATGGAATTAACTCTCACACCTTGACCTTAATGTGGAGAACACAATTGAATGACAAACTGACCACGTCGTCTACATTATTGCACATTAGGTAAATGATTAATGTTAACACCACAGCTGTGTATTTGTGGATATGTGTAAGGTAGAACTGACACCTTACAACAAATGCAGTTCACTGATTGGTGGGTCGTGAAAGATTTAAAATGGCAAAAAAGACAGAAAAGTTGTGCACCTGCTTTATTTTCATCAAATCCACCAAGGCTCCGTCCGTCTAAGGGAGGTAGTGATAAAATCACCCTTGATAGAAAATGACAGAATATTATTATAAGATCATATAAATGCATAAAAAGATGGAATTTATAAAATAATAACAGTAATCAGATGCATTAAATTAATACATTTATTTGCTTTCATCATGAGTAGAGAATCTCAAACTCCAGCTTGCTGTCCTACAGTAGGATTTTCTGAGGGCCTGTCTGCATTCCTAACCAGACGTGTAGTGTCACTGGCACCCAGCTGGAGTGTGAAACTTCCTCCAGAGTCGATCAAAGGAGTCCCCGGGTTGCTCTAGAGGGGGTTCTCTATGAAATAGATCCTGCACTCACCCATCTCAAATCAATCTGCTCCCTGAGCTCGTTTGCTTTTTGGGTGTTTGCTTGTTTGTTGGCTTGTTTGTTTGCTGTAATTCCTGTCGGTAGAGACCGACTCGAGGATGCGTCACACGGACCACCCCGGAGCTGACGGGGGATTGCAACCTGATCTACCGCTGAAGGCTAGACTGGAACCAGGCGACAGCGAATTATGCAGACACACATACACACAGAGATTCCATCGCTTGACAGGATGTGCTGTCGATGATAAGAACAGGCCGGTTTAATAAAAATTCTCATTAATATCAGTAAGTTTATAATTACAAAATTAGCACATCTCTGGTGTTTAAAAAATACTTATTAGAGATTGTGTTATTATATTGCTATGGTATGACATTAGTTTAATGACCTGTTAATACATGGTCTAGCATCAGGTCTGATATAAACATTGTGAGTAGATTGACACCTAGTGGTGACAAAAGGAAATATTCACTGAACACAAGATTCAAGACCCTTTATTAACTGCATAAAAAGTTGTCCATGTACAGCATAGCATTTATAGCATTTATTTAGTAGACAGTCTTATCCAAAATGACTTATAATTTCTTAATTACAGGGGCTGTCTCCCTGAAGCTATTTGTGATCAAGGGTCTTTATTAGGAGCACAAAAGTGATAGATCTGGTGATTGGATAGAGCTGCATTACAAACTGCAACCTCTCCATAAGCAACACAAGTTGTGAAATGTAGAGATACCTCACACTTTGCAGACATGCCTAGAATAATAAATAAACATTAATTGCATAATTGATTATTTTGTGATGAATAAAATAACCAATAATTGTGTAGATTAAATATGTATATAGTTGTTATACGATATATTGGATTACCCAGGGTTGGTCCCCACCTTGCGCCCGTATGTAGATGCATTACTACTTATGTCATTATGTCATCATTACTTCATTTCTGTATTAACACCTGGAAATCTAATATCTTCATGTTTTCTCCATTTTCCTCTCTGTTTTTCCAGAGTATATATCTGTCAGGATTTACCGTAGCTGTAGGTAAAGTGACAGAGAGGAATAGGTCTCTGGCTTTTTCCACTCCAGCTCAGCCTCCCTGAGATGTGCCAACATCTGGACTTCATCGTGCATATTTACACAATATGTGCATTATGAAGCTTTTTGATCTTGCCGTTTCTCCGCAATCTCCCCAACTTTTAATGGACTGCCAAGACTTACATCACAGATGAAGCTCAATCCACAGTCATAAATCTTGGCTCCCAACCACAAGCCAGGGCACATGGTTCCCTCCGCTCCGCCGTGTAATCTGCGTAGCTGCTCCTGGAGCGTTTAGTAGGCTCACTTTCGCTCTCCTGCAGGTCACGAAAACCCTAGTGGAGCCCAGGCCAGGCCCTTCAGATTTAAAGGTGTAGCCTTATTGTTCTAAGTATCTTTTTTTAGTATTATTTATCAGTATGTGCATTTTATTTTTTTTTTACAAAAGATACTGCAGCAACGCAGCTTTACGCTTTAAACAGTTTCCTTAAGTAAGAAGGAAGATATCTGGACAGGATCCAGCACTCAGAAAGGGTCCCCGTCCTCCTCTGGGGCATGTAAGCTTGAGTTCAAAGATTAGTGATTGCTAATTAGTGATAGAACAAACAATTTTAGTATTTGGATAATAAATTGAAGTTTAAGAGGTCAAATTCCAAAGATCATACAGCCCAGTTCATCTAGCTGAGTATTTAATTGGTGCCTGAATGGTCCAAGTACAAGTCCAGATGAATCTTAGTCCACACATGGATTCTGGTGATGCAGGTCTCGGAACTGTGATTTTTGCACTAAACCATCAGTCAGTTGGTTCACTAAGAGTTCAGTGATTTCACTGCTCCTTTGTTTGTTTTGGTAAGACGAACAGAAGCGCTTGTAATTGAGCATATAGGAATATATGGGATGTGTTGAAGTGGTTTGTTCACTTGAATTCAATGGCTCCAGAAGCCTTACCCACCCCAAACACTTTACACAGAGTGTCAGTCAATCCCGCTGTGACTTTTTGTTCACCTGAGACGTTGCTTCTGACCGCCGATCTAGAACCAGTTCAGTTATTCCCTGCTTCTTATCTAAATGGTCTATGATAAAAAAAAAAAAACGTTCTCTTCACTTCACGAGCTCTAGTAATGGAATGGGGCGAGAGCCAATTTGTCTGCCTGCTTTTCCTCCCTCTCTCCTGAAGATGAACACTTATCAGTGGGGCTTGCACTACAGCCGCATCTTTAAGTCATTTGGAGAGAGAGCAGATAAAGCAGCTCATTTTGAGTTTGTCTAGGCCCAGGAGACTTGGCTGAGACCCCCACCCCAAACCACGTTTTCATAGATTCAGTAACGGAGTCTTTCATTTAAAGTGTACCATACTGAAGGATGGCCAGCGGCCTTGTCAAATATTTTGATGATAGCAAAAATACAATGTGTTCGAATTTCCTGAAATGGATATAGTATGTGAAATACTGTTGCAAGTAATGGAAAGTTGATGGTAATTAATCAAATATTTTCTTCTGGAAGGGGACAGTTGGTAGCGTAACCGTTAGGGTGTTGGCCCCACGATCATAAGGTCACAGTTAGAATCAATGGACTGGGACCACTGAGGTTCTCATGAGCAAGGTACCGTCCCCAAGCACTGTTCCCTGGGCGCTGCCCACTGCTCCTTCACGGATGGTCAAATGCAGAGCTCACATTTTGTTGTGGTGCCCTGTGTGCTGTGTTGTGCTGTGTTAATCACTCGCTTCATATCATTACAAACAGACTTGTGGAAGCTAAAAAAGATTTTTTTTTTCACACAGAATCTTAATGCGTTAAACCATAATGTGATATCCAGTATATTTTATATGCAAGTTCTTCTGCTATATGTTCGGGGAGCCCAGGTCAATATGATATATACACACACAGACACACCCACCGACCTGTACGCATATATTTGATACGCCATACGCTGTGGCATTTACTGCGTTAATACATTGACAGCAATAATAGCATCTTGTAGGCCGACCCTGTAAGTATAACACTGAACACTGAAAACAGATTACACTGTTCTTCCGGAATTAATCTCTTGGAAAAAATAGTTTTTAGTGAAAGGAAAAGCACTGGCATGCATATGGATGTTCACAAGCGGCGGTGAACGCTGCATCAAGTTCCCTCTCATTACTGCTTGGTGTTACGGGTCGCCCAGTGGTTGCACAATTGCCTGCAGCTGCTGCCGACAGCATGTGACGTGCGGTGCCGTGATTATGAAACAGTTAACGTAACCGAGTGGCCACACTGATCTACACAAGACACACAAGCATCATGCATACACATAAAAAAACCCAATCTGCTAAACATGTTCTGGTCAGGGTTGATAGAAATCATTTAAGGTCACTAGCGTTTATTGAAGACCGTAATTACACAGCCCAGCTAGTAGCTTTAACGGTTAAAGCACAGGGTGGATATAACAATTGATGCAAACAGTTAGATTTTTTTTCCAAAAAAAAAATCCATCACAAGTTATAGGTTGAAAAGTCATAACAGCTTGGAAATATTTCAATGTTATTGTTTGGAAGGGTCCCTGGTGTTCATATATTGTCCTTTAATGTGTACAGCACAACCTAGGACTTCATCGGCTCAGAAAATTAAGACATCAAGAGAGAATGACGTTTACGCCATTAAGTAATTCTGCTTCTTATCTGACAATCAAACGTAATGACTCCCGCTAATACCTCACCCAAAGTGTTGATCATTTTTGTCTGATATTGGTGTGAAACCATGGCTTGGCTTTTTGCCAGTATTAGCATGTCCAGATGAAGAAAGGAGTTCACTAGTCCATGTTATTTGTTTTTACTCCCAGTTACTCAACATTACAGGTTTTGTCCTCCTTACACAAAGTTGCGGGCAGTTGTTTTGCCTTGTGCAGTGTGGCCTTGAATATAATTCTTAACAGCAGCCCTGCCATAGAAAACAGTTTTGTGAAGCTAATGATGTGCAGGTTTTGTAGAAACTGGGACATGGAGATGCTGATTCAGTTGTGTGGTAGTTTTTGTGGTGTTTAGCAGCTATCTTGTTTCTTGTTACTTCAGCTTGCCAGGTCAGTTTTTCCAGATCTAACAAATGCTGCTTGTTGAAACAATAATAATTTCAGGGATATCACTTCAAAATGCTCCTCTGAATCTAAATGCACCAACAGTACAACCAGTGACTTCCTATTTGACAAATTAAAAAATTAAACTTCTTTTTCAATCCACCTTTAATCTCCTTTTTATAACTTTACTAGTGCAGGCAATCAACATAAAATCACTTACCTGTGTATCCATTTTTGTGATTTTTTTTTACATCTCAACCATCATTCTTTGTCATAATTTTCTCTAATTTAAAATTTTAAACTTTATTTATTAAAAAAAAAACAGGAATCTCCATATGACACATATAAAGTAGAGCATTTATTGTTTATGTACTAAAATATACAAAAACACACACCTGCCAATCCAGTGGCAACATGAAGTTACTGTCTTAAGGAAACCGAGGAGCAAATTTCCCCACTTCTCCCAGATTATAAGATCATAACGTGACGGAAGAATTTCCATCTGAGGCAAACGTCTGCGCAGTCACATTGCCCTGCTATAGCAAGCCTTCATAAGAGTGTGTATTATCAAGCAGACTGTACTGCATAAGTTTGGGAGTTTGTAGCGTTCTTACCCTTTTTCATATGGATATACAAATCTCAGCTGGCCACCTCTCTGCTCCCTGCGCTCCTCCTTTAAGGAGGACAATTTAAAGTCTGTACATTGTACTGACTCGGCTCCACGTTTCATTGTGGTATCTTTAGTGGTATGAGCATAAAAACCAGGCCCATTGAAGTCAATTCTGTATTTATGGCTGAAAGGAAAATGTTTTCTTTTTGCCTTTTCTCTTTGATATTACAGTTTATGGAACGTTTAGAAAAACGGCCACTTTTATTCCAATTACTATGTTATGTGATCCAGGTTTTTCAGTGTACAGCCCACATGAAATGGGAAAGGAGAGTTGTACAATAATACTGTTAAACCCTGTGCTCTAGCGGTTATTAGCAGTTACATTTGATGTGTTTGAACTGGCATTTCGCTGAAAATTAGTTGACTTAAAATACTGTAGTGCTATTGCCTGGGTTCTCCACAGCATGCATGATACATATTTACTCCACAACAATCCTTCTTATTACATAATGGAATAGGAAACACAAATGGCTCAGTAACTCGGCAACCGCATCAACTAATAAAGGTAGTTTAAAGATTAAAGCTGCCAATTGTAAATGGGCCTAGATCTGAATTATGCATTAGATTTTGGCATAAATCATTAAATATGTAATATATGCGGTCTGTTGTATTAGCATTATGGCGTCCAGGTTGGATGGTATAATGAAGTGTTTCGGTTGGATGAGGCTTTGCTCGTCTTTTGCCTCTCTTTTCTTCAACAGTTTACTCCCCAACAATCTCACATAAACAGTAATCATGTGAGAAATCATCTTGAGTGCGTTTACTAGATTTCACAAGCCTCATTTTTTGTGCATCACCTTACACACGGAGGCCAGTGTAGGAAAACAACGTAAAAATAAATCTTCCAGTTTTATTACAAAACACAGGCGTGATGAACTTGGTCCTCAGATAAGTAGAATTTTTAACGCCTTCTCGTTTCTCTCCCACATTTTTATGGCCTGTCCATTATTGCTGTTCCTCAAAATAAGAGCATAAGAGAGAACAGTTGCTTCTGGAAGAAGGAAATGCATATCTGCTCACACAGATGAGAGTGTGTCAGTAAAGAGCAGAATGTACATCCACAAAATACAACTGTTGAGGATTTCTACTCTGACTAGTATTGGACTGAAAAATACTCCTCAACATGAATAGCTTTGACAACTGGCCAAATCCAGAACAGCACGGACGCTAATGCTGCTAGGATGCTATTCCGTCTGGATTTGTAACACTTTGCCCCCTCACTTCATCCACGTGAAGAGCGTTGCGCCCTGATCTTTTTAGCCACAGTACAGCTAGCGCCACCTACTGCGAGTCTCACATTGTCCATCACTTGTTGTGTGTGTAAGGTAGCTAGGGGTCTTCGTCCATGTCGTCCAGGTTGGATGACATAATGAAGTGTTTAGGGTGCATGAGGCTGTGCTCGTCGGCGTACTCCTCCCAGCGAGCGTCGTCGCTCTCGTGGGTGATGTAACGCTCCCCACGCCGCGTCTCAAACTCCCGCAGGTCCAGCCACGTCTGGTAGTCCTGACAAAGGAAAGAACATCCAGATGTGAATGTGTGGAGGTGTAGGGCAGGGCAGCACCAGCCCTGGAGAGCCAATGTCAAGAGATTTCACTTCTCAAAACCTCTAATTAAATTTGTCCATTAATTATTGGGGTGTAACGGTACATCGGTCTACATCGATATATTGAGTGAATAATCAATAAGCTAACAGCATTGATCCGAAAAGAAAACATTGATCAAACATCATACATATTGTAAAGTTACTATTAAACACAATGCCTATTTTATTTAAATTCATTTAAATGTCTAATCAAGTTCATTAATAAAAATATTAAATGATACTTTAGTTGTTTTTTGTGATTAGATATGAATGGAAGTAGGGAATTTCGGAATATATCGGAACCGGACGATATTAGGCTTGTTTTGTTTTTTTTAAGTAATCGGCTTCATACCGATGCGCAGATTTGCCCGACATTTTATGACGCACGGGAAAGGCAGCGCTTGTGGCAGGCATCTCCAAAATCCGAGGTGGGATTTTATACAGCCCACGCCTTCTGTCTTAAAATGTAGGGTTGTAGTCAAGTGGCTCTCTACGCACTAGGTAGTGCACATGGAGTGTTGCACGCGCCCTATTTGACTTGGTACATCACACAGGGCAGGAAGTGACTTTTTCTTAAAATGCTGTGCACTACACACGAAATACTTCACCCTCGCTCAACTCTGCCTGAGTTGACGCTGTGTTTGAAATGTCAGTCAAAGTAAAATTTGTCACCTCTTCTATAAATTGTACAGATATACGGAGAGACGAAAAGACGTGGCTGCAGTTTACACAGTGCAACAAGAAACAGAGAACAAAGAACAGATAAGGCACATGGAATAAACAATATATAAATAAATAGGGCACAAAATATACATTTTAAGCTACAAGTGGAAATTGACTGACAGTTTTCAATATGAGAGTTTACGATATCCAGTCTATTAATAGGAGTGTATTCTTAAAAAGTGCAGTGGAACTAAATATGGCGAACAAAATATTTTGTCTTTATGCGCTCAACTCTGCCTGCACTTGCACTTGACTCTTACTTCCTCAGTTATCGACATCGGCAGATATAAGCATGAAAAATATCGTATACCGGCATCGGACAATAATTCACTTATCGTGCAACCCCTAAATAGACGTTATTGTGTTAATCAGCATATGATATCGTCTCATATCAATTGCTGGCCCCTGAACTGAATCAAGAAGAAATTATATTGTAGCAGACTTTGTAAGACGGGCAGACGTTGACTCGTTGACCGTTGAATCGATATGTTTTATCAGTTATGAAACCTATGATTTACGCCTCTTTTTATTACCAGGTTTTGTTGATGTAAGATGAGGGAAATTGCCCGATTCTGCAGGACAGCATTTAGTCGATGCAACTCACATTTCCTAATTACAGGGACAGCTTGGAGTCTGGAGCCACTTGGATTTAAGGGCCTGCCATTCCTTTTCTCTCCCACTTTAGTATTAACTGTCCACTACTGCTTTTCCTCAGATTAAGAACACAGCTGTAAAAACTGTTGAGTAAAGTTGCTTTTGGGAGAACAAAATGCTCATCTGCTAGACCTCACCTCATCACCTAGACCTCACCCACTCCATGGTACAACCAATATGGAGGTCTGTGTAGACGTACCTGAAGCCAGGGATGACTGAGGGACTTGTCCACACTGTACCGCTTCCTCATCTTCACTTGAAGAAGATTGTTGATGAGATCTGTTGCTGTGTGTTAAAATGAACACATGAAAAATGAAAAATGTAGTCTCGCTGTTTCATCCTAAATCACTACTTACAGAGACTGACAAGAACTCTGTTTATGGGCTCTGACAAAATGTGATAAATGTTAAGGTGGCATTTTAGGTGGTGCTGCCCCGAATTCTACAGTAAAGTCCTCAAATCAGCTTCCTGTTCTATTGTGGTTGTAATGATTTAACCACAAAAAAAAATCTGATATTTAATACCGGCCATGAGGGGTGAAAGGAAAAAGAAAATGTGCAAGTGTGTTTTCTGTTAGGGTGCTGAGCGTGGGGAAAGTTGACTGAATAAATGAGTGAATCACTCGAGCTAAAAGGTCTGAGACTGCGGTAATGTAAGAAGACATGGGGGTGGACAGTCAGACTCATGCTTCTGTAAAGTTTGAAATGTTTTAAATGCAGCAAACTCAGTGATCAACCACTAAATGTAATACTAAAACCAGAACCAAACATATGCAGATGATTATAGTTTAAATGTTTGAATGTGTCATCTCCATTGTGAACTGATGTTGGTCAAAACCTCTGTAATCACACAACATCATGTTGCCCACCTTCTAATAGTCCGTGTTATAAACATTTTAATATAGTCTTACTAAAGAACACAGTTCTATACTCAGAAACAAAATTTATATGGTAAGCCACATTTTTACCATCAGGGAAATCTAATCCGCTGTCTAGACAACTACTTGTCTAGACTATAACTACTGCCTAATGTTTTCGAGAAAAATATTGAAGAAAGAGTGGAACATAAGAGTTAACTGCTAATAGCTAAGGCAGCCAAAATTGCAAAGCCTACATTACATTATACAAAATGCTGCATGAGTAAATTGAACATGTCCAAGTTGAGAAGTTGCTGTGACTATTGTTGGCTCAGCATTGTAGCTGAAAACAAAACAAATCTCTTACCTTCTGTAGAGATCTCCTTCCAAGGCAAGGGTGGGTACATGAAGGCAGCGTTCTGGATCTGGTCATTAATATCCTCATCCTCGTTGAAGGGAAATGTACCGCTCAGGCTGACGTAGATGATGACGCCTACTGACCACATGTCCAGCGAGCGGTTATAGCCTTTGCTGCGCAGGACCTCCGGGGCCAGGTATGCAGGAGTGCCCACTACGGAGCGCCGGAAGGATTTCTCACCGATGATACGGGCGAAACCAAAGTCACACAATTTCACCTGCACAGAAATGACATCCAGATTAGCTTTAGTATCACTTGAAAGTGCATTTTTACTACTGAATGAGTCACAGTAATAGCAGGTGTTTGCAGGTGAAAAGTGTCACCTGAGGAAATGGCTCTGCAGAGGCCAGGAGCACATTCTCTGGCTTCAGATCACAGTGAACAATGTTCTTAAAATGGAGATGCCTCAAAGCCACCAGAATCTAGGAAAAGAAGAAAATGGTTCAATTGTAAGCCCTAGTAATAAAATCTCTATGAATATCACAGAACATTCTCTGAAACATGCTGACAACACATGTCGGAGGAATCAAATTCACTCCGACTGCCCGTTTGTTTTCATTACACACTATACACACATCGTAGAGAGTCAGGGGCCCCTCAGCCACATCAGAGCCGGTGTGTGGCGGCTAATTGGAGGCCTCGCTAATAGGCGGGCTCCTGGTTCTTGAGCTCTCAAGGAACTCTTCTGTCTAACGAGCCCACAGGCACCAGCCCTGGAACAGAGCATCGGCCTGGCGATGATATCCAGAGCTACTCTAAACATAGCCCCGCTCATAATGCTCCACCAGCATAAACAAATCAGGCAGAAGACAAATAGTAGGAAGGAGAGCCTCAGTAAGCCGCTGATGGTTTGGAAATGGAGTCAGTTGCCAACCTGCGTGACCAGGAACTTGGTGATGCGCTCAGGGAGCCTGCTCTTCTCACTGGACAAGATCATCTCCAGCATGTCTCCGTGAAGCTTTTCCATGACCACGAACACACGCTCTGGCGTCTCAAACATGCACTCCAGGTTGACGATGCCAGGATGATGCAAGTTCTAGACCAAAAAAGGAGAAAAATATGATCTTTCACAACAGAATGGCATTGGGAAACATGTCACCTAACAACATGAGGAGGTTTCTGGGGTGCAATTAGTGTTGCTAACATAGTTGGCAATACGCTTAGCAACTATGCCTTCGGGAAACGCACCCCTGGATGGTTGCAAAGACCTAATTGTCTTCTAAATGTATGTGAGGCCCAGTCCTCATAAGAAAAAATATTTAATAGAACAGTCCAACAGTTAAAAGATTTGACTTTAATTACTAAGGTTATAGGAGCTATATGTAAGATTGTGGCCAAAACTGGTACTGCAGTCAAATTCAAAATTCTGTAGCGTGTTGTTTCCCTCCCCTTCCTTCCAGACTCGAGGTTGCCAGAATCCTGCAAGAACCGATCTACAAGGAGCTACAATGGCAAGCGACGAGTCCTACACTGTAAGTTGATCATCTGTTGACCATATAATGCTTGAAGTAGTTTTTTATTTATAATATAAATTAGCTAATGGACAAAAAGAGAGTCAAATGCAAAGTCTTCTCCGCTGTCAGTCGTCTCCATCTTTCAAATGCATCTCTTATGCTGATACTCGTTTTGATGAAAAACATCGTCAAGATGTTTTTGAGAGTCATAACGAGATCTTTCAGTTTTAGTAATGTCAGACATTTGTAATCCAGAATGCTTTTAGCTGTAGCTCAGTGGTAACTGACACCCCGGATGCCGAAATGCTACTGACTTCACGACTGGCCGATAGCGGTGGGGGGCGCTACAGGCCAAAACACAAAATCAAAACAAACACGATTTGTGTGCTGCAAATTACATTTTAAAATGTTATTTTGTCAGTATCTTAAATTAACATGATTCCTTAATCTCTAGTGACATATTGGGTTCATTTTTATGATTACTTGCCATAAATTTCTTACATATAGCTCCTTTAATGTTTATTTTAAGGGATATACTGTATTTTTCTGTTAGCATTTCCTTAGACATTCTTTCGCATGCATAACTGTGCGCTATAGAAGTTCGTAAATGTGACCTCACCTGTAAGATGGCTACTTCGTTCCTCAGCTGGCTCTCCTGTTTGGTGGGGAACCTCATTTTGTCAATCACCTTTATTGCCACATCTCTGCCAGTTTTTCTGTGCTTGCCTATTAAAAATATATGAGTGTATTTATTTTCACAAACAAAAAAGACATGAGAAACATCACATTTAAACAACAGCATCAGTAAGTCCTCATCTGCTCACAGCCGTACCTCCATATACAATGCCAAACTGGCCCGAGCCCAAAACCTCATCTGCAAAGATCTGGTATACGGAGCTGATATCCTAAGCACGGATATGAAACAGAGCAATGGCAGACATCGTTATATTCCTGTCAGTGTGTATATATACAGTACATCGTTACTTCACTTTGGGCCCTTCATGTATAGTTCTGTGCTTCCTGTTTTCTTCGACAAAGTTGGTAATTGTGGCATAACTTGGTATTGACTATGACTCTTTTTGTGGAAGTGTGAGTTCTACGGTTGGTATAATAATAACTGTAAACCCACTGCGGCAAAGAGTGTAATACTAACAGTAAATGCAGACTCACCACATTTTCCTGGATTTGACTGTTGGACACTGAAATACTGATGGACAGTTCCTCTGTGGAAAAACACAAAAATGCATTTTACATGAAGCACAAATTCACACACATCCAGCACCAGTCCTTCCTGCAGACAGAAGTCCGACTGCAAATGTAATTAATTAACCAGTAGAATAATACAGCAAAACTGTATTACACATAAAATAATGAATAATTATAAACACTTCTGGAAGAAGAACTTACATTTCAACTGTGTTCGAGCTGGATTTAAACTTACAACCTCTTCTTAGACGAATACTCTACCACTAAGCCACAACCCCCCACATATTCACCCCCGTATTCAGTCTTACATCAAAGCATACATGAGGAACGCATCCAGGGCTGGTTAATATATTTTTAAAAATCATAGCAAAGGAACCTTTAGAGAACTTGGGGTAGGCTCACTTTGCACATATGGACACAGTGCACCACACTGAGAAGTGACCTCTGCATTTGACCCATCCAGGAAGGAGCGGTGGGCAGCTTTTCTGGGGAGCAGTGCTTGGGGATGGTCTCTTGCCCATGAGTAACTCAGTGGTAGCTTTACCAATCCAGGACTTGAACCGGCGAACTCCCGATCACGGGGCCAACTCCCTAACCGCTATGCTACCAACTGGATCCCAGGTTAGAAGTTAGAAAGCCTTGAAGAGGTCCAACGTTCACGTGGGACTTTTCTGAATAATGTTATGAACAAACTGGATAACACACGGCATCGGTTGTAGGAAGTAAAGTTTCACAGTATGATTCAAGTTGGCCTTGCTATGAGTCAAATAAGCTTGACGGTACGGTATAACGTGCTTCGTTAGAACAAGTCAGTCTCGTTACACGGCATTTAGATTGCGCTTCCCATGTAAAAAGGGTGAGATGTGATTTGTGGATAAATCATGTCACATGACCATTTGGTTCTCATAAGACTAAGTTCTGTGAGGTGTACAGCCCTTAATACAACTCAATTAGGGAATGGTTTCCTCATATTAGACAAACTTTTTGATCAGTTATGCAGAAGAAATAATAATAAATCATTTAATACAATTTATAGAGTTTATATAAATTATATAATTATTAGGTATCCAACTGAAAATAGTCACAGCTGGCAGTGGATCCCATTTCAATTTCCCTGTGTGTTCCGACAGCATTTCATTGTAATACAATTTAGTTTGACTGTGGAACAACTTATATAATAAATAAGAGTTATCCATATTGGCTAACATGCAGCATGCACAGTGGACGAAGGCCTGACTGACTTAAAAGCCACATTACTGTGCAAGCAGGTAATTTATTTGATCATTGTTTTTAAAATGTGTCTTAAAGTGTCAGAATCTCCAATTATTGCTTTGTTCGAGTACTTAATTGTAATTAAATGGAGGTAAATACTCGGCCTGACCTAATTTTTGCCAGTATGATTGACACAAAACACAGTCTAAACTATTAGAAATCTTCATGATAATTGCTACTCACTGTGGTCTTTGCCCTGACCAGCAGCAGCACCCACACTCGGCTGAGGTGTTACAGGCACAGGCATCAGGGCTTGTCGGATGGCCTTCTCCCAGCCCTGAGCCACCTCCAACCCCACTCCAGAGGCAGCCAGCACAGGGTTGTGGATATGAAGATGGGAACTGCCTGTGTTCTCCCCAACGTAATACACCATTGTTGCAGTGATGACCTCAAAGCAGTGTGGATTGCCCCCCAGGGCTAGGCAACTGAAGTCCCGCGATGCCTCCACTTGTAGAATCTCTGAGAGGGGAATCTCCTGTAAGTCAAAAATTCACACACAAATGTAACAAATCAACTCCAACAACCAGATTGTCAGAGTCGCCGATTTCTGTTTGTGAGTTTTCAACTTTTTTGGGAGGAAAGCCTAATACAGAGACTCTCACCACCTCTTCTTTTGAAGTCAAATACGTACCTTTTAGTCTACAGTTCAAGATTTGTGAGCGTGTCCGAGGCTCTCCATATTATCCGAGACTCTGCTTCATTGTAAGCTCATGTGCGTCTTACCCTTTCTGACATTTCAGAGTCAGATGAGGCGAGCCTGTTTCAGACAGTCAGTCAAACATCCGCCCCTTCTTTGTGGCCCACGTCTCAAACGAAAGAGAGAAACGGTAGCTACGACCAATCGTGGTCTCCTCTAAGCTTCAGACTGAGTGCTTGTGGTTAGGGGGCGTATCATGTGACCCAACCCACTGAAGAGCAACATGATTACAAGGCAGCACACCAGAAGCCTCCTGATTGTGTGTGACTGAGTGTGCATTTATGTGTGTGTGTGCGCGCACGTACATGTGCATGCATGAACCATTCAGACTACACTCAGATAGCTACCACGACGCTGGGGATGGGCACTTACACAAAAAAGGGGGTGGTCTGGATGAGGAGTAGTTATCTGGAGACAGGACTGAAGCCCCCACACCCCATAAAAGAGGCAGAGAAACCAAAAATACAGGGGTTCTCGTCTTCAAAAGAACGCCCTATGGCTTCCAAATGTCTAAAACGACAGCAGTGCCTCAGCTCATGGCACACGACCACCATCGATTGTGTGATAAAAGGCAGTAGATTTTGAAAGAAAGAATGGATCAGATGATATGAAAGTCACAATCAAAAGTGAAGAGGACCTACGCTTTTTTGAGCATCTGTGTCAGACGCCCACACTGACTTTAATGGCTTGCTTCCTTCCTTACACTGAAGATCTGAAGTTGCCAGCAAAGGTAGGAAATACTCTTCAAAGGAGACACTACACTCTTATATATGATCTCCTTGTTGCTAAAGTACAAATTTTGGCATTTTACCGCTTATGAATGCGAAGTATAAATGAGTAGAAACGAAAGTGTCATAAAGTGACCACAAAAACTGCCCTTTCACACCTTGAGGCTACAGTGCTGAAGATGTGTGTGAAGTGTTACACACAATATGGGGCCTGTTCTTCTAAAAAAGCACGGCTTTGCGTGTCACAGAGGAGTCCGAGAGACTCATTGGAGTCCCCTACGAGCGCCGAGAGAGGGGCTGCCCGTGAAACTCAAGTGTGGAAGAAGACATATGAGTATGCAACACCTACTCTCTTCTAATGGTGCTGTGACTTTACCTATCTCGTTTGCTGATCTGTGTGGGGGGCTTATGTTTTTTAGTTGTTTGTTGCTGATGTCTACGATATTTGCACAGGATTCAACCCACACTTATAAAGTCACTTTTTCACTATGACCTGAAGGCCTAAAAAAAACAGTATTTTCTACAGCTCTTGTCTCTTAGTGCAAGCTGCTTCATCTACTAGTCTGTCATGTGGATTTAATAAGGCTTGTATAAGGCTAGAAAGACCTATTTTACTGCATGCGCAGATGAGACAGCTTAGATTTAAGAGGTATATAAAGTGTAATTATATGTCCAACTATTTATGAAAAGTCTATAGACAATAAAGACTCAGTAATATCATTTTGTTTGTTCCTATCTATATTACAAGTTCAATATAGCAATGCAATATACAACAGTGCAAATGAAAAGCTTGTGCACCAAGAAAGGAGTCAAATTCTCTCTCAAAGTCTAAGGTTATATGTCCCTCGCTTAACAATTTTTGTCAGTCGATATTTTCAGTGATATCGGATGTTTTACAAACTCCTCTAGAACCCTCTGGTGTCACTGCAATTTTTGGCGTTACTCCTCAAGATCTTTCCCTTAGTCGTTATTTGAGGGATGCTGTTGCATTTGCAACTCTTATAGCTAGAAGACTGGTGTTAAAATGGAAGGAAAGCCCCCCCTAACTTTTAGACATTGGGTTAGAGATATGATGTATCATTTGACACTGGAGAAAATTTGGTACAGTATAAGAGGGTGTGATTTGACGTTTTTAGTACCTGGCAGCCATTTTTGGATGTTGTTAAAAGAATGGAACCTTGTAATGTATCACAATGTTGTTTATTTATTTATTTATTTATTTATTCTTGTCTAGAGATGGGCCGATACCACTTTTTATGTCCGATACCGATATTGTAAATTTGGATATCTGCTAATACTGATAAAAATCCGATACAGTCACAGTCTTTTTTTAAAACATAAAATAATGCTTTAAAATGTCTGAATACATGACTGGGATTATTGTTATGCTTAAAGAAATGCTTGATTTAAATACTGTTTTCCTACTAAAACAATGTAATAAATGCACACACATGTATATGCTAAATTATTTGTTATATGTTTGTTATTTGTTATTTCTATCTCATTGATTACACTATAACATCATAAAATTGAAAAAAAAAAATTGATCAATTGAAAATGAAAAACTTAAGTTTGTCATTTTGAACCAATCTGGCCTAAAAAAAAAAAAGAGTTGGTTTTGCGGAGAACTACATTTCCCACAATCCTCTTCCGTGACTATAAGTAAAGACCAAGTCAAGACCAAGACAAAGTTGAGGCGAGACCGAGACCGAGACCGAGACCAAAAAAAAAAGACTCCCTTAACTTTTGTGTGCCGTTGAGGACTGACATGACGGGTACTGACTGGCCCCAAAGTCATCTGACAAAACAGCTAACACCTCCAACAACTGTCTAAAGAATGGGAAATATGTAAGTGATTTCAATTATACTTAATTTATAGACGAAATTGTAACATCAAATTGAAGATACACAATTATAAACTTGAAATTGCAACAATATAAAGACATGCGCACAGTCACATGAATCAAATGCAAACTACACATACTACGTATCAATACAAACTGCACATCAAATTGTGCATTAATAAGAATAAGGACAAGTGCTTAAAAGATTCGGACATCTTGCCGATAGCCACTGATAGAGCTAGCTACCTGTACTTAGCATGTAGTTACACTTTTCACCAGAAAAGTTGTCTGCAGAGAAGCTTGCAAAAAAAAATAAAAAATCTGTCCCTAAATAATTTATACCGCGCGTGTTGACGCTCCAGGTGCCTGGTGAAGGTTGAGGTAGTCCCGGTGTTCTATCGATTTACGCTACAGCATCGAAAAATGCTGCCTTATAGTTTCCTTTTTAAATGGTGTATTTCCCATAACAGTATATGTTTCACAGAAATATAATATTTGTGTCATTCTTTTAATTAAAGAGAAAAATATGTGCAGCAAGCTTTCATGCTATTTATCAAATTTATGAAAAAAAAAATTAGTGTCCCTTATCACATGATGCTCCCATTGCAAAATCTCATAATATTATTTCAATACTTATGGTGTGATAACCTGTTACATTAGCCTTAATTAAAATATCAAGGGTAGCATAATTCGATACACTAATGTACCCTATCAAAAATGCTCCCAGTGCAAAATGTGGGGGGTGGGGGTGTTGTCTCGGTCAAGGAAACTTTGCAAAATCTGCATTTTGCCGAATGCTTCTTTTTTGAACCTGTGCTGCAAAAACACTCTTTGTGTTCTATGAACGCAAACTTTATGACTGAAGAATTCGCTGACATTATTTCTGTAACTTACTGACTAGTCTACTACTGCTGACATTACTGTACCTGACTGACTAGGCTTACTGCTCACTGTGATGCTGGATCTAACGTTAACTAGTGCTACACTTGCGTATTTTGATCGGATGAGCGTCAATGTCTGAATCACAAAAAAATACATGTATGTCATTGATTGGTTGCATTTGAAGGGTTGCATTTGAAGCGCGCGAAAGGCGAAATAATAATAATGTTGCATTACCGAACGTTACGTTGTGTGTCATGGATACTGCTGGCTCCAAATCTCCCGACCACTATGTCGATCTGAGACAGCGAGACCAAGACAAGACCGAGGGATCCGAGACCAAGACAAGACCAAGACAATAGACCTTGAGACTGTTACAAGACCAAGACCACGTAAAAGTGGTCTCGAGACATCCAACTCTACTATTAAGCCTCCGTGTGAAATACAAGCAGAGCTGCTCTAGTGAGTAAAATGAATTAAACGAAGATTCGATTCCAGAAAAATTGCCTCGACCATTTTTTGTAATAGCATTATTCAAGTTATTGGAACAATCGTTTCAGCTCTACTTTACCGCAGTGGCGCTTCCAATGCATAACGAATTGAGCGTGCACGCATTTACAGATCGGCTCAATAGAACGGCTCAATGCCACCGATACCCGATCCAGCCGTTTGAGCCTGTTATCGGACCGATACCGATCCACATATCGGATCGGCTACATCTCTAGTCTTGTCTCAAAAATGTAAATGTTATACTAATGTTATGTCCTGAATCTTCACTAGGTTATATTTTAATTGTACAAAAGCCTGGGAGGGACGGGTGGTTATTGCTTTGTTTTTCTGTTTTGTTGTAAATAAGTAAATAATAAAAAAAAAACCTTGAACAAGTCTAAGGTTAATGTGTTTTGTGTTATAAAATGTTTGTGATTAAAATAGTTATGTAATTTTTTAGAAATGTGTTTTCTAAATTATTAAGCAAATTATTTTACTTCAATTAAAATTCACATTTGCTAGATGAAAATGTTTTTGTAAGATGTTTTTGAGGTGCTAGAATGACCTTAAATACTCTATGACTAATGGTGAGTATTTGAGGTCGTGAGCGCAGACAAGCGCTCCACATTGACCACAATGAAAATTTGCATCGCATAACGTGAAAGCAGATCTGTGGGGGAGGGGATATGCCATTTGTGGCACTGACCTTCAATTTATTCCAAAAAGAAAAAAAAACAAGCAACAATGATGCTTCTCTAAATAACATTTCAGGTATTTGTATCCATGTTATTAAAAGCACAAATTAAATGGCTTTCTGGAGTTCATTCCTTACCTTGTAGAACTTGGCTCCTGAGTCATTCTGAAACAGGGTCAGGCTTTTACTGTCCAGCCTCCAGTAGTGTCTCTTTCGCTGTTCAGTACAAAAATTATAGGTTATAAGTTATTCTTTTACTATTACGGAATTTTGATTAAACATATAAATATAAATAACGATTTTAGTGTCCGGGTCTCAATAGCACACCTTATTCATTCATATAATTGTATATATATATATATATATATATATATATATATATATATATATATATATATATATATATATATTCATATATTATATATTTTTAATAATTAATATTCCAAGTTTACCATAAATATACATATTTATAATAAGGATGTTATTTTGATTTGTAACAACAGGATATATGTTATATATATATATATATATATATATATATATATATATATATGATATAAAACCCTCTATATTCAATAATTACACTTTAAAGGTCCCATATTATACATTTTGACACCAAGTTAAACTATGAGCTCCACTAAGCATGTCTCTGGAGTAGTCTGCTGCAACACCTCTCAGACTGTGAGCATTTTCACCCGCTTTTTTACCTCTATTTTAGTCCCTTTCTCATTAGTATTCCTAAATGCAAATGAGCTGCTGCTGGCCACGCCCCTCACTCCGGAACTGGGTGTAGTGTAGACGGCACGGCGAGAGTTTACCTCACGTGAAAATAATCCATGTTGCTGCTAACAGACCATCCATAATAGTCAGTATATGTTCAACACAACTAGGGCTGCAACAATGTCTATTTTTGTAACTCCAGTAATCTATCGATTATTTTTTTCTCGATTAATCGAAAGTAATCAGATTTGTAAAATGTAAATGAAAAAATGACAATACATTTGTTAATAGCTCCTATTCTAGTGTGAGTAGAAGTTAGTTATATACGCTTTATGTTGTATTCAATTGAAAATGAAGAAACATGAAGTTCAAGGGTCATTTTGAACCAATTTGGCCAATAAAATGAGTTGCTTTTGGCCTTCTGGAAGAGAACTGCATTTCCCACAATCCCCGCGCACGCCTCGGAGCCGCCACACAATAAAGGGTTCAGCGCGTATTGTGAGTAGAACGCTGGTTGATGTGGTTATTTATCAGCTAAAATATGTCTGTAATAAAGGGGACGTTTTGACGGAAACGGAGCGTTTTAGCGAGTAATGGCGCTTAAAACGCAGCGCGCGTGTTTACATCGCAAAAAAATGTCATTTATGCGTTTTTATGCATTTACTTCTGTTTTGTGCACAGAATATCTCTCACAAATACGTTCACATACAGAGGGATCTATTCTCGCTTTGATCGCGCCACTGAAAATATTGTGCATCATTAATAAGCGCTCTGTGAAACACAAGCACATGCTGTAGCCATTTAAATGATTTAAACGAAGCTTTGATTCTAGAAAAATTGCCTCGACCATTTTTTGTAATCGAATTATTCAAGTTATTCGAATAATTGTTTGAGCTCTAAACACAACACTCCACCGCTAGACTTCTTCACTGTGATTCCTACACTAGCGCTGGTGAGAAAACATGGCGGATCAGGAAGCGCTAGCAGTTCTACCTGGTGGGCGGAGCTTCTCAGATATGAGGGTGGAGTTATTCAAATGTCCCCTACTGTGATGTAGGAGTAGGGGAGAAATCTAAACGCTCATTTAACCAAACGATTTCTGACATTTCTACATTAATACCAACACACTTCACCACTTTTATCAAACTTACAGTGTGTGTAGAGCAGTACAGACCCACATGATGTCCAAAGAACAGAGTGATTTTTATCATAATATGACCTGGATCAGTAAGTTGCTTATTTTTGAGCATAAACTACCATCTTGGTTAAACCAACTACCATAAAGAACTACCATAAGAATAAAATATGGGGAACGTACAAGGTTGTCTCGACTAGTGTAGTGTACCATCCAGCCCTCTTTAACTACAGTGGAGCTCCTCCTCTTGGTGTGTTTGATGGACTGGACAACTCGCGATCAGAGGATATTACTGCTAGGTGGAAGGACTAAAAAGAAAGAAGCAGAAAATCATGTTTAGCTTGTCATATAAACCTCACCATCTAAGGTCATATATAACCACTTTAAGTTCATGTTTTATGTATGTATTCACATAAATAAGAAAATATGGCTTACACTTGTCATTTAGAAACTATAATTCTTATTTTTTCATATTTCCAAGCAGTAATACAGGCTTGGTGGATGGTAGAGGTATGAGTGTGAGACACTGTTTGCACATCCTATCTGACAGCATTCACCATAGGAAGAGATATCAACTTAACCACATAAGTGTCCCTTTAATCATCTTTCAGAGGTGTAAAACTGAGCTAATGGAAAGCCATCAGGGGACAAACCTGCAACATTACCCCTGACACCACCATATTACAGGTGTTAAAAAGTGTGAAACCCTGAACAAGCCTTGTACTGATATTGCTATTGTTCCCACAGCTGAATGCCAGTTATCAAGGCCATTTTGTTAGGCTGTTGACTGTGGGGTAAGGTTACCTAAACTGGTACTCAAACGGGCCCCGGGGCTAAATTTTAAAGACTGGCAGGTATCATTGCTCTGGCGCTAACGTATTGCTTTTGGTACTGGAGAAATTAATAAATCTGATTTTTATTTCTACATAAAAGTAATCTTTCCCAGTTTATCTGACCAGCCGTCACTGATTAAGACACTAATCTAGAGGGGAAACTCCCATCTTGTGTGTATGCACAAAGCTGTGTTCAGCTTATGGCTGTATGTGGTTTGTATACATGTAGGACATCCGGTGGAGCCGGCCCACTTGTCAAGAGTATGCAGAAAAATTAAAACTTTAAATTACATTTTAATAAACTGCAAGACGTATAAAAGCACATCGCATGATATTTAGTAGACATTGCAATATATGACAAGTACCAGCAGATACACAGCTTTTTATTTGATGTGACATTGTAAAACACTTCAATAAATGCCCACCTATACGTTGTGACTGAGTAGTTAGAAAGAATTAAATGATTAAACTAACAAAACGATTATGCTTTTTTGCATTATAATGATTGTAGTAATATTGTAACCTCTATGCAAGAGGAGGATTGTCAGTTTACTGTGTTGACAGTTGAATAATCAAAGTGATCTGTTAACTAAAGCAGTGTTAATTATGTTGCTAATTTGATTATTTTTCGTCAAAAAGTACTGTTAAAAGTACTGGACCGAGAAACAGTATGGGCAAGAGTAGAAGTACCACTAAAATCTTAACCATACCCATTCCTACCAAGCTGACAAGGGCTCTACCAATATAATAAACTATATACGTGACACTGCAGGCAAAACCAGTCGCTTGTCGCAAATTTTCAAAATTGAGTTATCATGTTTTCGAGAGGGCATAACCAAGCTTCAATGACGGAGATATCAACATTCAAAGGAGTCGGGTTTCTCCTGTCACGCCAAGTGAGAAACGGAGAAATCTGCTCGAAGTTGACTATTGACGTAGCACTCACAGACGCTTGGTGCGGTCGCGCTACGTTTGTATTTACGGTAGCCTACGCTGCATTCACAGCCAATATCGATAGCCTACCTGCGCGATGCTTTGTCTTGTACTGACAAGATTAACTGATTCAGGAGACGAGATGGATTCCGGAGAAATATCTTCACGCTTAGTCAACCAGTGGATTTCCACTGTGAATATTACAGAGCGGCCAAACATTCTGCTGGGATTGAATTCCTCACCTCAAGAAAGTCACGTTTTTAGGATGGAAAGGGTAAGTTTTCCAGAGAAATTTATTCACAACAGTACAGTATAGACCTTCCACTGTTTCAAAACACTAAAAACAAAAAATCCAGAATTTTACCCCACGCAACATAAACGCTCGTTTTTCTCGAACCTCCGCTATGCATAGTTTAATTAATTTGCTGTGAAGGTATATATATATATATATATATAGTACATATGAATCATCTCTGGCTATTTAAATACCTGATCTCAGGAGTTTTCACTGATTCCTCATCTTTTTCCTGGTCTGTAAAGGGATAGTCCTGGAATGTCTTATCCTCAGGAGTAATGGGTTCCTTAGAGTCATCCAGCCCTGCTGCTTTCACTGTTCACATCACTGCTGTCCACCTCCATAGTGGTATTCCGAATCTGAACTGATTGGCTATTCTTGGAGTCGTATGAAAGGTCACATCAAACCCAACAATCTACTCATGAACCACCAAACTGCTGAAGCATCAACACCCAGATACTATACCTCCATTGAAAAGGACTTCCCCAAGACAGTCTTTTGGTACCTTTGACGCATAACGCCAGGTATGAATTTACAGTCTGAAATATAAAAGGGTAAAACGTAGCTACTCCTTTTTGATGAAGAAGACGACCTACATTCACACTCACAGTTTGAGTTCAAAGAGAAGGCTCACCCTTGCACTGCATGCCCTGGCGGAAAAGTCCTTTGAGAAGTCGTTTGCAGTACTGGCAGATGGTTGGTCGTGGTGTAAGGTGGATGATAAACGCAGGGGCACTTTCACTTCCTGCCCAGCACCATCTTCTCCATCCAGAGGTCGCCTACCCAGGACGGAATCCGTTTTCCCGCTCCCTGGTGGGAACGCTGCTGTTGGCAGTCCAGAAGGAAAACAGAATTTGAAGATGGATTATTCAATGCTCTATTGACAGTTTTTCATTACAGCAGTGCTACTCGCCAAAGAATCTCTTTTACGGTCTTGGAACAAGCATTTTGGTCGGTCACCCTGAATTGCAATAAGGGTGGAGGGGTTGGCTTACAGAGTTCTGAGAAAATGGAAACACAAGCCAAGGTGGTGGTGTCGGGTATTTCTGTGGAAATGAACAGTTATGAACCAGAACATACCAAGAGACGAACTCAGCACAACATCTGAACAGAAGGCCATCATTTGGTAATCTGGTTGTCAAGATGCAATGAAACGAATGTAAACAGCTGTTGTTCAACATCCCTGACAAATATAATGACTTAACTTCATGCTATATAGCCACCAATCTTTTTTTGCGGTGTAGGTTTAAATTTTAAATGAGGAGCCACATCATAGGCAAATACATAACAGCATAAAAAATATACTGTACAAGGACAGTAGGAGTGTAAAGTATGGAAGCCTGCAATATTTTTTATTGTAAAATAATAAAAATTTAAGTCTAAATAACGACTTAATATCTCAAAGTTTTGACTGAAGTTATCTCAAAACAATGAGCGACAACAACAACAACATGTCTGGGAAAGCTGCTTAACACATGTGACTGTGAGTTTCTCATTATTTTGAGATGACTAAGTCGTTATATTGAGATAACCAAGCCGGAATTTCAAGATATTAAGTCGAAAATCCGAGATATGAACTCATCATTTTGAGAAAGTGGCTCATTATTTTGAGATGACTAATTGTCATTATTTCAACTTAAATTATATATAAAAAACATTCCACGCTGGTGGAAACGGGCTTCCATAGTAAAGATATACTGTAGCCAACTCACTACTTGGTTCTTCAAGAGTCTATGGTTTAATCCACTCACAATATAAATTAAAACGATGACTGGAAAAAAAACAAAGATCTCTTAGTCCTTGTTCCTTCCTTCCCTAGATTTATATAAAATAGCTATTTTCAAAGATTCCTTTTAATTTGTGTTTTCTCCCTTGTTCTGAAGACTCTATGCAGAATGAAAAACATAAAATCTCAAAATATCTTGCTTGAAAAACATTTTTAAAAGCACTGCTTTTTAGTGCTCCAATTTCATTGTTACACTCCTACAATGTGTATAGTCATTTTTAATTCCGCTTTTGTGTTATGACTGCTACACCCCTAAAGGACAATAAGGTAGAGGAAGAAGGTGTATCAACAAAGCAAACTGCTTTAGTCTCACCACTGCCTTTTAAAACATATTGTCGGGATTCACCTCAGAGCTGTTGTTTTAAAAGGTTTAGGTGGAAGAATAACATCAGATTTTTAATACACACCCTTCAATTTATATTACACTCCACACCAGACACGACAACACTATTATACAAACAAAATCACTTTATATGAGCCAATACGTCCCTATTACACAGAGAAGTATCTGCCTGATGAAGATATATAGGGCCTATAATTCATAAACCTGGTCACATGTCGGACAAATTATTACAGGGGTTTTTCCATATTGCTCCACAGATGTTTTGAATGATGCAGCCAAACTGCTTGGAACATTCAAAGGAAACAGCATTATGTTGTGAAACATCCAAACATTAAGCCTTTCAACTTCACTGTATTTATGACACTGATTGTTTGCATTTCAAAACAGTTCACAGATCTCTAATAAAACCTGACTCAGGCCAAGTAGAGCAGTAAATCCCATCCTTCCACGACTGAAACTCTGGGCAAGACAACACAGAAAGGAATCACAGAGGCTGACGGATTTACTTAATCTCTATTCACGACTATAAGGGTGAGCACAAAAGAACACACTCCTCACTGGGCTCATGCCAGACGGATTGTTGCAAAAGCAAAAGCCAGCTACATTTTCTTCCTTTTTGTGGCTTATTTGACACAAGTGCGCAAAAAAGTATTCAATGAACATGCCCTGTTTAAATACGTAGGGCGTGTTGACACGTGTGCAGATCGTTTTATAAACACATTTTTAATACATTTGGGCCTTTTATTTAAGCGTAAACAGTTTTAGCCATTTTTTAAAATACCTACAAAGTGAAGATTTTCAAAAAGCTAGATTCTGTGAATACGGTAAACCGCTCTTTAAAACTGGAATGTCATGTAAATGCAATTTTAAAGATGAAGGTATAAAAAAATGTGTCTATAAAGATATCCGCATACGTGTAAAAAGGCCCTTAGAGGACAATGGCTTAGTGAACTTGTAATAATGCGTCATATTGTGTCAGCCAGCATGAACTAACAATATATACAGTATGATCTAATTTACAATGAGCATGAATCAACAACCCTGATGCATGTAGCACGGTAAACAAATGCCAAAAAACACAATGAAGCAAAAAGCATCTCCAGGAAGCAAGGTACAGTAAGCTCAAATGTCCAGTCTGGCTGGAGATGAGTCTACACTTATATATTTATTCATGCCTTATTTTTCCAGAAAGACTTCCATTCCCAAATTTTGGGGGGTCAAGGGTCTGCTCAGGGACCCAATGATGGTAGTGCTGGAGGTAGAGTTTGAACCAACAATTTTTTGGTCCACAGGCGAGTATCCCAACCACTGGGCCACCAGCACCACCCCAAGACACAAGAAAAGGAGTGCAATTATTACTGTATCAGTCAAATAAAGACTTCTCAGAACATTAACCCACGAACATATAGCACACTGAGAGAGAGAAGTCCTCGAGCTGAGGGTCGCTCACCTCATCTAGTGTCACGACGGCGTGTTCTGCAGGCGCTGGACGAGGGACAGAAAGCGAGGGGCCTGGCAGGGACACATTGGATAGTCTCCGCTTCCTCACACCACTGCAATTGTTAGATTTTAAAGATCAAGCTTGTGATAGTTTAATCCACAACCTGAAATAATATGAATGTGTGTTATGAATACATCAGAGAAAACTACTGGTGCTATGCATGGCATCATATGCAGTAAGTGGATTACGTTGTAGGCTTTGGCCATTTTCGGTTGTGAACATAGATGTCCACTAGAGGCTCCATTTTACATTGTTTGACTGATGTTCCAAACAGCAGCTTCATAGCACCCAGAGATGAATGTGCTCAAAAGCCATTTAGTTTAGAGTGTGGTTCAGATTTGTTTAGATTTCAATCTTTATAATAAGTATATAGTTCAAGCTGCTTTACAGCATCTTTTTAAGGAGCCTCTTCTGGAGATGGAGCAGCTTGTATCCATCACCGTAGCTTATTACACTGGCAACAATGTCGCCAAGTGGCCTTTGAAGGTTGCATCCAACACTTCTGGCAAAGGCCTTCTGAGCTTCTTATTCAAAAGCCCTGATTTCAGCAGAAGCTGGCTGGATTCAGGAGAGTGGAATTAGCAGCACTGAGACATCTCAACACACAACAAGAAGTTTTCTACCTTAGCCAGAGAGACATTGAAACAGGGTGTTCAGCACAGATCTGGGCAAACATTTGGCGACACTGGCTGGTGCAGGAAGCCTGGGCACCAATAAGGTGAATAAATACCAAACATCAAAATGTAGTTTGAATTTTGCTATACTTGCACTAGACACCCTGAACACCACATTCATTGTTTTATAGAATTTATAATTATGAACGGTGTGTTAAATAGCTTTCATTCATTAATAGCTACACTATGGACTTTGTGGCTTGGCTCCATACCTTCACATTTGAGACCCTGCCGAGACGAGGCCCTGCCAGTGCACTTCTCACAGTAGTCACAGAAAGTGGGGCCTGTACGAGTGCACGAGAGAGCGTGAGGCCGATCTGGAAGTCTTCGATTGAAGCCAAAGGTAAATTAAAATGCAACTTAAAACAGAACTCAAACAAAAGAATGGGACTAAGAAATCAAATGATGAGAAACGAAAGAGGTGAATGAGAAAATCAAACAGAAAAGTTGTGGTCATATCGTCATAAACTTTTACGCTAAAGCAGACTATCAGTTTTAAATCCACAGGAAAAGCTGTTTCTACAAAAAATAATAATAAACTGACAAAATCACAGTCAAGATACTGGCTCCAGTTTACTGCAGTTATTTAAGACAGAGGTGAATATTAGTATTTGAAGCTGGAATTTGGAATTTCATTAGTAAGCTCATTCACTTTAATTAGAAAAAAGATAAATTAATAGCATATGGTCAATCCATTTTTTTATCATCTGAGTAAATCCAATACCACGTTAATAATATTTCGCTGCTTTCTCCGCAGCACTTTATAGTTAAGGTGGCTACCTTGACTACGTCCCACGGAAAAAAATGAATAAAATAAAATAAAATTTCCTGCCGGAGGCACGGTGGCGCAGTGGTTAGCGCGGCCGCCCACAGCAAGAAGGTCCTGTTCGATCCCCGGTGGCCGTGGGATCTTCTTGTGTGTGAGTTTGCATGCTTCTCCGTTCACGGGTTTTTGGTCCGATGCCCCGGTTTCTCCCCACAGTCCAAAAAGCGCAATATAGGTTGATTGGTGACTTAAATTGGCCCCATGACGTGAGTGAGAGTGTGATTGTGTGCCCTGCAGTGTGTTGGCACCTGCCCAGGGCTGGTCCCCGCCTTGCACCCATAAACTCCCGCGACCCCAGTTGGGATTAAGTGATTCTGATAATGAATGAATGAATGAATAAAATTCTCGTCAAGAGCTAATAATATCTAGATATAACGCAGCAGTAACTGTTGGTTAAATATGCTACTGTGCCATCTGACTTCTTGCTACCAACATTCTACTGGAGATTTTTTTTTTATTGAGAAGACGCTTCACATTTTCTGCAATTGGAGAGCCTAAGCAACAACCTGTCATTTCGAGGTAAGATAACTATTTATCTAAACTAAACTAAATGAATAGAGTGTCCTATCAACAGTTTGCTCATATCTGCTATTCTGTTTCTTATTATGCCTGTAATTCAGTTAATTATTATTATTAATTATGATTATTAATTATTACGGCTAATTATTATTAATATTAATATTAATCAAGGCTACTGATTTGCATGCTTACAACTGTACACACATGGTTTTCTAGTGTACAGAGAAAAATGGATGGAAAAAAAAAACTATATACATAATATATATATACTATCAGTCAAAAGTTTGACACCTTCTTCCTGTTCAATGTTTTATTCTTTATTATCATGACTATTTATTTCTGTAGATTCTCACTGAAGGCACTAAGTGAATTGAAACATATATGGAATTATATAGTAAAACAAAAAGTGTGAAATAGTCTCTGAGAACATGTTTCTTATATCTTAGATTCTTAAAATAACCACCCCTTTATGGATCGCTGCTTTGCACACCTTTGACATTCTCTCGGCGAGCTTCATGAGGTAGTCACCTGAAATGCTTTTCCAACAGTCTTGAAGGAGTTCTCACAGATGCTGAGCACTTGTTGGCCCTTTTGCCTTCACTCTGCAAGGTCTATCCTCTCATCCCTAACCATCTCGATTGGGTTTGGTCAGGTGACTGTGGAGGCCAGACCATGTGATGCAGCACTCCATCATTCTCCTTCTGGGTCAAATAGCCCTTACACAGTCTATTCAGTTTGATGCCTTAGTGAGAATCTACAAATGCAAATAGTAATGAAAATAAAAGAAAACTATATATATATATATATATATATATATATATATATATATATATATATATATATATATATATTTAAATAATTCTCTAAGAAAGTATATAATTGTAGTAATATTTGTGTATATATATATATATATATATATATATATATATATATATATATATATATATATATATACATACATACATACATATATATACATATATATGTACATACATATATATATACACAAATATTGCACAATTCTACTTTTCTTAAGAATTATTTAAGTAGTCCCCCCTGTACAACAATGGAAATATAATGCAGAGTTTAAGTGTAGTGTGGAGTTCTTCATCACACATACTGACATTACTGCCTAGAGGCCTTCATACTGCTTGTCTGGGCAACGATGCACGTGACTCTGCAGAAAGTTCACAGTAGAGTACAGGATAATAAAATGCTACTCTTTACATTTGAGTGAGAATAAGTGATTCACAGCTGTGATTCAGATGTGACTAATACTGCAGATTTAATGATTTCTACACTAATGAAAGGATTCCAAAGTGTTTTTTCAACCAGATAAAGTGATCTCATCTGGATTAATCATCAGGTATAAATCAGCAGCTGATTAGAAGGAGATTCGGGTTTTGAGGACGGTTTCCTGAAAGGAGAGCAAGCCTTCTCATGCACACTTTTTCCACTGGTCATTTTAGGGTAATATTAGACTAAATAAGTCAATAATTTTGAGTGACTCATGCATTAAATATTGAAGAATTGACTCATGAATTAAACAGGGGATGAGAAAGTTCTCCCAGAAGCAGTTTTCTAAGAAATTCGGACGGCTGCTTGGAGAATGAAGACATATTTGACTGGTACTATTAGTACTGGCAGAATCATATTTGGAAAGCATTCTTGCTAAATGTCATTTTTCTTCAATATAAGACTCCAGGAGAAAATCGAATTTCACACTGTCAAGTTCAAATGTATTTCAGGCACTCTAGATGGTTACGGTACGGTTTTTTGAGCTATTTGCAAGCATTAAAAGGTTAACTGAGCTTACTATTATAAGAGCTAACCCTAACCTTTTTATATCAGACGTGTTCAGCCAAATTTATTCATGATAACATTTAGTAAACGTGACATACATACAATTATCTCAAATGTTAACTAAACTTCTATCGTATACACAGTATTTTATCTCATTTAATGTAAATAATAAACATTGCTATATTTCTGTAAAGCACTTCTTGTCTACTACATGTCACGGACCACCTGCAATTCCACCGTGGACCACTAGGGTGCAGGGGACAGCCGGTTGAAAACCTTTGTTATAATCGATTATCGTCCACGTCTGCATCTCGATACATTGATTATGCACTCAACACCCCCAAAATACAACTAAACATAAGGAACTGCAAATATATAGGTTTCAACCATTTCGATCAGTCCCTTGTATGCAAAATCTAAAGGCAATTTGCTTCTGAAAACTTTCCCCTTCTTAATTTCTTATTGAAAAATATATGAATGTTTGTTCAGTGGACAGCTGCTCATATAGAATTGATGAAAACTTGAAGAATCCTAACACACCATATCATACTAGTTGAAACATGTTTGGGATTTTTGTTTTAGATTCAGTTTGTACATTAGAAAAGGAGAAAACTTAATAAGAAAAGGAAATAAGAGCTTGCTTTCAAGACCTAACTGACTGATGAAGAACACAGAGCCGCTACAGACAGACCAATCCCAGACAGACGGAATTCAGTTTGACCTGTAAAGTCTGATGGCAGCGGCTGTGTGGCCCCCATAAGTCTGTTTGAGACATGCCATTGTCTCTGGCTTTTTTTCTCCAAATAAACACACAGAGGAAAGGCGGACAGGACAGGACAGAGCTGCACCAAAAAGGCCTTTGATGATCACCTGCATCTTTCACATCAGAGAGGAAACAGCGTAATGGCTTTTACAAATGGAACCAACATCATCAAATTAAAAACGAATCATCGCAAAATATTATGCGGCTGAATTAAGACAACGTGGGCGGCACAGAGGCGCAGTGGTTAGCGCGAGAAGCTCCTGGGTTTGATCCCCGGGTGGGCCGTAGGGCCTTTCTGCGTGGAGTTCGCACGCGTGTTCTTGTGGGTTTTCTCCGGGTGATCCGGTTTCCCCCCACAGTCCAAAATGCATGCAGTATAGGTCAATTGGTGACTCTAAATTGAGCCCGTAAGGTATGAGTGAGAGTGTGATTGTGTGTGTTGGTGCCCTGCCCAGGGTTGGTCCCCGCCTTGCGCCTGTAAGTTCCCAGGATAGGCTCCGGTCCCCGCGCGACCACAGTTGGGATTAAGCAGTTCAGATAATGAATGAAGACAACTCCTGGGTGGGAGAACTGCTGGTTACGTTTTAACAGCAGACAGAAAGCTACTAATCTCTGCGTTACAAAATAAAGCCTTCGACTAAGATTAGGCCTTTGACTGCTCTTTGAAGTAGGTGTGGTGGACCAGAATGATTGTGATATGTATTGTAATTTTTTTTTTTGATAGAATATTTTATAGTCTAACTTAAATACAAACCCTCTGGAAAGCATATAATTAATTTGCAAACCTGATCATACTCAGTTCTCGTCCTCTCAGAGCATAAAGCACCGCTTGTCTTTGCGTGAGGCACAGCTCAAAAATGTGGGAGAAAATTGTTTGGTAAAAAGGACGTGGGCTCGCTGGTATGGAAGGTTTTGTTTTTTTAAAAGTCTGATCGGTCGCAACACAGTGTGTAAACTGTACAGGAAACCTGCCTCCGTGCACGTACATTCATTACAGAGATATTCTACAAACTACACATTGTACAGAGAAAGTTTATAATTGAAATGTTTAATTTGAGATATTTTTATTTATGTGTTACTGTCCTTACATTTAACCTTTTATTTTTCTTTAGTTTAATTCATTTGTTGACCTCTAAGGACCATGGTTCTAATTATGAAGATATAAGCTTCCCTGGAGATGTTCAGGAGAGCTCCACTTTTATGTTTTAGGTTATGTTTTAGGTACTCATGAGCCGTCCCCAAGCACTGCTCCCCAGGCGCTTGTTAGCTGCCCACTCACAAATAAATAAATAAAAAATTACAAGGTTAATGAGACACGTAAATGCACACATTTACGTATCATTTTGTTTACTTAGATCTAAATTATTATTAAAATAACATTAAAATGATGACCTCATTTTTTTAATTTAAAGTGTTTAAACAAACACGTTCAACCTTTCCTTCCTCTAGGTAATTATTGAAATAGAAAATTTTTGAAATGATCAATAAATATTGATAACTGATATAAACCATTTTAGTGTGAGATGTTTAAGCTATACTGCCCTGCCCTACTTTGAATGTGTTTGTTTCTCTGCATTTCTTTATTTATTATGACTTTTTTGTTCTTACATCTTACGTTCCAAAAACCAATCAATCTCCTAATTTTTTATTTAACTTGGAAAGATGATTAAAAACCGGATGGTTCAGGGTTTCCAGCGGCCACATCAACATATGCAGAGAAAGATTTAGTTCAGATATGCGCGGGAACCGGCCCAAAAACACAGACAAAGATTCTTTAGCTTGATCAGATCAGTGTGGCGCGCCGGAGTAGGAGCGCTCCTCTCTACAGATCAAAGGCCTGAAGTGGAGCGCTCAAGCTGCTAGCGAGTCACATGCCAGGCAGCAGTGCAGAACGCTGGCACAAACTCATAATGAGGCATTCATGAAAAACACCACAGCCTACATTATGTAAAAACCGTGTCCCTAACATCCCAGAACTCATCAAATGGTCATGAAGTACGCAAACAGTGCCAACACGCACTGACAGGCTAACGCAGATAACGAGGGAGGCGATGCAAAGCACTGCCCAGACACTAAAAAACACAGTTAAACAACACATCATCTTTTCTGTTTACTTTCTGAGACCCTTTCTTCAAAAGACATGTTGGAAGGAGAAGAACCACCTTAAAAGAAATGTAAGTAATACCAAAACACGCTGCTGAACATGTTGAAAGCACTAGAAAGGACAGGAGCAGGTCGGAGTCAGCAGGAGCAGAAGCGAGATCTGGGGTGAGACAAGGCAGCAGCAGAACCCCCCGCCGCCCCGGCGCGATCTGACCTCGCAGAGAGGAGATTCTCTCCCATCCCTGAGACTCTACGTGGTGGAAACGCTGCCGCTGCACACTGCGACGAAAACAAGCTCTCATCTTTGAGCCGGGCGCCAAGTCAAAGCTGCCCTCCCTCCCGCTCACTGTGTGGGATGTTTTCCTTCAAACATGTTTTATTACCACAGCCGCTGCACCAGGGAGACTAGTCGAGCAGACAACAGAACAGGGTGGGTTACAAGCCGGGGTGAAAAAAAGCCCAGTTTCAGAAAGTAAAAGGTTTGGAAGATTCGCATGTTGACTTCAAGGGATCACCTTGGCCAGAAATGCCGAATTTTCAAATAGCCAGCAGTTACCACTTGTTCATACTAATTGCTGTAACTGTGAGTAAAATTTCAGCGCTGTATCCTGTTAGGATTGTTGTTCCAATAGATGTTAGTGACAACTGTATTAGAATGCTTGCTTGAAGAGGAGAACTGTGTTTCTTCAAACAGTTTTGGCCTTTTTATATATTGAAACGATTATTTGAATAATTTGATTTAAAAAAAAATGGTCGAGGCAATTTTGCTAGAATCTAAACTTTAAAATTCATTTCACTCACTAGAGCACGCTCCGCTTGTGTTTCACATGGACGCTTATTAGCGGCACACAACGTTTCCAGTGGCACGATCAAGGCAAGACCGGGCATAACTACAGTCTATGAGGCGAGGAGGAAACAGAAACAACGCCAAAGAAAAAGAACGTCCGAGGTCTGGGAGCACTGTGTTGTGATGGCTAATAGAGATGAACGGTAGTAAAACTGCACAGTAATGGTCACTGGTATTGGCTAGTTTAGAATGTGAGTGGATATTCATGGCTAGTGATGATGTTCCTAACTTCAAGTAAATAGAGAATAAAATGTTGCTGCGTTCGTGTATTTCACGTTTACTTCTTGTTTTTCTGTAAATGAGGAATTGTTAGCCTACTTTCCACTTTGCATAATGAGGTTAAGCTGTGTTTTCGACCCTTGACCCGCACGACTAGCGTGAAGTCCTGATCTCTCTGCCTGATGTCTATGCCGTTCTGTGTGTTCCAACTGTGTGAGGAGGATGTGTGAGGCAGGTGTGCTGTATTACTCCCCTGTGGAGACAACACAGACAGGAAAATCAGCTCTGACAGAGCCACACTCAGTGCAGGATGCAAAAGTCATTCAGGACAGGAACAACCAGGCCCATAAACCACCCAGAACTACGGGAGTCTACTGTAAATGCAAATGCTGTTTTTCTAACACTTACTTTCATATTTCTTTGTCTTCTAACCATTTTTGACTGAATGTTATAAGAGACTGGAAAGTTTAGACCAATAAGTCACTCTCCCCATCCCTGTCAAATAAAGAGATTAATAAGCCCCCAAGTCTACATGTCAGATCTTAAATCACTCAACACACACAGTGTTTTCCATTAACTTGGGGCTTGCCTGAAATTGATTGTGAATGGTCGTCTGGAGGGATCTAACCTGTCAAGAGTTCACAGTCCTTTCAAAAGTCGACCAATTCGCGCTTATGCTGCCTTTTTATTGCGGTCCAACATCTGGCTTATGTGTTGTGTGCCACAGTCCCCCACAGTCAGTGTAAGAAACTCTTCAGCAGTCAAATATAATTTGTTCCAGTTTGAAAAGAAAAGACCATTTTGAAAGTGAAAGCTGGACGTCAGACTGTACTTTCCCTCATGCCACCAATCCTGCCCTTTAGGAAGGTAATGGAGAGCTCATTACGCTCAGGACTCACCTGAGAGGACCACCTCGATCAGATCCCCCTCGTGGATGTCTTCTGCTGATATGAGTCGCTGCAGGATGTTGTCAGAGTTGAGATCGTGGCGAAAGAGCAGAATCTTGTCGTACATACCGAAGAATCCACATTCTGGGAACTGAAGAGAGGAAAGAGCGTGTGTTAGAAATAGCAAGTCTTTTTACAAAATCAGAAGTAAAACTTGGAAGTAAAACCAATTTTACAAGACAGAAATCATCTGCAAATCCAGTGCTGCAAGCTGCAACATTTCCCCAATATTATGTCAGGGTATGAAATCTATAAGTAAAGCAATTCATCACGAATCAGAGGGCCAGTGTGACAGAGACGGGTGTGAGGTGCGATGGGAAAGACACAGTGCTCTGTTTTGGAGTAACAGCTCCCTTCACAAGGCGATTACCCAAGCTGGGAAGCATGCAGCACGCAGGGCCTTGTGTAAATGCCCAGAATATTAGCCTAGCGAGGAGAAAGGCTGAAAAACATCTGTTGAAACGGAGCCCACAGCGATGAGTCAACCCACTGTTCACCACTTCCTCAGGCTACACTTCTGTCTCAGTCTTTTTCTCCCTCTCCTCTTCGCAGACTGCCCAGAACTGACTGATGGCACATATGTGTCAAGACACAAGACTGCCCAAAAGTGCCTATTTTCTTTTATTTTCTCCCCGTTATGTGCACATACAGTACTTAAATGTTCATGTAAATCAGTGGGGTTCAGTTTTAGTGTATTTTAATGCTATCATAAATCCAGTCCTGGTCCCAGAGTACTTCTGCGTAGCATATTAAGGTGCTCTTGGCCCTAACAAACCCATTAATAAAGAGCTTGTTATTTAGCTGATGAGCTGAGAGGGGCATGCCTGGAAGCGGGAGGAATGAGACTGCCTGATTAGGACCACAAACGCTTTATTAACCAGACAGTTATATTGGGCCTCATTCACCAATAAATGCACGTCAGGCAATGTAACCCATCTACATCATCATTAAGCTGTACTCACATCCAACTTACAGGAGAAAAATGATGTTAGTGTACAACAGTTGACTTCTCCATTAAACGTCCCATATTACACATTTTTCCACCAAGTTAAACCAGGTCTATGAGCTCCACTAAACATGTCTCTGCAGTAGTTTGCTGTAAACACCTCTCAGATCAGGCATTTTCACCTGCTTTTTACTCAGGTAAAAAGCAGGTCCGATGCTTAGATTTGCCCAATATTTTCAGCCGATATTTCATAATGCTTTTATTGTACGTGGGAAAGGTAGCGCTTGTGCCAGGCATGTCCGAAGTCCGAAGTGTGGGATTTCTGCCTTTTGTCTTAAAATGTATGACGTTATTTTAAAGGTCTGACCACGCAGTGGAACGTTCGTGAGCAACATCTCTTGTCTCAAGCCTGCCTGCACGGTACACCGCGCGTATTACGCTCAAAATGCTCCGCGCTCAGAGGAATGCCGTTATTATTGTGCCAAAATTCTGAACGCGCAGTGGAACTTTTGTCTTTACGCCATCAGTTCTGTCTGAGCTCGCACTCGACTCCTTCCTCATTTATCGGCATTGGCAGATGTAAGCATGAAAAACAGGCCAATAATTCCCATATTTTATATAAGCCAGACTTTAAGAAACATTAAGACGATTTTAATGTATTCTTACGTATATAAGAACATCACACTACGCAGCAACATAGCCACAGTACTTATGTAGTAAAAGAGGTGTTGGTAAAATGATGGTGTGTGCGATCCCTGACAGGATGTGAGCACAACCACTGATACTGAGTCACTTCCTCTTCCCAAGTGTCACATTCCCACCTGTCAGAGGTGGGAGACTGGGTTACACAACACAAACACGAAGCCTGCCATTACCCCTCAACAATTATTATCAACCGTTATTTACCTTTTCCACAAGGACAATTATCTGTCAATAAAGGTAATAAACAGAGGGAAATGACGTTGGCCTCGTATATATATTTTTTTGAGATTTAAAAATGAGAAATATCATCAGCTCATCTGCACTGCTCATTTTCTAAACTGAGGTTTGCAATTGTATTTTTTACAGGTTGTTTCTTTCTGCACAGAGGTCAGATTTGGACACTATGGACGCCCGCTATATTATTTCTTTGCCACAACACTACAACAATAAAAGTAATGTCCAACCAGTCATAACTGCAAAACCAGCTTTAGTTTTCAGCATGTGCATCTTCGTGTGGTATGGAAGACTCATTTCGTTCGCTAAACGGCTTCTTTTCATGTTCGATGCCGGATATTACGAGCGTTGGCTTGAAAGCTTATGGGGAGGAAGAGATAAACGTATGGGCGAATTTGTTGATCAAAGCGGGGTTCTGATGAAGGCTCTGGACCACGTCACTCTGCCAACAACCAGGTCTGGAAAGTCCGTCAGCCGCAGCTGTTTCCCCGCTGGGTCTCCGCACACAATGTGCAATGAACAATACTGCCAATAATGCCAGGGCCAATGAGACTCATGGGCATGAGCACTGGCAGGCCCTCAATGTCACCTGCGGCCCTGGAAGTACAGAGGCCAAACTGACCACAGCACAGCTGGGTGCTGACACCAGAGCAGGACAGGACACTGGAGGAACTGTCACACAATCATCAAACAACCATCCCAGCAACGGGGGGAATTAATGAGAGCTTGATGATTCGTTAATCGCTTTACCTGAGCGTTGGATTCTACTACGATTACAGCTTTGTGGGGTGGGGGTAGGGTTAGGGTTAGACGGACACCAACACGAACGCTTAAAGAAATCATTGTGTTCTGTTTATAACAATTATCCACCAAGTGTACAGCTTTTGTCACTGCATTGCATCTTTTCAGAGTCTCTTGATATGGGAAGTCAAAGATATTTTTGTCCGCTTTTCATGTGGTTGATGCAACATATGTGACCCGATCTGCCGCAATGAGTCGGAAGTCGGCGTTCTATTTATTTAGATACGGGCCGATTATGTTGAAAAACATCAAAAATATCGATTTTTCTTTTTTGGTCTTATATGAAAAAAAACGTCTTCAAAATGAATCTCCCAAAGTTTCATCATGGAAATAATTGTGAAAATGTACTTAAATGGCTATTTAAGTTGAGTTGCAGCTCTCAAAACGTACAAAAGAATCTCCAAAATAAATGCTGTTTTCGCTTTATTTGATTATTTAATAAATTTGAGTATTTAATAAATATTTTGAAATAATTGAAGCTTCAGTCTGATTTAATATATTTTCCTAAGTATCTAAATGCCTGTAGTAAAATTTTGTTGTTGAATACTGGGTGCATCTCTTTGGATACTATGGATTGTTAAAGATATCAACAAAAAACTGACAAAAAACTTTAAATGCGATTTTCTCTGTTTTTCAGTTGAAAAATGGTGCTGCGATACCATAATTCAAACGATTGTAACTTGACAACTGTTTAAGATATAGCTTTTTTTCTCATCTTTCCAATAATACCAAAACCTCAGTTTCGAATTTTGGGTCACTATGACTCATTTTGCCAGATCAAGTCACATATTTTTTCTGACGCGCGCTCTCTGTCCGCTGGTGTCTGTTGTGATCTGACACTATACAGACAATAAAGAAAATTAACTTAAAAAGGGCGCCTGGGGCATTTGACCTATCCGTGAAAAAGCAGTGGGAAGCTTACATGGGCAGTGCCTGGAGAGCAGTGCTTGGAGACAGTACCTCGTAAGTACCTCAGTGGTACATTTACCAGTCTGGGATTCGAACTGGCGACCTTCCGATCACAGGGCGAACGTCCTAACTGATACCAACTGCCCTAGAGCTATAAATGGTTGACGTATAACACCATCATCATATTGAATCTGGAGGTGTTAAATGGTACATAAAACTGAAAAGCTATGTTTAAGGTCAGAAAAACAACCAAAATATTTTCAACTCCACTGTCCATTAATGTACAAATACATGAATGCATTCATCTGTCTGGCATCTTACATAACTCTGTCTGACACAGTACCGCCCTAGGCCTAATCTGGAGGACTCAAGTCCCATTTTCTGTAGCAGACAAAGGCACGAACCCTATTGACGGGCTGGTGTTTGCCAGACAGTCGAGGCGGTGGCACTGTGGAGGAGCTTGGAGGACCATGAACGCGCCAACAATGGCTCCACTGTTGCCAGCCCAGCTTTCATGTGCACATGGATTTCAGGAGAACAAATAGATCAGATTCCAGACAAGAAGCCCCAAGGCCGGGTGCTAGGACGCCTTTGAAGAGAGAGACTCCCTTCACGCATCTGCACTCAGTGTTCCTGATGCGGGATTTAGAGATTCATTTCTCAGAGCTTGTGCAACACCTGTATCAGTGTGAAAAAACAGCAACGGGGTACAAGATCCAGCACTTGGAGTTAGGGCTACCACAAAAGGTCAAAGGCGGCGGCGATGACGATCAAACATTAACTTCAATATTTAAAACCAATATTTAAACTAGTTTCCAATAACACAAAGTTTTGAAAATATGGAAATAATTCAAAAATTAAATGTAAACAAAAAGTTGTTTTATCGTCCGTGTAAAGTTTTGCTGGTCACAGCAGCAACGGCGCTATAATTGAGATCTTAAAAAGAAAACACACACAAGCTGCTGTATTCTGGCGGCTGGACCACCAGCAAGGTGAAACCATCCTAAAAGTAGGAGAGATTTCTAGGAGTTTGTCCTTGTAGCTGCTAAATACACTCGTTACTTAAGCCATGTTGTTTATCTGCTTCCTTCAATTTCCATTTAACAGTGTAAGAAAAAATGTTAACACTGCAAAAAAAAAGTGTCAGAAAACAAGAAAAAGAAAAGGATAATAAGAAAAAAGGTTCCAGAATCAAGCTAAATTATCTGCCAAGACAGTGAGAAAATTTATCTCGTAAAGGTCTCCTAAAACAAGAAAAAAAATCTTTCCGTTTTTCCATGTTTTTAGCTTTAATATTCTTAAAATAAGCAAAGTTGTCATGAATTTCTTAACGTGCAGTGGAGAGCACGAGGACCTTTCAGTTCTCTTAATTACATTTCTTATTTCATTCTAAGAAGTTCTTATAATCAATACATTTTTCTTAATAAAATAATTGTAGTCAACGTTTCTTAAAATTAGATTATTAATCTTACACATACAAGTCTAGTCGAGTCAGTTATTCTTAAAATAAAAAAAAACAAGATCTAGATTTTCTGGCTTGTTAAGATTTCATTTTTTGCAGTGTAGGCTGGAATCTGGATCTATTCTATATTGACTTGCGGGGCCAGAGTGTTTCCCAGCGCTGAGAACTTTTTAAAGTTATTGTAAGCACATTTCCTTATGCAGTATGTGTGGGGAAAAATATGATTCTTAGATGCAGTGCAATGTGGAATTTGGGCGAAGAAACACACTTAATTACCGTGTCTTATTATCTCTGTGAGTTACTTCTACCGCCAACTTTCACAACTGTTATATTTAAATAATACTCCAGCCACAGCGTAACTCGAACACTAACGCGAGCATGAAGGCGCATAAAGACAAGAGACTTTGTTCACGAACATTCCGCTACGTGTTCAGAATTTTGGCACCAAAATAACATTATATTCTCGCTACGTTATGCACTTTGGAGCTGAGGAACTTTCCAGTTCTCTTCCACTTGTTTTATTAATAAAAGGTATTGGAAGGAAATTTATCCAGTTTGAATTTTCATCCGGGTTCGTGGGGACCGGAGACCATCCCGGGACTACGGGCGTGAGGCGGGATCCAACGCTAGACGGGCGCCAACATGCCGCAATCACACCTCACTGGGTCAATTTAGAGTTGCCTATCAACCTATAGTGCATGCTTTTTGGACTGTGAGAGGAAACCAGAGCACCTTGTGGACAGCATGCAAACTCCACATAGCTGACCCGGGGATTGGACCCACGAACTTCTCGCTGTGAGGCGGCATGAAATTATAATTATAATTTAAAAATGCACTTTTCACAGTGTTTGAACAGTGGAAAAAATGTTTTATCAAGAGGCATTGATAATCGTTTTATAATCGCATCACAGCCCTCTGAACCGTAATCAAATCATATCATGAGGTGCCTAGAGATTCCCACCCCTATTACGAATTAAATGCAATAAATGCAACAGAAAAGATTAGAATGGTAACCAAAATGATTAAATTAACAAAAGCGTGAACTGGGTAAATTAAAGGAACTAAACAAAATAGTTACGAGATTACCAGTTTGAAAAATGGCGGCAGCGCTGCTCGTAGCAAGCCTAGGTAATGAGAACATCTCTCCAGAGTTTAGCAGATGTGAGGTAATGTACAGTAGAGCTGGAGGAAGCTGATTCTGCAGCACTTCAGTGACTGATGAAGGTTTCATGGAGGAAGCGTAGTGAAACCAAAACACAACCCCCTCCAAAGCCAGAACTCCTCATCAGCCAATGCAGCTGGTTTCAAAAGAACAAATCTGCTTCCACACGCTAACCCCTGTCACGAGGCGGTCTTGATTTACGGCTTGGTCTTGACACACAGGCGTTTGGAAGGCATCCTTCCTGTGTGAGGTGTCAGTGCAAGGCTTTTCCTCTGGCTCTCCTACCGGCACCTGGCCCCGGACCCTGCGCTTCCCCAGCGGCGGGAGGCACCTCCTGTTGGCACTGTCCAGCCTCTTACCACGCCGCATGGTTCCTATTCCAGCAGGGCAGCAGCTGGTGGACAGGTCCAGGGCTGGGAGCAGGCCAGAGCTCTCCCATGCCACTAGGGCTGCCACTAATCACTGTTTTATGACTGAATAAACTAAAATAAATTCCCTGTAGAGATAACATTTTCCTTTAACTAACACCGTTAGTTGTAATGATCACAAATGTTCATTTAAATGTGATCTATTGCATTTACTTCAGTGAAAATGTGCTTGAAAAATTAAAGAAATTAAATGAAATAATTAGAGATTAGTTGAGATTAGGTCTCAACAAAACCAATTCTTGAAAAGACTCACACACCAGCACCATCAATCAATATAGAACAGAGTCTAGTACTTCCATGCTTTTGAAGATTTGAAACATTTTGCAAGCAACATTTTGAAGTCAAGCAATAGCTGGAAAGAAAAAGGTCATTTTAGAAATCAAAATTCGCTAGTCATTAAAAAAACATGATACACTGACTTAAAATATTAAATGTCATGAATTTCGGTGACTATGTGCCTCCACCCAGCCACACTGACTCAACAAGGTTTACACTGGAAAAAATCAGTGTCAGAAAAAGTTGTCATGAATTTCTTAACTCGTAGTGGAGAGCATGAGAACCTTTCAGTTCTCTTAATTAAATTTCTTATTTCATTCTAAGAAGTTCTTATAATCAATAATTTTTTCTTAATAAGATAATTGTAGCCAACGTTTCTTAAAATTAGATTATTGATCTTACACATACAAGTCAAGTCAGTTATTCTTAAAATAAAAAAACAAGATCTATTTTTTCTTTTTAAGATTTTCTGGCTTGTTAAGATTTCATTTTTTGCAGTGTACAGAGATACTGATCAAATGAAGGGCACTGGCCTAATTAATTCACTTTAATAAATTAATTGTACTATAGTAATCATTTACAATTAAATTTAATTCAAAGTTAAGCTTCTACATAGCTTTCCTTGATCCTAATATATATATTGACAGTGATACAGTGATAGTGATATAGTGATGTTACAGGGAGTAGAAGTAAAGAAGGTAGAGGACTTAGGGTCTACGGTCCAAAGCAACGGAGAGAGTGGAAAAGAGGTGAAGAAGCGTGTGCAAGCAGGTTGGAATGGGTGGAGAAAAGTGTCAGGTGTGGTGTGTGATAAAAGGGTTTCAGCAAGAATGAAAGGAAAGGTGTACAAGACGGTAGTGAGACCAGCCATGTTGTATGGTTTGGAGACAGTGCCAATGAGGAAAAGACAGGAGGCAGAACTGGAGGTTGCAGAGCTCAAGATGTTGAGGTTCTCTTTGGGAGTGACAAGGATGGATAGGATCAGGAATGAGTTCATCAGAGGGACAGCTCATGTTAGATGTTTTGGAGATAAAGTCAGAGAGGCCAGACTGAGATGGTTTGGACATGTCCAGAGGAGAGACAATGATTACATAGGTAGAAGGATGCTGAGGTTGGAGCCACCAGGCAGGAGACTGAGAGGAATACCAAAAAGGAGATTTATGGATGTGGTGAAAGAGGACATGAAGTTAGTTGGTGTGAGGGTAGACGATGCAGAAGATAGGACTAAATGGAGACAGATGATTCGCTGTGGCGACCCCTGAAGGGAAAAGCCGAAAGAGAAATATATATAATATATATATGATCATGCCTTTGTTGCGATGTGAGCATGTGTAATAGACATATTACAGGTAAATTTAACACATCGTGCTACAACTTTTCGTTGAGAAAGAAAAACTCATTCAGGTTTTGAAAATAATTTTTCATAAAATATTTTTTGTTTCTATGTTGCTGCATCTTTACTCAAAGCCACCAAAATCATCTCAGTAGAGCATTGAAGGTCATGTCATTTATCACAAAACATACTGTGCAAAAATCAGCATCATTTTTTTCCAGTACAGGTAGACATTCGACATTACCAACAGTCACTACCACTACCAGGAAGAAACTCTCACAAAAATTTTGAAAACACAAAAAACAGAAAAAATACGGGTTCTGACATAAAGACAACAGAACTGTCAGAGTGTCCCAACGTATCGTACCGCGTATGCTGCCCAGCGAATTTTAAAATATTTTTCCAATTTTGCTGCATCGCTGTTGTGAAAAAATCATAAGATGGACCATTACATATCGGTATCGTGCAGCATTATGCTAAACAATGCATTAGTAAATTTGTATTTTGCAACAATTGGAAAGACACCCTACTTTTAAGAGTCTGCTCCACAGCTGAGGCCTGCAGAGAGAACAATCCTTTCAACTTTCAGAAAGTCGGCTGAGGTAATCACATGCATTAGTCTCATGAGACAAAAGCTCTGAAAGGAAGGGAAAGAAGACGAACACATGAGCATGACAAATGTGTCTGCGAGGACCACTTATCAAGTCTGCGGCTCGGAGAAAAGACATTAGCTATAAACTGTGATCGACTGAAGAGGACACCTGAATCTTGTAAAAGCAAAAAAGGAAATAGCTCATTTGCGTGTGAAATGCCATGACAATGAAGGTGTCTTTAAAAAAATCAGATGGAAATACAATTACGCTCATTTCAAAACCTGTCTGAATGGGAGTAATAATGGTTTGGAAACCAAAGGCATTACATTTACCCTGTGAAAACACTTAATCTGGAACTTATGCCACATAAGTAAACAGCCATTACTTCTCTAAGCTTTGCGGATACGGGATATTACAGCAGCCTGAACTCGAAAAAGGCCTTCTTGAGTTAAATGGCACTAACGCCTCGCCGAAGTGGACATCTGTGCAGCGGGGCCTGTAATCTCCGCGGCTCTCAACAGCGCAGCCCCAGCCTGCCGCTGGACGCCGCGGGCTGGTGCAGCGCATTACATAAAACTATTTGCTCACCATTGGCTAGAATAAGCCAAGCCAAACACAGCACAGCTGGAGCCGAGGGAGCAGCGGACTTTGCAACTCATCTGAACTGTCGTTAGCCTTCATAAGGTTCACATTTCACCAAGCTGCCCGTCTACTTCTAAGCCCTAGAGCCACTCTCCACCTCCACCTCCACCCCCACTCCCACTACAGACCGTAGCCACCAGGCAAATCTCCACTTCTAGAAAAGCCAAGCAGAACATCCATCAAACTGGAATTTCAGCTCAGGATTCTCTTGATCTTCTTAAAACATATTTGCTTAAATTTTTCCTGCACTTTACTGGATTTCGCTCTAAAGAAAAAAGAGCCTTAAGCACCCCACTTTGTGGACTTTTCCCCCCTTTTATGCAGTTTTATGAGGATTCAGAACGTACTTTCTTTTCATTTTGAAACATTACCAGTCACTCAGTCAAACGCGCTCAGCTTGTTGCCACGTTTTCAGATTTCCGCACAGTTTCTCCACACACGCGTTTTCTTCCCCTGGTAACCGTTGTCATGGTAAACAAAACTAACACTATAGCTTAAATAGTAAATGGAAATTTAACTGCAGTAAATATCTATTTCTATCCTATTTTTGCTGTAAATGTTAAATGCATTGAAACGCTGAGATAACTCTTGGTTCATTTAAACCTGTCACCCAGTTCTGTATGTCCCACTCAGCTTGTGCGCACCGTTGCTGGCGAGTGTGTGAATGTACCGAAATTTGGCACCGTTTGACTTGACGTGAAGCGATACCCGGTTGTACATTTAGGTCGGTATCTTTAAAGTAGTGCCCAACCCTAATTAACATGAGCCATCAGTTTGCCACAAGGCTGTCGGCAAAAGTATCTTGCAAAGTAGATCCAGCACGATATGGTTTGTTACCTTGCTGACATCTGTAATTCATAATTTATACTCCAAAAATAAACACATATAAAAATAATAGGGATGCACCCATCCAACTTTTTCAGTGCCGACACCGATGCCGATACTTGGGCTTTGTGTATGGGCTGATCCCGAGTATCGCTCCAATACCAGCTCCCTAATCCTGCGGCGCTAAAAGCATCAGGAACACAGAGATTGTGAGTGAGAGCTGGTGTTGTTAAGGAAATTAAACAGTATAATGGTGTGATGTGCTTTTGGGCTTGTAGTGTGTTGTGTTGCTCGTTCTGCTCATTGTCATATCAATATGTAGGAATGAGTGTGAATGATGAACAATAAACCAGCTTTACCACAGTAACACTTCCAATGCAGAACGGATTGTGCATGCACACGCGCAAACATATTAAAACCTACAATTTAATTGAACAGATCGACTCCACAGACCGACACCCGATCCACATTTCGGACTGGTGCATCCCTAAAAAAATAAACAATATTATTAAATATTATGGATGTGTGTAACTAGGAAATAAGCTGCATTATGGTTGGTCATAACATAAAAACAAGTAACAAGTACAAGTAGCAACAACAAGAAGTTTCGTCTCCACAGTCATCTCCACAAGATGGAATGTCATCATGTAATCTTAACACACACAGTAATTAGTGCAAACAATATATAATTTCGTTTCAAAAGATGCATCACTGCCAAAAATGATCTGAAGTCCACTGAAACCTCACAGGACTGAATTGTTTTACCATAAACCCAATGGTCTTAAGTGGAAGCAAATTAAATGTTTATGTTACTGGAATCCTTGGACAAGATTTCCACATGAATTATCAACTTCAGAAAGGCCAGAAGCCATGAAACGCCTTCAAAACTACTATGTATCTAAATCCAGTGACATCTGCAGGCTGTTTCATTGCCAAAATGCAGACACAGTGTCTCCTCAACCTGGCGATGGACAAGAATTCTAAACCCCCCAGTCTGAAGAGAGCTGATCTGGGTTCATTCTTTTAAGACCTGTTCAGACTTCCTTGCTAAGTGGCTATCAGGTCAACAGATCACTTAAGTCAACGGTCAGGCAGGAAGAGCCAGGCTAACAAAAACACCTCACAACGAGGTTGTGTCAATCTGTGGAGATCGATAGTATTAGAAGCTCGACTCTGGAGGCTGACAAAGGCCAGGCTTCCATATGGTTTTCATTGTAATAACCTGCCATGATTAACATAATGGGAGGAAATCTCTCCATTTTCGAGTGCTAACAGTGGCTCCATTGTTGTGTCTCCGTGACATCTGGGCATTTTTTTCAGCTGAGAGAACTTGTGTCATACGGCCCCAAACTGTATGAAGTGAGAAATGAGGATTGAACCAAGGACCAACTCTAGACTTCACTCGCTTCAGATGAAGGTTCAGAACCTTGCCTAGTATCAAGTGCTGACATTTTCACAGAGTATGTTGTAGAGCAAATCCTTTATGTACGTCCCGACAGACTCCGATGGGAAATATTAGCATTAAACTTTGAGAACAAGATGCTGAGTCAACTAAGGCCTTCTGCTTTGCTGTGCAGTTTAGAAACGGTGTGTGAGTGTTAATGACGTTTCCTACTTGCAGAGGAATGATAATGGTGATGTCATCACAGCCGCTCAGAGACGTGCTCCAGTTTGTTTATGCTAGTCTCTGGGTTCTCCTGGCAAACAGGCCACAGGACGTTCTGACCTCCCCCTAAATCCTGTCAGAGGCCATTACTTATGACAGAACACAGTGAGCGATCTTCTTCAGTTTGAGGCTCAAAAACCCCAGAGTTTCTACTCAGACCTCAGGCTGGAGTGCAGACAATGCTCACTTTTTCTCCATGCCTTTTTCTTCCATTTCTCTTCCCTGCAAGGCGACATAAATTCTCCTGACTCCACTGATGTAACTGTACCAATCTGAGGGCCTATAAAGGATAGTCACTGGATAACTAACCAACAATTCAGACTTGTGTTCAGCTTTTTTTGGCAGTCTGTTATTTTGCAACGTGTTGGACACAGAAAGACAACAATGTTTCCAAAGGAGAAATATCAAATATAATGGTAGAGTTGAAGGTGAATAGTCATTCGTCAATGTGAACACAGCAGAGCACACAGTGCACAATGGAATGTGACCTCTGCATCCGTGAAGGAGCAGTGAGCAGCTGACATGGGCAGCAGCCGGGAGCAGTGCTTGGGGACGATACCTTGCTCGTGAGTACCTCAGCAGTACCATTACCGGTCAGGGATTCGAACGGGTGACCTTTCGATCACGGGGTCGAACGCCCTAACGGTTACAATACCAACGGCCCCTTTGTTGCGTGAAGCAAGTAAAAACCATGTCTAGTCATATTGTTACAAATGTGGCTAATGACCTCAACTTATAGATTATTTTTGCTAAATTCAGGAAGGAGTCTTTGTGGATGGAACAATGGGGATTTTGTTAAGTGTACTGAATTTGGCAGGATTTGTCAATTTGCAAAAAAAACGATGTTATTGTACTGCGCTGCAGCTGCAGTTTGGAGGGGAAATAATAACACACCCTACAATGAAAATTGAAAACTGCAATCAGCTAAACAAATTACTCTGCTAATCATATCAAACTATTTTAGAAAGGTCATTCAAGATCATTTTGGGTGTACTTTTACATGACAAGTTCGTTATTAGATTTGATAAATAAGAGACGTCTACATTTGTGACAATTTGCAAATTTAGTCCTAACTAAGGTCTGCTGTCAAATTCTACCCTCCATGCACCTACAAGCAACCTAAACTGATGACGTACAACTTTTTATGCCGTTTAAGAAGTGAATCCAAATAAAAGAGTTCTATAAGCATGACCTTAATGACTACTGACCCTATGCCTAACCTACTGATTTACTTGTGGCTGTGTGTAGTAATTATTCTTATGATGCCATTTTTTATAATAACAGATGATATCTGCCACTGTCTTTTAGAGAGATCGGTTATTGCAATTTATATAAAGTAATTGATCAATTAAGTTTTACCAAACACTACATCTGAACAAACTGAACATATTATTACATATTGCACAAAATTTACACGTGTTGATAAAAAATTCTTCGTGATCACTTCATGATAAATGGTTCTGCAAAGACCCAATGGGTAAAAGGGTCTTTGTAGAACCAAAGAAGGTTACCTTTTGGCATCACGGTGAAGAAACACTTTTGGTTCTAATATTTTTAAGAGTGTAGAGCATGACCCCCTCCTAGTGCCAGAGAAACAGACGTCCACGCGGCTGTGGTGCAGTTACAATTCCTACCACACACACAGGCACACTCAAATACCAGTGGTGGGCTCTGTCCTGACGCAGAGGGTAATCACCCCCCCACACACACAGACACTTAAAGTCAGAGACCCACACACTTACACAAACTGCCGGCTGCTGGCTTGTGATGAGTCATGCTGCAGTGATCCATGATTTCTGACTTGTGGGAGTGTGTTTTCTCAATCTGCTCCACAATGCACTTGAGCAGAAACAACAAAAAGTGAAACTGCAGATGTTAGAGATTAGGCCCCTCTCTTCACAAGTGAGTACTTCCCCTATGTGCCCAGCTCTCCGAGTGAGCAGACAAGATGCCTCTGTATTGGCCCAAGTCAGTCGGCACACGCTGATAAACAGTTATTAATATTTGAAGCAGAACCAATTAACGCTGCAGAATTTAACATTTCGGTATCATCATTCCAATGTGCGCACATGCAGTCGTCACATCGCAGGAAGAGCTATTTCGAGTAAAGCTATTTAAATCAAACATAATACAGTACAATGTCTTTTTCTTTCTTGTCGCTGGAAGCAGATATAAATTCTCTTGAATCCGTTGAAGAAACTATAAGAATCCTGGCCTTTAAAAACCAGGCATTCTGTCCAAAGTAAAAGTGAGTGACTATTTGTCACTGTGAACACACCACACCTAGCGTTGTAATACTCAAGTCCGGTTCGAGAAGAGTTTTTAAAAGTCTTGTCTCGGACTCTGTCATATTTTGTACTCGGTCTTGTACTCGGACAAAGAGGATTTAGGAGGGGCAATTCCATGCACGAAAAGTGAAGAAATTGCGTAAAAAGGCATTAATTACATTATTTGTGACCTAAACACACGCATTAGCACTCGTAATGGCGCACTCTCATATGGGACGCCATCACGCGCAAAAATGTAGTTCTCTTCCATGAAGGCCAATAGCAGCTCATTTTATAGGCCAGATTCAGTCCAAATTGGCTCAAAATTACTCAAAACTTAAGTATTTCTTCATTTTTGATTGATCAGAAAATATTTTTTTCTATTTTATAATGTTAGCGAGTAATCAATAGGGAAAAAGAAATATAGAAAAATGTATTATTTGTTATCAAATAATTGGGGCAGCAGTTTTTTACCAGCCCCCGTTGAGTAGTGCTTGGGGACAGTACTATGCTCATGAGTACCTCAGTGGTACCTTTACCAGTCCAGGATTCAAACTGGTGACCTTTCAATCATGGGGCGAACACTGTTACGCTATCAACTGTTCAAGTTAACGTACTGTGGGTCTCTCGATACTTTGATGATAATTAAATTAACCAACAGGACTCCAGCCCTCCACAAGACCTTGGAAATGTCAGAATAGTAATTAGACAGACTCTCCAAGATTTCACGATCGCCAATATTAATGCAAATTTACCCAATTCCCGTGTATTCATCGCAACCTTGCAATTACTATTACCGCAACGTTTCCGCAATTTTTGACCAATGATGGTCAAATGTTGGCACATTCACTGAACTCACTTCCTCGTTAGGTTTGGAAGACACGGGAAACGTGTGATAAAAATGGCTCACATTTACCTTCCAAAATAACTAAATGGTTAATGCTTAACAAAAATAATGGTGGTTTTGTCCCTATCATTTTAACTGTTGACCTGCTAGCGCAACTTTATTACAACAAAACGCCTAAAACAACCACAACTTGACAATCATCACGATTTCTTAGAAAAGCTGCAGCAAAATCAGGTATTTTAGGCCGCAACAAATCTAAAAAAAAACAACAAAAAAGGCCGGCGAAATCCTTAAGGAACAGATTAGACGTCAATCTGTTATTTTGCAATGAAATACTGGACAGTCAACAGTGATATTCCACAAGAAATCACGCCATATTTTTGTTACTTGACAAACAGTTCTTATTTTCCATGACTAGTCTACAAGAGAAGTCTGCCTGATGTATGTATTGTTCATATAACAAGAGATCAGTGACTGTCCCACTGAATGACAGAAGAGTGTTTTATGAATACAATTGTGTTATGGTGAGTCAAGCAGCAAAATAAACTACCTATTGTTATTTTTCCATTTTCAAAAATCAGTTTAGAAAAATAGTCACAGAGCTCACCTGTTTCAGATTTTGGTGCAACAACACCAAGTGTATTGCTTTAAGATGGTTTGCACTCAAAAACGTCTTCAGAATAAAGTCACTTTAAACTGCATGTATTATTTATTATTATTTATTTTAAATCATTAAATGATTGCAGCCCTATTACCTCTCACTGGCTACTGATATATTCAGAATATTGAAATATATTCATGCTTAAGTTAGCTCAATAATGAATTACCGGGTTTACAACTTCTTCAGCATTCATCTCAGTAAAAGTTTCCCCTCTAACCCCAACTTGCAAGCTTCTAACAATACCCCTTCTCTGACGTTCCTTCAGGAACACGTTTTAGAATGAGTCGATGTTTCTAGGAAATGTTGAGCTAAATGTTTTATTAAGAGTGCATCCCTCTGGATGGATTAATGAAATACTGTTTCTTCCATAGGAGTAAGCAGATGCGTGCTATATGGGACTTTGGGGTAGGAGCTGGAGGAGGTTTATTTCCTGTTCATTTCACAGCTCGTCTTGGCCAGTTGGATCATGGCACACTCTCCCTCTCTCTTTCTTTGCAGCCTGTTTCCAGGTCTGTGTTACCCCGGTAACATTTTAATGTTGACAACTATCCACTGAGTAGACCTGCGTAAGAGGAATGATAAAGATTCTCTCAGAAAACAAAAGGGAGATTTCAATCTGATAGCATTTTCCATGGCAATTCAAATGTCCAGAAAGACTTTAAGCCATTAAATATTGCTCAAACACCCCACAACATGGCAACAGACAGCTCCATTTATGGGTTGTTAAGAGTGCTAACTTAAATGTTAGTTTAAGCAGCATCACATTTATAGAGTTTAGACCAAATGTTCTTAATTGTCTTTGGAAAACCACCTACACAAAGCAATATGTGTAAGAAAAGTATGTGTAGAATTAGGGGTGCATGATTCAGAAAATCTCACGATTCAATACGATTCGGATTCCGATTCTTGGGCTCACGATTCCATTCAAAACCCATTCATGATTCAATACATAGATGGTCTCCAGATTGCTGATTTCAGTTACTTTTCCCATTTGACCATGGCAGATCGACAAAAAAAAAAAATCACACTGAATCAAATGTAATTTAGGGTTAGGGTTTTTGGAATGCATTTTGAATCAACAAAGAAAGAATCGCGATTTGATTTTTTTGCACACCACTAGGCAGAAGAGTAAGAATATCCGTCATTTATATAAAATAATTATTGATTTGCTTACAGCTTTACGATTACGTTAATGGCATTTAGCAGAAATTCTAAACCAGAGCGACTTAACATTGACTTATTACAGGGACAGTCTTCTTGGAGAAACTCAGGGTTAAGGGTCTTGCTCAGGGGCTCAATGGTGGCAACGCTGGATTCAGAACGATGCCAGACTCCAATCCTGCCACTGGATCACCACACCAAACAATCTTTGCTTTTACATTAAACTGGGACAAATGGAGAATTATTCACATAAGAGGCACGTGAACTATGGCTGGGCAATATGATCTCAAATCAATATCACTAGTAATTAAACCTTTTACTTCAATTAAAATTAATAAACGAATATTTTGATTTTTTCTTAGTTTTTTGCTCACGTAGTTCACCAGCAAATGGCAGTTGGTAGCACAACGGTTAGGGTGTTCGCCCTGTGATCTGTTGTTGTGCACTGTGTGCTGTGCTGTGGTGTGTTCACAATGACAAATAATTATTCACTTTCACTTATAAATTGCATAAATGTAAATATTTCTACATATTAAGATCTGACTTTAAGAAATTAAACCGGCACAGCGTGTATTACATTTATTTCCAAAACAGGCAAATAATCTGTGCACCATTAAAAGTTAAAACTATACAGTTAAATACAGTTAAAGCTATGGCCATTTTCCAGGAATGGAAGTGCAAGTCGCTCTCTCATATAGTAGCAAGAGTTGCTAACTTGCCTTTGCATCTGACCGTACAGCATTTCCAGCTGTTCCAATATTCCAGTTTAGGGTTCATAAAAAGTGCCCTCAGAGAGATTTGGAGAAGTTTATGCCTTTTTCCAGTGTGTTTGCCAAAAAGGCTACAAAATTTCTTCCTCTAGGCTAGCTTTATCATCCCTTCTGACACAGAGGTAAAGTACTGCCAAAGTGTATGCCTCCAGTATCCAATTTACATTGAAATACTGCAGAGAGCAGTGCAACGCTTCCCTCACGTCAGCACCTCATTGAGATGCGAGGAGAAAACCAATGATTCCACAGCATATCACTTGCTATAAGTTTGTCTGATGTCAAAAAATGCTGAGCCAGTTTTCCACACTTTAGATGTTGGATTTGATAAGATCACCCCAAACGTCAGCCCTCAAAAATGTGTGGAATGCTAGTAGCTTGTCATTGTCAGCATGGTGAACTTTTGTCCCGGTACTGCTCCCTCTATGGCAGCAGAGCAGCACAACACCAAAACAGGAAGCGCTTCACTATCAGATGTTTATTTCCCTCATCATAGAATACAATGTCCATCAAACACCAGGCACAAAGAAGCAAGACGCTGTGAACTGCAAGGCTCCAGAGGACAACTTAGCATTACAGACGGGCTGCATCCTCCACCCTGCTGCAAAATCGGAAAGAGAATAGACCAGTATTGCTCACCATAGTGAGTAATTATTAACACAGCCCACAGCAACAGGACACTCGTCTCTGGACCAAGAGGTCGCAGGTTCAAATCTTACTTTCAGCACTACCATCATTAGGTCCCTGAGCAAGAACCATAACCCCAAGTTGCTCTCTGCCTGAAATTAGGAAAATAGAAGTCCACTTTTCCTGTCTGCACTGAAGAGTGTCGGGTAAATTCTGCAAATGTAAATTTATCTCCCAAATAGTAGTAAACCAAGTCCATCAATATCACCACACAGGTACATAAGTTGATTTTCACTCTGCGATTAAAAAAAATGAATAAGCGTGACCAAAAAAAAGGTTTCACCTGGGCATTACAGAAAAAGTAAAAGTAAATAGGAATAAATATTTAAGAAATTAAAGAAAATATAAATGTATCTAGAATTTTTTTTCATGATATCAATAACCTTAATCTTAAGGTCATAAATCTTACATTTATAAAGGGTGCATTTAAAATATTAACTGCAAAATAATGTGGTGTATCATTTCAAATAGGGTGCGTGCGACACTCCATGTGCACTACCTGTTGTATAGACAGCTGTTAAGCTACAACCCCCCTTGACTCTGGACATGCCTGGCACAAGTGCTACCTTTTCAGTGAACAGTAAAGGCGTTATAAAATGTTGGCAGAAATTATCGGGCAAATGTAAGCATCGGTCTTAAAAAAGTAATTATTGGCCGAATCTGATATGATTCCGATAATTTATATCATGCACCATTTCTTACTAACGATAAGCATCTTGTTTTGTGTATATATATATATATATATATATATACATACACACATATACATACTGCCCCACAAGAGTTTGAAACGCCCAAAGTGGGGGTTTTGACCATATCAGCATAAATCTCACTCACTTTTTTTGGTGCAAATACATTAGTAACTTGACATTATTCTTGATACCAGCAATAATCATTTTTATTTGGATCACATAATAACAAGTAATATATTCATGTCAGTTTATTACGTCCCTTGCCAGCTGTGATGTCTGGTTACTGGTTTAAATTACCCAGGTTTTTCAAAGATTTTTGGGTCAGCACACCTTAATAGCTTCAACAATTGATTGACTGATTAGTTCATTGACCGCTCGGATGCCCAGATTATGCAGAGCTGTAATAGCTGCTAATGGTGGATATTATGATGAATCAAAAATGTCTATGTATAAACTGTTTAATAAACTGTTTATGTAATAAAATATGTTTTGGTCGTTTGTGTTGTCCCTTATCAGTGCAACATTATCACAAATTAAAAAGGATTCATGGCAATATCGTCCAAAACCCCACTTTGCCAGGGGAGTTTGTGTGTGTGATTGTGTGTGTGTGTGTGTGTGTGTATGTATACATACATACATATATATATATATATATATATATATATATATATATATATATACACACATATATATATATATATATATATATATATATATATATATATATATATATATATATATATATATATATAGATATATATATGTATATACACATATGTATGAATAATTGCTGAGTTGAGTAAGTAGCAGCACTTGTATTATCCACAGGCTAATGTATGGTTTGAAATGTTAGTGAAGCATTTACTTTTCCCTGCTGTTCTCCAGTACTCTAAATGTAATGCCCCCAGAGGGAGAATCTAGCCCAATGGCATATCTAATGAGATATGAGGAATATAAAACACTTTTCCTGTCTGCACCCTGAGCAGAATGCCTGCGTGTTTCAGTGTGTTGTGTGTATGTGTGTACACTCGTATGTGCAAAGATGGCCACAGTGATGGGAGCAGTCAGAGTCATATTTTCCACTGCTATCAAAGCAATTTGATCCTGCTGGGTTGGACCTCAGCAGATGGGTTTTTCAGTTCATCCCAAGGGTTTGGGGAAAAGGCCTACAGTACAGCCCATAGCAACACGGTTTTGTGTTGAAATTTTTAAACACTTCCATCATGGATGGGTTTTCGGCATGCAGTACATGCACACTGAAGCCACATCTTGCAACTTACAGCTGTTGTCTTTTGGGAAAATAAACATAAAATTCAACTTTGTACATATACAAAATTGAAAGTAAAAACCATTGTTTACTGATATACACTGATAAGACATTATGGGCAAAAACACTTAGACCTTTCACTTCTCACTGAAAATCACTTTAAACTCTATGCCGCACTGAGGAAATACTGTGCTGATCTTGGACTAGAGCTAGAGCAGGGAGATACGGCTTTAATTCAAACCAATAAATCAATTCAAATCACAATTATTTCAAACTTTTACAACAAATAGGCTATGATTGATGAATTGCATTTTAGCGAAAGAGGAACATGCTACAGTATTTTTTAAGGACAGTCTATGAGTGCACAAACTAAAAAGCTGATGTTATAAATGAGGAACAACCAACATAATCTAAATTAAAACTATGAAAGTTTCTACATGTCAGTTATAATGCAGTTTTAGTTCATTTCCCAGTGCTACTATTTAAATACTCTAGATAATGTCAATATTAATGTGTATCAATGGACTTATCAACAGCATTACAATGCCCTGAAGGAATGTGAACTTGACCTGAAATGCACTTGACTAGAAGCACACAAATCCAAGCGCCGCACTTTAGTAACGCTGCCCGTCTGCATATGAGGCAGATTAAAGTGGGGCGATGCGAGGCTGCAACATGTCTTATCAGCAATCGAGGAGCATCTTGTGCTGTTAGGGGTCGTGTCAGCACATGACTGTCGGGCTGCTGCCTACAGGAACAATGGCATGCTTTTGATGGAGATGTTCTGTGCAATCTAGTTTAAACGAGTGCAATCTGGCAAACTTACACAACATTACCTGCCACAAGGGTGTGAAACGTTTATAAGCACATTTTCCAAAGCTAGTTTCCTTTGTTTCGGGGAGCTATAACGGAAAGTTGTAGCTGAGTGGGTGTTTTGAAATGGTGTGTAGGAACAGGCAGATGTAAATTCACACTATTTAACAAATCTGCAGCGTTTTCTGGGGCAATGTTTAGCTTTTTGTCATCATTCACACCTGCCCTGCCTTGTTTCTGTCAGTGTTATTCCACCAGTGGATGTAAACAGATTTAGAGCTGATGAGATGAAAATGTGGTCTTTAATCAGTGGCTAATGCCCCTCAATGCTTATCCCCTAAAGCAACTTCCTGATGATTAGAGTACACGCCAGACATTAGGCAATTACTCTCACCCTTTCACATAAATTAATGCAGCAGAAAGCAAAGAGAACACATTTCATTAAAACAAGGCCAATGGCAAATTCTAAATAAATCTTTCAATATGATTGCCTCACACCAATTCCGAAAAAGAGCGAACTGGCAACTCTGAAAATAAATCACTCTGACGTAGAGGGTCTTTATGATTGATTGGGGATTTTCACGTCAACAGCAAGTCTCATCTATCAAGGACAGTTTTCTTACTTGATTTCCAGTGGTTTCAAAAGAAAGTTCTTACTACAATGTACTGATTTAGATTCAGATAATTGGTTTAACACTACCACAACCAAATTTAGATTTCCAAAACGATTTCCTACTTCCCCACAGATGCTATCAAACTCTTAATAATTCTAGCCAAACTTGGCCCAACCTAATGACACTGTCACACACATTTCCCATGCTGATTAATCAACAGCCCAATATGCAGAAAGACTGCAATGCTCCAATACGTAGATACTGATTATAAGATTAAAATTTTCTACCTTTTGGTCGACGATGGAGCAGACCAGGTCTTTCACAGCATTGAGGGACACATCATGTGGGTCCAGGCTAACCGTCTCCCTAGTGAGTCCAATCTGCAAGAGGAAGGAGACTCCATGGAGAGACCCTCTGGAGAGCGTGGGACTGGGAGCGCCGTGACTCCCGTTGGACAGACGACTGTAGATGCCCACCAGGCCTTGAGATGAGACGGGCTGGGTAGGCGAGGTGGGTGCTGAGGGGGGAGGTAGGCTTTAGGAAAGTGCTGAGGAGCGGTGCTGCTGCAGGCAGACATTGGTTTGTCTCCTCTGGCTGAGATGAGCGCCAAGTAAAACTGGAGGTGGTGTGTCTGAAATCAATGGCTCCACTGAGCTTCTGTATCAACAGATGGTTCTGGTTAGCATCTGATCCTCATACAGTACGTCTGAACTGACCCTGGCCCACACGGGATTTAACACAGCCTATGGAAGTCTTCTTACCTTTGTTTTCTCTATTCCCCCAGCTACAAGTACAGTGTGATAATCCAGATATCATACCTGCACTTTTTTTCCACACATCTCTGCATCTCTGGAGCATGTGGTAGATGAAGGAGTGGCCCGATCATGTCTCAGCTGAGCGGTTTAGAGCTCAACTTGAGTCTCGACAGAGTAACAGTCATTCTAGAGCCAGTTTGGGGGTGCATTCGCTTGTTTCAAGCTGTACCAAAAAGACAAAATTAAGATGCATAAAACATGCAAGGTAATAACAGGAAGAGACCTTGTTTAAAGAAGTATTTACATTATATATGTAAGTCGTAGCAAAATATAAAGAAGAAGAAGACTTCTAAACAGCATCTGTGATTACAATGCATGCATTTTGTAAATACATATATATATAGAGATGTATATATACACACACACACACACACATATATATATATATATATATATATATATATATATGTGATTACAATGTATATTTTGTAATATATATATATATATATATATATATATATATATATATATATATATATATATATATACACACACACACACACACACAAAAACATGTACAGTATGTACTTAAGAGCGTGTAGGAACACTAAGTGTTTCAATTATATAATTTAACAACATTTTACCAAATTCATTCATTGGAACTGGCTGTTCTTGGACAACAGGACCACAAAGCTGACTATGAAAAAGAAAACTAATCTCTAGAATAAAACAGTTCAAAAACTGATATAGATATGGAATAGATGTTTTCATAATAAACAATCTAACAATTACATTTGCTTTATCTACTGTAGCAGTTAGTCACTACAACTAACATCTGGAACCACAGCCATTCCACATCTGGAGAGGATCCTCCCACTCTAGAACGCAGAACTGGCAAAGGACCACGTATGCCAGCAAAACAAGTTATACAATGGCTTTGTTAGCGCTCATTAAGATTGCAGAGTAATACACACATTTTGTTAATGAAAACGTAAGTCACTTAGAAGATAAAAACAGCGCGGGCTGTGAACAAACTCTACCTGAAAGTTTTAAATGCCTTTTCTTCTCCGCGCCAAGTCAACGGCAAACTCGACACTCCTGCAAAGCCGATATTAGGAGATTGTCCCCACAAGCCTTTGTCTACTCCGCGGTTAAATCTCCAATTTTAGAATCCGCAGTCTCGGTAAGTTAGCTGAAGGTTCTTAGAGTTTTTGAGAACTTTTCTGCTCCTTTCTGAAGGTAAACAGCTAGTTCGCGCGCATCTCGTTATCTTTCAGGCGAATCCCACATCTCTGCTGTAAAAGGAGAGGAGCTCGACTGGACTATAAGATTAAAGTTAAACTAAACTCGGTTTTAGAGTGCGAACCGCTCGCGAACTCCAAATCCCGTTAACGCGATGAGTTTCATGCTTTTTTCCTGCTTTCGCACCACGCGCATGTGTCTCCGTTTCCGTTATGTGAAGCGAACGTTCGGGCGACTTTGGCGACCTCTACTGGCACAAATCCGACACTGCAGGCCAACTTCACAACAGGTTTAATACACAAAGCAAAATAACATGCTTTGAAAAACAAGAATTTTGTTTAAAACAAGAACATATAGTGACGTTTGTTTTAATTTAGAACAACTAACTACAAACAACAGTTAATACTGTGGGAAGGATGGGTCGATCTTGTTTGACCAGGCCATCAGGCCTCCTGCTATGTCTTTCACTGCGATCTGGTCCAGCTCTGACCCGGACATCTCCTTTAGGAGCTGGACAGCCTTCTGAGAGTCGTTCCCCAGCTTACACACCACAAACACTAGCAGACAGACAGACAGAGAGAGAGAGAGAGAAAGAGAAGGATGGAGAGAAAAAACAGAGAAAGAACTCAATCCCTGTCTTTCACAAACTTTTCACTACATAAAAAGCCATTTTCAAGGGTGGAGATACAGTTTTCCACTTGCAGCTCCGGTAGCTAGTGGAAAATTTGTTAGCGGCATAGTTTTATATTCTTATGCCATTACCCAACTCCTCCTTTAGCTCCAGTTCTGGTATTAAGTAATCTTATCTTAATCGGTACGCTTCGGCTCAAATAGAGTTTCTGATCGCTAATAAAAACACACCTCAGACAAATGCCTGATTGTGGAACACAAGGCCAGCTGTTTCTGGTGACTAGGCTATTTCTGTGTTGGAAAAGGACTGCTTAGCAACGCCATCACCTTCATTTTCATTGGTCATCCAAGAAAAGCAAGTAATCTGGCAATGCGAGGTTACAATGGCTTAATGAGGCTGGAAACTCAGATTACTCCACCTTTGTTCTCTGGGTGTATAGCTGGCCGGGAGAAGCAGCTGTGGACGTGTAGCACTCAGAGCAAGTGCTTACTGTATACACAAGATAGGATTTAACATGTGCAGCTCAATGCTGGCAATACAGCGATAATTAAACACCCAACTCGCAGCAACAGGCTTGTTTGGGCAGAGTGGGGGTGTGTGTATGCACACAGGAAAGGGAAAGCTTAAAACACAACACTGAATATGTTACAGGGCTCTCAGGCATTTTTCTCATGGAAAGCCTGATGAATGTTTAATAACAAAATCATAACAGTTTTTGCTTAATATTTGCGTAAGTCTAAATAAATGGCATCAACCAGAAATTTAGGACATTTTACATTTACAACATTTAGCAGAGGCTCTTATCAATAGCAACTTCCATTTCCTAATTACAGGGATAGCCACTCTGGAGCAACCTGGGGTTAGCATCTTGCTCAAGGAGCAAGACGGTGGAACTGTTGGAGGTATGATTTGAAAGAACAACCCTTGCTGCAAAGGTGAACATCCGACTACTAGAAACCACCACCTATTATCTGATGCAGTATCGGACTTGGAAAATGAATGAATGAATAAAGGATTGTCTAAATCAGCTCTTCGTGATGCTGGCCACCTCTGTTAAAATCACCTACATCCTCAGTTGAACAGATCATGTGACCGTACCCACGTAGTATAATGGCCTATGTCAAGAGTGTGAATAAATTAAAAAAAAAAAAAGAGTGTGAATTAGGCCAGTGTATTTAGAATAACTTGAAAATATGACTTAGGCCATTATTTTAAGAGGGTGACGCTATGTGACTTGATTTTATATCTTTGAACATTTTTTTAAAGGTAGATTATTTTTTGCATTCATGTAATGTGTCGCAAACAAGATGTCATGACAACAAAATATTCTCTCAAAACTCCCATTATTTTCAATGTAGAGGTGGGAACAAACCTAGAAAAAGCAAATGATGCACCAAGTATGGCAACAAAAGGTTTCCTGTTAGCAATTTTAATATAGCTTTAATATGAAGGAAATGTAGTATTTTGTGAAATGTTGTAAATATATTGTGCATAGATACAAATATACAATCAGAACATAATCACTGCAAAAAAAAAAGGTTAAGTAAAATGTAAAACCTGTAAAACGGTATTACCTGGGATGGGTGAATCTGCACTTATCTGTGGTTTCAGGCCCTTGATGTGCTCTTTCAACATCTTAATATGATCAGTCTCTCGATCTTCTAAACCGGCAAGTGGAATGTCTATCAATAACATAACAAAACACAATCAGTGAAATGCAACCAAATGATACACATTTATTAAGTAATGTTCGTTTAGTTATGTATAATCATAGTTAAAATGTTTTATGCAAAATATATGAAACCATTAAAAAGCATACGAATTGAAGTTGGCAGATGGCAAATGTCCACTTCCACTTTGGGACGTACATCCAACAGGAGGTGTGGAGTGCGGCTGTCCACGATGGATTTATACTTCTGCCATTAAAGATATGGGCTAATTATGGGCCTGCGACTATGGTTGATAGATCATTTAAAACCTTTGGCTAAAAAACAACACAAAGTAATAATGACTAAATGTTGCATACCTGTACAGAGATTCTCTGTTCTGAGTTTAGGAGGTTCAGTCGTCGACACTGGAAAATTCAGGAGTGTGTATCAGTTCATTTTAAAAGCTCAAACAAAACTAACAGTCTGAACATTGTTAGATGTTTCTCATTAGATTTAATCATCTTCATGTTTTCAAAGGCAATGCCAAGCATTTAGTTTAAAAAAAAAGTAAAATGCAGTCAAAATGTGAAATTTATATTTCTTATGACAGTGACATCTTGTGGACATTTGCTGAACTGTATACAGACAGCACAGCATCACACTGCATGTGCCAACCTTATCTGTAGCTGCAGAGCCACAAAACTTTTCATAGTCCAGGAGCTCTGTGACTGTGGGTGTCTCTCCACACACAGCACAGCCAGCCAGCTTGGGCCTCAGCTTTATGGAGTGGACGCGGCCATCCTGACAATCGAACATCAGCAGCTGCCGACCAAAGGAAGCTGCATTAGCCAGTCAAAGAAAAATTTAACATAAGGCTATGAGTCAGTATAGAGAACTCTGCTTCTTTTATGTGGTTTCAGTAAAGGATACATTCTTGGCCAGAGGCTATCTTGAGAACCTCCAAAGCTTGAAGACAGCCCATGATCCCAGGCACTGCAAATAAGGAGGGTTATGTGCTTTTACACTGCTGATGTTATGCCTTTGGGCTGAAAAGCCTTTTTCTCACATGCAGAAAAAGTAATTATGTACACTGTGTGCAGTTAACTGGTGTCTGGAAACAGTGCCTTTGTTTTAGAGGTTGACGTTTCACATACCCACTCCTAAAACTCCACCATCGGAGCAGTTGGTCACTGTGTCAGGAGGTGGAGGGACAGGATATAAGCATCTGTAGCATGGACCTCCTTGGTAGTTGTAAACAATGAGCTATATTACCAAAAGACAAACATAGATTAAATACATTAATTTGAAAATGCTGCAACTTCACGATCACTATGAATAATTCAGTTTTGTGTAAGTATGGTATGTGATTTATTAGTTTTACCTGTCCCTCCATTCGCAAAGCACTAGCAGATACTAAAGGTTTACCACTTAGAACACAGGCATCATTGACAAGATACCGGGTTGGAACATTGTCAGAGCAGTCAGCCACAATGTCGTACATAGAGGACAAATGGTCAAGGACTCACAAGCTAAACTGGCAATCAAGAGGTATAATAAAAACATATTTACTTCATTAGTGCTATGTGACAGGATACTGTTGGATGAGTTGTAAGGCGTTCTCAGAAGAGAGCTGCAGATGATATGGTACATACTGCACTTTTGAGTTCAACCTTTCAGAGTAAAAGCACAACACAAACAGTCAAACTGATTTCTCCTGTGGCTGATTTCTGAGACACACATTATATATGGTGTAGAATTAAAGTCTACCTGCTGAGGGCCTGTACTATAGACTGGGCTTTGGGAAGCCCCTGATTCTGCTCAGTGTGTAGCACCTGCCTGTGAAGATTACTCAGCTCCACCACATCATAGTCCAGCAGCCCCAAGCGCCCTGTAAGAGCATAATACACTAACTAACCACACTGCCTGCTGTATTGTGACATTAAATTATATTGTTGTACAATTCCAATGTGTGAGTACAATATGAAATAATATGTATCTATTCAGCATTTGTGCACACACTAATCATTTACATATCCAGGAACGTACTTTCCTAAGTACAGGTACAATGTTCCCTGGAGTAACTTGGGATTAAGGAACATTTGAAACTACAAACTCTTGGTCCACAGGTTTTCTACCCATTAGGCCACCAAGACCAGATTGATGCTCTGTAATGAGTTATCATTTCAGGAACTTCTTCCCAGATAATTGTTTGCTCAGGGGCACATATGTAGCAATGCTTTAAAATGGATAAAGTCAGGATGAAACCCATATCCTTTTAATTTATAATCATGTATATTACCAGTAGGTCCAGGGTTTTGTCCAAATTAGGGCTGCATGATATATATATCATCTTCATCACAATGTGCATATGGACAATACCAACGGTGTCCTAACGGTAGATTCACAAAATGAACTATTTTTGAACAAAAATAAAACTTTTTTTGATAATCACACTGGGAAATAAGTCCATTTCTGTCCAATAGCATGGCGTCTGTGCTTACTGTGCAGTTTGTTACGGTAGATACTAAGCTGATGAACACACAAGCACACGACAGGTAACGGGACAAAACCTACCGATGCCTGCAGCAGCGAGATATTGAGCCAGAGGGCAGCCTAAACCTCCACATCCCACAACCAACACAGACTTGCCGGACAAAATCATCTGACCTGAGAAGACAAAAAAATATAAAACCGGCGAAAATGCAGTGCAAATTATGTTTCAAACTTTGATTTTACCTTTGACCCCAAACTCCGGCAAGAGAAGCTGCCTGCTGTATCTCATAATGTCCTCATTGGATAACGGCGTGTTTTTCAAAGGTTCCAGAGTCGACACTTTATATTGTAGCTCCGCCAGGAAAGAGCCGGACTAAATAAACATAGAGAGAAAGATGAAGGAGATTCAACATTTATAAGACATTTACTGTGAGCCGTTAATCTGTAAACTGCTAAAGTTGGCGCAATGAGCGCAGACCTGCTGGAGTTTCAGTTTTAAAGCAGCAATTTCAGCGTCTTTTTGCAACAACTTTTCCTTCAAGCTTAAAATATCGTCCTCCATATCCAAAAAACAACAATAAAAGAAAAAAAATATATATATATTTTTTTTAATAAAATCACAGAATAACAAAACCACTATCAGCAGTGACAGAGAACTTCACTCGCATGTTGCACGCTGGCGCTTCCTGGTTTTCGTACGTCGACCAGCACGTGTGGTAAGCGTTGATGCACCACGTGCTTTCAGTGGCCAATCAGGAAGCAGATGTTAATAAAAACAACAAACGCCTGTAAAACTAATTACCGAACTCTCTCTTCACCTTCATTCACACTATTACATTTTCTCTTGAATAAATGATATTCAGGATGATATAGGCATTTTAAGCTTAATATGCCCTAGTGAAACCCCATATTCAACGTTAAAAAAAAACATTTAAAAGTGTATTGTTTAATTAATGTATTGTAATCATTGGCTCAGTTTAAAACTAAATATTAGCTTACTTGAAAAATGTTAGACCACTGTCTGTAAGAGTATCCCGCCCTTTTGTAATAAAAAATAAATTCTCTCCAAAAAGCTTCCGTTGTTCTCTACGCATTTAATGATCAAATCTGTGACTGGAAGAACAAGAAGTAAAATTAAAGCTTTGAATTGTATGTGTATGTGAATTACTTAGGTAATTTCATGTTAAGTCAAGCTGATGTAATGTAAGTAAAACATTAAATAATAATGTAGGCAAAAGTTTGAGAAAATGAATTCAACTAACTCTCTTCATTTCTGTCCCAAAAAGTCGTATGTACAATATTTAATGTTTTTTTTATGTATTGGCCGTGTGCATGTGTGTGACGCACGGCTGAGCCGCAGTCTTCGGGTCCTCCCCTCCCTCCTCTTCCTCACATGATCTCATCTGGATCGTGTGGAACGCACCGCGAGTAAAACGGCAGAGATGGAAGATTCAAAACGAAGTTCCGTAATGAGTCTCTTCAATTTTCTTGTCTTTTTTATTACGTTTACGGTCTGCCTCAGTGCTCAGATACCATGGACTCAAGAAAAGGTATATCTTTAGTTATCTTTCCTACTCTGTGCTATTTAGTGTAAAAAAAAAAAATGTTTTGCCTAAACCACAGAATAATCTTGCCCATAAAGGACCCGGATTGGCTTGGAACGTGTACGTATTTTATTTGTCTTTAGTCTAAATAGTTAAAGATACTAAATAGTTATTGTACAGATTAAAACCTCATTAATGGTCATACACAAACGTTAGTTAATAAAAAATCAATCAGTTGCAGCTGTTAGTTTTCTTGAAAATATCAAACCAGACTAGTGTACAGCTGGGTAGTTTTCATAGATGTTCTAAGACTGTTTTTTTGTTTGTTTGTTTTTAACAATGATGAAAGAGTGTTTTGTAATGTACGGTTGTATTAACTTTAGAATTTGCTGCTAATAAATAATTTAATTGAAATTAGAAACCCCAGATTTTCTTGTCAGGGCCATAATATGTATGTATATCGTGCCTTAAATAGTCATACATACATTTATATAGTGTTTCAAGTCAAGGCACTGTATAGAACGCGCTGTCCACGTTTTTGCAGATGCTTTTATCTGATTTGTTCTGCATCTCTATAGACTCGCGACGTTCAGTCTCGTCTCCTTCGCCTTGTTGCTATGGCAGCCCGCTCGTCTTCATTGATCTGACGCTGGGGATGGTGATATTTATAGATCTTGGTTGAAATCACGTTAAGACTTAGTCGAATTCCCAGAAGAAATGATTAGAATGCTTGCGTGACCCTTTAAGTTGCAACGCAATTTGTGATACGTGCTCACTAGCCCGTGCATCTTGTTTTAAGAGCCATGTTTAACTCTTATTTTTGTGGTCTGGTCAGATTTCAAATTATTGGTGGATGTGGATGTGCCTGTAATGAATTGGTTAATTCAAGACTATTAGTAAATAGGCCTAATTTATCCTAGGAATTAGCATTTTCATTTTAACTATGTGATGTACTTACAAACTCAGATCTCTGGGAAATTCTGTGACCATGTCAGAAGACAAAATGGACTTTGAGAGCAAACAAGACCAACCTAATGAGATTGAGGTCATACACAATCAATGCTGTATTCATGTTTAACCATACATAGTATGTATAAGAGCACTGCAAAAAAGTTTACATTTATTTTATTTATTTTTTTTAAGATAGTTGTTACTGGTTTTTGAAGCATGATCATTGATATTTCATCCTAGCAGACTGAATGTTGTCTTCTATGAATAATGTCTTGCTGTAGCTTCTCTGTACTTAGCTTTTGGAAGTACTTTGTTGCCTTGTATGGTTTGTTTAGACCACATAATTACTCAGTAGACATATGCAATGTGTAATTTTGCCCCAAACAAGAATGAACAGGCTCAACACTTATACTAAAACTGGTTCTCTTCTGTTGTCCACATTCATACACAAAATGGGGAAATGACAGACAATTTGAATATAAAACATTTTAATGTAGTCTTTCAGCACATTTATTATATTAATTTTGAAAAGTTTATAAAGTCAGGGAGAAACAGTTTCTTCAAAGGGAATGATCAGCAGTTACACATGTGCTTGCATAGTTGAATCAGATTCTACTCTTTTCCATAAATTTTAATAATTTCTTTATTGCTCTAAAACTTTACAGTAATATTTAGTAAGAGTCGCAAACCAATAGTCAAATAATTTTTTTTGGAAAAATATATGTAGTAATTTAGCAAAGTTGACTGAATGGAAATAAGCTTCTTTCCTATACGCTCACATTTTGAGCAAACTGTAATAGCACTGTTTGAGCACCTCTGTACAAGCACAGTTATTACTAAACTAGAATCAGTGCTCAGATTCCCATCAAAATATTTTTATTCAGGTGAGTCACATAACCCCAAATCGGTTAGGGCAGGATTTGTTCCTGTGAGTCAAACTATGGCCTATATTGCACCATCAGTTTCACACCACCCACTCCCCTTTACAACTGCAATGATATAGAGAAGTTATGATGGCTGATATTATTTAGGTAGAAGTGGTTTTCAAACTGAGTTGCCCATAGTAATACTAATATAAAATATTATATTCAGTAACAGAATATAATATTTATCTATTATGTTCAGTTACTGTAGTTAATAAAACCATTTATGTAGCTTCCAATGATAATAATTTGATAATACTAAATGCACTTTCATATGAAGAGGATATAGTTGGGGTTTGCAGGAAAAAGTTAGGATTAATGCAGGATGTTTGACCATACATTTATAATAGCGTATGTCAATGGAGCCTTTATTTGGTACACCCTCCCTCTCCATGAAAGACTACTCAGTCGGGTGAGGAATAATTTAAAGCAGAGGCCAAATGTGGTATGGTCATTGGCTACAGCTATTGAGTATTTGTGTTGTGATGTTTTAAACATTTGTTATTTAAGGTGTATAAAATTACTGAGCCTTGATGACCCACAGACTTCAACCATGAAAATATCAAACTCTTACAGACCAGCAAATAAAAAGGACGGGCAATCAGTATAATTAGTAATGGACAAATTGCTCATAGCAAGCTGGCTCTAAAATGTCTTTCTCTCTCACTAGCTTTACCACAAGGCAACCACACTAAGTTCCAGTGATCTTCTCAGTGTTTTGTCTCACACGAACACTGATCGCATGTGGAAGAAAGACCTGAAGCCAATGCTGGTAGTGCGATACCCCGGCTCTACAGGAAGCCAATTAGTGCAGCAGGTGCGTATGTGACAAAAAAGTTAATGCTAGTCTGTTAGCTGCAATAATCCTATCACATGTAAGTGACTGTATACTCCCATTGTCTCCAGCAAATTAAATCCACACTTGGCTCACTGAAGGCAGGATGGGAAGTGACTGAGGATCGCTTCCAAGCCCAAACACCTTACGGTCAGATGCCATTCACCAACATAATCGCCACTCTCAACCCTGCAGCAAAAAGGTTTCTGGTACTGGCCTGCCATTATGACTCCAAGTACTTCCCTCCACAGTGGCATGGGCAAGAGTTTGTGGGAGCCACTGACTCTGCTGTGCCTTGCTCCATGATGTTGGAGCTGTCCAGAGCTCTAGACCAAGAGCTGAAAACACTAAAGGTAAGAAAACATGCAAGAGTAGAATGCATCTGAATGTATTTTGTAAGATGGACTGGTTTATCTTGAATAGCCTAGATGTAAAAAGGAAATGAAGTGGTTTTATTGTTTCCCCTTCTCAAACACACAATGCAACATCTCTGTTAATGATCAACTATATGTTCAGTTATTGCACCACATTGTGTACCTCTTTGGTAAAGCTGAAAAATACTTCATAAATAGAATTTGTTTAAATTTTAGTGTTTTGCCAGTGGCAAAGAGATGTGATTTCTCTTGCTATGACAATGAGACTGACTAGACTGGAGAACAAAAATAAATGTGTCATCAAATTAATAGAGAAAATAACAGAAGCTGACTGCAAAGTGCAACATTTCCAAGTCATTAAACTAATGCACTGATTATTCCTACATTATTATCCAAGCATGTCTGATTACACACAAAAAAAAAAGCAGAGGCGTTTGCATATAGACTAAAGTGTTTTCCTATATTTACCGCTAGATGGCAGTGCCTGAATGTTTTGACATGTGTCTCTCAGGACTCGGGGTCAGACCTTTCTCTGCAGCTGCTTTTCTTTGATGGAGAGGAGGCTCTGTTTCAGTGGACCTCCACCGACTCACTTTACGGCTCCAGACACTTGGCACACAAAATGGAGAGGACAGCACACCCTGAGGGAGCTACAGACACCAACCAGCTACATGGCATTGTAGGTTTGTCCTGCAATGGCACACACCTGTGTAGACATTACTGTAGTAGACCCGAATCTAGATGAAATGATATTTATTCTTACTCACTTGTATGTTCTGTTGTTGACCAATTTGCACCTAAAACACAATATTATGTCAGGTTATTTAGAGCAGTGTGCCGTCTTCTCATGAGGTTGTGCTGCAGACTGGATAACAAATGACATCATGTCTTTACTCAGAGGCCGGTGGGAAGTTAAGGCTTTGAAAGCTTATCTCAAGAGCCAAGCCTACCAACTCTGTTTAGGAAAGATTTTCTTTACCCTCTCTCATGATCTTTCTTTCTGTGCCTTTCTCTGTCACACTTTCTTTCCGGCGTTACTTTTCTTTTTTCCTTCCGCCTCCTCTCTCCTGACTCTCTTTCAAACAGGACCTTTTTGTTCTGCTGGACTTGATCGGTGCTCCCATGCCTCGCTTTGGTAACCAGTTCTCCAACACTGCCAGGTGGCTTTCCAGGCTGCAAAATATTGGTGAGCTTTTTTGATCCCCTCTTAAACCTTGAGACACACTTTTCTCCCCCATGACATTCAGATCCTTGTCCCTTACAGTTAAGCAGATGGTATGGATCTGAGGTAGAGTCTAAGACCCTGAGCAAATCTAAATAAACATCAGATATTTTACAAAACATTGAGTGGTTTATAGAAAGTGTCATTTCAATTTTCGCTTGTTTTCAGAGCGACGTCTGCATGCACTGGGCCAACTGGAAGATCACCCTAATGAGGTGCAGTACTTTTGGCCTGGTCTACCCGTGGGTCCAGTTCAAGATGACCACATGCCATTCCTTAGCAGAGGTAAGATCAACAACACATATATATCTTTAGAGTTTGGGAGTCACAGTCCTTGAAGAACCCAACAGTGTAGAGTTAGCAATCGATTTAATGTTCAGCATCTGGCACATGTCTTCAAGTCATTTACAAAACACATGAGTTAAATAGTGTGTCGGCAAAGACAAAAGGTTATGCAGAACCCAAATTTAGAATGCATCAAGTAGGCATGTACAATAAGATAGACATATGAACTTAATCCTCTACGTGTCTTCACAGGGGTCCGGGTGCTCCATCTGATCCCCACACCTTTCCCTTCAGTGTGGCACACCTTTGATGACAACGAAGAGAATTTGGACCGTACTACGATCCAGAATCTCAACAAGATTCTTCAGGTGTTTGTGCTGGAGTACCTCAACATGAAAATCCAGAGTCCAACCACAGAAACCCCATAATGCACCCTTATGCCTTTGGCAATGATCATTTACCTCAATTAGTCCCATTACAATATAGCAAAACATATAGAATTATATAGAATCAGACTTATCCTATGCTGATTCTGTATTTATGTATATTGCATTAAATGCTCATTGTGCATTACATAGCAGGGCCAAATAAGATTTCCAAGATCATCCTGGATGTACTCACAACAGTTTTTATGAAAATATCAAAAGTTTATATCCTGATTTTGAGTTAACATTCATTTACGTTTTGCCAAATTCTGTATGTGCAATTGTCAAACTCTATTCAGACTGATATAGTCTTTTGATGGTGTCATCAGGGTACTGGACTCTTGAGTGTTTTACTCCATGTCTATCAAGAAAGAAACTTTTCTAATTATGTGATCTGTGTCTGAAAAATCCATAAATGGAATAAAGTTTTATTTTTTATTTTGACAGGCCTCAGTATGACATTTGTTTCTGGCATAGTTTGGTGGTTTCCAACCATTCCTAGCATAGTTACATTAAGAACCCAAAGATGTTAATGTGGCTGCTATATTTCACTTTCAGGCATTGATGCCTTCATTCTTTATCCTTGGGTAGAGTGAAATCACATTTTACTAGGTTAAGATAAAATAGTTGTTTTCACCAAATAAAAAATTGATTTAACATCTTATCAAAGCTGACATACAGTTTCATACATCAGATGTGCAAGCTGCAGCTGGTTTGTTTCCTCTGTGGGGCAGAGGCCATATCAATATATATGTGCAGGGGATATATTGGGACTCAGAGTGGGGTCACATCAGTGCCCATACTGGACAATTCCTGGAAATGCCTTATTATCCAAAAATAGATTCATGCCTCTTGAAGTATCTACAAGATTTGGGCAGTGATTCAAAATTCACAATGATTTAAAATGTAAAAACAGTGGAATATTACATATTGTGTTTGCATTAGGTGGTGTAATACTTTTAAATTATTAAATTATGGACTTGTTCCAAGTTTACTGGATTATGTTCCTTCTTCTATTTGGCAGATATTTCTGGGTGTACACTGTTGTCCTAATAGTCTAAGCAAACAGGAAACTTTGACAGCACTGTTCTGCAAACTATTCTTGAACATTCTTGTTTTACTGGAAGTCTCCCCACTCAAGCAAACTCAGACACACTCCACTTAGTTAAGACTTATCTAAGCTCACTTTCCCATGGTTCACCAATGTGACCCACCATGAATTCCACAAGCCCATTGATTGACTCCACCCTGATGAACTACAACAGAATAACACTTTCCCAAGCTCTGGGTCATGACCTATTTATAACGTTCATTAAGCAAATATAATTCATGGCCATAGACACATGGAGCTTTAGGGAGTTAATGGTTTTACAGAATGTAATGGCTGTCTGTTGAATGATGTTGTTATTAAATGGTTTTGTGTGTTACTCATTGTTTTTCATTTTTGCACTGCAGTTAAATGGTCATACTATGGTAAGGCTTTGCTGATTTCACACTTGTCCTGAACACCAAGAGCTGTGCCAAATCTGAAACATGATGTTCTGTGCACCTGTCCTTCATGTTAAGACTCTCTCATGTTACAGATAATTTCTGCTGTATGCCTTATAGAAAGCAAGAGAAAATATCTTTAGCATGTTTCAAAAGAATTGTTAGGCTTTGATTACTTCATTGATGTAACATGCCGCTCTCTCACTCACATGTTTCCAAATGTCACTGTTTTAGTTATATTTTAAATCATTTTACAATGATGATATTAATTCCATAATTCCAGTAATTATAAGGTTCTTTTGATTTGTGAATACAGTTATTATTTAAGAGGATAACACTAAAACTTGGCATGTCATTGGATTTCTGTATTTTAGGTTTTCTCAATAAAACAGAGAACTACATTTAATCAAGTGATGGCTCTCTGAACCAGCCTTATGTTTATGTTGACTGATACTCTCTCCTTCTCTCTCCCTCTTACACACACACACACAAACTCACAATTTACAGCAATCCTTGTCAGTACACGTCCAGATGTACTGGTAAGTCTGTATTAAAGTGCCACTCCTTAGCCTTACAAACATCACATACCACACCTAAGCAGGCAGACCTCCAACCTCACAATACACACGCATGGCTAACAACTGGACAGTAAATTAGACTTCACCTGTAATTACACCACACACATATCACAAGCAATAAAACAATGAAACTGAAGGAAACACTGGTATTATATAATCTGCTATTATATAATTATGTAATAATAATTATGTTATGACCTTCTCTCGGTTTGTACTACAAGAATTCACTTATAGCAGTCTGATTATCATTCTGGGGGGGTTTCCAGCCAACAAAGCAACTATCACTATGAACTCTTATTTCCACATGTTCAAATGTGTAATACATTTTCAAGTCAATAAAATTACAATCTATTCATACGGGACAAAATAGAAACAGTATACCCTCTGAACAAAAGTAAAAGCAATAGAAAATAAGGTGATACCAAGATACTATTTAATATTGTCATTATTATTTAATAATATCTTATTTAATATTATCAATTGAACCAGTGTCCAATTACAATAGCTACACTTTCCGTACATTAAATAAAGTTCAGAGCAATCAAAATCACATATGCTTTAGGCCAAATTAACCTACTTTAGACTACTCTGATAGCATTAAAAATGACTGATGATTAGATTGCAATTTCCATTGCAAAATTATCACTGTAATGATGAATGAATATCAGAATAACAAATGAGGCTTCAAAGCTCTAAAGAAGAGTACTTAACCTGGCTGTATTTAAAAGTGTGTGTGTGTATGTGTGTGTGCGTGTGTGTGTGTTCATGTATTTATGGCATTGTGGGGAACTGTTTGTCCCCTAAAATCACTTTTATCTGTTTTTTGGGGGCTTTGTGGGGACATTTGAGAGGTCCCCATGAGGAAAAATGACTTTATAGAAAATGTGCTTGTTTTATTTGAGAAATTAAAAGAGGTAAAATATGTGCTTTTGGTTACTGAGGTTAAGGTTAGGGTTAGGATTAGGTGTAGGTGTAAAACAATATACTGTACATCTAGTTATTATGGGAATCTATGGAAAGACCTCACAAAGATAATAATACAAAGATGTGTGTGTGTGTGTGTGTGTGTGTGTGTGTGTGTGTGTGTGTGTGTGTGTGTGTCGTTGCGAAGGAGGTAGAGAGAGGATCCTTGAAAGGAGCAAGTCAAAATAACAAAATAAGGCCAACGTGACTCAGCCCAGATCCTGTGCAAGTATCCAAAAAACTACTCTACAGTATTATAGTAACACGAGTAGTTGTAGTTCATTACTCCCACCCTTGCTCATCAGTAGATGGGTTACTTTTAAAAGTTGTAGCTTTTCCAGTAACTTTATTCTTTACAAGTTGCAATTTAGCGTAACAAAGCGCTGTATATTTTTTGTCTTTTTACAAAGCCAGGTATTTTCAATTATCGGCTGTTTCGGATTGGTGCTGAATTCACAAAAGTGGCATCTAATGGGCAACTGTGTCCAGTCCACGCTCATTGTATCACAGCACGCTTTGGGCATCTGCGAGTTGGAGTCGGAGGACGGAATCCACCTTGGCGAAGCAATAAATCATGGCCGTGAAATGGCACTAATGTAGTTATCTACTTTTCTCTGTAGTTTTCGGTGTGACTAACTACTATATTAAAACAGTAATTTGGTGGTAGCTTGGCCACTTAAAAAAAATAATAATCATAAATAGCTTCGTTTAGTACTGGCTTCTCCAACACTGGTCGTAAGTTTAAATCCAGCTTTGTCTACTCTACTACTACTGATTTACTGTTGCTCCAGAATGTATGGAAGCCCATTTCGGCCACTAAAAGAAAAAAATCAAAAGTCATAATTATGAGATAAAAAGTCGAAATTATTAGATAAAAAGTCATAATTATGAGTTAAAAAGTCGAAATTATGAGAAAGGAAGTACGCATGCGCGTACTTGCCGAAGTCTCTTGCAGAGGCAATTTGTGAATCTGCAAGCAAATGCAGTGTTTCATTTGTTGTGAAGGCACGTTTAAAATAGTCCTTGATTTATTTCCCATCCATTTGAATCCGAAATCAAGCCAAAAACGTCAACTTTGCATGTGCAAGTGACAACGGCAGTAACAACTGGCGCGCATGCGCACTTCCTTTCTCATCATTTCGACTTTTTAATCTCATAATTTCGATTTTTGATATCATAATTATGACTTTTTATCTCGTAATTTCGACTTTTTTATCTCATAATTTCGACTTTTTATCTCATAATTTAGGCTTTTTATCTCATAATCATGACTCTTTATCTCGTAATTTCGACTTTTTTTCGTTCGAATTTTTTTTTATTTTAGTGGCGGAAATGGGCTTTCATAAGAAGGACTGTGGCTGTGATTTAGAAATAAAAGTCGCTCTGAATAACTTGTCAAACATAACACAGGCAAATGTCGAGCAACAGGTTAATACGCAACCTGTAAAAGGCGAATGAACCGCATACAAACTGACGTCGAACACCGGCTCTAAGTAGTCTGTATTATGTGCTCCTGGCTCCTCCTTCCCGCCTCTAGGGTCTGTGTGTGTGTGTGTGTGTGTGTGTGTTCTCCTGTGTGTGTGTGTGTGTGTGTGTGTTCTCCTGTGTGTGTGTGTGTGTGTGTGTGTGTGTGTGTGCGCGCGGGTGTGTAACTCGATCTCTACCAGCGGCTTCTCTCACACCGTCGCTGTGACTGCGCTGTAGTAACGTGTGTTGATTCCGGGCGCAGGAGTACAGAGTACACCCCGATACGGCACAACTACAGTGGATTAGTTTCCCTCTTTAACATCATGGGAGAATGATCACAGCGACTAGCAGAGATTTAGATTCTGGTGTCAGTTCACGTTCTTTTAAACTTTAGGTATTGCAGATTCCGTTGCTGTCTATTTTAAGCTCAAACAATGGACCCCATAACCAAATGGACACCCAAACAAGTAGTGGACTGGATGAGAGGTGAGTTTTATTGTGTACATTCTCTTTGTGAACGTCGAAGCTACAGCCGCGTATTTACGGATAAAAACTCTTAAGAGTGACTGTCGGAGTTCTCTTGAAACTCGCCCTGTTTACCTGTAGTTTCGTAGAAATCGGCTGTTCACACGATTATGTAAAACAGCTCAGGTAAGTTTGCTTGATGGATTCTGTTGGAGTGTTAATAACAAAAATATAGCGAGAATAATAAATAGTCATAATACACTCGATCGCACGATCTTTGTCGTCTTCAAAAGGTTTTATCTATTTTTCTTCCCTTGGACGTGGAACTCTGTTAACTACATGGAAACTATGGGCTTGAATAGAGTTACCAGGCTTTACTTGTTACATTAATACGTATGAATTATGTCTTCAGCAAATTTTTCTTGACATAAGACCCCTAAATAACCCTCGAAATCTCTCTTCTCTCGAAATGCTGTTTTCACACCGGTGATGTAAGTGCGCTGAACTTTTAATCAAAATTTCCAAGACACCTGTTCTCACCTTTTTTGTTTTTATTTATAATTACTCTTATTTTCTTATAATAGTGAGTTGTACAATAACTCTCCTTTATTATCCTCTATTAAAGTCATTTGGATTTGATGGTTAATGTACAAAATACAAGAATTGATTGATTAGTTCATTTGTTAGTTTTGAGTAATAAATGTTTACTGAAGTTTATGATTTAAACTAACTTTTGTATTTGTAATTTGACTCTGGAGATGTGGGCCATTATATCTAGAAATCCATGTGCCTGTTATTTCTATCCTCTCTTTCCACCCACCCAAACACACACACACACACACACACACCATTACAGCTAGCTTCAATGTCAGTTGATTCACTCACCTAATATAGCTGCTCCTGTAATATTTTTGCTGCTGAGCTTGGACACTATTCAGAGAATGTTCCACTGAAAACTGGACCAAATAGTTTTACACTTACCCACTCTCCTTTGTTTTTCCCCTACTTGTTCAACTCCTACACTCGCTGTAAGGCAGCTTAATGCCTTTCATTCTTTTCTCTGTCTGCTGAAGCATCTCAGACATTCATAGCTGAAGTACTGTAGAAGTATTGCTGGGTGAGTTAGACCAGAAGATGTTTAACAGAGAATTTTTTTAGACGTGCCAGAAGCTGGATTCTGTCTCACCTGCCAATTAACATGTTTCCATTGCACCTAGTTGTTCAGTGAAATTGCACTGGCTTATTGACTACTAACTGAACAAATTTACAGATTATGTTAAGTCTACAATCAGCTGTACTGCTTTACTTTCTAAATTTGGTCCAAAGTCTGCAAATTATTTTCATATAAATTTAACCACAACCTTATTTCCATCCAAATATTTGAGGTCTTATTGCAGAGGTAGTGTTGGAGCGTGGGAAATATAGTTGGTTTATTTTTAAGAGTCAGCAGCTTAATTAGACGTCTTGTGATTCAGTAAACCACATCTGACAGTAACACTAGAGAATAACAGACAACTCAGTGATTTGTATAGATCAAAATTGAATACTTTCATGGTTTCAGCTGATATGGTGTTTTAACCATGTCAGTTAAAGTCGCAACATACTTACTTGTGGTTTTGGGAGAGTTTTATTGCTTGAACTTAGTTACAGTGTTACGGTAACACAGGCGATAAAAGCTCCTCGTGATCTAAAGTGAAAACGTCATGTGAATTCCTAAGATTATTTTTGAGTAGTGCAAGTCGTTGAAGTCAATGTTTAACAATGTAAGGAATGTTAAGGAAGTCCAACCAAGTATGAGTAACTTCTGAAAGGTAATCTGTGGTGATGGCAAATAATCCACAGTATTCACAAGTTAAATGGCTTATTTGCAATTTTCTTGAAAGATTAAATTAAAAAGCTTTAGATATATGCAATTTCCGATGTGTCAGTTGCATTTGTCAAGTTTTTTATACAAAAGACTTTCTCACTTTTACAGCCCTGTCATTTAGAATATAAGGCTTAAGTAATTAAATGTGTTTCTGCATTAGAACATGGTTCATTATGATGCTGTAAATTTCACCTCCTTCATGCTGTGCCTCTTGTTGCATGTTTCAGAGTGGCCGTTCTACTCAGACACAGAATCCGTTGACATTTGCATGAATCCATGCTGTGTTTTCAGCAGGGCTGAGAGGTGATAAGGGGTCACCTTGTGTGTGTGCCAAGCTGTAGCGAGCGCTGCTGGCTTTGCTTTCAAACCTGAACATCCCAGTACAAATCTGCCAGATCATCTCAGCTTAGCGAGGCCAGCGCCGGGCCCCTGCATGCCCTAAGAGCATTGGCTCCTGAAAAACGGCAAGCTTAATGTGATGGGGGGAAAAACGCAACCTCAGGTACCCAAGCGTGCATGGGTCACTGCTCCTCCATGGTTGCCTAGCCAGGCATAAATGCAAACGGGATGCTCTGGCCCGCGCCGCTGCCGAGAGCTAATCCATTAGAACACATGGAATGCCTGTAAAACACACAAGCAGGGTGGGAATGGGAAACAGCCAAGTCACATGCTGTTATAGCAATGTATGTACCCTGTATTCATCATAATATGGGGTTTGGGTATCAGTTGTGGACATCAGGTGTTCACTTTTTTAGTGCATTGTTAGGTGTTCTAGTAAGAAATATGTGGAGTATAATTATCTCTAATAGAAAAGACAACCTTTCCCTGCCCTGCTGTCTCTATCTATCTCTGTTTACATAATACAAGAAGAGACAGTGCAAGGCCAGATCAAATGATCATCATTGTCAAAACTTAAATTACGGTCAGTACTGAATAGGCAACCTAATATCTTTGCTTTCATACACAACAATTTGGCAGGATTACCAAACAAGGCTTTACAGTCCTTCATTATTATCCTCGGATTATGCTGTGTATGTGTGCACTTTGTTTTCTTGATACTGCAGCTCTTTAACTTGTTCATTAAAAAGTTTAGACTTCAGCAATAAGCAGAATCTCTGCAGCTACTGTATATGTGAGAAATGGTCATACAGGAGAATGTTTGCCTGCTTTAATGTACTCGGCTATATTTAAATAACCACTGACTATGAGTGGAATGTTTAACACAACCCTGCCAAACCTCCAGTGAATTAAGAGAAATCCCTTTCTCTAACTTGTTCTGTCTTTCTTCCTTGCAACTTGTGGCTTTTTCAACCTTGTTTTTAGGAAACAAAGGTCAAGTTGCTGCTTATACTGTTACTGTATCACATTTCTCAGACTTTTTCTGTCTGTGATTAGTCATCATTTGATTTTGGCAGAAGGAAATGGCATTTGTCACAAAAAGTTACTCTTTGTCCTCATTACTGGAGTCTGGAACATGTAGAGACTTGCCCAAACTTTGTCCAGTTCCTGTTGGTTCCAGCTTTAAAACAAATTTCATTGTCTGCTGAACCTTACTGACCTATTTCACATGGGCAAATTTATAAGTAATACACAAATAATACCTGTGCCTATGTCACATCTGCTATAGAATATCTAGTCTACAATCAGTCTATCATTCAGAGCTTTTACCCATGCAACACCTGTACATATAATGTAATATAATCATAATGTTTGTGTTTCTCTCAAATGTGTCAAGCTTTTAGCCAGAGAGAAAGCCTCCATGTGAGGGAAAGACATGGAAAACACCTGGTAGAAACAAAGGGATTTCCCTGTGACACAGCAAACTGCAATTATCCTACAACGCCTTCTCAACAACTTAATAATTTACCAGGCTGTTTATAATGCTGTATGGCAACAGAAAAAGATCTTCGCCAGCCGTCTGCCAGCTGTTTTCTTTTATTAGGCCAGTGACTGTTGGTGGAAAGTTGCATGTAGTGTCCTCAGTGTCCTAAACAAACCTGCCATATGCTTAATTGATAGTTTATTTGCTCTTTTCCTCACAAAATCTCTCATTCAGTTGCTGTTGGTTCTGTAGAAACTGTTCATTATTGTACTTAAAATTTAGTATACTGTATATATAAATCTAAAAAAAAACCTCCATTCTAAAGTGAGTACATCCTATTAATCCACTAGAAAGTTTGTATCTATAGATTGTACAAATATATTACATTTTCAGACTAGGGATGTCTTTGATTTTATGTTGTTTGGGTAAAAAACAAAGATTATATTGGTTCCTTATATAGCAGCACTATTGTTCTAAACATATTACTTTAAATTAGTCTTCTTTGGGAAGAACAATAAAAAGGGGTTTGGTAGCTGTGTGCTTTAAAGGTCAGTGCATAATGCCCCATACAGCACCTGCATTTAGGTAAACAGAGGAAGGGTGGTACTGCATGGGCACATACAAAGAGTCTCAGCCACATCAGAGCACTAAGGGAAATCCTGCCCTAACCTCCACTGCCTGCCAGTCTTAAAAGACTGACTTAATTGCAGCCTTTTTTGGCATCACTATAAATGTTGACTTGGTTCAGGTTACTTAAATAATGCCTTGTTAGTAATAAGGCATCTCAAGATAAAGAAGAAGCTGTTTGCTAATGGATGTACTGTTGCTATATCTTATCATCCTGAATTATTTTTAAGACCATGTGAGCTCTGAGGCAATTTTCTGGGGGCTGTGTGGTAGCGTGTTTTGTTTGTTTGAGCAAGTGTAAGAGGGAGAGAGAATCTGACTCAGTTCCCGGTGGATGTCAGAGGCGTAGGTCATGCTGCCACTCACAGATTACAGCCTGGCAGATAGTGACTCATAGGCATCAGTCACTTTCACAAGTTGAGGAGAACCATGTCATTCCACTCACTATGTATTCATGTGAGATCAAATAATCTCTTAAAAAAGTGTCAACCATATGTAGGAAGTAGGAAAACTCTTTTCCAAAAAAACAACATTATGGTAATTTTCCTTAATTGACATTTTTTAATCAGACAGTCTCTCTGGTGGTGAAAGTGATGAAGGTAATTTATATGCTATTAAATATTTTCTTATAAGTCTCACTTTAATTGAAGCGGACATGAACCACAGTTAATATTTTTTTTAGTTATGATGGATGTGATGGTAAAGTGATGTGCTGGATTCATAAGGGCACATAAGCAGATCAAAATTGGTTCTGCATTGATAGCCACGTTGGCTCACATTCTGGAACCAGATGGAGGGATTCCAACTCCTCAGTGCCAGCAGTGTCATCAATTAAAACCCTACAGAATATATCTTTTATAACCCTTTCACATCATTTGTGCCCCCTTCCAGTTAATGTTTTGAATTCGGAGGATGATTTATGAGCTGCTGTTGGCGTGACAGCACATACCAAGCTTAATGCTAGTAGCAGTTTGAAGAGCTCAGCACTGGTCCCTCCTAAACTCATCTATCTTTTTGCAGAAGCTGGCAATTTCCACATGCATTTTTGTTCACTTTTGTCTTGTGCAACTGAATGTAAGAAAAATACGCTCAGAACTGTGGTTGGTGTTAAACGCATGCCGAGAGAATTTGGCATCAGTTTCACTCGTATATGAGTGCTGTGTTGTGGTTTTCCCTGACTCATTAGTGCACCATTTAGCCTGCTGTTGGGAAGGGTTCAGTTCCCTTTAAATGACTATAAAATGGGGCTCACCAAGCCCACAACCCCAAAATACCAGCACAATTACAGCGTGTAGTGCTGGTAGTCCATATATGTAGAGATAAGACAACAAAAACACTGTTTAGATTTTTTACATTTTATATTTTATACATGCATTTTCACATACACCTTCTTACATTCCACAATATGTAGGATAATTGTTAGTGGATTCAACATTTATTTTTTACAGTGGCAGGGTCTATTCCCCTGATCCTTTAATTCAAGTTTAGAAAAGAAGGTTTTGTACTTCCAGGGATGATGTAGCCAAAAACATAGATATTCAGCTTTGTAAGCCTCTCTTACTGCTTATTTTATGGAACAACAGTAATGTTACTGTATATAATGTAAATGTCAGTATGTTTACCCCGTTCACAAGAGTCTTATTGTTCATTAAAATTACGATCAGCTCAAAGACACATTCCCTTCATGCACAGGACAAGACAAATGGTTTGTTGAAGCTTTTTCGAGTTGCTATGTTTTCAGGGTTTGACGTGAGTAGAGATAATTTACGGATGAGAAAATGATATACTGCTATCAGTTATTTGTAAAAGTTGAAACTAGGGTGGGACAAGATAAGTGTCCTGCCTGTGAGACTAAAGCTTTCGAGGTGTAATTGAGGTTTTGCCCTGGAGCTTTGGTACATACTACAACAGGAGTTGGGGAGTGCCTGATTTCCAACTGCTTCTGATTACATATCTGTAATGATGTTTGTCCCCACTTGACTGTTCAGCCACAACAGTAGTTGAAAATGTCTGAATGTAACTTTACGCTGTTGTTAAAACTTGCTGCCCAGATTCCAGGATCTGGAGCTTTTTGTTGAACATTTGAGAATGAGAGGGTATTGGGCAGTGAAATCCTGTGGTGAGGGATGAGTGTTTATGTGCAGACGACTGCAATGTGTGAAACCACTGGCATTCACTGTTCTGATCTTTTATAACGCCCTTTCGAAAACCTCCACTCACTAACGATGCTATTCCAGTATAGTTGTTTGATGTTTTGTGAAAACAGTTAATTAAAAATGGCAGAAAATCATGAGTGACAAAATGGAACTGAGACTTTCTCTTTGATGTAGAGGCTAAATGACTACCCGGGCCTTAACTCACTGACCCTTGACTAGTCCTTCCTTCCTCCTAATTTTTCCTCTTAAGACGACTGATGCATTTGACTGGAAGCAGACCTGTCTGATCGGTTTTCTTTTCCCCGTGGGACTTTGTGCTCCACCACCACCTCCCCTTCTAGCATCTGTCAGATGTCACGTCAATATACCGGTCAAGAAGATCAGCTTAGGTGGCCATCAGTCTTGTGAAGTCTTGTGGCCGAGAGCATGCCCTGCTCAACTGTCATCTGTGCATCATCCCCTTATCTGCTTCATAAGCTGCTTCTAAGTTCTGTTGAGTGAGTTTCTGCCTGAGGTGAGAAACTGTGGGTGGAGAGACAGGTTGTGGACAACTTTGAGCATTTGTGTTCCCATACTCCATTTTTTCCCACGTTAAAGGCTTGGCTGTTGTCCCTCTCACTGCTGAGGCAGTAGTTCAGTTTATAAGACGGAAGAATGTTCCTGACGGATTAAGTGAAGATGTCAGGTTGAAATGTTAATTTTTCCATACCACAGCCTACCTCTCATAATTTACAGGCGCCAAGTCTGCTGCCAAACAAGGTAAATGGTGTATTCACAGTGACAGTACTTGCTCCTTATTATGGATGCACTGCTTCAGCTTTTCTATTCAGCTCTACTTTTCCGACGTATAATAAATGCATCGTATAATATAAGGAAAGGAGGATGCCCATGACTTTAAAAAAAGCAATTATCTGCTGATTCCGATATGATTCCGATATCATTGTCCATCCCTACCAAGAACCAAACCAATAACTGCTTTATAAGTTATATGTCTTCTTGTGTGGAAGCGACTGAATTTTTTTTTTTACATTTGTAACATCAGGCTTGACTTAAATATTGCAAAACAAAATATAACAAAGCATGTCTATAAATGTATCAACTGGGAAGAAAATGGAGACTTTAAATCACAAGTTTATGTGAACAAGCTTCTTAATTTATCATCAGAACTGCCCTTTTTACTGACACATAAGAGATATCCGATATCGGTGTCAGATTGGTCCATTCCTACTGCTTATGTAACTGAGCCTCTTGGTACAGGCCCCTTTATGGGCTTTGTTTTTGCTCAGCGGAATTGTGCATTGGAACGAAAGGCTTTGCACATTCATAGCACTTTCCTTTTTAATTGCAGCTTTCTCATAGCTGCACATCTATCCTGGTGAGCACTATTGTGAGAATTCCAGCATTCCAGAATAGGATGTCGCCAGAGAACAATGGACATTCTTGCTATCCCCACAGGTTTGCCTGAAACTCTACATACAACAGGGAGAATCAGAGAGTGAGTGTAACAGTGGCAGAGCAGTGGCTATTGTAGGCAGTGTTTCCCACTCTCCACCCACTGAGGGCATGGTGTGTGTGTGTGTGTGTAGACAGAGGTCAGATAGGCTCAGAGTCCCGCTGGGAGGCTGTTCGTTCTGTGAGAGGTGGAAAGGTTTTCTCTCTCATGTAATCAAACCCCTGAGAACCAGATCCTTCTTTTCCTTTTACTTGGGGCCCGATCACGGTTGAGGGCTCGACTGTAAGAAGGGATTCCAGCTGAATGGCAGAAAGGAGAGCACTAGAGGGTGTTAAATCCAGATTGTACAGGGGGTCGGGTGGAGATAGCCGGCGAAGTGGGGGGTTGTGCAGTTTCCTGTTGGAACAGATGTTAAGGTCACCCAAATGCTTCAGAGCATTACACTGAAGGGTGTAGGGTGTACAGTGATCACATCAAAGTCTGTCTCACGGATGGAAAAAATACTGAAAACAAAACTCGGCTCTTTTAATTGAGCAATTATCCAATTTCACCTGCAATGCGACACCGTAACAAGTCTTAATGTATTTGTGCAAAATAAGTAATGAGGGGTGATGGTGCAGCAGTTATGAGGAATCTTCAGCCTTTGGTCTCACGTGCATTTTTTTCTTGAGACAGTTTATTGAGCCAATCCTCAACGTTTTAAGGCCTTAATCTTCAAAATAGTTCCTTTCATCTGAAAGATAACTTTCGTAGATATTGGAAAAGCTCATAGCATTTCTAAGAAACTCAATAGGCCACTGTGTTTTGAAACTAAAGATCTAATGTTTACTGTTTTTAAACTGTGAAAAGGAAGTAAGTCTTGAAATTTGTTGGTAAAACTGGAATTAATTGGAATTTCCCAGAAGCTATGAGCTATTTTGCTGCTGCTCCCTTTGTTGCTCAAAAGACTCTTAATCTAACGTCTTTTTTCTCCATTAAATTGCCAGAATAATCAAAATTTGTTCAGTGATATAAATGAGAAAGTGAACAGTGGTTGTAATTATTGGTTTAGCTGAATATTGGCAAAAAATTCAGTTAGAATTCATCTTTGAGTTCTCCTGAATGTAATCTATGCTGTATGAGGGAACAGTTTAGTGCTAAAGGTATCGCTTGAGATATATGTTTGTTGGTTAAAGAAATTGTATTTGTTCAAATTAATTACAAAATAATTATAATATTAAAATATAAAATATTAATAAATAATAATAATTTGTCTGCTGATAGAATGATAGACTAGTTCCCTTTGTCATTTGTTTCCTTTCTTTGTGTGTGTGTCCATGTATTTATATATTAGACCTTTTGTCCCTAGTAAAAATCACTTTTATCTTTTTTTAGGCTTTAGGGACATTTGAGAGGTCCCCATGAGGAAAAATGACTTTATAGAAAATTGTGCTTGTTTTATTTGAGAAACTAAAAGAGGTAAAAGATGTGCTTTTGGTTACTGAGGTTAAGGTTAGGGTTAGGATTAGGTGTAGGTGTAAAATTATATACATCTAGTCATTATGGCAGCCTATGGAAAGACTTCACAAAGATAGTTATACAGAGACTGTGTGTGTGTGTGTGTGTGTTTAGAATGACATTTGAATAGTCTTGTTAACTGCAGTTTCATGACTGCAATGAAATGCTTCTGGCTGCTTCCCTCTTTGAAGACGTTTCACTTAACCCTTTTGTTCACTTCACACTGCACTGAAAGATGATCTTCCTTTGTTGTGCTCACCTCAGAATTGTAAACACACACACACAAATACATGCACACACACAGCATTTATGGAGTGAGATTCAGGCTACAGTTGCATAAGTGCTTTAACTGGAGAAGCTTCCCATTACCCTCAATACATGCTCCCAGTTATTCAGATTTTACTGCCCAGTGGGTCCAGCAGGTGGGAACTAGGCTGGGTGTTTGATCTGGCCGACTTGAAAAACTGCACAAGACCTGGTCCTGGATTCCACTTCTTTTCCAAAGACGATGGGAGATTTTGAAATTCCTAATTAGCTCTCAAAAGAAACAAACTGACGGTGCATTATTTCGCCAAACCCATGTCAAATAATGCCGAGGAACTTGAGCAGCAGTCACTGTGAAGTGCTTTCATTAGCAAGCCTTAAGAGAGCTGCTAATTTCAGCGTTGCGAAACGACATCTCACTGCAAAGAAGTAAAACCAGAAGGAAAGTGCTGGTTCGAGTCCTGTAATCACTTTGGCGCATTCCAGAGCTTCTCTCCTCTCTTCTTCCTTTCCTCAGAAGACCCTGAAAGGATCTGCAGCAGAATGGCATCGCTTTCCAGGAAATGCCTTCTTAGCATCAGCGGACTAATTCAGAAAGAAGACACTTTCACCAGCTCTAATCATTTGGATTTCATTTAGCACGGCTTGCTCCAGTCAGACCTACTGTTTGTGTTGGGCAGCGTTCACTCACCATCATCCACACTCTCGCACATGCGGCTGGGCTTTGAAGGGAAAATATCCGACCACTGAGCTGCTTCCAGTGGAGTTTAACCATTAGTAGGTAGGGGCTCATGTAGATATTTTGGGATTTTTTTTCTTTAGTGTGAGTGACAACAAAGCTTCAGCGTTGATTGTCTACTACTCGTGTGACATATAGCCAGTCAGAGACTGCTGTGGGCCGGACATTAAATGAAGCAGTGAATCGACACCAAACGGCTCAGAGAGGAGAGACGGCAGTGGAGCCACAGTAGCGCGCCTTGTAATTATATCGGTGATGGTCAAAATGTAAATGAGGGATATCTGTCCCCGATAATTGCCCCGGCTGATAATCGGTCAACTCTTAATAAATAGCTAGAACATTGATGTAGAGTTTGCTAAATAAGAGTCAACTGTATAAAAAAAGCTGCATTCCAGAGTTGCGTCCTCCATCTTTTCCTTTCTCACTTTAATGCACATTTATTGGGATGGCCAGTTATATCCTCACAAAGTCTTATCGGACAGGCCCAAGGGTCAGGGGTTGGGAATTGGTTTGGTTAACTTTGGTTAAGTACTTACACTCGTTGTGGTACACGTCCATCTTGTTGGAGTTTGTGAAACTTAAAATTCAGAAATGGTAGTTGCCTTTAACAAGTTGGCATAAAACTTTTCGCTGGATCCTGAGTTAAGTCCCCATCTAAAGTTTCGGCCCTGCACAGGTTCATTAATAAAAGCGTTCCAGAATAGAGCTGCCTTTGGCAAGCGCTTAGTGTTGCCAGTGTTTCCAAAGATGGATTGAGATGGATGAGGTGCTGAATGGTCAGCTCTGTGGTTGTGTCAGGGCTGACAGGCCATTGAGCAACGGGGCACGGGGCCAGTCCTGTGCAGCTGCCTGGCTCTGTACTGCCTTTGAGTGGCTGCGCTCCCATCCCCCAGTCCCCCATAGAGTCATCCTTCACTGACGCCCTGGTGGACGGCCTACATGAGTGGGCCGCATTGTGTGTGTGGGATGGTGTTGGAGTGCGTGGCTGCAGAGGTGGCTGATTAGTTCACAATCAAATGCAAGTTCCCGTGCAGGCTAAACGGGTCCTTTTCATTCTATTGATGCTGTTCATTTACATTCCATGAAGAGATCATCCTGATTTGTGTTCAGGCGTTGGATCGCTACTGCGAAAAGCAGTTTCCATATTTTAGGAATTAAAAGGTACCATTGTCTTGTGAAGTCCAGGTTTGTTTGTAGATATTGGACAAGGACATGTGAAATATCTGCTTCTTTGAAACTTCTGTTCCTACAGTTACACCAATCAAATATAAAACAGGTTTTTGTTTAAGTAGTACTCATACACACACCTACACGCACAAACAGACACTCTCTAACAGGCAGGTGCAACTGGCAGACTATTTATGATGGCCTTATCTGGGAGGTCTCTCTCACACCTGTTCTCTCTGAGTTTGCACGTTACAGACACACTGCTGCTTATAGTAATCCAGTGTGCTTAAATACAAGCTTTAATACAGTGATCCAATTTAGAAAATAAGCTCTGTTTACATTTACCACATTTTGCCAGAATGCCTCCCTGGAGAAACTTGGAGTAAAGGGCTCTTTAAAAGTGTTTTTATGCTTTCCTGGAATCCGATCCCCTAAACATATCTTCACCAACAAATGTTTTTTCTTATACTCAGACCTAGGGATGCACCGATCCGATATGTGCAACTCAAATAGCTGGATCAAGACACGCATTCAGCAAAGCGTTCAAGTTTTTTCCCTTTATTACAGACAAAACTTAGATACTGGCTGATAAGCAACAAAAACAGCCAATGTTCTACTCACAGTACAGCTGTTTACTCGATGTTTTCATTGTTTATTCAGAGTTTGTCACGTTATTATGTGGAATGCCATCTTGCCAAACAACACTCGTGTGGAACGCCATCATGTCAAAAATTAGTCCAAAATGAGGTGTAGAAGATGCATTATTTATAAAGATCTGTTTCCACCTGGCACTAACCTTGTTTTTCTTCATAGTACTAAGCCATAGAATATCTCGACATAATAAAAACTCCAGGACCAATAAAACAGACACTGTCCTTATGTCCGACATAAAACATGTATGGCTAACTTCTACACAAACACTATAATAAGCCTAATAACAAAGGTATATACAAATGCCCCAAATTCTCATAGGACTGTAAAGCCAAAAAAAAAAAAAAAAAGTATCGGATCGGTGCTCAAGATGACCTTAATTTTTTATTCTGCTTCTCCTATTGACTTAAATTCGACTTTTCGTAAATTAGTTTCTCCTCTCTCTCTATCAAGGTCTTGATGACAGCCTTCAGCAATATGTGCCCAACTTCGAGAAGGAGAAGATCAGCGGAGAGCAGCTGTTGAAGATCTCTCATCAAGACCTGGAGGAACTGGGGGTGTCCCGCATTGGTCATCAGGAACTGGTGCTGGAAGCCGTAGACCTGCTGTGTGCTCTGGTCAGTACGATTACCACAAAGACAGACAGCTTCTCCTCCAAATATGGAGTACGATTGAGATTGTCTAAAGCAAGCATTTTAGTATATATGTGACTTAAATCCCAGGTTTAGAGATTTCTCTTTATTACAGTGAGTGAGGAGTGCAGACATTTTCCTTAGTTCTCTTTCCAAGCAAACTCCGTAACCCCATCAGCAGTCACTAAAACGTGGCCAGTTTCTTTTTGTGCTTTGGACGTTGCAGCTAAACACGGGAGTGTTGCCCCAGGCATGTAAACACTCTTGTTGAAATGTGCAACTGACTGGACTTGACCCATCAGGCTTCCTGTGCTGTTATACATAAGAATTGGCTGGAAAGTCCAGCATGGTTTGTGGTCGAGGATTAAGGGTATAAGCCTTGGAAAAACTGGCACATTATATCATTAAAAGAACAGGAAGAAACCAAACATGGGGAAGCCCCCTTGAGAACAATTTGTTTTATTTCAGTATAAAAGACTGAGGTTAGATGTTTGAATGTAGTGCTGCCTTTGTCTCTTCCTTAGCCTTGTGGGAAAGGTCAGAAAATTGTAGAGTCAAACCAACTAAAAGTAAACAGCACCGTTTTAATGACAGACATTTTTTAAAGAAAGAGCAGTAAAAGTAGGTGAAACTTGGGAATTGATCCAAACTGAAAAAGCTCTGTTCTAAAACTCATGCTACGAATGGATGGAATTATTTTATCATTTACTTTGTGACAAAAAGCAGATCTCAGCATATATGTTTGATTGCTGAAGTTTTAGTGAGATCCTTATGCTCCTGAAAAAAATTCCGTCTTGTTTTCCACCCTCCTCAGTCTGAGCTAGGAACTAAAAGCTTGATTAATATTTACTCTCATGTACTTGACTTCTGTTTGCCCTGTAATTTGAAAAGAGATGATTAAGGTTGGCTATGGGCTGAATGATGTATTGGCTGAACAAACCCATTTTGAGTCAAAGGCAGAAGCACATAAGCATTTATCTTATCAAGAAGAAACAATGATGGTCAAGGCAAAGGAAGTACTTTATCTGTGTTTAGAATAACTTGGCCAGTTCTTGGTATTAGCTCTGATCCAGCTGATCTCCTTTGGAGATGATTATGATGGCAGTATAGGAAAGTGGACACATGGAAGCACTTAGGTCAGAGTAAATGAAGGCCTTGATCGATGTTCATGTCACAGCTTATGCACTATTTCGTACATCCCAGTGTCCAGCACCCCCAACTTTATGGATGCTGTAATTGGGCCCAGGCCTTGAGCATCCAAGGTCGTGAATATCCGCAAGGCCTCAGATTGTTTTCTTTCGATCCGCTTCATAAATTTGGCCGGTGTTGTTTCATGATCCTCTGCAAGATCTGTAATCTTAGATAAATTTCACACTAACGTCAGAACTTTATTTTTGCAAAGTGAAGGGGAGTTATGTAGAGCTACATAAGGAAGTGATGAGGAAACAAGCGCTGATCGCTCTCTGTCTTGATGTAGACTTGAGAAAAAACTGTGTAGGTCACTGGTGCCATGGGAAAGGTTGATTGAGGAACTGCAGTTAACCCCTTTCATGAACTAAACCATTTGTTTGATGACTTCCTCAAAAGTTCAAGGTTGTATAAAAGCCCTTGGGAACGGGTTAGCTAAGACGCTGAGGTGAGGGTCAACACCTTTGAGAGGAAGTTGTTAGAAAAATCACTTCTGTTTCACAGTTTCATTCTACTACTTTAAATTATTTTCCCTCAGTCATGTGTGGACAATGGCACCGGCTCTGTTTGTCACCAAAATAATTGGTACAAGCAGCAGACATCTGTTTTTCCTATGCATGATTACAGTACATATTCATATTTGTGTCATCACATTCGGATTCTTCTTTGGTTGCACTGTATTCATCTGATGAATGATTTTTTTTTTTACATTATATCTGCATTTTATATCATAGCTGCTCAAGTTTCACTTTCTACTGCATAAAAACCATCAGACCTAAAGAGACTCATGCCTCAGCAGTGCTGCAAGTTAATGAATTAGACTGGGATTTGGAGATGGCTTTTGCAGAGTGTTGGCTGAAACCTTATACTTCTGTATTTTCCTTTTAAACCATGGCATTCTCCTTGGCAGCAAGAGACATCCATTGTCTCAGAGCTCTGGAATACCTATTAAAGATGGTCAGGCCAAGTATGTGAGGTGAAAAGATATGTGGGTAGTGTTACCAGCTCTCCATATTTCTCCCCTGCCATATCCTACTAGAATTTTACACAGACCAGGAAACAGATGCAGGTCCTCCAGAATGACTGCAAGGTCATTGTCTCTAATTTGAGATTTGAGAAGAGTGATGAGTGCCTCTGTTTCTGCCCAGAAACACCAGCCATATTGGATCAAAATTTATGTGTGCTAGCGTGGAGTAGTGGATCATCCCCAAGGAGCCAAGTTGGAAGATAGAATTGCAGCATATTCAATGAAGCTTTTGGGAATTCGGCCTGTCCACTTTGTCACTTCACAGTGCAGGAGTATTTGAGAGGTTTAGAACATCTGGGAGACAGTTGCTTTGGGCCTGGATATAATTAGCCCGCTAATGAGAAAACGGGGTGTGTGAGGTCTGGCTATCCTGCCAAAACTTGTGGGGCCCCTAACACCAGCGTTTAAAACCTGTTAAGATCTGACAAAAATATGTGCTTTTGTCTGTGTGTATTTTTGCACACAGTACTCTCTCCTAGGCGCGATGTCATGAAACCATAAAATATGAATATGAATGCTGTCTATAAGCCAAGTTTCCTCTAAATTTATTTCATTTTTTGTTTTGGTTTAACCACTGACATACACTATCAAATGTTAAGATGAGTTTGTACTGATGTTGTCTATTGTAAAAGCAGCTGTTAGTGTGTCCTCTGAGAGCCTGCAAGTTACGATGGCCGAGTGCCTGCTGTTCGCCTCGGTTCCTGCTATGTGTTCATAGATCCAAGATCTGGTGCAGCCATTGTGTGAGCCGAGATTTTTAAAGCACACATTGTGTGTTGGTTCAGATGTTTAGTTCAGGATATGGGTTGCCCGGTTCAGTGGCTAAATTAAGCATTAAACATTGTATCAGCCAATTTTTGCAGTCTAAAGAATGTTCATACCATACAGAGAAGCTTTGCTATGGAACACCTCAGCCTTTGAATAGGAAAGTTCATAATGGTCTTTTAAGACTGAACAGTTACAGAAAACATAGTTCACATTCTGTGCCAATGCACGGCCAACGCAGATTCAGTGTCTCTAGTATCACTATCTCTCCATCTGAAAGTGATGCAGATCAGAAGAATGTAAGAGCAGGAAACAAGCTACTGGAGGAATACAAACTTGGTTGATAATGTGGGAATCAGGTGAAGGCACGTGTACCGGTCTTTGAGGCCAGAAATGCATGAGGAATGCGGAGGAATTCCTCACTTAAGTCCATTCCTTTCAGTCTGGTGTGGCCTCTCTGTCCTTGACCAACGTGTTTAAAAATTCCTTCCTAATTAATGCTTCTGACATCCATTGCGTTTGCCACCTTTAGTAGCATAAGGTCAGTGCTTTTATGCCTTTTCTTCTGTGGTCTTATGAATTGTTATTGAAGTTTAACAATGTCAAGTATTTCTCTAAAATTGTCAAAATTATTTCTGTACTCTCCAATTCAGAATTATGGTGTGGAGACGGATAACTTGAAGAACCTGGTGGTGAGAATGAGGGCGGCGTCCAACAACCTCCACATCGGCACATCAGAACGACGGAAAAGTCACACCTATGACGGCAGCACTTCCCACAAACCCCCAAACGAGTTCCTCACCTCCGTGGTGGAGCTCATTGGTGCGGCTAAAAGCTTCCTTGCGTGGCTGGACAGGTACAGTATAAGATTCATCCTCTGGGAGGAAGAACATGATAGCAGCTGTGAAATATATCATGACTTATGTAAACTTTCAGTGACATAATTGAGCAAAGGTGCAAACTAGTGTTCTGTCAACCTAATAATTTTGGTACGACTGACAGGATTTTAGCATGAGCTACTTAATTATAAACTCCCTTGTAGGTTTTGTGTCTTTTGTTTGCTTCCTGGTGCATGAGGCCACTTATTTTTCTCTGGTCTGGGTCGTGAAACTGGAAGGTTGAAGTAGGGGGGAGCAATTATTAGGGGTCCAAGTACAAAGTGCTATGGGACCGTCTTGTAATTGTTCTGTTTCTTCTTTATGATTTTTTTTTTACCTACCAAATGGATTGTTCAGCTTGAACTGTAAGTCACAGAGAGCTGTAAGTAGTGGTAAGGCTGAAGCGAAGACTGAAAAGCGTAGTGATCGGCTTATAATTGGCACTATAGCGAAGGAAAACGCGTTTTGACCTCTAATGTCCTATGTCATAAACATCAGCAGTGTGTGGGTGTGTCTATGACATGCACATACCCATACACAGACCCTGCTGATGATCAGTGTTGTCCCTTTTATGCTGCTTTTTGCGACTTTTGCTTGGACCCCACTAGTTGCCGCTTGCGGCTATATTCTGGCCAGTTTTCTAACCCTAACCTGGATTTTTCCACCCATAATTATGAAAGTCGGGGACTCCATCTCTGATTTGAAAGATGGCTTATCTGAATCACAGCATATAAGATACAGTGGAGTGCAGGACCCAGACAGAGACCTCCTTTAAATGATCACAGACAAACACAGCGGGGGCAGCTTTTCAGTTTTAAGAGATTTTTCCACAGTGTTCAACACATGAAACAAGAGACAGTCTGGCTTATTTCCGTCAGTCCGCCTCCAGACATATCCCACTCATGAAACAAAAAAAAAATTTGGTCATTGCAAAGTGTATTACCATAATAATTTGCGCATAAATGTGATTTTTGATTATTTATAGAAAGAATCAGACGTAGTAAATGTGCAATATGCTCCCAGCCTTAAATCAAAGCTCACACAGGTTTTTATGGATGCTTGTTTACCACCATTCCTGCAGTAACCCTGACTTGAAGAATGAAGTGGGGCTTTCATTATGTGGTGAGATAGTTGTGGTTTCGCTGGGAGAGAAATGGGAGCTGTTTGACTCAGGGTAGAGTTTTGTAATAGGTTGATATACCAACACGTTCCACCCCAGTCTCTATATTTATGACCACAGGCTGTAAAAGTCCAGCCATGCGGCAGTGCGTGTGGATCTCCTCTGCTATTGTGTAGCGCAAGTTTAATTGTCTCTGCCCGCTGCCCCGTGTCACACTGCTGTACCTTTTCAGATTTATGTCCTTTTCAGTGCAGTGATTCACTGTGTGTTTAGTTTGTGAGACTTGTTTATCTAGCACAGAGATGACCAAAGTGACCAGTATAGGGAAGATATCAATTTCATGGAGCCGAGCTGATGTTAGTCCACAAGTTTTTTTTAGGAAAAACTTAAATGAAAAGTAAAAATACTTTGTTACTTCAGAGGTTTTTGATTTAGGATTTTGATTACATCTTTATTTTACCGGCAATATATTAAAGTGATGAATTATTTTTTAATAGATTAACATTTTAATTTATAAAACACTCATAGATAACAGATAATTATAGAAAATAGTATTTCCATTCCTATTAGAAATAATCCCTACTAATCCTGTACATATTATTATGTATCCCTGCTTAAATGTTTGATTAATGCTATCAGTAATTTTTGGCTCAGATCATTTTTTATTTTAAAATTGTGTCTTTGCATTCTGGATTGAAAATATTTGACTGGATTATTGTAATCTGTATATTTAACGTAAATGTGCACAATTAAGATAAAAATATAAATACAATTTGATAGAAAAATAGTTTGTTACACTGTGTTTGCTGTCCCTTCTCTTCTCAGAACCCCACTGACTGGCATCAGTGACTTCACCAGCACTAAGAACAAGATCATTCAGCTGTGCTTGGAGTTGACCACCACTGTACAACAGGTCAGTGTTTCTCCTCTTTCCAGTTTATGTCTCTTGTACAGATATGGTGAATATCCATCTTGCAGTTTTATCCACATAACTTCATGTGCCTCTCTGAAGGACTTTCATATGTGATGAGAGAATCGAGTACTAGAACTATGGAGCCAGTCCAGGGCTGGAAAACGTTATGGAAAATGTGATGTGAACACATGGTATCTCACAGTGTTTGCTTTGGGGGGTTTTCCTCCTCCTCTAATGGTTAGACCCCCCAACGCACCAGCCACAGTTTTTAACTTTACAGTTTCTTTTTAAAACCTTGGGTGCTCTTTTAAAGCTGGCGGCCAACATTCCGGCATGTTATTTTCTGCGGCATGTGGCTCTGCCTTGACTTCTCCCAGCAGGAGGCTTTACTCTGTGAGCTTTTACTGTGGTGATAATCTCAAATACAGGAGGAGGTTTACTCGATGTTTACTGTTGAAATGATCAGCAGAAAGGATGAGTGCATGTCCAGACTAAATATTCTGTAATGTCCTCAGAACATCCTCTTTTGAGGAGTATAGGTTATTTGATTGCACGTTTTGTATTCCTGGTATGTAATTAAAATGGAAGTCCTAGTTTATGATGCGGTTTGTTTTATGTCGACACAACTTGGATCAACTATGATATCAAACGTTTATTACTTTTGTTAAAACTGGAGAGATCATCTCTCATGAATCGGAACAAGAAAAAGACACTTTGTGTTATTTAGGGAACTGAAAATGACCAACCAGGGGTCCGTTTCCCAAAAGCATAGTTGCTAACGTATTGCTAACTACATTAGCAACACTGTGTTAGCTGCTAACGTGGTTAACAACTATTCTTTTGAGAAACGCACCCCAGAATGGCGTTTTAATAATGAGACCTAATATGCATTAGTACAAACGCCAGTATGTTCAGTTTTTGTCTCAGCATTGATTTGATTTCTCATTATTTGATCAGATGCCTTTAGAAAGTCTCTCCAGTTTCACAAGGGTAAGCAAAGAACCAACTGATCTCTGTCAGCTGCTGTCTGATGACTTACGTGACTCATGGATCAGTTCCTTTTGATCTTCAACCTAGTGTTCACAAAAGGGAACTAGATATTTGTTTGGCTGAAAGTCTTTTATTTGTGTGGTGGGATGCATTTTTAACTGTATACACATGTAATATATGCCAAAAATCACAGCAGTTTAAAACTGGTAGTGCTTCATTCCTACATGAAATGATCTTAAGCAAATCTAAATAAAGGCTCATCATCATATGACATCAATGAACTGTGCATTTTAGGCTACATTCTTTCCTAAACTTGTTATTTTTAGTGACAGAGATACATTTTTTTAAATGCCAGCGTATTTGCAAAAAAATGAGGAAAAGCCATCCAAATGCCAATATTACTACTGTAATCTTAGAAAAGAAATGCATGAAATGAAAGATACTTGTCACTTTAGTTGTTTCATTTTTCAGCTCAGTAATAATACAAGGCATGTGATTTTAGGCTCATACAGACAATTTCAGAAAGCAGTGCTGCCACTCACAACAGAGGTCAGCGCACTATTGTTTTGAGATTTGCTTTAGGAGATGAGTCAGGTCAGTCATGCAGGTCACATGAACATTAGAACCTTGTGGTCAAGGCTGTGGCTACCACCAGCTGACAGGCATGTGCCGGCTAGACGTGTCACTAGTGGCATGCTGCAGTTCCATAAGGAGGTCGTACTGTTTTGGGGCAGTTGGTAACCTAATGTAACGGAGTTGGCCATGTGATCCGAGGGTTGCCAGTTCGAGTCGCGGACTGGTAAACGTGCCACTGAGGTTCTCATGAGCAAGATGCCGTCAGCTGCCCCGCTGCCTTTTCACTGCCACGCAGCGGTCACATATCGTTGTGGTGCACTGTGTGCTGGACTTTGCTGTAGTTTGTTCACAACAACAAATAATCACTTTAATTTAATTCACTTTAATACTGTCGGATTGTAGTGCTTAATAGGTCAAACTAGGAATGCACAAGTCTGATACTGATATCAGAATATCGGTCTGATACTGATGCAAAATAGCTTGAGCAGGTATTGGTCACAATGAGCCAATCCGACTTGATCTACTTAATTACTTGTTACTTGTGCATTTTTTGTGTTAATTTTTTTTAAATTTGGTGTTTTAACGTGATGTCTACAATTTGTTCTCATTTGATACCATTGTGTTGACTGAACATTTGATTATTGCCTTGAAAGTTCTTTTAATTTCAATTTTTAAAATTAAGTTCCTACCCAACAATATCCAGAAACCAAGTATCGGTATTGGGGCAGCAAAAGTTGGAGTAGTGAACCCCTCCGCCCTTCCCCGCCACATCCTCTCTACTGTTTTGCCTCATCTATGAGGATACAAACACTGCTGGGGACCATCGAACATGTAATAAGCATTCACATTCCTCCGTCATGGACTGTTTGGGCAAACTTCATTTTTGCTATACAGACCGTGTTTCATTTTTAGTGTTACCCTCTTAAAGAAGGAGATAGACACCGGATGACCTCTTCTTTCTCTCAAAGTGTGATTCACATCCTGCTAGTCCCCTCTGTTTACCTTCCTCTATAGCTCGGCGTCCGTCTGCTCCGCCTTGTGTAATTATCTTGTCTTAGAGCTAACATGGATATGTAATTCAAGTCCCAAAGCTGTGTATTTGCGGCCGAAACCTAACTGCAGTTGCCTATATTGAGCTCACTAATTACACAAACTCAAGTCTGACCCTGTTTTTGGCGTTTATTACTTGGCTCTGATCCGTTTTTGGAGCTTTGATGCTGATTGTATTTTATTTTATTTTTTTAAATTTACTCCACAGGATTGCACTGTTTACGACATGGAGGAGAAGATTCTGGATGTTGTAAGTATTTCGTAGATGTGTGTGTCTCCAAAATAAATTGATTGAGAAGATTTGTTAGCTTATAGATCAGGTTTAACATCTCATATTTACAGATAATTTTCGTTTCAGGTCAGTTGAGTATTATTTGATGCCTCACACAGTAGTCACTGCCACAAAGCAACTTAAAATATTACCCCTCTGTACCCGCTTTAAGCCTAATGAGCGAGTCCGTGTCACAGGGGCAAGGAAACGCTCCCTCTATGATATATAGAAAGAAAACCTGAGAGGATTCGAGACTCATCCTGAAAGGGTTACAATCTGAGTTGATGTCATTCATTTGAAGTGTGTATGAGTATGTGTTTGGGTGTATCAAAAGATTTTAGTATTCAGGTGATCAAGTTAAAGAGGTCAGCGACGTTCCAGATGAGAAAACCTGCCTACATTTAAAGCTGCCTTGAACGAATGAATGAATTCTCCTGTTCTTAAAATACACACCATTATTCTGTGACCAAATCTAATTCTGAAGTGCATTCCAGATAAGAATTTTACAGTTGAGTAGGTCAGCAGAGCACCCTGCAGATCGTTCTCTGTGATCTGGGGAAGTAATTCATTGTTAAACATGGGAAAATTCACTGATGGGAGATTCACTGAGGACCTCACAGTGTGGTCCGTCTGGTAGCGAACACTTCCGTCAGGGTCGGAAATGGCTCCTTCTGCTGAAAGCGGCTGGCGTGAGCCGGCCCTCGCCATCCATCACTGCTTCCTGTTGATGACACTCTCCAGAACCATGGACCCCAACACTTCATGTCCTCCCTCTCTGCCGCCCCACTGAACTCCAGCCAACCCCAGTCATTATGTCCCCTTCCCCCACTTACACCCGTAACGACACAGTTTCGTAACATTAATGTGGCCAGTAAAGTTTGTGTTAGTACATTTAAGGGTGTTCATGTGTGTGTCTACAAGTGTAGATGTATTTAGTCATATGGTGAAGACTGGTACGTGAATAATGTATAATAAATTAGTTTATGTGGTGTACATACTCATGGGATTTCTAACAAGCATCTCTGAGAAGAATGGCTCTTTATGCGCATCTCCAAACTGCCCCTGCTAATGATACCAAAGTGCTGTGATTTGCCTTAATGAAGGGTGAAATGGGGGTGGGAGAGAGGACTGCACGTCCCTCCAGTTCTCAACAGCATGTCTAAAAAGACAGATCAGTCACAAGACGTGAAGACATTACTTCCTCAGCTTCTGGTGCCGTTTGAATAAAACATTTCCATAATGGCGCGTTACCGAATTCCTGCATGTCCTTGCAAAATGATCTGTCAGCATTGTGGGGGGGAAAACCGTAAACAAGAGCAAACAAACAGGGACTGAATTGTGTGTTTAATTTCTGTGTAACGGTGTTTCTGTGTCATTTCTGTGTAACACGCCGGTGTTGTCCCGTCACTCTGTTGCTAAACGCCACCCTCCTGCCAATTGCAGTCTAAGGTGCTGAACAATATCTGTGACCAAACTGTGAGGACGTCCTCCGACCCTCTGATGAGCCAGTCGACATGTCTGGAGGAGGTGCAGCTGACCAACATCAAGCCTGGAGAAGGACTGGTGAGCCTCCTGCTTTGTTAGACAAACAAGAAAATTGCTAACATGTACTACAGTAATCCTTCAGGCCAGAAGAGCAGTAATTCACGACTTCCTGAGTCTTGTCTTTTTTGAGTGTGCTAGCAAGCATATGGAACACCGAGTACATGGAACACCAAGACTCCTGTGTACTTTTCTGGATTTGTATCAGTCAACAGTACCTCATGTTGCTCTCTCTGTCTCCTTCTCCATCTCTCTCTCCCCTCTCTCTCTCTCTCCAGGGGATGTATATCAAATCCACCTACGACGGCCTTCATGTCGTCACTGGCACTACGGAGGACGTAAGTCTTTGAATCAGCGCTGAAGCTTCTGCTATGTGATGCCAGAGCCTGAGATATATTTAGTCTGTCCAGAACCAGTGCGTTCCACCGTCACAAATCTTATTTTGCTTTATGGCTTTGACAAGATTTTTTTGGACGTGCTTTAGACGCAAGCTTCCTCCAGAAAAAGACAACAGATTGACAGGCACTCAACAAAACAATTTAACAGGCATTGATGGCAGCTTTGTACAGGGACTAGAAACCATTTTTAGGCATCATTGTCAAGGGTAATAATGACTTTTTACAGCAGTACTTCACACTGTAAACAGCAAATGCACATAGACTTACCGTTTGATACCTACCATTGGTACTGGTCTGATTCTGTGCCTGGAATAAGTTACGAAAAATCCAAACAAGCCGTAAAACTTTACATATTATTTAGCTTCCTCACTCTTCTTGCTCATCTGATGCTGGCAGTGGTGTTAAAACGCCTCTCATGCTGCGTGTCTTGGTTGATTGATACTCCGTATTGTTTCCGAAAAGTATTTTTCTTATTTTTGTGCATATGCTGCGTTCTTTTCTTGTACACAACAATGTTCCATTATTTCTCTTCAAATCTTGTTGGTATGGAAACATGGATGTTATGTCCAAACACTTTTTGGCATGTGCCAAACAGAAGACAGGGAGGAGACAGAAAATAGTGGGGTGTGAGAAAACCTCCCTCTCTCTGTGGGTGGTAGAGGCCATGTTTGTGGGCAATGTAGCCAAAGTCCTGACTGGCAGAGAGACAGAAAGACGGGTTTAAAAGTTGTTTTAAGATTCATCTCCAGTGTCAATTCTCAGTTTTAGTTATTTTGTCAATTATAGTTCACGCCAACAAATGAATTCACGCGTCTTGTGTACTGAATCACCCGCCTTTAACCAGTTTATGACTAATTACAGTTAATGAATCACGCTGACATTTGCTTGGCTGGTGTTGCTCAATCTCCCACAGTTTTTTCTTTGACTGTATCTCTGTTTAGCCTGTCTTTACGGACCATGACAAATGCTGTGTAGTCTGTTTTATTTCAACCATACAGTGCAGACAGATAAATCAGGAGAGAAAAGTCTAAAACATCAAATGCAAGTTAACATAGTTAGTGATGCACAATACGGGAATTATTGGCCGATGCCGATATCAGATATTTTCATGCTCATCTCTGACGATACCGATGCCGATAGATGACGAAAGCAGAGTCGATTGTGAGTGCCGGAAGAGTTGTGCGCATAAAGACGATATTTTGCTCGCCAAAGTTCAACTACACACCCAGAATTTTGGCACAAAAACAACGCCATAGCTCTGACATTTCAGTCACAAGACGTGAAGACATTACTTCCTCAGCTTCTGGTGCCGTTTGAATAAAACATTTCCATAATGGCGCGTTACCAAATTCCTGCATGCCCTTGCCAAATGATCTGTCAGCATTGTGGGGGGAAAACTCGTAAACAAAAGCAAACAAACAGAGACTGAACTGTGTGTTTAATTTCTGTGTAACGGTGTTTCTGTGTCATTTCTGTGTAACACGCCGGTGTTGTCCCGTCACTCTGTTGCTAAACGCCACCCGCGTGCGCATAAAGACAACATTTTGCTCGCCAAAGTTCAACAACACACTCAGAATTTTGGCACAAAAATAACGCCATAGCTCTGACATTTCTAACACAGTGCCAAATCAAGCGAGAGTGAAAGCGGAGTGGAGCGAGGGTGGCGCATTTCCAGCATAGTGCACAACGTTTTAAGAAAAAGTCACTTCCCGCCCTATGTGGTGTACCAAGTCAAATAGGGCATGTGTGAACCTCCATGTGCACTACCTAGTGCGTAGAGAGCCGTTAAGCTACGACGCTGGTTATTTCCTGAGATGCATACTGCCACATAGAAAAGTATGATAAAAGTGTCTTACCTACCATACTATTAAGTGCAGTAGTACGTGGCCGGGACACAACCCATGTGCAACTCACATTTGCTAAGTGATTTAGTTAGTTTTTAAAAATGTTGCACGTGCAGGCAGATTTGAACACAAAAAGACAAGAGATTTTGCTCGTGAACATTCCACTGCGTGCTCAAAATTTTGGCACAAAATGACCATACATTTTATATCAGAAGACACAGGCTGCGTAAAATCCCACCACAGACTCTGGACGTGCCCGTCACAAATATCGGGCAAATCTAAGTATCAGTCCAATGCTGATGACTTTTTAAAAAGCTGTTATCGGCTGATTCTGGTGTGATTCCAATATTATTGTGCATCCCTAGTGTCTGGAATGCCTTTTGAAGAACCGTGTAAATGTCTGTGTACGTCCCACTCTGACACATTGTCCTCTCTTAAACATCTCCTAGTCTCCAGCCGACATGTCACGCAAGATCCACGCTGGCGATGAGGTTATCCAGGTCAACCAACAGACTGTTGTAAGCATTTGTCCTGCGCCGTTTTTTGTGGAATCCTCTCTGCTGCTAGATCAGTTACCGCATCGTTGCTACGAGGCTGAATGAATTTGTGTTGCTGCAGGTGGGCTGGCAGCTGAAGAATTTGGTGTCTAAGCTGAGGGAAGACCCTAAAGGGGTGGTGCTGCTGCTGAAGAAGAGACCGGCTGGCACGACAGGCTTCACCCCTGCGCCCTTGAAGAACATGCGCTGGAAACCCCCACAGGTCCGTCCACACCCTGGAATGTGGCTTTTTCACTATTACTCTGACTTTATCACCACACACACTCTCTTATCTTTCTCTCTTACACACACAAACACTCTCTATCATTCCTGTACGATCACATATTGCAAAGCTGATAGGGTTCTGAAGTGCTATATATTCCTGAGAAACAGAGAGAAATCTATGGGGGTTTTTCTACCTGCACTGAGTAAACCCCTTTTATCTGAACGTTCCTTCTTCACGTGTAAGTTTTGCGCAGTGGGACAACCTTTTTCCAGTTGGGGGTTGCATCATCATTTGGTGCTGGAGCCTCTTTGTGTTATTGTGTACTGTTAGTCTGACCAAAAGAACAATTCCAGGCTACTTTGTTTCTGTTCACTGCTGAGTGGAACAAAACTAGGGTGTTTTTAACCAAAGTCAGAGACTGGAGCCAGACAGACGTACTGTAGATAGACCAGATACCATCAGGCCCTAAATTCTTCTAGTCAGCTGTGGAGTGCTGTGCATTGCACTTAGATAGGGCTAAGAGTGCTCCTTATTCTTACACACTTTCTTGGGTTTGCCTCTCTTCCGTTAAAAAATCTTGACCGGTGAACGGACATTTTCATTCATCAGCTTTTGAATGACAGACCCGCCCTCCCGAGACACAACAGGCCTCGCCAGCCTATTGTGCCATGAACAGTTCAAATCCAATGCGGAGAGATTTATGTAACGATAATCCCACTGAGAACTTGCAGTTATAGAAAAACGCAAGCCTTTACAGCAGCACAGGCCCGACTGTTGTGTTAACGAGACGCAAAGCAAACAAAGAGCTCTTGTAATCTAGCACTCGTGTTGGCAATGAGACAGACCTGCTTAGGTGCCTCAGCACCATTCTGAGACACAATCAGAACAAGCCATCATAGTGTAAGGGAATGCAGGCCAAATGAATGGGGCTCCAGTTACACAAGGCTTCTCAGGACATGTTTGATCAGTGTTTAGAGATATCAGCTGGCAGATATTGCATTTCAAAATTTACACTGTGTACCACTGAGTAAAGGCTAGGGCTGGGTTCAAAAAATCGATTCACCGATCAATATCGATTCTCGTTCGAAAAATACTATATCGATTAAAAGATTCGCGGATCGATCTTTCCCTGCGGCTATGCGCTACTTCTCGCGACCGCGCAAGGAGAGCTATAAAAACGTAAGACCGGCGAAACCGAAACCAAATAGAGCCATGACTGAAGCTGCTCCGCTCAAATCACCGTCTGGCCTAAAGGCCGATGTTTGACAACACTTCGGTTTTAAAACAAGTTATTTTATAACCAAGCAAAACTAGTGTTGACGCAAAGAAATCTCTAAATAAATCGATATCGAATTGTGAATCGGAATCGAATCGATTCAGGAAATCAGCAACGATACCCAGCCCTAGTAAAGGCAGATCTTTCAGGATGATTCAGACTAGAGGCCGACCGATATTGGGTCGATATCGATACCGGTTATTGCTAGTTAATGGGGCCGATAAGCGATATTTGGAACCGATATGCAAAAAAAAAAAAAGAAGAAATTTTCCAAACACCAAGCTCAGCTGAAACTCTCCTCTCTCCTTTTCTCCATCTTGGAGCTTCACGCTGCGCTCGTGTGTGAGTGTGGTGTGAGTGACGAGCGTTGATTGGCTACTACTCGTGTGACATATAGCCATTTAGAGACTGTTGTGGGCGGGACTTTCAACGAAGCAGCGAGTCGAGAGCAAACGGCACAGAGTGAAGAGACGACACTGGAGCCACAGTAGCGCACCTTGTAATTACTTACTATCGGCGATGGTCAAAATTAAACACTGACAGCGATAATCGGCGAAATGCCTAATGTCGGTCGTTGATAATCAGCCCGGCCTCTAATCGGTTGATCCTTAATTCAGACAGCTGGTGTGTTACGGTGCTGGTGGTACTGACAACCTAGTGGGAGGATATCACCCAGTCTTACCTCTAGCACTACCATCGTAATCCCAAATGCAAATGTAGGAAATGTAAGTCGCTCTGAATGAGAGTGTTCAATAAATATAAATGTAAACAAATAGTTAATGTGGTTTAATGATAGATAATAGAGATAATGTTATCTGCTGTTCTTTTTCTGTATTTCTGTTTTCTGATTTCTCCTCTAATACAACACTTGCTCTAACTGTTTAGAAAGGGAGCAACTTGTTGATTCTTTTGAGTTGAACTTGAATCCCATTTGTAGAGAACCACAGCAGGAATTCTGCCAGTTGACTTCACTTTCCCATATGCATGAACTCTGAATCATGAATTCAAAAACCTGTGGATGTTTGTCAACTCAAGTGGATGCAGTTAATGAACCGAATTTTCAAACTTTGTCAAAAAATGTTTCTGATCCTGTAGAGCTCCTCGTCCCCTAGTAAAAGCCAGTCACCAGGCAGCAGCACTGAATCCAGCAGCAGGAAGGAGAAACCAGCCATACTGGACTTGTACATCCCCCCACCTCCATCAGTGCCTTACACGCCACGGTGAGAGAGACTGTCACATTCCTGTGGGTTAATGAGTGTGTCTCAAAATCCTTTTTCTCGGCCAAGCTTTTTAAACCCCACTCCACATTCTCTTCTGCTCTGCCTCCTCTCAGTTCTGCTAACACCATGCATACATAATCCAGCCTGCGCTATTAATGAGTAAATTCCCCTTTTCTCTTTGATTTTGTCCAACTTTGTTTTCTTTTTCTTTACTATTTCTTGCGTTCCTGTCTTTTCTTTTCTCTCTGAAAGACATCAGATAAACTCCAACCAATTTCCTTTATCCTGCCTTGAAAAACAGTGATCACCATTGTCTTTGCTTTTGAAAGTAAATAAGCATTCGTGTCTGGCACAGGGAGATGAGAACCAGCTCCTTCAGCGTTGTTAACAACCGACCTAAAGGCTCAGAGTCACCCAACTCTGTCCTGGACCAGGAGAGCCGCCGCCGCTTTACCTTCACAGACTACGACAAGCTGGCAGTCTACCCTGTGGAGGCCAACGTGGTGCAGACTCGCATGAGGGAGAGAAGTTCCACGCGAGGTCAGTAAACAATTACGTCCAACCTTAGCATTTAAAGCTGCTTTGCGTTTACATCATGAAGTGAAAAGCTCATTCTGTCTCTGATCCATGTCCTGGTTCATTTCCCTGCATTGAACCGATTGTACGTTTTTTACAGGTAAACCCCGTCCTCTGTCTATGCCCTCAGACACATGTCTGACTGTAACAGATCCTTATGCCAGGCCCTGGACACAAGGACGGAAAGGTATATGTGCTGTATTATTTAACAGCATTCACCACTTGTATTAAAATAAATATCCGATTATTTTGTATGCAATTATTACGTGCAAACAGTCACTCAGGTTTTTTAATCTGCACAATGGCCCTCATTGATCAAAATGAGTGTCGATTGGGGGGCAAAAAAAACCACAAGTTCCATGTGTGATTTATTAAACCGGTTGTATGCCCATTGGCACGTTGATAAATCCGGCAACTCGAAACAAGCGTAAATCACTGCGCCCCTGTTTATTCAGGGTACATTCAGCCGCACACACACAATTCGTTACATGAAGGAATGGAAACCTGCAAAAATGGCGCCATGGCCATGTTACTTCGCCCCCACCTACTCACTTCCACTCGATTTATGCAGTAAGGGAATAAGAAAAGTGAGTGGAAGTGAGTAAGGGGAGAGTGAAGTAACTAGTTTGGGAACGCCCTGGGGAAATGCAACACAAATATCATGTAAGAATGTTTGAGGCTGAGGTAGAATGAAATCACCAATGATTTTAGAATTCCAGCCGGACACATTTTTAGGTCTTAACAAGATCACATGTCTGAGAAAAAGAGGATGCCTGGTCACCCGAAGTAAATAAGTAGAATCAAATACAATAAGAGTAAAATTAAATGACATAAAATGCATGACTGCAATGACCTAACTTTGCATGTGGAAAGTTTGTAATTAATAGAGTCTGTACTCTCAAATACAACCCACAATAAACATTACACCTGAAATCTTGATGATTATCTGCTTAACATCATTTTAGAGCAAGTGTGGTGTAATGATTCTCTTGACACAGCTTGATTTCCTCTGCTATAGTGCGAGTCTGCACTGATAGAAAACTGCGTACTTGATCTGAGAGCTGGTGTGGGATACGAGCGTATCCTACGCCTACGTCAAAATGGATAAATCCTGAAATTTACGTGTTTTTGTGCCGTACGCACGCTTGATAAATGAGGGCCAATGTGTTTTTGATTTACTGCGTAAACATAAAGTAAAGAAGCAATGAACATGAAGCCAGTCCAGCATTTTAGTCTCAAGTTAATCAGACCCTATTTTCATTATTCAGTTTCTGTGTTTGTTATTTTGTCAGGGTTCTCAGTCAGATCAGACTTAGCAGTGCTTACCAGTTGGTTATTGCTGTTTGGTTCTGTTTGTATCTGTTACCTCCCCCTTGCTTAAAAAGTTTCACTAATGACTCAGTTGAAACTGTTGTCTCCTCTTGCGTAGGTGAAGATCTCATTTATAGATACCTCAGTAACGAGCGCATACCCACCATAGCGGAAGAAGTTCCCACCACGGGACGCTCTTACAGGTCCACGGGGGAGCGATACTCACGGGGGGTGGATCATGTGAGGAATAGCCGATGCCTTGTCAGCGTGGACCTGCACAACAGTGCTACCATTCCTTATCAAGACGACTTTGCCAAAAAGACCCCCATGACCTCCACTCCGAAAAGGCCCCCCGCCGAGCCCTCGCTACTGGTCAGTTGGATCACCAGGCTTAAACTACTGACTCATTAACGACTCCTTGTTTTCATGTCCTACCCCCCTCTCCACCCCTGCTTCAGTCCAGCTCTGTGTAGTACCTTCCATCTCCTCGCTGTCCCCTCTCCTAACCCCCTCCTGCTCCCTTTTCTTTTTACTTTTATACTTTGTCCTGCTTGCCGTTCACATCTTTTGACCAGACTGCCTTAGAGAGCTGAGAATAGCCCAAAGCTGGTGAAGAATTTCATGTATAAATATGACAAACATTTGGAAGCTCTGCAGGGAACATGAATATGCTCTGACATCTAATTTGCCTTTTTTCCAAGCAAAGGGCTTAAAATATTACTCACAAACCAGTTTGTATCAATATCTTAATGTCTTAATTTGTATATTAAGCCATTTGCAGGATATGTCTACCTCAAGATTGTCCGTAATATTCAGTACATTACATATTGCCGCTGCATCACGTACATGTGCAAAGTTTAATTTAGAAACAGTCAGAGCATGGTAACTGTGTAAATATACTTCCGATATTCTAACTTCTGAGCTAATCCTTATTCCGGAAAAAGAATATTTCAGAAGGAAGGAAAAAAATAATGCATTGTGTTGTTAATACGCATTTACAGCAGCAGTTGGCATTTGTCATATTTTCAGAGTCCTTCGGAGGCGTTTAGTCTGGCTTCTCTTGGAGGATAATTTTTGTGTGCTCTTTTATTTATTTTGTTGTGTAGAGCTTCTCTCACAGTTTTCACTTACAAAAGTGTTACTTTTGTTTAATTCTTATTATCATTGTGTTTTGTTTTCTCAAAGGATAAATTAATATTCTCTGAATATCCTAATATCTCAAAGGGGACTTTTTCCATGTTAATAGAAGTCATTTTTACTTTTTAATGGCCATCTTTGGGGAAAAAACGTCCACATTTGTGTTTTTTCCCGTAAAGAAGTTATAAAAAAGACACTTTTTGGAGAAATAACACTGTACATGCAACACTACCACTCTTGTTTGATTCTGCACAGTCACATGGTACTTTTCACTGTAACAAATGGAGGGGAAACGAGCATGGGCCACTTTTCCAGACAATTTTTTCTTTGACTAAATTTTGCTGTCAGTAGAGGCTCACTGTCAGCATTCCACGTCTGAGCATTAAGCTTATTTAGTGTCTGGAAAAATGACCCATTAAATGAGTTTTGAAGTGGTTGAATAACAGTTTGTCTTTTTTTTGAGTGATTCTGCTTCTACTGCATTTCTAAACATATACAGAACACTAAAGGAAAGCTTTGCCCAAAAATGCACGTGTGGCAGTACATTTTTTAAAAATCACTGCAAAACTTTTAGCTACGTTTTAAGTTTTAACCACATTTTGGGAGCTTTCCTTTAAATGTGTTGCTGTTGTGTGTTATTTACTACAGAGGCTACATTGGGTTCATTGCTGTGACTAACTCGAGGGTTGATCAGTGTTAACAGTAACATGAGGTATTTATACTCCAATTGGACACTTTGTACTTGGATTTTGTACTATATCAGTGGTGTGTATCATTAAAGGAGCCATTCCAGATCTGCTTTGTATTGTCTTCCTTTAAATACCATTCAGTAATACCTTTTACCACACTTATTCTTGCTACATTTAGGACAGTTAGGCTTCAGTGCATAAGCAAAATTATTTTAATTTAACAAGAGCAACAGTAAAGTTTACTAAAGAGCTGCACAGGACTGAAATGTTTAGTCTTTATGTGGGCAGTCTTTCTGACACTCCTTAACTTTAACACCAACATAAACAGGGGAAATTTACAAAAATATGAACATTGAAAAGGACATTATTTAAAACCAGTTATTAACAAACAATGTTTAGCTATCAATTACCGGTTATTAAGCAAACAAGAATCTCTATTCAGATTGCGTTTAAAGTAAATGAGAGCGGTTCAGTGAGAACAGATGTAAACAAAAGTGGTGAGGGGCCTGGTGAGGACTGATTGATGGATGATTTCATTCCCTCTTTGTCCCCCATTTCTCTCCTAGTTCACATCCCCCCCTATCTGTCTCTCGTCCTCTCTGTCCTGTGTTCTGCCCTGACTTGCCTGAGAACTACTGCACCAGTGCTACTGAAGTTTCTTCTGTCTGCCTGCCTCGCTTTAGCTGCTCTAACAAAACACTAAATCCTTGCTCATCTACAGAAAAGCTCTGTTTGAAATGTGCTTTTTAACTCTTGACAAATTGCAGCGCGTTAATCCTTTTTCTCAAGTGAAATGTCCTGTAAATGTAAAAAAAAAAAAAAGTTCAATCTGCCTTGAAGCGTCACTTTTAATTTGCATGAATGTGTTGAAATCTTTCTTTCCACTTTTGAAAAAAATTGGGATTACTTCATAAATCTTATTCTGCACTTACCTGTTCTTTTAGAATTACTATGATTAATGAGCACAGCAAATGCAGTGTGTTTTGCAGGTGGATTAGTTGCTCTTAGAGATTTGAAGGGATTTACCCAGTTCAGTGGTCTCCTACTGTAGTTTAGTTCAGCTAAAGAGTGTGTTAATGCCTCTCTGTGTCCCACTACAGGATCCTGACTGGACCTCCAACAGTGCATTAATCAACAGGTAAGTGACTAGTAAATATTAGCTCTGATCCAGGCCCTGTAAGTGCCCACATGTACTACATCTCCACTGAGGGCTTCAAGGCCAGGCCTCACTTACCAGATGACATTTGCTGGACAGGATTCATATTGCTGCCTGGTTGGATACATTTATAGAGTGCAGTAGTGGTCTGACATCACGCCCAGACGGATGAAATGAAGAACCACAGACGAGACCTGGCACAGTTTCATTCAAGTTTCAAATTCTTTTCCCTGGTTGCAGGACATAGCTCACGTAAAAAAAAACCTCCATAGCCGACATGGCCCTGTGTGTCACTGAGGGTACATGCTCTATTCTGACACTAGAGCCGACAGATGGTCTTTATAAATCATAACTGATACAGTATGACTGCTCATAGTACATAATTTGTGTTAAACCAGGGGCTCTCCAAGAGCAACCACTATTTGGGTATTACAAAAATAGCAGAGAATTGCCACCAGTGCTGGAGAAGTGTGAAAACATAGAAGCCCCAATGTCATGTGGCCTGTCACAAGGCCTCGGGAGGCGTGACTTCTCTTGTTATGGCTAGATTGATGGCTTAGTGGTGTTTCTACTGCTTGAAGAGTCTACTTCTCCCGCAACGAACATACTATACACTCCAAAGCTATTGCTTAACTGCTTCAAAAGAAAAACTACCAAGGATATACAGTATGTGTAACATATCATACACACATTATATACAGCTTTGAACACAAAATCAACTCACAGTCTTCAAAGTAAACTGATTTACTAAAGATTCAAATGAACTTTGAATATACTAAAGATTGTCTTGGCCATAATTATATTAACATATAAACATGGTCAGTCTGCATATTACAAGCACCAAAATACATCAGGAAAACTGAAGAGGTTTTATGACAAGTTTTGTACTATTCTAGCTATTAATTCCTTATCACGCAGTAACTCACACCTAACAAAAACATTTATTTGAAACTGACCACATACAGGATGTGTTTGCAGATGTAAAAAGTTTGTTTAGTGTCTGTATGTGTACACTTTTTAATTATTGCATTTTTCTTCTTAAGAACTGGGTGGTGGCTTAGTTTGTTTAGCACGTGCAACTCTAAAAAACAATCTTTACACTGCAATGTACTATCTACTGTAGGTAAACAAGTCTGTTTCCACTGATGGTCTTCCACTAAATTCTCTGTGTTTTTCTTAGGTACAGCACCACTGGAATAAGGTCCTGGTCTTTCTCTCAAGCGGTAAGAAACATTTTTATTTCTCTATATGTTGCTGATGGTCAGATTTCTCAGCACTGCTGAGCATTTGATATTTAATCCATGATATTATTCCATGGATATATCATTTACTGTTGTAAGTCGCTCTGGATAAGAGCGTCTGCTAAGTAATGTAAATGTAAGTTTACCTTGTTAGTAGACGTCCATAAAATTACCGGGAATAAGTCATGAGTGTGAGGTACTGCTAAACAGTCCCTGACTTTACTACAGTAGGACTTTACCAGCAGAAATCCATTTGGATTTATAAGAGGTCCATACAACAGTTTCATACACAGACACACCAAAATTACAATAAAGGAAAAACAAACACACCTTTTGTACATCAGTTTAGTACAGCATTAGTTTTTTTCCATGTTGTGTGCCCATTATCACAGTTCAGTGCAGAACACTACAAATACTCTCTTATAAAATGTTTTACTTTTAATGCCCTCATTTATACTGTTATACTTTGACATACTGTATTATCTCATACTAATAGTATATGTTGATGTTATTCAGAGGTGAATGCTGTAATATTTAAAACCAAAGCTTACAGAATCTCTTTCAAGTGTGCAGTTTTTCAGTACAAGAGCACAACAGGTGATGATCTCAAATTACCAACATATGACAAGAACAGTTTGTCTACGAGAGGCTGTAGGCTTCTTTCTCACGGGTTTTCTCCCATTACTACAGGCATACTATAGGAAACCATGACCTGTTCAAAGGAGCAAAACTCTTTTTAGTCTACTGTAAGAAAATTGACCCAACTGTAATGGGCAACTCCTTAAATCAATTAATTTCTGATCTTTAATCCAAAACAGTATATTGCACAATCTGATATAGACATTCATGTTGGCCAGAACTTGCAATGGCAGGCAACATAAAATGACTCCTAAGTGGGTGCCAGCCTCCTGGAGCTACACCAGCATGGCACACAGTAGTAGGCCCTTCTGCCTTCTCCAGCTCAGCTCCTGGCACAGAGGAGAGAAAGAGAAAGGAAAAGAATGACCTCTGTGTTTTACCCCTCCAGGACAGGCCTCGGGGGATATTTAGTTAAGTGCCGTAACAATCCTCTGCATGGACCATGATGGGAGATTTAGCCCACAATGGTGTGACCAATGCAGCTTCACATCTAGGGAAGTACCAGGAGTTCTCTCATGATAACGACTCCACATTCAGGCATGCAGACTTTGCTAATCCAAGCAGAGAATAAGATTACAAAGATTTTTTCTTTAGGATTGGAAAGTGAATTGACAACAGAAAGTAAAAAAAGTTATATTTCACTAACTGTCTGAAAATAGAGCTGCACAGATACCAAGTACAAGGGGGTCAATTCTGCCTAAGGTGTGGCACATCTGGTTCCCTTTCGACATTACCAAAAAATAGGACCAAAGATAAGTCGATCATAGCATCTGATTTTGGCTGAGAGCCTGCATTTGTTATGTTGGCTATTTTTCTTTAGTGATTTTTGCCAGATATTTGATCAAATAAGCCTTCTTCTGACACAAGTTTTTGGAAGATTGCAGGTTTAAGTAATAGTTTGCATTTTAATGTGTAGCCCAAAACATAACAGAGTGGGAATTGCTGGCTAAATTGTGGCCATTTTATGAACCAATTCCAATTTAGTTCAAGCTTCAGGACGTGGACCAAACAATGGCAATCATTCCACTCCAGATCTGGGCCAGAAGTAACTGGTGAATGAGGGAGAATACGAAACATTTTTTGGATACAGCTGGCATAGGCCGCTGAAAGATTTTTCACTTTTCCCATTTGATAAGGTGAAAAGTGAAAAGGCTTCCTTTATAACTCTCCCTGCTTAAGCCTTTTTTCTGAGCACTGCAGCTTCCTCCACTGCAGGGCTGTGCTTTGTTGTATAGTGTGAAAATGGCGACACCGTGTGGCTCGTTCCGGTAGTGCACCTGTTTCAGAGGAAACCACAATGAGTAGGCTGCATAAAACCACGTCAGCATTTTTTTTAAAAAGTCACGCTTAGTCGGTTTAGCAGGGAGAATGATTTCATGTTATGTTTAACTAAATATGCAACAGGCATTTAACAGTGTACCGCTGCATTTTTTCCCCAATGTCCTCCAGGACTACAAACACTCGCCAACACCTAATTTACGATGCTCTCTAAAGTCAGTAGCAGGATAAATCACTTTTTTAAGTCCAAAAGAGACGAGGTTCGTTCCAAATTATGTGCAATTAAATGCAGGATCCAGGTAAGACGTAAAGTTGAGATTAAAATGTTTTAAATAAATACGCTCTGAATGGATTAAATCAGGATGTTGCTGTGGCGGTTCGCTTTGTTTGTTTTCGTGAGATGCGCCATAACCAAAGCTGAACTCCGAGTTCCTCCTTCCTTTGTCATTAGTGGGTTTTAATTTCAGACACACCTGTAACTGTCGAGATGACATGTAAGCAATGCAGAAAAAAGTCAGCCCTTTTGTTCATTTCTGCGTGCGGTCATTTCCATTAAGCGCTGGAGCGCAAAATAACAGCCCCGGAAGAGCGATTTGGACACTTGCCGTTTGCGTAACGTCTAAGGAGAAGTTTTGAGCTCGACTTAAATGAGCTGGACGCCTGTTGGGTCAGTTTTGAGCGCTCATACGAGCATAAATGTTTATTCCAAATAAAGCCGAAACTGTGTATCATTTCACCTGCCCAAGTGAGACTAGGTAAGTGTTATCTCGGATGTTAATTTGAGAATTCTGCTTTCGCTGTTGCAATTTTGGAAAGTGCTGTCTAAAATACTGTCTGAAGATTATTAAAACAATTTCGAGTTGGTGAGTGATGTCTCATGTTGGGCTACAAATATTCTCTTTTATTACATTCATTTGTGTATTGCGTTTTAGTGTTTACGAGTTGAACCCTGACTCTCTTTTTTTTAGTAGGTACGTTATGACTGTTCCAGGGATTTTTAATGTTCCATATTAATGTTTAATGGTGGTTTACTTGTAAATGGTGGTTTATGCTGTAAAATGTTGCAGAATGATTGATTATCATTAGATGAGATCATCCCTGTATTCAACTGTGTGTTGCATGTTAAAATTGGGAACTGGAACAAGTTGAGGAAATTGAGCAATAACCAACTTCATTTAGCATGTATTTGTCAGTGTGTGAATTACCAAATTACATTCTGTAGTACAAATACTGGTTGTAATTAATTTATAAGTTATTTTGTATCATCTAACGGTATTACCTGACCTCTTACATTATACCAGAATATGATTTGCATTTAATTTCATTAACCAGCTATTAATGTCAGCCTTGTCTTGGGTGTAATCTTGAAGTTTGACAAGTATAGCAGTGAGAAAGCCAAATTAATTTAAACAAACATATTTAATGAAATTATTCTTAGGCAAGTGCTCCAGTGTATGTTTTCAGTGTAACTATTTGTAGAGCCACTTATGTCTGATGACTTAGCTCAGCCAGAGACTCAGTTCTGACACTCATTTCAATCCAACATTTCAGTCTGGATTCATTTTATTGTCTAGTACTTGCCACATAGTTTAAGTGAATACACTTGAATTCATTTTTGAACATGGTTTCATTTCAGGCCTCCTTCCCTATTTCGCGGGTCCCTCGAATGGCTGCCGATGAATACAACCCAGTAAGTATAGTACCATATACCGCTGACGTTTCCTTTGTCACATAAACATGTCTGGGTTTTTTTGTGGTTGATTGAGTACTAGAGGTGCATTGAATATGCCCACTTTAAAAACCATTGAGACTATATTTCTTCTAATTATGTCATTTGTGTTCAAGAAAATCTCTTTTCAGCTCCCACGATAAATCAGACTCGGTGTTTACATTGTTTTAGCTGTAACAGGAGCCTACATACATGGCCCAAATAAAGTAACCATTATTGAAGAAATCTTTATGAATGAATCAGTAGCTGAATAGAGATAAATGGAAAAATAGGACTGTAAGTACTTGTAGATCTAAGGTTTATAGCATGACCTACAGCATAGAGCCATCACCCCCTTTGTCTACTAATGTCCTCATTTTTCGGTCCATCCTTAAATCTGTAGGTGTCCCTCAGGCACAAGTCTAAAAAGAAGACTCGAGGTAAGGCAGTGGTATCATAGTTTACCAAACCTTGAAGAATATGACATGTGTCTAACGGGAACTTGTTCATGCAGGAAATGCAACAATGAGCAGGAGGAGAGTGTCCGTCAAGGAGCTGGACCCAGTTGACCACCAGGGCTGGCTGTATAGAAAGAATGAGGGAAAAGGTTTCCTGGGCATTAAGTGGAAGAAGTACTGGTTTGTTCTGAAGAAAACGTCACTCTACTGGTACACCAACCAAATGGTGAGTCATACTGATGCTAGTTGGAGCAATGCTGTGTAGATGTCTGAAATGTGTAAAAGGTAAAAAAAAAAAAAACCAAAAGCTCTGTGTCATGTTTCCTGAGCTACTGCATGTTAATTTGTCATCTTCAGAATATATTACATTTAAGAATTTCCACAAAGCCCACAGTAGAGTTCAGTAAAAGTTTGTACAAGACAAGGCTCAGTGTAACAACTTGGATGCTCACCAAATATAAAAAAGAAAATGTATTATTTTTCAAATTGACAAAACCAAGACCATTTAAAATAGTACATTCAAAATAGTCAGGTAAACATGTTTTTTCATTTTGTATGTTTTTTGCTAAAATAAAAATGATATTTGCTCCTAAATATGAATCTGAATTTGATATTGAATGTGGACAATCCAGTCACAGTACCTTAGTGTGATTGGAATAAAATGTCAGTTGATAGTACTGCTTTAGGCATATGTTTAACTGAATATTTATTACCATTTATTTATTTTAGGCTGAAAAAGCAGAGGGCTTCATTAATCTGACTGATTTTCTTATTGACCGAGCAGCAGAGTGCAAGAAAAAATAGTGAGTGACATTTTTCCTTGTGGTCTTTTAATTGTGTTTTAATGTTGACGAGAACAACAAACCAACGATGGCTCTTGCTTAAATGTAGAAAAAAATACTGTGTAAGACATAAGTGCTGAAGTGAATGTCTAATCCTGCCAATACAGAATTTTGAGGATTAAACATGACTGGTTTAGGATGCTGTTTATTTCACACCACATTCTGTTATGGTTACGTCACTGTGTTTTTATTCCTCTTCGTTGTAGTGCTATTAAAGCATGTCACCCAAAGGTCATGATGTTCTACTTTGCTGCTGAGAGCAATGAGGAGATGAACATGTAAGAATTCTCAAATTGTATGTAAATACTTGTCACTTTAATGACATGGCATTGTACATGAACTTCCTCTGTGGCTGGTCTCTGTTTCAGATGGTTGAATAAACTTGGCCTTGCCTCCATTCAGTATGAACCCACGGATAGCCATCCCGGGGGTGAGTTTTTATCTGACATTCATTTACTCACATTGACAGAACAGCAAGAGCTGATGCTGAGAAAATAACATATATAGCAACCGAAAGCTATTTTATCTATTTTACAGCACAGTTTGTAATATTTGACAGCACATTATGTAATCTATTTTAATCGTTTTACATAACGTAGAAAATCTGTCATTTCCCTGTCATCACTTATCGTAATGGCTTGAGTCATAACCTTTCATATATAAGTTGTTGAATACATTAGCTCTGAGCGTGTGGGTTAATAATTCGGACATCATTCAGAATGCTACAGTGAGGCAAGCGACCATGAGGAAGCCGAGTCGACTGAAGCCCCCCCTCCACCCTACTCTGAACAACTGACTAAGGGCCCACTGAGAAAGGAAAGTCCACCAGACACTGGACTTTCGGTGAGTTCACTTGTCTAGTGTTTGTATTATTTCTTTTGAAATCAGTAGTGTTATTGGAATTATTTCATGCAGGTATGGGACACATCAGTTTTATAGATCAGAATGCAGCGTAAACAACTGTAGTAGCTAGTGGCCAAAAGGATGTAAACCTCATTTTGTGGCTTGAATCGCCACATAAGGAACAAATTTTCCTCCCAGATTCACCAAAGGTCTTATACTTCCCAGTTCTCATTTATATACTGTATGACATTAAGCTTTGAGGATATTTAATGTAAATTTGTAAATGTTTGATATTTAATGTAAATTTGATGTGATGAGACAAATTGAATTCTTGTACGAATGTTATCTTGTACAGATATTGCTCAGTGTGTGGCTGTTGTCAGAAACAGCTACATTTGGCTAAAGTGACTTTGCAGAGTTTATATAGCTATACCATGTGCTACCAGTAGGTGGTAACATGGGTAAACTATTCAAAAAATTCAAGTACAACATGCAATGAAATTTACCCTGACCATTTTTGAGACTGTGCAAATTAAAACAGAAATTTAATTTAGAAAAGAAATAAGAATTAAATCTGAAGAATGGAATATACAGAAACTATATATTTTTTAAATAGAGATTTACACTTTACAGTAACTTACAGCGCATATTATGGTAAAACTACACATTCCGTGCAGTGTGCCTTTTTGTTGCGAAATAGACACAGAAGCATATGAGTCTTAACTGGCAGGTGGGTGACAGACAGGAAGGTTTCACGTGGGTCAGTTAAAAAGTTATGGGGGCATGCCCTGGTTAATAAGCCTTATGGACTTCTCCTATGGAACTACTGTACATTAACAAGCACTCTTTATGGAAATTGTCCATAACCAGGACCCTATGTGATAGGGGGATGCAGTGTTTAAGTCATTCTCAAGTGTGTAATTTTGAAATAAGACTTTTTGTGCTTCAGGGTAGCCTCCCTCCTCCATACTCATCCCCTGCACCCAGCGAAGCAACACCATCCTCTCCTGTTAGCACCATGACTTCTCACAGCTCTGCATCCTCTCTGGCAAAGCATCGCCAGTCCTGGCTGGACTTGGTCTCTCAGGCAAACCCGGCTGCCACAGAGACAGTGGTCTGCTCAGCTCAGATTCATGCTCAGGAGGAGGTTGTTCCACAGGGCAGGGAGGCTGCATCTCATCAGAAAATCCCTGACACTACAGCAGTTGGCACAGAACACATGGGGAAAATAATTATTCAGTCAGGGCAGAATTTGACTTCAGAAGGCTGCTGTAAGTGTTATCAAGAGTTTATTTCTTGCATATGTACAAATAAATACTTTACCTGTAATGCCAAAAGTCATTTTGGTCAGTCACTTCCAGGGTCTATTCTTGTCTTGCAAATATTTTTGGGATACGATATTTCAGCAATTTCTACCCTATAGATATCTTATAGAGTGGATTTTATACAGAATGTGAAGAATTGTAGAACAATCTAGTGATTGCTTGTGTACTGTGTACATATGCATATGCGTGTACTGTCTAAAGACACTAATAATAATAAAAAAAATTCTCTCAATAGATAATGCTGAAAACACTGCTGATGAGATGGAGCAATTATACATAGATTTGAAAAGAGCAAGTCTCTCCCCTACTGGTGAGCGGAGGCCATCATCCAAGCGGGAATTCAGGGCATCCTTTATAAAACGCTGCAAGAACGACACAGTCAATGAGAAGCTGCATATCATCAGAACTCTTAAAAGCACACTGAAGGTTGGCTTTTATGAAAGCTGTGCATTTTTTCAGTCCTATTCTTTTGATTGTCGATGTGGTAGTATTCAGCCTTATGTAATTATAATAGCCCAATGAGTTTTTTTTTACAGAACTAATAAATGCTCATTGCCTTCGCTCTAGGCTAAAGAAGCAGATGTGCTCACTCTGGACCAGGTGCTTGCTGACTCCTCTCTCACAGCCAGTAAATTCAGACAGTGGAAAGAGAATAACATGGCTTTACTGCAAGAAATTCGTCAGCGCCATCCCCCTCAAACTGAGCCACATGAAGCATCAGCTTTATCAGCCACATCCCCACCACTAACTGAGACTAGTGTATAGAGTGTGAATGCATCACATTATTTATAACACCATTCAAGAAATAACAGACTGAAATAGATTTGAATAAAGTTCAAAAATTAAACCTGAAGTCATTAAAGCAAGAATGAAATACACACCTTCATTTAAGCTGAGCTCAACATGCAAATCATGTCTTTAAAATGAAGTGAATGTTGCCGTTGTATTTATTGTGTTGTTTTATTACTTCTGTTTGTACCCACACATCATACTTTTTGATGTCTCTGCGTAAACCTTTTAGAGGAGCTTTTAATGTTTTCTTTTGATTATAACATTCACTAGCACATTTGCTGTCTCTGTGCGCTTCCTTTAGTTTTTCTGAGAATGTACAGGGTATTTTTTGCAGTAGGTCACCTATCAGTGTTGATGGTAAATTTTGTGTCTGTTGTCTTGGCAGATGTAATTAATTCTCATTATACTAAAACATCTTAAAATTACTGCAACTCTCTTCATGTTGCCCATCTGGGATGTGTACAAATGCTGTGTAGAGCAAAGTGGTGCATTCAAAATGTGAGTTTGTTGTCCTACCCGACTTGACTGAGACTTGACTGTGTTAGCTGAAAACTCTCGTCTGTTTAGATTTTATTACAAATGGTAAGTTTTTCATCTGTATTTTGTACGTTTTTGTAATTTTTTCTTCTCTTTTTGTATTTTCATTTTGTATTTGTAAATGGATGTCTTTTTAGGGATTGAACTAAACCATGTACAGTTTTAGATTTTATTATTTTGTAAATGTAGCAATTCCCTTCCACTGGAAATTTTACATTTACAATTCAGGGATGTGAGAATAAATGCTCGTGCGCGGACTGACTTTTATATGCATTGTTTGTCATAACATTTTATAGTTGTTATTTAATATTTCGCGTACAGTACGCGTCTTAAAATATGGTCTTAGGTTTGCGAAAGTGTTATAAAATGGCTATATTTTTATTAGATTTTTTTGAAAAATTAAAATAAGTTTTAAATATGTATGGAAGTGAAACATTCTAGACCTTCGTCAGCCTTGCAGACACTAGATGGCGAGCTCCTACTGTCGATGAAGTGAAACGAGGACTTTTAAAAGGATAGTCAAGCTGTCAGATGCTCAGTACTTGTCTTAAGCTTCACAACTGGTTTAACTACACAGAGGTTGTTGCAAAGAAGCTATTATCTAATAGCGTTTAAAGCGGGATTATTGACTTCTGTTGCAAGAAAAAGATACAGTTTTGTGCCTGCTGTCAGAAACTAGATATAGTTTTATGGCATAAACTTCACGCCGTCTTCAGCTAAAGTTTATGCCATAAAACTGTGTGTGTGTGTATATATATATGCATAAAACTATATATATGCCATAAAACTATATATATAACTATAATGAATCTGTCTGTTACTTGAATGCATAACATACTTAATGCATTACGCAAATTTCCTTTCGTCTCTTATAAGCGATACTACAAAATCACACGTTATGTGTGTTCAGCGCAATGAGATCCTGAAATCGCTCCAACCTGTTAGTCCGTGGTCAGGTTTTTTTTCCCCAGTGTTCAATAGTGACCGGTGACCGTGGTCAGGGTTTGTCGATGATTGACGAGCACAATGACGTCACTCTATCTGACTACATTTGACAGATTTACGCACTGTTCGCACTGATATACTACAGCATCCTTCCTTCTGCCATTAACACTGATGCTAGATAGGTTAACAACACTTGTCTTTTCCTACCGATCCCTCTATGGGACGTGAAACGGAAAAGACAAACGATTGTCTTTGTGATTTTGCGAGAGCTAACAAAGTTTATAGTGTGAGTCAACACTTCCGGGTCGTTTCCGCAATATTAAAACGACAATCACGAGTCCGACGAGCAAAACCCCTGTGTCTGCTGAGACTCTGATTTTTACTGATTCTGTTTTTGTATCACAGCATAGTTCCCAGACTCTCAAGACTGATCAGCAGTGGAATATACAAATTTCATTGATTACAGTTCATTGAAAACTAATTAACATAAGATTATGCACGATAACCAGGGGCCCTACCATGTGGTGGCCAGGGGTGCCCACGGTCACCACTAAATCAACTCTGACCACCCCTAGTATGTACTGTATGTGATTTTTTTTTAATCATGCACACTGATTTTAATTTTATATATACAAAATGTTTGGTGTGTCACCCTTAGATTTGCAGTGGCCTCCATTGGCCACCCCTAGTGAAATTTTCTGGAGGCACCATTACCAATAACCCATCTGACCAATAATGAGGATTTGGATTGGTGCTATTAGCACGTTTCTGTTTGCACGTATTTTAATTATTATTTTTTTAAAATTAAATTCTAACTTCTAAACTTCGTTGCGAAATTCGAAGTGGTTTAAAATCTTGTAATATTGTTACTGGAGAGAGGTAACATGATGTAAGTAGCTTTGCTAAGTAAAATGGTATGAGATAAGCAACAACAGGGGAACATGGTGTTTGACGAGATTAGCGCACAATCATGTAACAGCAAAAGCAGCAGCGTCTGTTTCTTCTACATGACCTTCTTCAAACTGCATTTAGGTAAGAAACTTTTTTTGTTTATTTATTTTCATTGTGCTCCCTAGTTGTTGTAGAGTTAAGGAGGGACGCGTTATTCGGCATAAATGATTTTCAAAGTCAAAGTAAATTTTATTGTCATCTCTGCTATATATTGTACAAGTATACAGAGAGACGAGACGACGTGGCTCAGATTACATGAACATGACAAAAGTCACAGAATAACGTTCCAGTAGATGATCACCCTGAGAAAAAAGTAATGTACCAAGACAAAGAATATCTGTACTTGATAAGACCACAGTATATATATATATATATATATATATATATATATATATATATATATATATATATATATATATATATATATATATATATATATATATATGTGTGTGTGTGTGTGTGTGTATATAATAAAATATATATATATATATATATATATATATATATATATATATATATATTCTAGACTAAGACTATTAATGAGCAAATGGTATATGACTAAATTAATATGTATATGACTATGTGTAAGATCAAATCAAAATCATCTCCCAAAATTAATACTCAAACTAAGTGCTAACTATGTAATGGCTGATGAAAAAATGCTTACCAAAGAAAGAATCTACAATATATATATATGACTATGTGTAAGATCAAATCAAAATCACCTCCCAAATTACAAATTAATACTTTATGTGTTAACTATGTAATGGCTGATGTGAAAGTGCTTACCAAAGAAAGAATCTAATACAAGCATAAGAAAGCAAACTAGTTTTTTCTATGAAGTGCAAGGTGGTGTTCATGCACAGTTGCTTGTGTTTTTTCAGTTGAAAGACCTCTTGTATGGCATGAGACCTTATGCAAGTGCTCTTTTGACATGCCTCCAATTTCTCATGAGTACATGGTAAGATGAAACCACTGGGGGGAAAAACAGTATTGACAACATGACAACACTAAAATCATTTTAAAACTGCAACTGAAAAGGAGATCATTTTAATTTTATTGCAAAAAGTACCTCTTCTTCTTTAAGTCGCATTTCATGTCCATCTGTGAGTCCTCTGAATATTTCTTTTGGACACAGAAAAGATGATGATTAAATGAAATTGATATTTGTGCTTTACTATTTTTATGTTTGTCTAACTTAATTCTTGTAAATGTTTCTGTGTAATTCTTGTATAATTTAATAATTAAATACATTCTTACTGGCCATGCAGACCAAGCGGAGAGCCAGATAGATGAAACTCTCCAAACTGATTCGTCCACTGGCATCACCATAGCGCAGAGACATAAGTTTCAGTAATGCATCACTGACTCTCAGACCTGGTTGAAATACAGAGCAAACTTTATCATCAGAGGCAGCCTTGAATGTGCCTAAATGATAATCACCCTTTCTTTGTATGTGTATTATGACAAAAATAATCAAATGAACCTGTCCTGTCCACTGCATGTCCCAGTTCACTCAGAGACATAATGCCATCTTTGTTTTTGTCCACATTAAAGAAGATTTCCTGAAAATACATTTATGGTTCACACTGTGAGAGCACTGCAAATACATCTTAGCTTGTAATTCAAACTGACAGGACAGCCTAAGCATTACCTTAAATGCACAAACTTTCTTCATCAGCTTACTGAATTCTTCAGCATTAAGTGTTCCCGTCACTGATAGCTGATGAGGAAGGCAGTTAAAGAGCAGCATAGTCTCGTGCTTTTTAGGACGTTGTAAACTTTAATATAATATTTGATAATATGACTACTGAAGCAAGCGTTTGAAGCAAACATGTTCATTCTAATCACTTTTTTTTTATTATCATAGCGTGTGGCTGGCTATAGGAACAGTAACTGAAAGGATACATCCATCATTGCAATGATGCTGTGGCAGGTATCCAAGCTGAAACCTTCTGAAATTCCTGGAAGTAGAGCTACAAATAAAGCAAAAGCCACAAACCCTAAAAATATTTGTATCAATCTCAATAAAATGGACTAGGTGCTCACCTCCACCAAAAGTCTCATTTAGATGTCTCTGAAGCTGTTCTGCATTGATTTCCGCATTCTAGTTAAAGTATCGTAGAGGACGAACACCATAAATGTCAAACACCGTAAACACCAGAAATGCATTTTAAATGGAATGTGATCCTTCTCAAAAAGTGAACATTTACCTGATCAGAGAGTTGTCGGGGTAATGGAACACCCTGGTTGCCGGTTGAAGTGTTCACCTAAACATAAAGTTTACACCACCATTGTATTTGTAGGAGAGAGAGAAAATTTGGAGAGCCAGAATTTTTTAAACTAAAACAGTGAGTAAGAATACCTTACTGCTGTCTGTGTAGAAGCGTGGTTCACTGTAGACAAAATGCGTATAAGCTGTATTGATTGTTAGAAACAATTAAAGCAATGTGTAAAGCAACACATTCCAACATTAGAATTGACCAAAAACAACAAATAAAATTTTACCTGAGAAATTCAGAAAAAATCCACTTAATAGCTAGCAAATATTAAGAAATTAAATAGCTTAGTTGAAAGCTCATACTCGATATGTGTTACTGCCTTTGAAAAAATGCCCATGATGAAGGAGGCTGTCTTATTTGGATAGAAAGTGTGCGGCACAATGATGTACTCTCCTGGTTTCATCTCTAAAAACTCCATCACTTCACGAGAACCACTGCAAGTCACAGGGAAAGCAGGGCTTCTGTCTTTGAAGAAGCTGGCAGGAAACTTCCCTCTAGAATGTGTCATCTGGAGCAAAAGGGAATTACTCTATGAGTTAAATGAAAGACATATTTGGACAATTGACTGCTTAATCCAGTCAGTTGATTATTGCCGTTAATAACTGACTTAGGTCTGGCTACCTCTGGTGGCACCTGAAAAAAACAACCAAACAAGAAAACCAGTGTTAAGAATAAAATTTCTTAAAACACCATTATCTGAAATGAATGATGGAAACTGCCGCAAGTTAATTGAAGCTAACCTCAAAAATAGAAATGCCAATAAGAAGCTTTCGGACAAGACCTCTGTTCCTCTTATCAGGCTTTTGCATGAGTGACACCAGCGTATTTGTCGCATTTGTTTTATCAAAAGTCTTCTGTGGCAAAGCCACTGTGATGCGGAACTGAGGGTTTTTCCAGAAAGTGTCTAAAGCAGGAAAGGATTAGTTACAATATTAAGAAAAGTCTAATGGCTGTATAACAACATGAGCACTGCTGGATAAAGAATTCTAATTTAGTGAATTTAAGTGAAGGATTGTTATTGCGAACACACAACAGCACAGCACCACAACAGAATGTGACCTCTGCGTTTGGCCCATCCATGAAGGAGCGGTGGGCAGCTCCACAGTCCCAAAAGCATGCACTATAAGTTGATTGGTGACTCTAAATTGTCCCCATAAGGTGTGACTGAGAGAGTGTGTGTGTGTGAATGCGTGTGTGCATGCCATGCGGTGTGTCCCCGCCTTGCGCCCGTAGTCCCGGTATAGGCTCCAGTCCCCGCGACCCCAATAGGGATAAAGTGGTTCAGAAAATGAGTAAATGAATATGGTAGGAATCATCATAGCTGTTCTAAAGGCACATTTATACATGGTTTTTTTTTTCTTTTTTCTCACAGGTCCCTGTGATAACATAATCAGTAAGACCCCTACAAAAAGAACTACCTGTACACTCTCTGCGGCCACCAGCAGTGCTCCCAGCACACCAGAAGCCTTCATGTAACATGTAGTTCCAATCGGAGATAGGAGAACCATCCAGGAAGTTAGGGTAAAGGCTACATATATCCAACTGCCAAAAGTTTTTGCAAAAGTCCTCCACAGACATCCTGACAACAAAATGATCCTCCCAAAAATCAAATAAAATAGTGTAATTTATTGTAATACTTATTATTATTATTATTATTATTATTATTATAACCCATAGTTCATGATTTAGTCTTACCAGAACTCTCCGTTCAATGCAATGTGGAGGTACTGTTCTCTGTCTTCTGCACTCACAGTGTTCCAGATAGGGGATCTTAAAAGTTAAACAAACATAGTGTTACAAAAACATTTGAAAATGAGCCTGTTTCATTATTTTGTATAATAGAAAAACAGTACAAGCCTGATCCCGCTCCTGATGTGAAAAGTCAAATGTGAAATGTAGTGACAAAATGCATGAACAGACTTGTCTTTTTAAAAAGAAATACCAAGACTGAGGGCTTACAACTTTAGATAATTATTCAGTGCAGTATAGAGAAAGCATCTTTTCATGCAGACAAAGAGATTGAGCTAAATAGGATCCATTTTTAAGTGAAATGTTCCCCTATGTATATGACACAGTGGGATTTTAGTAATTCCAGATCAGGGTGAGCTTGGCTCAACTGCTGTAAAGTTGAGCCATGCTCACAAGTCAAAACATGTTTTTGGTAAAGGTGCTACTGCAGAACACAGGCGAGTTGCAGATATTAGCACGCAGACCTTTTGAACAGCACAGAAAAATAACACCATGTTAAAGTGTTTCAAGTAGAAGAAGTGCTTACGTGTCACTCCAGTCTCCATTCCACTCTGTTTTTCCCCAGGGGTTAAAAAGCTTAACCAGCTCAACCGGCCTACCGTTGCTCACTACCTGTTGAATACGTCCATAGAGTTCTCTATTAATTTTTACATGTGAATCTTAGTAATAAAATGCGATTATAAAAATAATGACTCACTCTGGTGACCCCCGTCACGGTGTATGCATGACTTGTGACTAGTCCATTGCTCAGTATTATATTTTCTGACTGAACGTCAGCCTCTGACTGAAAGTCACACATATGTGATGTAAGTATGTCTTTTATTTGACTTTAAATGAACAAACTGATTGCATTTAGTTAGAAAATTAGGATTTATGTTGAACAATGCCTACCGCTTTAGACCCGCAACCCATCAAAGAACTGCCTTTAGCTGCTCGGTAGATCAGCTCCCACATTACTTGAGGATTCTCACTTGGGTCAACAGACATATGCACACCACCGGTAAAGTCCATCAAGGCCTCAGACACAGTACCCATGTTCATGTCTTTATAAGACCCACACACTCTGGGGAAAAACAGGTATCTGTTCATCTAGTCATCTGGTGAGTGTATATAGTATATATATACTGTATAAGTGTGTGTGTGTGTGTGTGCACGTGTGTGCGTGTGTGACCCTGCCTGTTATAACTTGGCTAAAGTCATTTTTGATGCTTTTCTGTTTTATACGTAAATTCATTCTACATAACGTAAGGAACATTTTGGGAAATTTTCACATTGATATCTTTAATACTTTCAAAGAGTAGGCACATTATGGGTTCAAAAAGCATGTTTTTGAGAAATTTCCATTTAAAAACACATATTTTCAACACTGGTGATACATTCTCCCATTTCCAGTGATATATGACACATTTATGGGAAAATTTGAATATTGCAGTCCATACAGTAAGTGGCACCTGGCTAAAGTCGCAAGTTTTCTGCCTCCCCTTGAACTGACGTGATTGCAGCATATGCACATTGACATTAAGGTCTGTATGCACTTTCAAAAGATAGAAAAGAAGTTCCTAAACGGAATAACACCCAAATGTGGTGTTTTTGCACAGAAGGCCATCCTAAAGACGTTAGAAAATCATGAATTTAACTATTTATTATACTAGAAAACAAACTTAAATCATTATATCCTGAAACCTCTGTACATAATCTATCATTTTCTGTAATAAACTCATATTGCCTTTTTTGACATTTTTTCTCGCTGCGACTACTTTGATGCTCTTTATCTCATAATTAGATCTGATGACTTTAGCAGGGTTTTCACAGGCGGGGTCACATATACAGTATGTGGCTTACTTGGCATATGCCTTCTCAAGCAAAGCAGGCCAAAACTCATTTCGAGCTCCAGGACTCTGGGGAGTTTCCGGTCGGTAGGAATGTGCAAAAATCAGCTTGCCATTAATTGTTGGAAGTTTGTCATCAATCACAACATCAATCCATTTCCCAAACCTCCAGAACTGTGAGGAATAAAATATTTGCAGTTACCACATGAATCATAATTTAGACGCATGGTACAGATGGGGTACAAGACAGTTAAGGAGACACATCTTACATGTTAAGTTTAGTTATATACAGTATGTTATGCCGTTTGACATATAGAACTTCGTTAATATTTTAAACACATAATGGAAAGTGTTACACTTTTTGATAATTGAGTAAAAATACAGTAATAAAAAGGAAAACTTGCCCTGAAATGAAAGATTCCTGCATAGTTCTTCTGAAATGACTGCTCACCAGGAAAGAGATTCTTCATTATGTCTTTCTGAAATGTCAAAGCACCAAGTGCAGCTAGAAACCAGCAGTTTCCTAAGAACCAACACAAACACACACGGTGTTGCACTGGACGTCACATGTTCCTAACTGTTACTGCCATGACATGACGAATTCGACACTAAATGCAATAATTAAATGTGATGATTACACCTTAAACCGAATCAGTGGATATTTGTAAAACTGAAAATGTTTTGCATCAAATCTGAAATGCTTTTACCGCTATCATTATGTAGAGGATAAATATTTAATTCTAAATTTTCAGCCGGTGCATTGTTGTTAACTTACCAACATCACCTTGGGCAAAGTCAAACCTGGACACTCCATCAACAAACAAATATGGGTCTTTCACTAGTTTCTACAAATAAAGGCATTAACAGTTAAAAACCGTAAAATGTGTAAATATTGTTAAATAAAGCTGTACCATTCTGGCCTATGATTTATGTAAGACTGCACTAAAAGTACATGGTCTGTAAATGCCAGTATTTTTAAACTGGAAATCTTATGCCGTAGAGCATATTACTTAATACTGCTGTCAGATTATTAGAATAACATGTCTTTTAATGTGTTATGTACGTATTTGTAATTTTTGCATTTTACTGTGGTACTGTTTTGTAATTTGTACCATTCTAATGCTCTGTTATTGAGCTTTTGTTCTCATCTCTATTAGTGTGGTATCTCTAAGATGTCAGTAAGATATTTAATTAACTTTTGTCATATAATTGCTTACTGGGCATCTAGTCCAGATTCTATTTTTGACCACATTTTACTGCAATTACGATGTAACCTAAATATACTATGAAAAGGCTCTCGTAAGAGCAGGAAAACAGTTTTCTAGAGTGAATGTACCATTGGTCTAATCCATTCCACTTTAAGCATCTCTTCAGGGTCTAGTATTTCACCAATTGATATGTTATCAGGAGGGAACATTTCATCGATGAAACTCCTTTTTCTTGTTAGAAAGTACTGGTGTAGCGTATTGTAATCCTGGTCTAGGAACTTCACTGGGTTGGTAAGTGTGCCCACTTCATCTCTTTTCTGCCGCTCCTTTAGGATATTTGTGCACACTCCAGGTGGAGGCATTTCTAAAAGGGCGTATTCTGTTGAATTGAAGTTAGAAGAAGGCGTGGAAAAGGTTTAGAGAAGGCAAAGATGAGGAAGGAAGGAGAAACATTTAATTACTTATTCAGTTGTACTGATATGAACAACTAGTACTTCGATATTAAATCTCTAGTTCAAATTATTGCATGCTTCCATTTATTACATAATCGTAAATGGCGTGTGTACTACTGAGAATATTGTAATAATACAAGTTTGCAGTAATGCAGTAATCATCATACGCATTTAGAAGCAGCCTTAGCGATCACACCGTCTTACCTTCTGCAATGTGATGAAATAACTATGAGAGATCACACCAACGAGCAGCAAATGTATTTGCCTCAGGGATTCCCACAACTAGATATAGCTTCGTTTTTTTTTACCTGAAGCTGCCCTGCCCATCTACAGTTTACCCTAGAGCTGTCATTAATGGGCCAAGACGCTGCATTCTTGGAACGTGCTGGAAAACCGGGCGTGTTTTCTTTGAAGAAAGAAAGAGGGTGGGTCATGTTTGATATTATCCTGTAGTTCACCTAGTCTTTGCTACTTTTCTCTTACAAAATGAACTTAATTCATGTCAGGTCATGCTTTAAGGAAAAACAACAGTGCACCCTCTGATAAAGTATTTAGACTTTAACATTCCTGTATATATGCAAATTTGCATGTTTGTACAGGCTTTGCCAAGTGTCTTGTTCATGCTGTAAGAGCAAGGTGGTTTCCAAGGAATGTCATTTCATAACGTTCAATTCATTTTGATTTTTACGTGCCACTTATTCTCCAGTCTGAAATTTTCTGACTATGCATAATGAACAGTGCATTATGGTACTCATTGATGTGCATCTCTAATACTATTAATATTAGTTAATGTACAGTAATCTTTGAATTAAGAATGTATTCCAATGTATTTCAGCAGTTTAGAATTAATAGAAACATTATGATATGTATCATATCTGAAGAGACAGTAGAACGGTGTCTGTGCATACCCAGGTAGGCTCCTACAAATAAAAACAACCTAGTGTTAGTTCAGCCTTTAAAAAATTCGATTTCTTTTAAGCACACTGTTTTATCTGCCCATAGTCGCTTGTGAAGTCTATTACACAAACACAGAATAATCAAGGTTACTGCTCTGACACCTGTGAAAGCAAGATCAGAGCCCTGTGCTAGCATCTTTGGCACGCCACTGCAGTTCAGTTATCCTGTTGCTCCCTGTTAATCAGCGAGGGCTCTGTTACAGCCCTGATAGGCACGCAACACATTAGAGAGACAGAGAATATAAACTGTCCAGATAGGGAAAACCTTACTGTCCGTCTTGGAACATTACATGTTTGTAACTTAATAATAATTCTAATATTTAAACTAGTTAATGTTAAGTAATCCATGAAGTTGTTGGTATTTCAAAGTCCAGATTTTTCATTGTCATTTAGATGTGATAGAAAAATTATACTAGATTTAAAAAAATATGTAGATGAAATAAAGCTCGGTTTGTACATGACCAGGTGTTAGTTTAGCATTAACATTTTCTGTTTGTTTTCAGAAGATTTTTTACCTCTCCATGTTTGCTTGTGAAGTCCATCACAAACACTTAACTCCCAAGGTCATGGTTCTGACACTGGTGAAAGCAAAATAAGAGACATGGGTCCTTTTGCTAAGTCCTTGGCACAGCAGTGGAGCCAGTCTCCTGTTAATCAGTTAGGGCTGCAGTGTCAGCAGAATCCTATTACAGAGTCACGCAACACATCATGTTGTGGTCTCAAACAAAAGAAAAATAATCTGACTTGACAAGCAACATTTGTATAACTTAAAGGATTGAGAAAGACAGTATATTATGCACTTGTCATGAATAGTTCACTGCCCCTTCAGTGGGATAAAATGGTATTAAAACTGGACTTACTGTGAGATTTTATGAAAATTTTACAATAGGCCTGATTACTCATTTTGGAAATACACAATTGATTCTCCAGTCTGAAATGTTCTAACTAATCCAAATATAACACGTACTCAGTGCTGACACCCTTCTCTCTCTGTCTTTCTCTGTTTTACTCCCAAAAAACTTTAAGTGTGTTGGTAAACAACTGGTCATACAGGTGGCATACAATGGTTCATTAATGATCTAGGTTGTAAGACGTATTTTGAGTGCAAGATACGATGTTAAAGATCGTTGACTATAACCCAGTTTAAGTGGTCCCTCTAGTGTTTAAAGTCTGCAGTTACATCTGTACAAACTGAACATATGTACATTTGATTCTCATACTGTATATTCACACATGATTCACTTGATTTTTGTACAAAATTCTCAGTCTTCATTTGATTTCATTATTTTTAAATCAGTTCACAGGGTTGTACTGTTTTCATGCTTCCTGTACTTGTCGAAAATAACTTGGCCTTAAAACTCTCACGGTCATAGAATTCCCTATGGACATTCTTAGCAAAATTTTCCTGCATATATTTTTGTGATTCAATCATCATTGCACTTGGGCGTGTGTCATATTCTTAGTAATAACCTCACCTGTTAGTATGGAGTACATCAGAAAACTAACTTCCTAAGGAAAGGTGGACACAGAAAGCAGGAATGTCGTTTGAACAGACTTCCTTTACGGTATATTGCATGTCAGGAATGTTGGTTGAAAAGACTTCCCTTATAATTTATTGAATGACTCAATGATTGATTGAACAATGTAATCTTCTATATATTAGCATAACTAATGCTTTGAATTCCAGTGTTATTTGCATTTAAAAGCTGAAATATGTCTCAAAATTTAACTCAACACATACATTATCCTTACATAAAGCAGGACTTTGTACTTTGTTTCTGGAGTCCAACATTAAGGAATTAATCATATACCAGTGCTTATATATATAATGTTAGAAAAATGGAAGGAAGCTTAGAGCATTTAGTACTCTACTGAGGGGTCTCTGAGACCGTTTCCTGCCATTGAAATGGCTTGCCTCCCTTTACAAACACAGGATGTGATCCTTAGCCAGATTTAACTCCGGTAAGCAGGCAGTATAAACAATGGAACGAGAGACTAAGAGAGACCAAACATAACATCAACATATTTTTATCGTATAGTAATCACATAGTTACCTGATTACAGGGGAAATTTTCATTTTTCTCATGTTTAAATCAGATTAAAATATAATAATCTTGGTTAAAATGATTCCCTAAAACCACATCACTCTTTTAGGTTTGCGTTCAAGCGTCACGGGTTGGTAAATCTGCAAAAGCAGTCAAAACAAAGGGCAGTCAGGCCAATTGTTTTTAGTTTCCAGGCAGGAACTCGCTTTTGGAAGAGACAAAGAAGCAGGCTGATAAATATTATTTCCTCTTTGGTCTACCCATCAAACAGGATGAGGCCGAACGAATACGCCGTTCTGTTTGTTGTTTAGTTGTTAACGACCATTATACCGCCACGGACGAAGCCTGGTGTGGGAGATGAACTGAATCCTAGCCGTTAAAAACGTGCCGGAATGATGCGCTTAATGCTCCTGACGCTCTCCGCTCTGCTCAGTGCTGGAAAAGAAGTGAACCAAACAGTTGTCGGGTGCACAGACAGAGCCTGCTTCACTTTTCATATGGACAAAGTCAATTTTACAAACGCCAATGAGACCTGCACCCACAATGGAGGATACTTGATCACAATAAGAGATGTCTCAGAACTAGAAGATGTAAAGACAGTGCTTTCGTTAAGTGGAGAGTCATCCGCCGGGGAGAAAGTCTGGATTGGACTGAAATTGTCCAAAGGGAGCTGCGTGGTCAGTGGGGAGATGTTGCGAGGCTTCAAATGGATCTCGCATCCCTCAGATTCACAATTTTCCAACTGGAATAAGGAACCTACAAGCACCTGTACGGAAGATAGGTGCGTTTCCATTCACACTTCATCTAATCAGTTAAAATGGAACGATGGGTCATGCAGAGACAGTGCATGGTATGTGTGTAAATTTTATATGAAGGGCATGTGCAAGCCCATGTTGTTAGCAGGAGCGGGAAAAGTTAAATATACATTGCCTTTTTTATCAGTGCCACTCCAAGGTGATGTATTGACTAAGTTACCTCATGGCACCATGGCCGAGGTAAATTGCACTGGAACTCATAAGCCACATTATTCCTTTTGTACAGAAAGTGGCTCCCATTTTGTTTGGCAGGGAACGGGCCTTTTTTGTGCTTCCAGTAAGCGAAGCTGTAGTGATCAAAATGGAGGTTGTGATCAACTTTGTTTTGAGAATGACAATAGAGAAGTTCACTGCCAGTGCACAGTAGGTTACTACCTCGGAGATGATAACGTGAATTGTTTTCCTAAGAACCCCTGCCTCGAATCAGGATGCGAGCACAAGTGCTTACCGAAGCCAACTGGGTTTTTATGCATCTGTCTGGAAGGTTTCCAGCTAGCCGAAAACAATTTGAATTGCATTGACGTGGACGAATGTCGAGAGAACGTTTGCGAGGGTCATTTGTGTCACAACACTCAAGGGAGTTATAAGTGCCAGTGTAGGAAAGGATATAAAAACGTTAGGGGGAAATGTGAAGATATGGATGAGTGCGCAGAATCCGGATGTGGACCTTATGCGTACTGTCTCAATTCATACGGTTCATTCTCCTGCAGCTGCGCCCCAGGGTTCAAAAAATTGGAGGATACCAATGAATGCATAGACATCGACGAATGTGTTCATTTCCCCTGTGAACAAACATGCAGTAATACAATCGGAAGTTTCACGTGTTCTTGTAGTACAAACTTCAAATTAGCTGACAACGGTACCGGTTGTGTTCCAGACTCTAAGACTCTCCAGACTCATCATGTAACTTCGCATGATGAACAAGAAACGTTCATTCATCAAGGATTTGATCAGTCACCTTCCACTACGTTAGAGCCGCCTGAAACTAACAAGATAACGACGGACAAAGATTCGAATGTGCTAATGTTCAGCCCGTTTGCCAATTCATGGGTATTAGTGTATGTTTTGTGCTCAGTTGTTCCCTTGTTACTTCTAATTGCTCTCACTTCTATTATCGCTATTCATCGGTGGAATCGTGCGAGGAAAAACGCCAAGAAGAAAAACGCGACTGCCGACAGCTACTGCTGGGTGTCTTCGGGATTCACAACACAGCTGGAAACGGAACAAAATTGAACTGATTATCAGCAGACCAGTCCAGACTCATGACCATAAACTTCTTGTGATCCAGTAAAAAGTATTATTGATTGATTTTGATCAAGCAAGTTACTATTGCAATCATTTTGTATTTTGTATGCACATGCCATTGTAAATAAAGTTTGTTTACATATATTTGTCAGATCAGTTTGATATATTACTGTTGTTTTCTGCATTGGCATTCCAAACAAACTCAGCCAGTTAAAACAGTTCACAAAAGTCCATGTTGTGCAAAAACCCATAATGTCTATGGCATAATACAACTTTATTATGAATCATCTTTTATCATTACAGTGATGCTTGTGTAATAATATTATTGGTTGTTATTAGTTTGTATATATAAACATACACGTTTAAACAAGAAACGCTATACTTACAAGTACATTGTCAAGAGGGCAAGTACCGGCAGAATTCTTTTCTTTATTATTAGGCTATTAAATTAACTATTTTGTAATTGTGAGCCATGTGGAAAAAAGTTAGTTAGCCTTTCAAACACTCGTTTCACTATAAAAATTGAAGTTAAATGTTTTAATTATGGTAATTTACGTTCTGTTTTTCTGCTCATATCTGTTTTGCATGGTCCATTTCTACATAGTTAAGAAATAAATTATAACCTAGCTAAAATATGTAGCAATATGTTAATACATAAGCTAAACAGCATTTTATATAGCAAACATAAGAGGTCAAGCATACTTTTATTCTAGAATCTTTATGCATAGTTCATTGTATCCGTGGTAATAAATACGAACTTGTGGGTTTGGGTCGTGTCCCTGCGGTTTTCCACGAGGAAAGACAGAGTCACAGAAATAAAGCAGATATTTCCTTCCCCTTATCTTTTATTCATATGCAGTGGATTATGAGGTGTTGCCATCGTTCAGATTTTGGTATTCCTTTAGTATCGGTCGCACATGTGGACTGTGTTCATTTTATTCGGAGAACACAATCCGCCGCAAGCTTCAAGAACGGGCAGCTGCTGACAAAGTATCTTGATTGTTTTATCATGAGACATACTTTAAGTTTAGAATATTTGTGCGTAGTTTAGTGAGTTATGCATAGTTTACAAATCAGTGGGTGTTGGTCGTGTTCCTGCGAATTTCCACTGAGGAAAGGCAGAGTGCCAGAAATGAAACAGGCGCCCTTCTAGGAGGGACTTCCTTCCTCTCTTATCTTTTATTCTTAGCGGTGGCATATTATGAGGTGCTGCCATCGTTTAGATCTCGGGTTTCATTTATTGTCGGTCGCAACTGAGGACTGCAAGTCCAATTTCATCTGGAGAACACAATCCATTTAAGCCTTTAAGAATGCACAGCTACGGACAAGTAATCTTGATTCTTTTATCATCGTTACACGCGGGACACACCATGCAGTGTTCATGCACGGAGAATTTACAAAGATGTTCAAGCATCCACCAGATTCCAGCCGACTATAAAAGTGCCCAGGACTACTGCCGACAAATGGGAAGTAAAATAATAACTCTTCAGTCTTTGCAGTCGAATGAAACTGTCTCCGAGTTGCTTGATAAAGCGAACGGACACTTTTGGATTGGTTCGAGCAATATGACTGATGTAGCAAGAAGTTCCCAATCGATTTATACCAGAGAAGGTAAGAAGACGGCATGGCCTCCGTTATGTCTAATGGTCTCCAATAAAGGAAAACGGACAGAGGGACCATGTGACAGAATAATCGATGGATTTATATGTGATGGCGTTCCGTTCGACATGTGCTCACTTGACAAAAGCTCAAATATAACCTTTCTCAATAAGGACAAGTGTTTTATGCATAAATGTGAACATCACTGCAGTCCCACACGTTATGGCTACACGTGTTCATGTGGTGCAAATTTCACGCAAAGCCGGATAAATCCTCTACGTTGCGTGTATTTTTGCAAAACGTTCCCGTGTTCACCGTTATGCTATGCTGGAGAGTGCGACTGTCCTGAAGGATTCATCTTGTCTGGACAACTTTGCGAGGACATCAACGAATGTTTTTCAAATCATAATTGCGCACAAAACTGCCTAAACACAGTTGGAAGCTATACTTGTTCATGCGGTGAAGACTTCATGCTTATGAACAGAACTCAGTGTGTTCGTAGAGGAGGTCTAATGTCACCTGGTGGAACTGTAACCATTAGTCCTACACCTTCTCTAAACTACACGTCCAAGCGACCGTCATTAGCCACGGCTGGAGAATATGTTGGCGTTACATTCTTCATTGTTGTGGTGATATTTGCTGTAATGGTGCTTGTAAACTATTTAAAAATACGTAAAACTGATGAACGCATAGTAGACTGTGATGTATTAGACGATGCAGAACAGAAAATTTAGTTGAAAGGACTTAACTATGCTCCATAAGTCTTTAAATAAAGAAATCCTTTTAATGTGGCTTATTATTATTATTATTATTATTATTATTATTATTATTATTATTATTATTATTATTATTATTATTACAGATTAATAATCAACGACCAGAAGAAATCTTCAACTTCTTCATTCTTCTCATTTATGTTATGGGACACAGTGTATTCACAGATCAATATCCTTGTAAAAGGAATGATAGCTTTTTATCTGCTCCAGCTATAAGCCATGTACCTTTAATAAAGGGCCATTTAACCAAAACACATTTAACCGTGTTAGGGTAAGGGTTCGGACATTTTAGTAGAAGTCATGTTTGGAATGACTATTTAATTCAAAAGGATTACATTTATTACATTACATTATATATACATTATGTATCTTGTTAATCATTTACTTACCGTCATTTATCAGACATCCCTTTAAACTTTAAACTATCATAGAGTGCAGTACTATGCTGTATACTATGTTTTTATATTTGTGAAATATATATTGATGCTATGACATTGTTTTCATTGTTTTTTTGTAGTTTTACTATACTGGATATTATATTCATAAAAACTGTAATACTGGAAAAAAAAACTATTTAAAATGTTTTGTTTGTTTTTTTTTAGAAGTTTGCAACTTCTAAATTCTGATTGCGTATTATGTCCCGCATTATTTTTTTTAATTTTATTTTTTTTGACCCACTGAGTTTGTCACTGATTGTGCATCTGGATCTATATTTGTGACTTTGTTATCCTATTTGGTTGCTCAGTAAACCCAGAAGGTATGACCTTAAAGGTACCAATGTTGGCTAGTGTTTTAAATTAAAGTTAAAGCTAAAAATAATGTGAAAATGATAAATAATTACTTCTGTTTTGCACTTTGAAGCTTTTGTTCTATACATCTATGCATCAACTTACAAATTGATTTAGAAGTCTGTTTGTCAACGTAATTAACTTTTAGCAGTTCAAAACGGCCCAGGTTTATTTTTTGGTACAATTTAACTAGTATATATGCAAACTGAACCGTACTTTGACCTCCAGACTACAATAACCTGCACACAGTCACGAGGAAGCATCACCTTCGCAAAATAAGAAATATCTGGTGCGCTCCTGAACTCGCGTCAGAAAAGCTTAAAATAACACCTAAACCTTCAGCAAGACCATTTATTTTCTATCAACAACAGTGATAAAGAAGGTGAGGAGAGGAAAGCGAAGGCAGGATTGGCGTTCAAATTAATTTCTTGTGCTGGGTAAGTGTTTTGTTTTTGAATGCTGCTTTACTTTTTCTCCAGCTGATATTTAGTCGACCTTGGTTTAAGACTTCAGAGAATGCTGCCCCTGGTCCAGCAGTGCAGGTGACGCATTTTACATCATCATGCAGTTGACTAGAAAGAACACAATGTAAGGTGCAGACCCACCTTTACGAAAGTGATATATTATGCGGCTAATGCGTAAAGGACTATGAGACCCTGGAGTTTTGTTTTTTAATATTTGTCGCGATTTATTTGCCACCGCGTAGTGCGGGATGTAGAGGCGAGATGCCGATGGTGGGCTGAAAAGCCGCGGCGCAGCAGATTTACGACAATAACGTTGCGCCCACTTTTGTTATCATCATCATCATCATCATCCCCATCGTCGTTTCAGAGCTACCCGATGAATCTGACTCATTGAAAAATGTATGATCATGCTACGAGACAAGGCATCTCCGCTTGTCCGCATTGCTCTCTACGGTCAGTTCCTGATATTCGCCATCCACCCTCGTCCGATGGTCACCGCCTTCCCAGATCCCACAATAGGTAAGAGGCTTTTAACACTGATTCTAACACTTCACACCATCGACAGAGATCACGGTGCGTAGAACGCTGACGGAAATAGAAAATTTAATAGCAAATAATTCTAGCTTATGACGTGCGTAGAATAAAATATGTAAAATAATGATGTATAAATGATACTGGCTAACTATACTGTCATCCACTCTTTTTGATTATGTGGCGGTGTTAATATGCCCAGACCTCAGTAAGCAGGGCCACATCATAAGGGCTTATAATAATGCAGCATTGGTGTTTTTTGATTTTATGTTCGACCTTTGATCGTGGATCAGCTGATTAACGAATGGACTACGTTGTCATTGTTGTGTGCAAAATTTAGTCGAGCAGTTTTGCAGAGATCCGGGTGTTCCAGAGCACGGAAGCAGAACACCAAGTTCCGGTGTGTTTTTTGAGGACGCCATGGCCAGGTTCTCCTGTTCGAGGATACAGACTAAAAAGCGAGCAGCAAAGATCACCTGTATACGCTTCCACAATGGATCGATGGGATGGAGACCAAGCCTTACACCACTGTGCCTTCCAGAAGGTGGTGATGAGTATAATGATTTCGTGAATTGGTTTTTTAAAAATAATGTACATTTTTGGATATTTTTGTGTCTTTTGTAAACCTCAATGGTATGCTAAAATTTGGAATTACAGGGTTAATTTACTGGATTATAGTAAATTGGATATGTTAGGTAATACTGTTTAAAAGTTGAATAGTATTTGTTTTCTTTCACAGATTGTCTTCCACATTGAGGATGCTGACGCTAAGCTAATAAGACATACAGGCCGGGGGACAACCTCATGGTCAGCTGTCATGAAGGATTTCAGATCCGATATCCTGATATGGACAACATGGCATCAGTGTGCCAAGATGATGGAACATGGGAAAATCTGCCCCTTTGTCAAGGTATGATGTAATCTGTAACAGCCTGAGTGTTCTCTGCCAGTGCAATGTCTACATTAAAAGTGTAAGCAAGGGAGGGAGAGATTAAAAAAAACAGCATTTGAATTATTCTGGAGTGTTTCCTTCTTAATAAAATTTAGTTATTAACTCTCCAAATTAAAATGTTAGAGTAAAGGTTTTAGTACAGATAGATCTTGAAGTACCTACAGAAAATTGACACTGTAGTGATTATACCCAACTCTCACCTTCCCAGGTTGCCTACGCCCCTTGATTCCTCCTCACAGCTATATTAACATGTCTGAGACAGAGTTCTCTGTACCCGTTGGAACAGTGGTACACTACCAGTGCTTCCCTGCGTACAAGCTTGAAGGGTCAGAGTTACTGGAGTGCATGTATAACCTCATCTGGTCGGACGTGCCACCAAGGTGCCTTGATAAGAAGATCTTTTAGAGCTATACTACAAATGTCGATACATTGTGGTTTTTTGAGTAATATCAGATACTGGTGTCATAGCAGAAGAAAGTAAATATTGTGCAAAGTAAAGTTTCCTGAAACTTGACTTACAACTTAAACAGTACTGAAAATTGATTTTTGTGTATGTCAATAGTAGGACTTGGATGACTTTATTGCTGCATAAGCAGTTTATAGTTGCAGTTTTTGTAGTGATTTATTTCTATGCAATGACCGAACATAAAAGTGCCCGAGGTTAATATTTCTTCAACTTTATTATTATTTTTTAAATTGCTTCTAATCTTTTTACAGCATGTCCGTTACCTCCAATGGTTGAACATGGAGATTATATATGCCATCCACAGGCATGTAATCGCTACATCCATGGGACTGTGGTGGAGTCTTTACCATGTATCCTGGTTATTCTTAGCTTAATGATGATATAAAACAATGGTCAATACGGGCAGTGGTTTCCTCAGATCAACATCTAGCCTGTATTCAGGACGCAGAGTCATATGGCATAATAAACAAGATCAGAAAGAGAGATGTAATCTTATACGTGCCCTTAAAAAAAGTAAGATTGTTATGGCTTTAATTAAATCTTAATTGAAATGATAAAATGATATATATATTAATTATATAAAACCATAATGAATGAATGTAAGAGTAAAAAACGTAAAGGATAATAGAAAACATATAGTTATTACAACATTAAGTTCATATCTGTATTTCATGACTTTAGTCTATAAAATACAGTGAACTGTAAAATGGACAATGATTAAGACACACTCCAATGCATGTAAGTCAACTCGACTCCGCTTTTTACTTACTCCACAGTATAATCACTTGGCCTGGATTTGTGACTCTTACTGACAACATGGAAAGTAGTGGCATCACTGCCTCCACTGTGCTATTTGGGCTGCTTCTCTAGTGATCATGGCAGCGAGTTCCATTTCAGATGCAAGACCTCCAGAACTCAAGGTGCCATTTAGAGGCTCACCTGACAAAAAATTGACAAAAATTGAATAGAATAACGTGTGTAAATAAAAACATTATATGAAAAACATTTTTTTCAGTGAACAGCGAGGACCCAGGGTCCAAATGTCTTAGTAGTGGATGGTGTTACGTATCCTCAAGTATCTTACGAGGAGGCAGTTGGAGGAATGAACTACCAACCTGCGCATGTGCTTCCCCCTCCTGGTCCAGAAAGCACACAGCATTCAGAGGGACAAGATCCGCCTCGTATCCAGGGCATCCAGAGAGTCTGAACAGTGCACCATTAGACACCAGAGAAGGTGATACCTTCGACAGTATCTCAGAAACATCAGAGATTGTTCAAGCTCAGCATGTATCTTCTCCGCAAGCTGTAGGCAAGAACAATGTATCAGAGTCTGAGAAAACCAATGTGATGAACTCTATGGAGGAGACTGCTTCCACAAGTCCCAGCATAGACATAGCAGACGGTAAGCAGACTGTCTTTTCCATGGCTGCTTTTCTGGAGTACTTTTATGAATTGATAAAGTCAACTGATAACTTTGTCTATGTGTCTTCTCCAGAAATTCCTCTTATGGAGGGTGAAGGAGACTGCTGATGTTGTAGATATCCCCATGAAAATCAGATTTTCACTGCTAAATTATTGTTTCAGCACTTATAATTTAACGGTTTATCTTTATCTTAGAATCTGTTCATTTCTCGCTGGGTAAGAATGGCTGTTATCAAAATATTGGTATACATATTAGCAGGGCAATACAGGCAATAAGAGTCATGATTTGATCATGGGGAAAACTATGCATTTATTGTTGATCAAATTGTTTTTATTTTTTAAATATAACATTAACTGTCAAAATACAAGAAAGCCACAAAGGGATGTTTAAAATGTATATGGCATCTAGGATTAAAAAATGAATAATGATGACAAATGGTTAACTGTTTATGGCAAGCCTTCAAGTGCTACAGAAAAGACCCACCATGAACAATACCCTCAAATCATAATCAGAACTCTTTGTTCTATTTCAGAGATCATTAAAGTTACAGAGTTTGAATTAAATGATGTTAATGTATAATGACAAGTGTAATCTAAACATTTGGTATCACAAATGTGTTTATTGCAAATAAGAAGTTTCCCTGATTAAACACAGATGATCTTATATCATTTTGAAATTTGTTTACTACTTCTAAACAACGATTAAAATAACTCATCATACCTGACATTTGAGGAATTCATTTTGTAGTTTTATGATAAACAACTGAAAATAAAACTAGAAACAACTGTGAGCATTTGAACGATGTTGGCGAATCATTAAGATGCAGAAATATATCACATAATTGTGTTAGTCCCGAGCGGACAACCACCCATAGGCTTTTTTTTTCTTCTAATAAAAAGAAACGAGATGCAACAACAACAAAAAGTAAATGTAATAATGCAAGCGATTATGGTGGGGAGCATTAAAAAGCAGTCAGTGAATCAGATTAAATATAAATTTCTGTAGCATTTTAGCAACCCCTATTGTTCAAATAAAGGGCATTGTATAATTAGCAACCCCTATGATTCAAATAGCAACATTGTAAATTTCCCTCTTCCATATCTTAGTTTCCGATTTGTTTATACCGAATTTTGCAAAATCAGACTTACGGTTCTTGAGATTATAGCGTTTATAGCGCTGTATGCAGTACAGCATTTATAGCAGCTGTTTAAGCTAAATAAGGCAAGCATATTATACAAATTAGTTCAAAATCTCAAGTCCATGGGAAGTTCATTGTCCCAATTAGAAAGTTGTTTGGTTTAAGCTAAAGAATCAGCCAAATCAGGAATTTTCCAGCTAAAGCAGACTGCAATCTGTTTAGTAATAATAATAATAATAATAATAATAATAATAATAATAATAATAATAATAATAACAATAAAATAAAAGAAAACTGAGAACAGTTACAAGGAGGTTCCATAGCACTTCATCCTTGGACCCCTAATGAACAAATCAGTGTCAAATATAAACAAATACAAATGCAAATGCGATATAAAGTAAAATCAATTTCATCGAGTGAATCCTGGTATGCAAAGCATTCAAAGGAAGGGACTGTAGAAATCAGTTAATGTTATCACTATTGCTGTTGCTTTGTTATCGAAAAAGGCTATATCTCACAATTATTCATTTTTCCTATATAAAAAAACGAACAACAGTAAGACCCATGTTTGGTGTAGGCCTCGTAACAATACCCCCTCCCTAGAATAATAATCACTGTGTAGTAGGGCTGGGTATCAAGGATTTGAATTCCATTCGGACCCGATTCACAAGGTCATGATCCAATTCAATTCTCGATTCGATTCGATATCGATTTATTTAGAGATTTCTTTGCATCATTACTAGTTTTGCTTGGTTATAAAATAACTTGTTTTAAAAACCGAAGTGTTACAAACATCGGCCTTTAGGCCAGACGGCAGATTTGAGCGGGAGCAGCTTCAGTCATGGCTCTGACGGTTTGGGTTTCACGTCTCACGCTTTTTATAGCTCTCTTTAGTGATTTGCAGTATTGCATAGTCAAGAGGAAAAGATCGATTCATGCACTTTTTGAATCGATATCGTATTTTTCAAACGAGAATCAATATTGATCGGTGAATCGATTTTTTGAACCCAGCCCTGCTGTGTAGTTTGTGGAGAAACAAAGCGCGTCCTATTTTTCAGTAATCTTGACTGTTACTGTCCTCTGGTGGGCAATTTACGAGACTACAATTGAATGAGGTGGTGGTGGTAATAGGTTATTAGATTCAGGTCGTCTTAAATAAAAAACATTGTGGGCTTCAGACATTAAATTTATTTTATTTTACTTGCATCTGTTTTCTAATGCGGGAGTAATAATGAAAGATAATAAATGACATGATATTAGTTCATATTTGACTAATGGAAGTCATAGATAAATTATAAGTGTAGTAATAATTATGGCAAAGCCTACGCTCAAAAATAAGAAGCTAAAATGTTTTTTATTCTTTTCGTTTTTATTCTATATAATTATTCGATAGCTGTACTTTGTAAAAACTTCTGTTAATTTTTACTAGAGCAAAATTAATAAAGTGTGACAAACACAAAATAAATTGCTACACACCATTATTTGTTTTGTTTTGGACCTACATTAAATAAAATATCACAAGGCACAAAAAATATTACTAGCCCTTGTGCACTGATCAACTTTCGAAAGTTATGAAAAAGCTTTAACGTTACAATATATATATTTTTATATATTATTTCATTTTAAGTTATATTTAGATTGATTCTGTATGTAGTAGTATTTAGTATGTGGTCATAGTATTTAACGAAAACATTAATCTTTTGCACTTGTCTTTGGAAGCTGATTACGCACCTATACGACTGAATATAATGCGCTTGCGCGGCGTACGAAGAGGTGATCACACAGCCCCTTTTACACCCACACTCACACACACACACACACACACCCACACACACAGAGACGCTGACCCTCCAGTGAAAACAGAAGAACTCTCTCAAGCACACGGTAAAAATGCCGAGAGAGCTGCATCTCCAACCCAAGCAGAGCCCTAATCTCTCCATGGCCAGTTTCCTATATCCACGGGCTCAGTGGATCCGGAGGCTCTCCATCTCGCGTCCTCTTTGGATTCATCTGATTTTTATAATTTTCCTATCGTCTCTGAGACAAATATGTTCCCATCCTCAATGTCTGGATTTTCAACCTCCTTTCAAGCCTCCAGTCCACCTCGAGTTTTGCACATTTTACGAGAAATTTGGCTGCTGTGACCAAAAAACAGACAACCTTATTGCGGAGCGGTACTGGGACATTATTGACTTAATTGGTGATGATGGATATGAACTTTGCGGTGACTTGGTGAAAGACATTATGTGCCAGGTATGTGTTTTAATCAAGTTATATATATATATAGAGAGAGAATTATAACTAATAATTTATCTATTTAATATCTGACATACTTCACAAAGCTTTTATACTGTTTTCTTTATGCTCACATATATGTGTGTGTGAGAGAGAGAGTTCTTTTGACGGCCAAACTGAAATTTGTGTCAGTGATGACCAGTTCTCATGACAGGAAAAGGTGTTTCATTTTTTTTTTAAGTTTCAGCTTTTTTGTTAAAAACTAAAAGAAGAAATACTCAGATTAGGGCTAAGGTCAGGTGTTGAATTATTATTATTATTATTATTATTATTATTATTATTATTATTATTATTATTATTATTATTATTATTATTATTACTATAAATAGTAACTTTAGGACTAAGTAGAAACACCTCACACAGATAGCAAGACATGACTAGTGATCGTGTGGGTGCATGAGAGAGAGAGATTGTTTAAGACTGCTGAATGAAGATTATCAGTGTGGAGTTTTATATATAGAACATAAATAAAACAAAAAATGTGCAAATAATAATATCACATGCATGTGTTATAGGAGTGCTCCCCGTATGCAGCACACCTCTATGATGCTGAAGACCCTTACACTCCAGTTCGCCACCTCCCTGGACTGTGTTTTAGCTACTGTTCCAACTTCCATATCAAATGCCATTCTGTGGTCAAGTACTTGACAGACAGTAAGATCCTGCAGGAGTCATGTGATAAAGACCGGTTACATTTCTGCAACTTAATCGACCTGCCTGACAAGGATTACTGTTATCCCAATGTGATCCAGAACAATGGCCTGTATAGTAATTTGGGCAAAGTGATGCAGGATCCAAAAGGCTGTCTACAGTTGTGTCTGACAGAGGTGGCCAATGGACTGAGGAACCCAGTTCTGATGGTCCATAGTGGAGATGACACACACCGCATGTTTGTGGCCGAGCAGCTGGGCTTCGTTTGGGTATTTCTGCGAGATGGTAGTCGGCTGGAGAAGCCCTTCCTTGATATGAGTGGTGATGTGTTGACAACGCCGTGGCTGGGTGATGAGAGAGGTTTCCTGGGTCTGGCTTTCCACCCGCATTATAGAAACAACAGACGCTTCTTCATCTACTACTCGATTATGAGCAACAGTAAACTGGAGAAAATTCGCATCAGTGAGATGAAGGTTTCAGTCCATGACATGAATATGGCAGACCCCACCTCAGAGAGGTAAATGGGGCTGATTATGATTTAGAGGCCTGTTTCACATTAGTTCTGCCTTACCTGCATGAATGTGCAGCTAATAAGTCCATACCTATACCAGATAAAGGGGGACTCCACCTAAATGTGGCTAATAATAAAATAAAACAAATGGGCTCATAACTAAGGCTACTGGGTGTGATTTTGATTTCAGCTGTTACTATTTTATTCGTATTTGTGGTGTGCCTCTTTAACAAACAGTTAGTAAATATGTTTCAAATAATTATTTTGCCTTATTCTAGGGTGCTTCTTGAAATTGTGGAACCAGCTGCAAATCATAATGGTGGTCAGCTTCTGTTTGGATTGGATGGGTATCTTTACATCTTTACTGGAGACGGTGGAAAAGCAGGAGATCCCTTTGGAAAGTTTGGAAATTCTCAAAACAAGTGAGACTAATTAACACTCTGGCATATGGATCACAATAGGGGAAATGCATATTTGAAATCTGAAGCTGAATTTGTTGCCTCTTTATATATTCCTTTCCAGTTCCAGTAACTTTTACAATAGACATCTCTGTAGAGATTTTGACATTCTTGCACAGAAAATAATTTCTGGGTTCTAATGTTATTTTCTGATCACAGGTCAGCGCTATTGGGCAAAGTTCTTCGCATCGATGTGGATGGCATCAGTAACAATGGCAAACCATACAAGATTCCTTCAGATAACCCCTTCATCAGTGACCCAGATGCACTGCCTGAGGTCTATGCCTATGGTGTGCGGAACATGTGGCGATGCTCCGTTGACAGGGGTGACCCAGTGACCCGTTATGGTCGAGGAAGGATTTTCTGTGGAGATGTCGGACAGAACCGATATGAAGAGATTGACATCATCATCAAGGGAGGAAACTATGGGTGGAGGGCCAAGGAGGGCTTTGAATGCTTTGACATGAAATTATGTCTGAATTCATCTCTAGGTAGGTCAAGCTTCCTCATAAACCAGTCGTACCATGTCATAGTCATCCCACTGAAGACCATGCAGTAGTTTTGTAAATAGTCATTTGTGATTAGTAGGTAATATTTTTGTCTGAAGTGGTTTGTGATTGCTCTTGTTTTAAGGTTACTCTGACCCACTATTTCATTCCTCCTTTTTTTAAAATAGATGACGTCCTTCCCATTTATGCATATTCCCACCACATTGGAAAGTCAGTAACTGGAGGATACGTTTACAGAGGATGCAAGTCACCCAACCTCAATGGCCTTTACATCTTTGGAGACTTCATGAGCGGGTAAGAAATAGAACAATGATGTCACCTGGTCTGAAAGCAGGGATTGTTGAACTTAAACCTCCACTCAATCATGTGGGATTCAGTAGGTTATGATTTCTAGGGGCTGAGTTTCTTAGAAGCAACATCTTGCAGTAAGGAATGCTTTTGTCCCTATCCAGACGACTGATGGCTCTAGAGGAGGATCGGAACAGTGGGAGCTGGAAGGAGAGGAATGTGTGTATGGGGGACACAAAGACCTGTTCCTTTCCTGGCCTTATCAATCACCATCATAAGTTTATCATATCATTTGCAGAAGACGAAGCAGGTAATAATCTGCCAGAGCACTGCAAATCTTCACAAAATACCAGCTATTATGGAGTCGTGGAATATCAGAGTTTACATGACGTTTTTTTTTTCCATTTATATTCCCATTATGTCTTTCATGAAGGAGAACTATACTTTTTGGCAACCTCATACCCAAGCGCATCGTCTCCTTTTGGAACCATGTACAAATTTATGGATCCATCCAGGTAATGTATAACCTGACAGAGTATCAATATTAAGTTTTAGGAAAAAAACTCAAAATAAATGATACAAGTTTCATTCACCTTTACAGGTTTTGGAAGATCATTCTCTGATCTTTTCCAACGCATGCTGAATGTTTTAGAATGCCATTGCAAATTGCTGGTTTAATAGTAAATATTCAACTAGTATTTTTCCTGTGCTATGACATCACATGGCGTGGCTAAGGTGCTACTACAGGTGGAGTCATTTTACAGCATCCCAGCACTCACATTCTTTCCTTGAAATTTTTGAATCTGAAGCACATGTTAAAGCCAATTGGACATTTCCCAGACTTCTGGAAAGTTTACGGTAGACTGCACTCATCAGCAGACAGATCCTATTTCCATTTTTATTCATTTATGTGTATGACTGATCATATTTATCACATTACATGAGCCCACATGAAGTGATGGGTTCAATGTTTTATGCTATGGATCTTAAGCTTTATGGATCGTAAAAATTCTACAGAGAGGATTTGTATTTGAAATTAATTGCTAATCCTCAACTGTGCCGCTGGAATTGTCCTGATGGATTTGATCTCGTCGGTTCATTAAAACAGACTAAACGCACAGGTTTATCTGCACATGCGAAGTCAATCTTAGATATCACTATACCATACCTCTATTCCAGCTGTTCATTATTATCCAGGCACCCTTTCCACACACTTCTACAGACCAGTGGAAATATCAGGGACAAGATGACTTTGAGTGCAGCAGAAATTTGATGATCCAGATCTAGGAGATTAAAAAAGCTACTGGCTTGGTCGCACTTTTCTCAAAAGTGACATTGCCTGCAATTATTCCTTACCAGTGAACAAACAAAAAATATGAAAATGTTATATTAAAACATTTTGTTAATGTTGAAATGAATGTTGTTCACATGTTATGTTACACATGCAGTGGCAAAATGAATTGAACATGTCATTTGCACACAGGAGGGCGCCTCCAGGAAAATGTAAAATCAAGCCCCTTTCTGTGAAGGTGAAAGGAAAGAAAGTGCCTTTTGTACCCCGAGAATGTAAGTCAATATGTTTGACACTCTTCATTGAGAGGTTATTTGTGTGTTTCTGTGTGTGGTTTCAAATTAATCTCAATTTAGTTCTCTGAAAGTTTACACTGGTAGTGCTTTATTTGCATGCTTGTCAAAACTAGATCACGATTATTATGATTTTTGGGCAACTTTTGGTTCAAGTTTACTGTAACTGAGGCACAATCAACAAATCTTGCAATGCTAAATGACTGAATCACTGTTTACATTTAACAGCGATTTTATGATGAGCAGCGAAACTGTTACGAAAGCAGAGATTATGTTGTTCAGGCTTATGAAATAGCTTGGCCTGAGGGTAAGGCAGTGCACGTGTGAAAGTACAGGAGGGGTGTTATTAGGGGATCTGAGGGGGAGCATGGCTCAGATTTACATTTCAAGAAGAAAATGTTTGACTTTTTCAGTGACAGTACTTGACACCAGTGAAATGCCTACAAGACCACCATTTAAAACAATCAAACTCACCACAAAGGCACCGGTCGTCAGCCACCCCACAGCGACCAGCAAGTCTACACCCAAACAAGACTCCAAGAACCAGACATCTCCAACATTCTCATCCAAAACTAAAGAAAAGAACACTTTCTTATCTAAGCTGAAGCCCAAAGGCAAAAACGCGAGTGTCAAAGCAACAAAGAAAGCTACTGCCTATCAGAAGACATCAAAACTTGATAAGAGCACAGTTGTGGATGCAAGAAACCTCAACATTTCTTTAAAGGGTAATCCTAAAGGACAAAACACTAAACAAGTTAAACCAACAAAACCAAAGAAGTCCAATGTGGGGTTCCAAAAGACAAAAAAGAAAACACCTGTGAGTTCTAAAACCAAGGGTACAAATCCCAAAAAGTTCTTTACTGTGTCTCAGAAGACTAAAGAGAGTGTAAAAGGAGGGAAAAAATCAGTGACCACTAAATCCAAGACAAAAACTTCCAAGAAAAATCAGCTGAACAGCAAAAAAGTGAAAGATCAGTCCCTCTAAAAAAAAGAGATGGAAGACAACTTGAATCCGCTGTCCTCGCCCTCCCACACACACACACACATACACCCTGATGTCTCAACATGACGTTAATCTGAGGTGGATTCACCATTATTTTGGTCATATCCTCATGTTCAGTGAAACACTTAAATTGTGTCGACAAAACATGCAGCAAAACTTGAAACACTATCATATATTTATAGTTTGCCAATCTGCATGCCATATGAGTGTTCTACAAATGTTGGTCTTAATGTGGCATGTGGTGAGGTAATAATTACAGGGAAACAAGCTGTGTGTCAAATCAAAATGAAGCTAAAAAGGGGTAACTATATTTATAAACAAGCAAGAATGCTCATGAAAGTTTTGACTAACACAACACTTTGAGCCAAAAATATGCTGTGTTGTAAAATGCACACATTTTAGGTCAGACTTACGAACAGAAATGGACATTTTTTTGATCTGAAAGGTTTTGTGAAACCACAGTGAAATTGCTTTGTCTTTAAATAAACTCCAGTCAAACTACAATTAAAGAAAATGAGAACGCAAGGTAAGGTTTATGCCATTTATGCCTATTTCACATTTTTCAAACTCACTAAAAGAACAAATATATACTGTATGTGAAGGAGGTGCATGAAGTTAATGCAACTTTTTAACGCAACAGTTAGTGCACATTTGATTTTGAATCTTTCTATTTTATTTCTTTATATTTTATTAAAATATATGCGGGATAAGTATCATATGCAACATGTGAAATCAAGTTTCAAATCAAATATAGCAGGTGGTAACGTCCTGGTTCATGGTTTACCTTCATAATGTATTTTTTTGTCATTTCAAAATGGTTAAACAGCACCATAAACTACGGTAGTTCCTGTAAAAACAGCACTAACTAAGAAGAATGTATCTGTAGGCATGTTAGAACCTGTTTCCTTGCTTTGAGCCAGTAAGAAGCTAGTGTTTTTGTCATTAAAGTTAAAAAATACAGTGACATTGAAGTCAGGAACTTTAGGAGACTAGTGAGTGATGGAGCCAGAAGGTGAAATGTGATGGAGGAACAATGTATTTAGACAAAACACATCCTGTACACAGAATGCACAAAACAGCTCATAGTCTACTTTCTATTTTGATGGAAATGTCAGGTTAAAGAGTTTGAGTTTTTACTACTACTACATATAAATCATGAAAGGAACGACATTCTCTGATGCAGAGATGCAGGATTTTTTTTATTGACTTAAACAGCTTAGAATAGTCACATGAAAAAAATAGCTTAAGTATCGTGTGCGTAAAAGAACTATTTAAATCATGCTACTAACGAGAGAGTGCAGTGTTCTGAGTTCCTTCATTTGTTCAGTGCATCGTTATATATTTTCGGATAATTACTGTAGTGTTAAAATTTAGTTTTAGCATACTGCAGTTTTCTATTAAAGTACCTGACATTAATTCTTTGGTGTAGGAACATTGTGTCATGAATCTTAAACCATTATGCCAACATTATCAAGCATTGTGACAAATATATTACATTGGGGGTTCAATTCTCAAGGTAGCAGATCCCCAAAAGTTGTCTGCTGAGTCTAAGAAGACTAAAGAAGGCAAAATAATCAGTGACCACTAAACCCAAGACAAAAGCTCTGAGTAAGAACCAAGTGAACAGCAAAACAGTTCATCCAAAAAGTGCCAGAAGAACGCCATTACATAAATTTGATAGATCACAGAGAAGAGGTCTGCTGTAAGGAAATAGCTTCTATAACTGTCCAAAATAGGGTTTCATAACAGTGGGCCAAGTCCTGCCAGCTTGGTGAGATATTTTGCACAGTGGTGCCGACCTCTGCTTGAAGCAAATCTGATGAACTCCCTCTGCCAGTTCTTCGGAGCCACAGGAAGAGCGTGTCATGTTTACTCAACCCCAGTGAGTGACAAACATGCTAGCAGTGACCATCTGTGTAGCTCATTAAGGATGGGGCTTGTCCGCATTGAAGGACTTTATGGCATGCTAATAGTTCCGAGAAAAGAAATCTGGTACAGCAAATATTATCAAATTATTATTACTCCCAGTGATAAAAGTGCTAGTGAAAGAGAGTGTGGTCTTAGAAATATTACTAGAAGGCATGGGATTTCAATGTGTTTTGACGAAAGAGATTTGGGGAAAAAAGTGAAAGTGAGGAATTATTTGTCACAGCAAAGCACACGGGGCACCAATGTCAAATGTCACCTCTGCATTTGACCCATCTATGAAGTAGCAGTGGGCAGCTGAAATGGGCAGCACCCAGAGAGCAGTGCCTTGGGATGGTACCTTGCTCATGAGTACTTCAGTGGCACCTTTACCGGTCTGGGATTCAAATCAGCGATCTTCCGATCACAGGGTGAATCCGTTCTGATACCAACTGACATACATTTTGTATGAGTAATAAAATTCACCTTAAATGCCTTAAAGCTAGCTATATATACACAGTACTGTGTGAACATTTTAGCCAGGCATGAAAAAATGTTGAGTAAGTTCTATGCTTAAAGTCACGCTTGGTTTTCTGGAGATTATCCACAGCCTTACAGATTAGATGTACTGTTGCTCTGCTCTTGATGGATGCCATGAATTCTACCAGAAATTTGCAGTCTACAGGTGGTGGCATTCATGCCTGAGGGTGAAAAATTCCCCCAACAGAGACATACAGTTATAATTAAAAGGGATGAAAACGCCAAAAACCACAAACCCTATATGTGATGTATGCATGGTGCATGCATTTATATACTGCATACTCTCTCTCTCTCTCTCTCGCTCATGCACGCACAAACACACACTGACGGGCGGATCTGGGGAGAAAAAAGGATTGAGACCACATCAGAAGCTTCAATGGTTTATCACCATGTGGCCATGTAAAATCTATATGATAAATAAACATTTAGTTCCAAAATCCAAGCAACAATATTGTCACTCAGTACATTTATTTTGCAGAAATAAGACAAAAAATATGCACAGTATAAATGACAAAAAATATAAGTTTGTTGTTTGTATCTGGAATAATGCAAACAGTATTGCAAACTGCATGAAATTATTATAACTGAATTATTTGAGATGAATTATAAATCTTTTAATGATATCCATCCTATTAAACAGGATGTTTAGGGACATAGCAGCTGTACAGATAATCAAATCGTCAATAAAATTAATCAGGTGTTTCGCTGTTAGAATTGAGAAAAAGAGATAAATACTGACATAAATGGCCATGATCTGACCATAACACATTCTTATTTTTTATTAGTGCAAAATATACACTTGCTGTCTTGAACTTTCACTTCAAATGTGTCAAGCACACCTTAATATTCTGAAGATCATTGACTAATGCCTTATTATTGCTTTTGGTTTAACCACTTTCTTGGCACTAGGTTATTACATCATCATATTTAAGATATTATTTATAATGTGTACTATCCAGTAGCCTATAGCCCAAGTGAGAAAGGAGGACACAACTTCAGTCAACTCAAGCCATATCAGGTTTGCCAAAGAGAGATCCGCTAGAAAAAAAAAATCTATAATGTGTTGGCAGTAAATATTAGTAGTGAGTCTTGATTGATTAGACACATCAATTTTGTTTTCATTAATTACAGTTTGTAGTATTGCAGTTTAGCTGTGCTTTTGAAAACTATGAATCCAACATTCTATACATACACCAGTGTTTTCTAATCATGGTATTGGTATACCCACGCAGTGCACATTAGAGCTTTCCCCATTTGCTAACACGCTCGACCCATAAGCCGATTAACAAGCTCTTCATAAATTTAAAATGGGTGTTAGAACAGGGTTAACTAAAAATATACTGGACGGACATAATCTAGAACCAGGAGTGGAAAACACAGACAGTAAGCATACAATTTGATTGGATTTGTGCTAAGATGTTAGATGTCATTCTTTTCCTGCTTCAGTAACTAACTTTGTAGACAGGATCTCCAACATGAAGGAATCCAGTTTTCTTGACGGTGTAATACTGTCCCAATATTGGTGCTGTTTTCTGAGCCGGGTCAGTTAGCCGATAACTGAAAAGTCAAAAGCCAAACAGCAATAAAAGAACTGTAAACCACAAAAGGTCTGTTCTTGTCATAGTGTAAATATATATATTTGCATGTCATGCAAACAACCTTGATGGGCAGCTGCAGTTTAGTAAAAAGTGTGCAGTTGGCTGTGTGCTAAACACTATGAAATCAGCTTTTACAAGTGTTTTATGGTATAATTTTGGCAGTCTGAAGTCAAAACCTAAGCGTTATCAAAGGTTCAGCGTACCTGATAATATGTCACTGATTAACTTAAGGGAAAGTGTGCCAGCAACACAGAAAGCCTGAATAAAAGGTTATTGATTGTGAGAACAGAAACCACAAGATATTCAGGCGTGTTCAACAGTCATGAAAACTGCTAATACTTTCATTCTGATATCCATAAAACACTTGAGTACAGTTTTGTTCAGAAAACTCTCGTAGTCATTTCCAAATTCTCTGATCATTCCACAGTCAGGCTCTTTTTGTTACTGTAACACACTAACAAAATGCAGGTTGGATAACATTAGAATTAATCTTACCAGTTACCTATACCTACCAGTTACACCTTGACCCATCAGCAGGTACAAAACCTTTTTCATGCCCTTGTTTACTTGTTTTTGCTTTCTTCCTCTTAGCTTATCTATCAACTGACTCCCATAATTGGCACACTTTTCAAAGGCTAAAAAAAAGTCCTGTCAGCCAATATAGTTGGAGCTGAATTTAAAAATTCAGTTTCAATAATCACTGGCAATCCCTATACTTCGCAACAAATGGCTTGTTCATGGAGGGTTGATTTAACATTTTTATATTTTAGTAGGATTCATTCAAGTGAGTTTACGCAACACATATAGAGCCATTAAAATAAAATGGTTTGATATCTCTATTCAAAATACAAACCAGTGTTTCAGTGAAGTAATTCTATTATGTATGAGGCTGGCTGGATTACTCACGTTCTGAGAGTATCCAGTGGCTCTTTCCTATTGAAGTCTCCAGTTTCTGGATCAACAGTGGTGAAAATACACCTGCAGTTTTTAAAATGGCACAGTTATCACAAAAATACCACCTACCAACTGATCCAAAATCAATGATATGGCTCACAATACCTTCCACAGCCCACGACTCGACGGATCTCCACCTGACCAATCTGTAGCAAATCCCACGTGTCCTATTTGGGAAACACTAACATTTAGGTCTCATTTGACTATTTAATATCCACATGTTTCTAAGTAACGTTACCAATTACTTTCATCCACATAGACATTAGCAATAAGCACCAACGCAGCAAACACAATCATGAATGGGATCATGAAGTCAGTACTTTTGTTTGAAAGCATCTGTAGAAAGAATCTGTAAATCTTTATGTTTACAGTGCATTTGAAGAATGATGCCATACCTCATTGAAAGGCTCACAGTCACTGACCACAATGCTGGGTCGGAACTGAAAAACAGAGATGTCACGATCCAGTCTGCTTGCTATATCCCTCACTGAGGCATCAGACATCAGCATGACAGGAGCAGCATCTGGATAAGCTACCTGGACATTCACAATATTAAAGTAAATACCAGGTATAAATCATTCTCCACTATTTACTGAACACTCCCTCCAAGATGTGCATTTTTTCAATTTTCCAAATGCATACATAATGTGCCAGTACAAAATCATAGGATAAACATTTTCAGCATTTTAATTACAAACCCTGTCATCCTTTGGATAGAGAGAGTCTTTCTCAGCAGGCTTCCTGGCCTTCAGGTGGGGCTCAAAGTGCACCATGCGATAAGTCTTTGCTGTTGCAAAATATCGAGTGAGCCAACTGGACACCTCATCTCCACAGTCCCTGCCTTGAGTGTCTGAACTAAACACTCTTCGAGCAAAAAAAAAAAATTAACCAGTTATTGGTACATCATTAACTGAAAATGGACTGCACAACTTAGTGGAATCATGAAGTCTGTATTTTAGTTCAAACGCAAATTAAAGAAGATTTGAATTAACTTTTATTGTCTACACCATGAGTGGGGTCATATTGTGCATTTCTACATTTACTATGAACCTTTACACTCAGTGCTTATGTAGAAAGAGAGTAATATATAAAACAGTATCCCAAAAATTTGTCTGATGAGAGTCAGAACCTGCAGTTAAAGATGGGATTGTTGGGCTGATGCAGGGGAAACCTCAAGTCCTCCATCCCAGGGCCACTGAGACAGACCCGACCGTTCTCACAGGTCAGAGACACCAGGACCAGACGAGGTTCCTGTCTTCCTGTCACCATGTGGCCATCTTCTGTAATCACAAGCCAATAGCTGCAAAGAGATAGAAGTTCCATCAACATTTTGTGGACATCTAGAAGTTTCACAGCCACCTGACCCTTCCAGGGTAAAGGTGCGTGAAATGGAGCATATGACAAAGAGTGGAAGAATGACTCAAAAAAATAACAGAATGGAGATGGACATCTTTTAAAAGATACTCATATTTGTTGCTTGCTGTGCAAGTTTCGGGTGTTGTTTAACCACACAAAGAGCAAACAGCAGGACTACTATGAAAGTCACAAATAAAAATTAAACAAGAAAACAAAGAAAGCAATGTCCACAATGGTGGGATGTGACAAAAAAGCGCTTAGAAGACCAAATAAGGAATGAGGTCAAATGATTGTTGGAACATGCGAAGCAGACTTGCAGTTTAGCTTTTATGTTCATGTTACACACGAGAAACGTATACAGTGCTAAAACGATACTTTTAACCGTATTAGAAACTTTATTAAAGTTACTAGTAATATTTAATTCTCTGAAAGAAAAAACGCTGTTGCAACTTTTGTGCAACAGAAAACGTTTTTTTGTGATTGTTTCTTAGAACTGACAAATTAGCCCTGCTTAAGTCCTACTTTACACACCAGAAACGTATACAGCGTTACAAACGTTACTCTTAATATCACAAACCTCTTCTAGTAACGTTACTGGTAAAGTTAATACTTAAAGTAACGCGTATAAAGTAAGATAGACGCAGTTGCAACTTTTGGTTCACACAGAAAGTTTTTTGTCCTCTGATCTGCCCAGTGAACTCTCACCGATCCTGCAGCTCTCCGAATTGAAGTCCCATTCGCAGGCATTCCGCCGCGTCTACCGACACCGCTTTACCGGACTTCAGCGGATGAAGCAGCAGGTGAGAGACGACTCCGACCCGCGTCAACTTTTTAGGTTTACGTAAGTATCTGTAGCCGACTGCGACTCCCAGCACCGCGGCTGCAATGCCCGTAAAATAAAGTGCGCTTTTCCTTCTCTCTCCGAGAAGATTTAGAACAAAATCCATCTCTACTTTAGCGCGGTTGGTGTTCTTGACGTTGACGTTGACGTGAAGCAGCCGTTCGAGTGGTAGAGTAACTTTGTGAAGCGTCTCTGCTGCCCCAGCGCCTCAGCAAAACTGCTGCCGATAAAAATGGCCTCGACCCCAGAGGGCCTCGTTTTAAAGGCACAGATTCCTTAAACAGTCCATCTGTCTTTACACCATTAACATAGGAGAATATGAGAAATAGAGTTAAATGTATTTTAATACATATTTCTTCGTTAACGGTTTGATTCACTCACCGAGGCAGCGTCAAGTCTGATTAGCTCATTTAAACAGTTCAATATTTATCGAATTAAACTAATGAAATGTGTGTGTAAAATGTAACGATGATAACAGCACATCATTGTAAAAGAACAACAACGACCACAACACTGTTATTTTTGTTAAAAGTAAAATAAAAACAATAATAGTAATCATGATAATTATAATAATATCTGTTTTTACAATAATATTTACTACTACCTTCATCATTAAAATCATAATAATGTGTCTCAAGATAAAATGTGAGGAAGATGATTACAGTAGGATGAGCAAGAAGATGATGATGATGATGATGATGATACCGTTTAAAATAAGAAATCACTGTTTATATCTTAGCTGTCTGGCTGCAAGTCAGAATCCCAATGTACATAATGTCCTGCCCCCAGTGACCTGCCGGTCAGAGCTATTTTTACCTTTTTCATGGATGAGAATATCTATGGCCAGGGCAAAAAGGACCACAACAGATGCCACCACCACAGGGCGGCAATACGGGCATTTGTTGCAATGGCGCTCCTTCTGTTGCAGTGTCATGCAGGTCTAATAGCTCAAAGCAAAGTCTTGGGCACAAAGCACTTTCTCCTTGGCCGTATGTGAGGATGATATGCTTGCCTGTGTGGACCAAACATAGACCAATCAGCAAGACCTCTCTGAGTCAGAGGGGAATGCACAGGACACTGAGTCCAGATCAGTGCTGAGAGCACGGGGAGAGACCTTATGGGATAGCAGCTGTATTTCTTATAGCTGTAGTTCAGGCCAAGGTCAAATATACTCTTTAGACTTTCATATGCTGATATGGTTAAGTGATGAATAAACGATTTCCAGTTTATTGTGTAATATGTGTTTATTTAGAGTTGTGCAAGTAATGGGATGTGCGGGTCCTTTGTGATTTTTGTGATTACTGTTTTGGAGGCTAACGATGCTTCAGTCCTCCTCGCCACAACAGAGCGAACAGCCTGCCATTCATCATCTTACATCATCTTTTGTTCTTGCACCTCACCCCATGCACCTCTTATCAGGTTAATATACTGTTACTGTCTTCAAAAGGGGCAGCTATTCTTGTAAGAGGCTTGACAGAGCTGGGGAAAAAACAGAAGTCATGTCGACATGCCATCTGGATCAGTTATTGTGTAGTGGGTGTTTCATTTTCATGGTTAGGATCCAGCCATGTACAGTATATTTAAAAGCATGCTGCATTTTACAGTTTGTGTAAACTGATAGTGAATCAAAAGCTTTTATTTATTTGATCTAATACCATTACAAATTAATTCACCTAAAATAGATTTTTGGTTGTATCTTAATCAAAAAATAAGCAGCACAAACATTTGAAAGAGAAAACATTAAAATCATTCAAACGTAAAGCAAATACATTACATGACATTACATTACATAAATTCCTGGAAATGGTTAAAATGATAACATTAATAGTTTCATGTAATGCAATACGATTCAGAAACAAACATATTAAATTAAAAACCCTTGTGATAAGGTATGGTTGGTATTATCTTTATAAAGCACTGTTATAATGCTGTTTTGCATAGTGTATTGCACCATGTCAGTGGATTGTTATGTAACTCTAAAGTAGTGACAAGTGCATTATTAATGCCTTTAAGGTTTACGTGGTCTCAGGAGGAGACAAATCATCTTTACACACACATGACTCACGTAAGTGGTACTGTGTCCTCATTGGGGCATTCCAACCAAAGATGCGACTGTGGCTGAAATTAATGATAGCTAATGGGATCCATTATCTTGAGTAAAGATATCGGATCTCTATTAACTCCATTTGCTACAATCAGCACTGGCATTTATGGGAAGGATGCACTTTTAAGACACAATTTCTAACCTACTGTAGCTTTCCTCTTGGTATTTATTCTTTGAGTGCTGCTTTCCAGCAACTTTACATCAATGCATGCATGCATGCATGTACAGTATGTGAGACACATAACAATCCTTTCAGGAGGTTTGTAGTCAGCACGTGAGCTGTCTGTCTAGACAGAGCTACGTCTCTTGGAAAGCAGTCTGAAAGGAGAAATGGCCCTAAGATCAGTGGACACAGTACTAATAGCTGAACATCGATGAGGATTACACATGCAGCCTGTGGAGCCGGACTCGAAGAAGTGTCGGGATGAGACATCACCCTGCTCCATCAGGGCATCGCTGAAGGACATGTCCTGTGGGAGCATCACCATCTTCTCCCGGCTCTTATACCACAGGCAGGAACAGACGGTCTGGAAGTGCAGTACCTCAGCATAGACACTCTTCAGGCCCCGCCTCTTAGTGTCCTGTTGCCGGACAGGCGAGGCCTGGAGGTCAGCTCGGCGAGGAGCCAGCACCTTCTGCTTGTCTCTGGAGAGCAGAGCCCGCTGCTCGGCATCCCTCCTCTCGTCCTCAGCATTCATGGTCATGAAACGCAACACCACCAGGTTGAGGAAGGCACCGATCACCGTCAGGCCCATCAGGATGTACACGAAGCAAAAGGCCACATAGTGTGGGTCAGTGTGGAGTGCATTGTGCTTCTGCAGAGCCACGTAGTCTCCGAATCCAATGGTTGTGAGAGTGATGAAGCAGTAGTAGAAGGCATGGAAGTAACTCCAGCCTTCATAGTGAGAGAAGGCAGCCGCCCCCACGCAAAGGGTGCCAACACAGGAGAAGAAGCCGATGGTTACCATGTTGGCCATGGAGACCTCCGGCCGCCGCAGGCCTACACACTTTTTGGCTTTGTGGAGCAGGAAACGGACAAAGGTATTGATGCGTTCACCCAGGCTCTGGAACATCACCAGAGTGAGTGGGATGCCCAAGAGAGCATAGCCCATGCAGAATGCTTTCCCTGCATCTGTGCTGGGAGCAGCATGGCCATAACCTTGAAGAAAAGTAAAGATCTTAAGGAATTGATTAAATGTATTTTTATATTCAGTTACAGTGAAAAAAAACAGTGAAACTGGTAGTATGACAATATCACAATTACATCTATTTAGTTAGATAAAGATTTTTAGGACAGCAGGGAAGCATATGTCTAAACACAATGTAAAGTGTAAAAGATTTCAGTTGCAAATTTCATTTTGGGGTTAATTGCACAGCCCTAGAAATGACAACTATTAGTGAAAAGAACTGCGTCTGCATTTTAATGGCATTATAATGAGTTAATTTTTTAAGAAAAACTGCCTTGGAGATCTACAAGTTTGAAAATGTATTTTCAGTTTTATTTCTGCTAATTTCACAAAGTAGTAGGTTAAGGTTTTAGTGTTAAATCATTATGTTGTAGAAATAAAGTCAAACCATTCTTGAGAAATACCTAGAAAATTAATACCCAAAATGGTTTTATATGTAGGCTGTGCTGCACATATAAAAGACAAAAAAATGTTTACTCAGTGTGCTATGCAGACATATAATTCAGCATCACTACATATAGCCAGCTTTGGAATGAAGATTGAATAAGGTAAACAGGCTGGTTAATGTCTTGAGCTTTCGTTTATGGCCGGTGGCATTAGACTTGAGTACACCTACCACATTTATTTGTACCGGCTCTGTTTAAACAGCAAGTAAATATTAGGTCTGCCATCCATTACACTTAACTCTTTCAACAGTATAACAGTGATGCTGCAGATGTTAAAGTGGGGTAGACTAATATGGCATTTGATCTGATGCATGCAGTTAGTTTGTTGCCGTTTTTAGTGGTTCATGGTGAATGTCAAAGGCGGTGAGACTTCAGAGCAAACGTCTGTAAGGCAAACACTCTTTATCACCAGAACAGAATCTAAATTGATTTTTTAAAATCCCTCCCTTACCATCAACAATAATAATTAACAGCAAAAGGTGTAAAATGAGATGTACTGGCTAGAAAGATTTCAAATTATAATAATATATTTCAAGTTATAATAAAATGCATGACAGCTTTGTGATTGTTACCTTCAAAAAGCACTTACGTTTTAATAGTTAAATTGGTGCTTCTTTGAACTAAAACGTCTACCATTCCTGTTTATCACCATTAACAGGGTATTCATCTTGATAAGACTGTCATGATTAGTGACAGTAGTCTGCAGCTTATATAATGGCCCCTTTTAAAAATAGGGTCCTTCATTGTTTCCTGGAAATCTGCTGGCTGACTATAATGATCACTTTCATAATGAAGTACTTATTGGACAGGTAAACAGTGAAAGAACACTGCATAAAAAGGAAAGTAAATTCTATTTTTCTCTTCACCACAATCAGAACATTTTCTTTTGATGTTATTTCTTGCCTAATAGTAACCATAGTTTGTACATGTATATCAATAATTATTTTAACATGGGAGGAAATAAACATCTAAAATAAAAATAAAGTCTAGTTAAAGCCTATTATGTATTAGAGATCCATAACTGATCAAATATTTTGCTATAACTATGAATACCATATATGCATAATAAGTGCTATTTGTTATACATGGTTATTTTATATACATTACAATATTTTTAAATATTAGATATACACAGTTGATACAATATAACAATGCAAAAGGGCCCACTAATGATTAATCATAATTCTTGGATCATAATGACATAATAACTTATGGATTATAAGAAAATTTATAAGACATTTATTTATAAGAATTTTAATTAATTATGAGCTGCAGTAAATCATGGAATAATGCTTTCTTGAAATACTTTTCCTTGTCATATGTTAATTTCCTCTTACCTGGTAATAGTTTGCCTGATCTTGGCTTTTGGAACAAGTCTGACTAAAATCCCCAAAATAACCTCATGCCATTTGTTAGTTGGATTATTTAACCCCTTAAACCCTAAGCTTTATAACACGGTTCTGTGCTTCCTTATCAGACATAGTTAGACAACATTTTGATTCACGAATTACATATTTTAATAACAATACCATTAACATTATAATTTTAAAATTAAGCATCTTAATTCTTCTAGCAAAAGAAAAGAAAAGCGGCTTTCTTTCATATTTTCTATGTTGTATAGAAAAATATTAAGTGTAGGAGTGTATTATAGCATAATGCACGGTCTTTAAAGTCTGATCTAACCATCAGTCTAATTAAGACTAATCATGGCATATAAATGCAAAAATGAGATAAAGAATCTTACCTATTGTTGTTATTACAGTTATGGCGAAATAAAAAGACCCGGCGAACTTCCACTGCACTCCGGCTTTGTGCGGTTTAAGAAGCAAAATCACCTTTTCAATTTGGTCAAAATCCAGTCTGGTGAGATTGTATTTCACCATCAGCTGATATTTTCTATAGTCGAGCTTTCTTCTCTGACTTTTCTCCTGCTTCGATTCCAAAGCGTCGAAGACTCCCGCTCCAATTAGTAAATAGGACAGGGTGCAAATAATTAAGGCGAGCGTTCGGACGTTTTGCTTCTTCATTTTCTCACCTTTGCTAAAAATATCCGTTGGTTTGGTAAGCTAAAGTGAGCCCGTGGAAACTTTGGTGTTTCATGTCTTCACAAAGTCCCTCTGGACCCGCGGATTCTCCCCACGCAGGACTCCGTCACGGGGGAACGTGACAAAAAGAGGGAGCTGTTCTTTCAGCACCACCCCCACGCCCGCGGCCCTTATTTGGGCATTTCTTCCTTCGCGTTAAACGCGGCGCTCATCAGGGAGCACGGGAAAGGAGCTGTTCATATCCACCGAACCTTGAGAAGTCGTAGGTACAGTGTGTGCCCCCAGTCTAGGTGGGCTGTCCCAACTTAAATATCAAGCCAGCCTTTTTTTTTTCTATAAAAGCAAGTCCTCCCTTGAAGTTTTCTGCTCTGCCTGAGCATTGGTCTATTACTATAAATCACGACAAACATCCCCGGTGCATCAGGAACGATGACGCACAAGTTGTATTAATAATATTATCAAATGACAGCAGTTTCCATTCCGTGGTTCATACCATTTAACTGCTATTCTTGCTTAACCCCTCTTAAACCACGTTTAGACTTTTTCATTTACCTGAGCTACCTATATTAACTCTTATTAACAAATAATTGGGAACGTTATATAGCTGTTCTGTGAACACCTTTTTCAAAGCCTTCACAATCATGAAGCGATTATCAAAAATACATTAGACTGGTTACACTGGTGGCCCAGTGGCAGGATATCTGCCTGTTTACTATGGCATTGTGCCAAATCCAGCTCTATCCTACTGCAAGAGCTACCAATCTGGGGCCCTGGGGTAAAAGCTAGTGATGGGAATTCTTATGGCTCGGCTCACTAAAAAGAGCCGGCTCTTTTAGCTCCAAAGTGAGTTTTTGTTGCTTAGATTAATTTATTACTAAAAATAATGTAATATTATGTGTGAAATGATTTACTAATGTATTAAAACATGGAACAGAGTACTACAACAACAACAAAAAATACCAAAACAAATACCCATCTCAATTTGACAAAAGTTCCAATCTCTGATTGTATGTATAATATTTATAAACTTTTAACTATTCTCTCTCTCTCTCTCTCTCTCTCTCTCTCCCTAGTTACTCTACTCTATCATACGGCATGAACAGGAAAAAAAATAGATAGCCGTTTCATTCGTGACCGACACATCACAAGTAAGACCTTTCTCCTGGGAGACTGTTGACCCTGTAATTAGGACATTTAAGTCACTATAGATATCTCTGCTAAAGCCTATAAAATGTCTATGAGCACCAAATGACATACTAACTTAATACTAAAATAATAATTGGAACAATTACAGAAGAAGCTTTCTTTTTTGTTTTTGTGTACTATATCTTATAGTTATTCACCATTAAAAGGCATAGCTAAAAGTAGCATACTGAAAGTAGTATATTTTGCATACACACTTTCGAGAGAATCATTTGGATTGAATAAATGCAGCGTGGAGGGCTGCTGTCTTATGTATGATTAATTTGAGGGGTTTTTGTGAACAGTTTTTTGAACACCCTAAAACTATCTCTGTAACCACCCCTAATTTAAGTTCATGCATAATAAAAACTAAAATGCCAAATATTTGTGATTAATTGTATAGATATATACATTAGATATGCCCTGCGGTGTGTTGGCGCCCGTCCAGGGTTGTTCTCCGCCTTGCGCCCGTCGATTCCCGGGATAGGCTCCAGTCTCCCCACGACCGCAGTTGGGATTAAGCGGTTGAGATAATGAATGAATGATATATAGACATTAGGGCTGGGTATCGTTGCTGATTTCCTGAATCGATTCGATTCCGATTCACAAGGTCATAATCCAATTCAATTCTCGATTCGATTCGATTTCGATTAGATATCGATTTATTTAGAGATTTCTTTGCATCAATACTAGTTTTGCTTGGTTATAAAATAACTTGTTTTAAAAATGAAGTGTTGCCAAACATCAGCCTTTAGGCCAGATGGTGATTTGAGCAGAGCAGCTTCAGCCATGGCTCTATTTGGTTTTTTGAACCCAGCCCTAATAGATATGGTGGATGTGATTGCTGCTTCAGACTATCACATCCACATACTGTATACTATAGAATAATAATGTGATGGAGTACCACAAGACCCCTGTAGGCTGGAGGAGGGTAAAACTGTTCTGGCTCCCCACCAGGCATCGTAGGTTGTTGTCTAGCAACACAATTAGTGATGTAGTCCTTCAGTACATAAAGGGGTCCTACAGTGGGCACGTGCATGCAGCTTCTTTGCATAACAATTTGCCTTTCAGTCCTCTTATTATTCTCTTATTATACTCTTATTATCGACACATGTAACAGTGGAAATGTTCAGTAAAAGGAAAGGCAAGCTGTCTCCTTATTGTGCTAATGAATTAGTCAAAACTATTTTCTATCAGACGTGACATGCATTGTGGTTCTTTATTTAAAAAAAAAAACAAAAAAAACTGAACACCTCTTTGGTCCACATCAAATATTCAGCAGCAAGCCTACAGCTGGCCTACATGAGGTGTGATAATGTATGTTAAGTGTTGTTTGAGTAGCATGTTCACCAGTGGCATCATTCAAGCCCACACTATTGCAGCATACAATTTAACATTATAAGTGATTTGAATCATTTTCAAAAACATTTAAACAAATACATGCTAAACTGTTCATACCTATGTCAATATACAGCACTTCATTAAGAGATTGGAAAGCTAGGGTGGTTGAGCAATCAAAATAGCCCATTAAGTTGTGTGATGTGCTAAATTATGACTTGTTTTGTATTGATCACTGTGATTGCATTAATCATTCCTTCATAATTGTCTTTTTCCCACTCTGCATCATGTGTTGAGCTATATATAATCTATTCAGGATTTAATCATTGAATCTCTGATGGGGTGTTGAATTCCCTAAACCTAACTCTGGGAGGCAGCAAAATCAAAAGTACAAACAGCTGATGACAACTTAACACACAATTAGTGTAAAAAATGACCTTGGCAGAATGGTAATATACAGCAGATTGAATAGAGAGGTCTAGTTTTACACCAAGTACCCAAAATAAGAGGCATCTGAGACATTCACTATTCAAATAAAAATAATTATAGTTATGGTGAGCATGCACAAGTGTGCAAGTTAGAGTTCCAAAAATCATGCACACATCCCCCATGGGTGTGGGTTTACTGCGATGTAGGCAGACTGTACTGGTTCTGCTTTTTCTCTAACTGCTACTGAGCAAAGCTTCTAACAAAAAATTGCACAAGCTCATGCTACCCCTTACCCTAGCAGGGTAAAAAAATAAAATAAAAATATAAGCCTGTCCAATGGTGTTGCCATGATTAAATAACTGTAAGAAATGCTAAATAACAGATACAAGTTCATCTACTGTAAAGTGAGACCATTTCTGATAATATTGCAAACACCCCCTCTAGAAGGAAAAGCTAGATTAGTGTTTCCTTTGGTTGAGGTTTATCCAGATGGCATCAGTCTCTACAAGGCCTCAAACTCATCAATCCTTTGCTTGGTGTTGCCCATGCGGATCTGACGCAGGGTCTTGTACTTGTCCCTCCCAGCACGCATGTTCTCCGTGTGCAGGATGTCGTTCTGGGTCTTCTTAGTGTCATCCCGTGCATCGGCTAGTTCAGAGCTCAGGGCCTACAGCACATGCGCAAGGGTGAGTTAAACCGCAAGTAACCTCCGCAAAAAAGTCATGCACATACTGTATGTGTGTATGTGAGTGGATATAAATCTCACCATGAGCTGCCTCTGCACACGCTCATTCTTCTCAGCCTCAGTGAGACGGTCTTCCTCGTTGCGGTTGTCTCGGATACCCTCTAACAGGAGCTCAGCGCTGTAGCTTCTCGCATTATCCTCATGGTCATCATGTACCACCTCTACCTCTTCCATGGAGACTTCCTCAACAACCATCATAGCTGGAGCAGGCGCAGGTGTTGTCATCACCATCTGCAGCTCCTCACGGGTCTTCAGCAGATCCTCCTGCACCTCCCTAGCCTGAGAAAATGAGAGTCGATTCAAACCATCTGCAATAACCATCCAAAAATCTAAAGATTATTTTAAGATTGTAATACTGAATTGTAATACACACATTAGATGTCTTATGGCTGAAATGGGGAAAGATCTTAAGTGTAAAAATGACTAAAACTGTTTTATATACAGTTTTGTTAAACCAAAAACTTGTTGAGCTTTAAAAATAGTAAAATACAGTCACACTGTCATTGGCATGGGGAGAAGACTGAGGAGGTGTAATTGTGTAATAATTGACTACGTCAAAGGAAACAAAAGCCTATTACATTAATGACCATTATTCAGAATGACTACATCACCGTACAATATAATCTTAGTTTGTGAAATATTTCTAAACACAGGAAAAGCATTTGACTCATTGTCATTAATTGTTCTAAATTGTCTACTCACGAGCTCACACTCGTTTTTGACAAACATGAAGGGTTTGAGACAAGTAAAAATTGTGTATACATATATATGTCACTCACTCTGTTCTGCCACTGATCAGCCTCTTCTTCCTTGACTCTCTTGGCCTCCTCCAGCAGGGCAATCTTTGCAGTGTATTCAGCCAATTCTGTAGCCTGCAAGGACAAAATGCACAAAAAGAGGCTAAATTCACACCGTGAAGATGAAGATAAATCAGACTCAATTTCCTGTCATTAGTGTCTGAGTCAGATCTCTTCCTAACCTGAGAGCGTGATGAACTCTGCGATATTTCGTTTGTTTTGAGTAAAAGGGAATACCCCCCTTTGGTCTACAACAGCATGACTGGATTTAGTGTGGGGAAACCCCAAATCTCACCAGCTGTTCCTGGTTCTTGACCTGGTCCTCAGCCTGCCTGGCCAGCTCCTCTTTAGCTAGCAGAGCTGCCTGCCTCTCGGCCTCCAGACGCGCGGCTTCCTCCTCTACCCTTCTCCTCTCCTCCTCCAGTCGCATGGCCCTGTCCAGCTGGTCCTGCAAGTCTAAACAATATACACATCATCACCTATAGGGGGCAGCAGTTCGAAAGGGGCATAAATGTCCAACAGGACATCAATATCCAGAAAGAGCAGTGAACTGTGTCGAAGGCAAGATTGCTGTACCTCTCTCTGCCTTCTTGGCCTTCTCCTCAAACTGGGAGAGTCTCATCATCATTTCTCGCTTCTCTCGCTCCACCTGTTCCTTCTCTCTCTCAATAGTTTCTCTTTTTTTCTTCTCAGTTTCCAGCAGGGCTCTGAAAAAGGCATTCGTCACAAATAAGCCCATGAAAAATGTCGCGAGAGCACCAGTAACTGACCTATGCATATGTATTACATAACTATAACAACTCAGCCGAGGCTATGGTTGGAAGCACTGGCACACAAAACAAAAGTGCTTCAGTACTACAACAATAACAAGAATATTGTTCCATACACAAAGGCTGGATAATCATAACAATACATCCTTTAACTTCAGGTCTTTAATCCTCCAAATGTAGTTTTTTTTTTAACAGATACATAACTGAGCTGCCTTAAAGTCTGTCAGGAAAAATAAAAAATTATGTCAATTCAAGTATTAAAATATGATTAATTTCAATAATGTGCAGTCGAATTAAATTTTAAAGCATTCATTTTAGACCGCCATTTTAAAGAAGCACACAGTGCTAGTACACACTTTTGAGACATTAACTAAACTAAACTAGGTGTAACTTTGGGGTTAACATCCTTTCAAGGTCAAAACAGAAATTCTTTTTGTAGTGAATTGTTGAGAAATCAACTGGACCTCTCCATCTGCCTCTGGTGCTTCTCCTCTCTGGCCTGAGCCTTCATCTGTTGCACCTCAATGGTGTCAGGTTTTCTGCGCTGCATGTACAGCTCATGATTTCCCATGCATAGCTGCAGGATACGCTTATTAATACGCAAGCGAGGAGCATAGAACACAAAATCCTGGGGAACAGAGAATGGCAGAGATTTAGACAGGACCCATCATAGATCAGAAGACTGATTTCAGTACCGGAATCTGCAGTGAAGCCAAAATGTTCAGTCAAACTTGTGATAGGAAATTCCACTGAGCTATTTTGGCGGAGTGCAGAAACAGGGAATGTCTGTGTTATTTAAGACTGCTGTTTCAACAAAAACTGTTGTTTCATTGGAGGAAAATAATAACACAAGAAACACAGCTCAGACTGCTCAGCTAACTCTGGTATTACTCCAGCAGTCAACACCACAGCCTACACCTACAATTGTATTTCTATTGACAACCAATAAAGGTGTGGCTTTGCGTATTATTTATCATTTATCAGTGAATCATACTACTATTTATAGCTTCCAAATATGTATGACACACGAATGGGTGTGTTTCAGGGAGTTAAATAGGAAACTTCAGGCATCATACGTACAGGAGCTTTTTTGTCTATGGGTTTGATGACAAACTTTTTGTCGTTGAATGAAATGTTCCTGATCTCACTCCAAGGGAATCCAATCTTTGGTGTCAACCTGTGAGTCAACAGAAAAGATTCAAGATTATGATCAAGCTACAAGAAAAGCATTGCAATAAATCATTACATTGACACTGCATCCGTCTTTCTGAAGATACTGCACAAATGAAGTGTAGTGTGGATTTTGACTTGGGGCAATGACCTCTCAATAATAAGCGCCATGCGGCCATGTTTACCTGCCATATGGGTACACAGAGCTTGGGGTTGACAGACTTATTCCAGGGGTCACTGACTCAACAGACAATGACTGCTGGCATACTGACACGAATTCCTGCTCTACACTAGCACTGCAAAGCCAGGGGCTTTTTCCAGAGTTTAAAATAAGGTTTTTGGTTGATGTTTTTCACAAAGAAAGCTCACATAACAATAATACTTACTTGTCATCTTTCTCATAGATGTTTAGCCCAAGTGCATCCACACCTAGCCACAACTCGGTTCCTTTCTTGTTCTTAATATCAAAGTAGTTGACTCCATACATCTCCAAATCTTGAGCGATTTTTAGGTACTCCAGCATAGCATCTTCCCTGGGAAGCCAAACATATACAGTTACGACTTGGTCTTTTATTTTTGTTAAAGTACGGTTTTTGTGTGCATGTGAAACTCACTTCAGCATGCCTCTGTGTTCCTCATGCCAAACCTGGATCCTTTCCTCCCATTGGTCTTTGGAGAGTTTGTGCTGGTCAAGCACCCTATACAAAGAAAACATCAGGTCATTTAGCCAGAGAACAAGTGTCAAATGTCAAGTGTGAAATGTCACATACAATTCCATCATAGTTTATAAGGAAAACATGCAAAACAAAACAACAAAATCTATAATGCCTAAAACACTTTTAAAGATATACAGTTTGAGCTTCGAAGCCTTAACTGACCTCTGCGGCAGCAGATGCTCAGATGTGAGGTAGCCAGTTTTGTGGGCGTCTCTAGAGAAGTCCCCAAATTTGGCCTGCACAGAGTAGGAGGCCAAAAGCACGGCCGTCTCTGGGGGACAGTAGATGTTGTCGCTCAGGATACCGTCCTTCACCTGCAGGAAGAAGAGCTTGCGGGTGATGTCCTGGATCAGCTCCTCTGCCACGTCCTCAGGGAAGTATTTAGCCCGGAACATAAACTGCAGGGGATTCTCTCGCTTTACATCCTGAGATAAAACCTGAGCCAGCACAAAGACACTGGTAAGAATTACACACCAGAGAGACATGTTTTTTAAGCAGATGTAACAGATTGTGTGTGTGTGTGTGTGTGTGTGTGTGTGTGTGTGTGTGTGTGTGTGTGTGTGTGTGTGTGTGTGTGTGAAAAAAGTACATCATAATAAATTAAGGATACATATTAAGATAAATGACAAACACCATTATAAAAAATACGCAAAACAATAAAGAAATAACATTCTAATTGTCTTATTAAACAATAGATTCCAACACGACTTGTCAATTGCTCACAAATGGTCTGCCCAAGCTGCCTGTGCAGTCTTGACCTTTCTATCTATTCCAGATCAAATCAAGTCAATGGTGTTACTTCTGACAGTGTTCATAAGTTAGAGCTTCATTACATTGCTGGAAATTAAACTGCAAATTAAAACAACTAGAAGCTCTTTGCGCCAGGGTAGAATTTGCTGTCACAACTGCTGTAGAAGGACCATAAGTATGCAGGTAGTTTGTATTGTAATTTATACCTTTCATTACAAATTTCCGATCTGTAAACAGTTTATTTCAAAGCATGTTCAAAGTGTTCTCCAATGTTCCTTGGCTTGGGCTGAAATGACTACCCAAGACGTCCAGTGACGGATTAACCAACGCAATCTCTTTAAAATATCTGTAAATATTGACAACTTACTTCCAAAACAGTTTGTATACTACTTGAGGTAATGAAAAGTGTCTGCAACTAATATTGTTGAATAGGCACATTACTGTAATTTTTTGAAGCATTAACCTGAATATCTCAACTGGTTGTGGACAAATTGCATTTTGTCTGGCGGGACATATTTTTTGAGTCACTATATATATATTACATACACACACATACTTCATGTATAGTGTAAGTAAAAGTAGAACAGATAGCCAGAACAGGTTTTGCACTTGTGCTCATACTTGAAGGGCCGGTTTTCCTGGGAACACTTCAAGCGTTGCTCCAACCCACAATGGATTTTCAGTGGAGGCTCACTGCCGACATTACAATTTAGCCAAACACTAGGCTTAATCTGTGTCTGGGAAACCAGCCAGGCTAGCTCACTAGTCAACACGCTCAACCACGTGATCCAAGGTCTGAAGCAGGTGTGGGACAGGGACTGTTTAGTGTTTAGGAGGGTTTTTATTCAGTATAGTGCCTGACCTTATCCAGTCCCTTTATATCTATGACCAGTACTGCTTGAAATAATATGCAAGGATGAGCTGGTAATATGACACATTAGTTCCTGCAGGTAAAAACTATAAATATGTACCTTTTTCTCTAGTTTCAGCCAGGTGAGGTACCCTTTGTTGTCTGTGTACTGCAGACCAAAGTACCACACCTCACGCAGCCCCACGGTCTTGACCACCTGAGGCACATAAAAAAAAACTTTAACATTGTGATGAATCTGATTTCATTTCACAGTGATAAAAACGCACTTCATGACATATTAGTACAAAGTTAATAACACTATGTCTTAGATGAACAGACAGTGATGGGGGTGGATAAAGTCATTGTGAAATATCCAGAAGGGCTCTCCTCTTCACAGATATCTGTATTGATTCCAGACTAATCAATGCTGTCAACAGATCACCAATCAATAGAACTACCCCCACCCTCCCACAACTATGACATTTTATCAGCTGCACCTCTAGAAGGATTGCCAGGACCGGTGTTGAGCACCTTGGAGTTGTATATCATTTGACACATTATGCCATAAACTAGTTTGCTATGTTGCCATGAGTTACTGGGTTGGACAACATTCATCAAATGAATTACACCCAGAGACTACACCTCAGTCCACGCCTCGTGTAACAATATGTAACTGTTTGTTCTTCCTTTGGCAGCTTCCACTTTTGTTAAACGTTTTCTTTTTTTGTTCTGGTCACATTGTCCACAGCATGTGGAATGTAGCCCTCCCCCCTACTTCCGTCACACATTCACTCCAATAGTTAAATTTTAATGTAAAGACATGACAACTGACCTGAAAAAGGTGGAATTTACAACTCTGAGTATGCTGGAGATCAGATATAAGTGATCATTCCACACATGCCTTTTAACTAAAGTCACTGAGCTCACAAATATCTGCTGCTGTCTGTAGGTCTGACAGACGCTGGTATGGCCGGCTCGGTCTCACCTGCTCAAAGAGCTGTTTGCCTGTGGTGACTGACTGGATGGCGAACTCCAGCTCAGCGTCCATTGTAGTGACGCGGACATTGACCTGAGTAAAGCAAACACATTAGAAACAAGAGGGTCTTAACCAGACAGATAGTATCTGTGTATGCCAGTCAAAAAAGCTGTGCTCATGGAAGTGATGTGGGTGGAATATTTCTGCAATTTACATGACTTATGCAAATAATCAGAGACAGTATGCTGCCAGCTAACATAGATTCACGAAACACATTCAAAAGCAATGCTTGTGGGACGTGATTCGTGGAAAAATAGCCTGTCAACTGAACAATATGGCTTTAACTCAACATGTGCCCATAACAAACAATACTGAAATGAATAAAAGTCACTCATACGTTGCCTAACAGTGTGTAACACACAAAATGTGCTTGTTCACAGCAGGAACACATTCTCAACTTATGAACTGGTGTTTTAGAAGCTTAAAATCCACATCCATCAGGCAGAATTCATTATGTACTTGTAGCGGTCACTAGGGGGGAAAAAGCTGACACTATAACATGTGTTGCACAAGGGTTCAGATGGGTTTATCTTTACAGCACTGGAGCAAGTTCATAAAGAGGTTGTGTAACTTTGACAATGCTTTGAAAGTTCTGTCAAGGTTCAGTGAGCTGTTATAAAAAAGCTTGAACAGCATTTCATATGTTAAATCATAGTTTGAACCAAATGTTCTGGACAGGCACAGGAAGAAGGGTTATGACAATCAAGCTACCAATGTGATCTCCACCATGCTGGATAATTAACGACTGTATGCTGCTGTTAGGAAACAGACAGTCTAAAATCCATAGACAAAAGACATCAATTCTAATCATCTCAGTGTCAGCATTGCCAATATAATATGTAATCTTCAAAGCTTTCGTTCTGTGTAGGATTTATTCCTATATGAAACCCCTGTGCAAGTGCCACTGTTTAATCCAATTGTCAGCATCTCCCTGAGCAACCGTGAACTATTTATCAGAGCTGCAAACTTTATCTGGCCAAAAGAATGGCCAGGCCCACGTCAGAAGTCAGTATGACCAGCCGCTCTGAGGTGGCTTTCTCTTTCTCCTTGAGCATTAAGGGCTTTTTTCCCTCCACAAGGCACAAGTCACTGTGTACACATTACTCTACTGAAATCTTTTCCACAGTATCCCTGCTACTAACACAGGGACTTTTGTTCCCATTTCTGATTGTGCTTTGGGTGATAGAGTATCTCTGGAATCTGAAACCTCAACCTCTCTGGCTCAATAGTATAGCCTCCAAACAGGACTGGGAGGCATTTTTGCAGAACTAGTTCTAATTTGGAGGGAGCTGCTTAAGTTCAAGCCAACCCATTCATTTTAGATTGTCATATTAGCATGATTGCAATGCAAAATTAGAATTGCAGACAAAATACTAGTGCATTATTTAAGAGCTGAACTAATAAAAACTTTGTCAGAGTGTCTTGGATAATCTAAGGCTTTTCTAAGACTTGAGATCTACGATAAATACTAAGGTTCTGTGGCAAAATTCAAGATAAACAACACTGAAATTTGATAAGAAATCTTATGTGAAGGTTAAGGTCAAAAAGAATATGACATCATTCACTAGCATTCAAACACTCTGCCACAGGCCATTTTTATTTAGCTAATCTTTTACTTTCTTCTATTCATTTTTCTTTTGAGTATGATCTCATGACCTTAATTCATCATCGTCTGGCTCTAGTTAATATATACAACTACATATGAACCATGTTAAATATACACCCCGGTGGTTAGAGTCAGTGTAATTCTAAAAACCATGGCCTGTATAATCTCCAGGTATGTAACTTTTCAGTACAATGTATTTATCATTATAGAAATTCTGCCAAGGGAAAAGTCATAAAGCAACTCTTTATCGCACTTTTACAGCCAGAGGGTATGTTACCAAGCACGCCAAATAATACACGCTCTCATGATAGAATATATGATAGAAAATGTAATATAATCCTTGGTGCAACATGCTACTCTCAAGACAATATCTTATTTTCATGAATATAACACACTCCTTCATTTTTAAGAAATCTATAAATAACAAAGAAAGTCCAAAAACCTGTTAAAGAGGCAGATCATGTCTGAAATATTTTTTTTACAAGCTGGACTGTTGTTGGTTTTAATCCAGCTGTAAATTCCACACTTTGGGCTAGCTTAAATGATATTTAAGAATACAAAGTATACAATCTATACTCGATGGAAACTGCACAGAACTGATTGCAATATCTTTAAAATAATGGTCAGTACGGCTTAATAAAAGGTGCATTACGGAAATGTAGTGCACGAAACCCGCCAGGTGTGGGCCTGGTCCCTTGCGTAGTCTATGACTGAAGCATGTTCAAATCATTTAAAATAAAAAGAAAAATAAAATTACATAAATGCAAGCAAGCAGGACGCGGAAATGATCGTCACTTACTGGTTTTGGCATTGTCTTTCCTGTCGTGTGTGCTCAGGTGGGAGAAACGGTGAGGTCGGACGAATTCTGCTTTCTGATTTCTCTCTTTACCCTTTCAGCGCACGAAGCGGAGTGAACGATCTGGGAAGGCAGGGATCACTTGGTTGGAGGTTCATTTCTGACTCATTGTCAATAGATGGTGTCAGAGCCTCGCCCCGATAATGGCTGCGATAAGTTACAAGTTAAAAAGTGCCAAGTCTTCGCTCGGCGGCCAATTACCTAGTTCAGCAACACCTTGAGAATCGGCCGACCTTTGTTCCGTGACGGCGAGCGTCCAGCCCATTGACAGAGCGCCGTCCAACCCACAAGTACGATTAAAAAAGCCTCTATAAAAGCTCCGACAGACGCAAAAAGCCAATGGGCGGAGACGCGCAGTTCCTCACCCAACAAGTGCTGAGGGAGTTCCTGGTACTGTTGATGCAGTAAACATGACACAAAACACACTCGTCTTGAGAACAGAGAAAAAGGTTTATTTCGACAGACCAGGCACCAGTGTAAACCCCTTTTTACATTTTTCTTTTTTGAGGGATAGGTGTCTACCTTTTGCCGAAACTCGGCAGCAACATATAAGACAGTGGCTCAGTGCTTGGTGCGTCAAGCAGGTGGTTTCGGAAATCCACCCATATGACTCGTTCACAAGAGTTGGGCGTGGAGGAAGCGTACCTTTTTCTTTTTTTTTTTTCTTTTACAGGTCACTGTATGGTATGCAGTTTCCCTGTGACATCAGCTCGACATTCCACTGATGTATCGTAGTGACTTCAATCTCAAAAAAGTGCCTTTCAGTTGCTATATGATGCTATAAGAAGTCACTGAACAAACCGTTTTGGCTTTACATCAAGAGGGTCATGAATGTACCATTAGAAATATTCACAAGACAACACATTCATGCTGGCACTTAACAGTCATTCACAGAAAGAACAAATCTGGATTGTCCAAGAATCTTCTAGAGACTTACAATATTCTACACTTCACAGAAGGTCTAAGAAGCTTTTCTTCTATACCAAAGTTACACCTGATTTAATAAAATACATATTTTATTACTCAAAACATTTGCTTTAGTAACATGTCATAGCTGCGGTGTATTGGCGCCTGCCCAGGGTTGGTCCCCACCTTGCGCCCGTAGTTCCCGGGATAAGCTCCGGTACCCCCACAACCCCAATTGGGATTAAGCGGTTTGGATAATGAATAAATGATTGAACATATAGTTATATGTACTGATTTAAAAACACAGTCACACATAAGACTCTCTTACATCAAATGCCTTCAGCACTTGCTCACTACAACATTTTGAGTTTTCATACATAGTCTCTGATACAGGCATCTTTCTTAAATCCAGTGACGTTGCAGACACCAAACTGTTCTCTCCGCTCTCACAACTGTGTACATCGTTACAGTTTTTCCTTGAGGAGGAATCTGATGTTTCTGTAGTGGGGAATGTGGACTGACAGCATGTGTACTTTGACAGACACCTGGCAGCCTCGACAGTCAATGAACTATGGCGTGAAAGCGCTACGTGGACATTATCCTGAATGGCCTGTTCATAGGATGGAGGATCGCTTGGGATTCTGCTGTCACACTGCTGGAACACTTCCTCACTGGACAAACGACGGGGCTTTGTCAACAACAGCACTTCAGGGAGAGTCTGACTGTGGCGTAAGGCCTTTTCGGCTTGTTTGCTGCTGCTAACTCTAGAAAGGTTAGCCTTGTTCCGAGAGTTTGGGGCCTTCATCGATTGGGATCGTTTTTTGGTGCCCTCACTGAGCCTGTTCCCATTCAGGGCTGAGCGAGTGGGGAAGGACAGCTTGCGTTGGAGGATCCGTCGCTGAGTTGTGGATGAAATGATGGGAGAACTGGTGTGGATAGAGCTTTCTGAGGCACTGGAGAAAGTGCTCTCCAGTGAACTAGAGGAACAGTGGGAGGGGATTTTGCAGGGACGATGAAATCGATGTTCTCCGTAGACCCTCTCTGCAGACGAGAACGTGCTGTCTTTCTTAAACAAAACACATTCATCTGAGATCTGTTTTGTCAGTGTTTGTCCATAAAAGTCCATCTCTGTTTGACTCCTGGTTAGAGCTGGCTGGTTTCGAGCACTTTGGTTCAAGACAATTGTTGGCTCTGAACACCTGCGAATGTAGGGTTTGACAGTCTGTCTCCCCATTGCTCCAGGGCAGGTGGAAACCTGAAAGTGATCTGCAGTTTTTTTCTCAGCAACTGAATGGATGGCATGCATGTCGGTGGAGCTCCCTTTGAAGCCATCGACATCAGGGTCGTTGCTTTCGTAGGCAGAGTCATGACAGAGGGAAGTCAGTGAATCTGACAGAAAAAACAAAGAACACAAGTCAATAAATAAGCAATAAATAACAAGATACAACAAACCCTGTTAAACCAATCAAAGGGTAAAAAGAGGTAAGTATGTTACCTTGGTTATCACTTAGTTCTTCGTCATCTGAGTCCTCAAGAAGGGTCAGTAAATCCTCCCCAAATATTTTGCAACAATTATCAATGAGAAACTGTGTCAGTTTCTTGACCTATGAAAAAAGAAGTTACAGTTGGTAAAACAACCCAAAAACAAACAGATTATCAGCCTTAATCAAATGTAATGCTGTTTGGAGACAATGTAGCATAATAGCAATGTCATGAAATTACATCAATTTACTTACATTTTCCACCATTTCCACGCTATCAACTTGCAGCAAATTAGGTGAAACGCAAACAGCTAAATTGGAGGAGTCCATCTTGTTTTCTTCTGCATTCACACTAATGTGATACAACACAGCAATTAAGTGTTTCAGCAATTGAATATTTAGCTCTGGAAGCTTTTTAATCACTCTGTAAGGAAAACAAGCAAAGAGGGTCCAGTTAAAATATATGCATGCTAATTGGACCTTTATGGAATGTATCTCTGCATAAACTGAGGCTGAAGTAATAACTCAAATATTAGACTTACAATTGTAGTTCAGTACACTTGTCTTTGTTTTCCATTGCTCTCATCCAGGCCGGGTACTGTTCTACCCTCAGTAAGCTGCCAGGCAAGTGCCTCAAAAAATCCTACCAATCGATGAAAAAGAGGATATTAGCACACTGGACATTATCAAACACATCTGAAATAAAATACGGTATTCATGTACATATGTATTATTCTAATAAAGTTACCTTGAGAAGATCAGCAAGTAAAATCACAGGCTTATCTTTCAAGTCCACTTCCATGCCATTGTTGATTTGCTCCTTGATTTCCTTCATAGCCTTGGAGTTGCCGGCTTTCCTGAAAACTCCCAATGTGCTTGGGCCCTTCCTCCGAACCACTGAGAGAATCTCCTGCAGAACAATCCAGTGTGAGCAAATTCCAGTAAATATAATGCCATAGTTCTCAATAGTAAATAGAGTATAATACTAAAGCACTACATAGTGCATAGGGTAGTGGAGATTGTAAATCTTACCATAATCGGTTTTGGAAGGCTGCCATCTCTTTCACAAACAGCAGACAGAGGCTGTCCAAAGAGAGGTCTCTTTTGAGGCGGCACAAAACAATCAGAGTCTATGTTTTTCCTTTGTACTCGCCGAAAGATTTTCCTCCAGCGCCTTCTGTTGATGTTTTCTATATAAAACAATATATAAAAGTGTTGTATATTCACATATTCAAATAGACTTGTGCTGAATTGTATGCTTGACATTTCTGACAATTACAGCTCTTGCTTGCATGACACGTGATATTCCCTGCAGCAATGCCATTTGGAAACAAAACAGATAAGCTTTTATCACTTACCATTGAGAGAGGCATTGGTCAAATGGTTCTCAATTGTCTGCTGAAGATGGGGTGGTCCTGATTTCACTTGAATCTGAAAGCAGCAATATACCAACGTTTTCATTCCAGAGTCCCTCAATAGCTTGATTTTATGATGCAAATTTCAGCAAGGTGAACAGGGTTTTTACTGGTCTTTAACAGCTCAGTGAAGCACATTTCCTATGCATTATTCAATCCAAGTGACCTTTGTCTAATTACATCTCATGCAGTTCTCTGTGCATATAATGTAGGGTCCTTAATACTTACAAGTGAGGTCGACATGATGAATGGGTCCACGCTGTCCTCAGACTGCAATTTTGCCTGAAACAACAGAAAAAGATTTTAGCTTATCTTGCCTATAAACTAACACAGAGCAAGCCAAACTTTCACTAATCAAATTCCCTGATGTCATTAGGAGACAATGGAAATGTGGAATGGGTAACTAAAGGTGAGAACTTACCACTGTATGGCCACTCAACACCTTCATAAGTGCTCTGTGGAGTGATGCCTTCTAAACACTCTCAGCTTTGCCAGTTTACCTGAGAAATAAAACATGAATAAAGAGTTCAGGACACAAATATAGATCACTTTTAGTTCTATAATGCATGTGCAATCACTACAAGACACATAAAAATATAAAAAACCTTTAATTTGTGATCCATGGTATTTTCTATATATTTTATTTTTATTCTTTACTTTTATTTTCATAAGGTATCTTTCACTCAATGTTGTTAATTTCTAATTACTAAAAATTCTAATTTAATTTGTAGTCTCAGTAGTACATTTCTACTTGCATAATTTTGTACAGTATGTGACAAATAAAGAATCTTATATATGATGCACAGTTTATCTTATATTATATGTCTTTATGAATTCCAGGTATGAACTATTGGAATCAACTGAAGTATGTATAAATCACTACAATTCAAAACCAAAGTGAACAGTAAAAACTAGAACTGTTATAGAAACAGTAAAATAAAATCTGACTCACACACACACACACACACACACAAATGATGAGTGACAGTTTCAAAAGGGCTGTAAACAAATAAAATAAACGCTCTTTCTTACCTTAAAATGTCCTAATTCACCCCAGGAGAACCTGCGAAATCTGCATTGATAGATGTCCGATACAACACTGTCACGAGACTGAGACAAACTAACCTAGAAAGACCCATGACGCTCCACAACATGAAAGTGGGTGGGCAGAAAAGGGGAAATTCTGATGTGCAATGGAGACAGGAAGCAGCATCACGGACTCACCACCAACACCCCCTTTAGCTATGTAGGGCAACAACACACATGATGGTGGGTGGAAAGTGTTATATGCATCATTCTAATGTGTGGAGAAAGTAACAAGGTAACATATAGGCAAAAAGGAATATTGGCACACCAGTCCATGTATCTATTGCACTTTTTAGATAATGTATATTAGCAAAATTTACAATTATTACTGCTTCCACTTTTTAAATATATAGTGCCTTGATTTGTCACATACCTCTACCTCATATATGACAGTATTTATTTTATTGAACTATTTCACTACTGTTTATGGCATTCAAGCATGAATTACATTGTACTTTGTGCAGTGGATTTGTACATATGACACTAAAACACTTAAATTCTTTGAATTCTTACATTGCTATAGCCTCTCTCTAGTCACCTTAAACTTATGTATAAACACATACATTTTAATCGGTATTGCATTCTGAAAACCTTTTCAGTTTCAAAAAACAAACAGTGGGCCAGCATCTGGCCATCTGATTTACAGAGAAATTGCTGTTTGGGATGATTATTGCTTGTCAAGCATTTACTGTAACAGGCCTATAACAAGGACTTATAGTAATAAATCCTACTGGTGGGAATTTTCAAGAACCAGAGAAACATCATTGTGAAAATCAATATTTGACAGTGCTATATGTTCACTGACTCACAACCATTTCGTGAAAACAATCAGCCCCCATGAATGAAAATGAACAAATTGATCATTGTCTGTTAACAGAACTGTTGCTGACCAGCTGGCTTTGACTAGAATCTCCTACTGACTACGCTCAGCATGTAAATTAGTTTCTGATCAGCGCTTTGATGTTACAAAAAGTACAATGTGTGGGAGAGCATTAAGAGAGACAATTCAGTGTAAAAAATGAGCCAAGTAAAAACTAGAGTGGAATATCTTTTACTTCACTGTTTGACAACAGAGTCTCCTTTCTAAAAATAATTTCACACAGGATACTGCAGATTACTGTGTACTAAAAAGGATGGCAGAAACACAGCCTGAGCTGAAATATACATTTCATCCTAAACAGTAGAATATGAATAAAAGTACCTAAGAAACTACACTGTGGTAATAGTAAAAAGACCATATCTGGGTTGTATGTAGCAAACACCAAACTTTCCCAGTCATGTGTCATTGGTTTAATGTGAAAGCAAAAGTTTAAAACACTTCCCATAACATATGAGAAGTATTATTCACAGTTTAAAGCCAATAACCTACTCTGGCTGTTGCTGTTTGTTCTGTTTGCCCTTTTTTAAATCATACAGGTGGGTGAAATGATTTGAATGACCTTCACACCAGCCCACCAGGGAAAAAACCCACATAGGAGACCCCACGTAGTCTGCATCATTCGTTTACTAGAGTGTGGGCTGCTAGACCACCACAGAGCGCATTCGTCAATACCACTAGCCAACAGCATACAGTATAGAGTGGTAAAAACTTACCACATGTCTAGAACATTTCAATTATACTGCTTATATACATATAACAGATATAAAAAGGTATAACATTTATAAAAGTCTCATCTTTCACAATGCCAAAATAATATGAGAATCAGGCTGAGGTTCAGTTTAAGTGAACTTGAGCCAGGAATGTAATGATCATCAATTGAATAAATAAGTCAATAAAATCACCCTGCAGTGTTAAATAATCACTTTAACTGAATTCAACTGCATGCAATCTATTTAATACAGATAGACCAGATACGCTGTCAAAGTGTAATCAAACCTCATTAAAAAAATCCTCAGAAGTACATATCAGTCTAAAAACTACTAATGATATAACTTGTTAATTCACTGTTTCAAGTGCTGGTCCTTATAGTACACTGTATTAGGTTTTAACAGAAAATAACATTTTGTTTTCAAATGATTATTAAAACATAATAAAAACATCAACAAACTAATCAACTGGCTATTAAGTCTTAAAATATTAGTGAGAAAATGTCCTGAAAGTATAGTGTCATCTAGTATGATTTTACCCCTCTTAAAAAAGACTATTTAGGCTAATCACCATGTTATATCATACCATTATTATTATGTATACCAGTATGTACAAGTATCAAAGCTCATTTTTAATGCTGAAGTTTGGCTGGTCCTCTGGTTTAAAGTTCTCATTGGGACTGCCATCTTCATTAAGAATGCGTCTGCTCACGTAGCCCACTATGGGATATTTTGATTTGTATGTTCCAGCAAACACGCTCTCTAGGGACTGCAGCTCTTTCTCAGTAAGGCCCGTCTACCAAAAAAAGATGAGATCGAAAAAGAATTAGTGCACAAGCAGTTAAGTGTAATCTATAGCATAAAACTGCATCATCAGCTCACCGTATCGTGTGTCAGATCTTCAGGATTAAGGGACATTTTGGCCACAGCTCTTGTGGAGTCCTTGCCAACGAGGGCATTATACGGTGCTCCTTTCTCATAAAATTCTGGAATTGGACAAGAAATCCTGGATGAACTTTTATTTTAATTGAATTACACATAAACGAGACATTACACCAACAGATTTAAATAGCAATAACCAAAATTATTATATCATATTCAGAATACTATTATGCCTGGAATACAATCGCTAGGTGGCGTTAAATCAATATTTAAAAAAACACAGGCGGCATTGGCATTAGGTGAGTTTAAAAAGTTGAAATAAAGCGTTCGACTAACCTTTTCCAGACGTAACGTCAAACACGACTCCTTTTATTGCCATGTATATCGGCTGGCCTTCCTGAGGAATAAAAATGAAACAATTTTAAAAAATAAAGATGCTGTTCGATTTTAAGACGTTATACTGGTGGTGCCTCGAATTTCCGGGTTGTTGAACGTACCTCACTTCCATCGTATTTTTTCAGCTCTTCGTCGGTGAATAATCGCACCGGTTTTGACTTGGGTTTTACTCTCAACTTGGGGTCGTCTGCCCCACAAGCTGCTATTAAAAATAATAATAGTGTAACAACTTTCAAACAAATCATTATTTGGCTTGCTGGAATAACCAGTTTAACTTGGTGCAGCGATCCGGCGTGAAATACACTGATCTCGAGCGGATATTGCTGGAAATATAAAGAAAGTATATTGAAGTAAATATAAAGAAATATTTTACGCTATTCTGCACTGTGTGTGGTAAGAAATATTTATTATTAATGTTACGAACTTCCTCTTCTTCTTTTCAACTCGTTGTCTTGCAATACGACAACAACCACATTACTGCCACCTGCAGCAAGAAGCTCATCAAGAGTTCGTTGGGTTTGAGTATATTTAGGGGCCAGATAGGGTTTGCCTTCTACCCAGTGGTGGCTAAAACACATCCAGAGCGATGTACAACAGTGCTTTGGTGAAAGTTTTGACGCATTCCCCAATGTAGGAGCTAGTTCTGATTAAACTTTTTTTTCTGATTAATTAATCTTTTGATTTTATTTATGTAAAAATTACAATTTATTCCGATATTACATACTATGTCTCCAGATAGTAGACATACATATTTGTACTAAAACAAGAAAATTATTAAGTGAATTTAAGTCAGTCATTATTTGTCACTGTGAACACACCACAGTGCACCAGCGGGACCAGTGTTGTAGTTTTGAATTGAAAGAGTCGAGGAACATTAAAAAGCAAAGTAGCATTAAAAACGGTAGTAATTATTTCCCAGACCATTTATCAAGCAGTCATTATGTCCCAGACTTATATTTAAGAATACTGCTAGCAGCAATGGGAGGGATAATAGCCTTCCACAGGCCATTAATTTCCAGCTCCAGCTTTACGCATGTTCTTCGTTTTGTAATTAATAAACATAACTTATAAGCAATGTTGTATGAATGCTTCGAGATCTTGTTCATGTTAAGTACTTAATGTAAGAAATGTTTCATACAGGTTCATATAACCAAAGCATGTTCCTACGGAAAACCACGTGACCGAATTGTTTTTACGGAAGAGCCAAATATGGCGGTACTTCCGGGGGTACTGGCGCTGAGTGAACAGCTTAACGTCTGACTTCCATATCACTGTGTGGTATATGGTAGCATGGTATACGCCAGTCTTCACAGACCTGACAGGTTTTGCAGTGCGTCATGCTGAACTGTAACACAAGAAGTGGATCTAATAGCACGAACCAAATCTCGTTATTGCTGTAAGACTATTCAATTATGCTCTTCACCTAAAATATCAGACACTTAATCAAATCAAACTCTACCAATGGCATGTAGCATATGTTAATTTTATTTACTTCAAATACACGTTTTACAATAGAGTAATATCATGTCACAAAATTAATTTTGAGGTCTTACTCTAGGCAGTGTTTTATTTCCGATCCAGGGATACTCTGCATTTGAGTGTTTTCCCTATTATAACCCTATTGTAAATGTTTGAAGGGCTTGTTAAATAGCTAATGAGTAAGCTATGCCGAGACCAAGAGGAACACCAAATGTGCAAAGGACCGGGACTGGCACCAGGCTCTATTGATAGATTAACATTTATGATTACCATTTACACACCTATTATTGGCATGTGGGTTTGCTAAAAGGCGGCAGAATACGCAGATGCGACAGGCTTAATCATAACAGGAATATAGAAAAGAGGAAGTTGGCAAACTCTTAGTAATGCAATTTGTAGATGGTGGCTTGTCCTTCCATAACAATAACATATCATTTATGTTTCACAGCACAAGAATATACACCATTCTTAAAGCTATACATTTGAACACAGTAAAATCTTGAATCGTTGCAAAGTAAAGGTGTATGAAGCTTGGCGGTGAGAAGATGTATAGTTTAAATAGAGAGATAGAGCTAGCGTTTGGGGAGCCCCTCAGTATTTTTAATTTCACATTGTTGTCTGTTAATTAACTTTCTACAGTCTACTACAGTCTTGATCTGTACATCTGTTTACATCTACAGCCCCTCAGGGCTGCGTTCTCAGTCTACTCCTGTTGACACTCCTGACCCACGACTGCACCGCCCTGCACAGCTCAAAGCACACGACACGACCGTGGTGGGGCTCATCAGCAACAACGAGTCGGCGTCCAGAGATAAGGTTCAGCGGCTGGCTGCCTTGTGCATCGAGAACAACCTGTCGCTGAATGTGGACAAAACCAAGGAAATGATTGTCAACTTCAGGAGACCTCGCCCCACCCACACACCCCTCAGCATTCACGGTTCCATGGTTGAGACTGTGAAAAACACCAAGTTCCTGGGAGTTCACATCTCAGATGACCTCACCAGGACCACCAACATCACCTCCATCACCAAAAAAGCACAGCAGCCTCTCCACTTCCTGAGACAGCTGAAGCGAGCCAACCTCCCTCCTCCCACCCTCACCGTGTTCTACAGGGGCACCATAGAGAGCGTCCTGACCAGCTGCATCTCCGTCTGGTTCGGAAACAGCACTGTTGCCGATAACAGGCGGCTTTAAAGGATTGTCAGAGCAGCTGGCAACATCATCGGTACGTCTCTACCGGCCGCTGCAGGACATCTTCTACAAGCGCTGCATCAGGAGGGCCTCCTGCATCGTGCTTGACCCCTCACATCCTTCACGTGGGCTCTTTACACTCCTCCCATCTGGCAGACACTATCGCAGCATCAGAACTCGATCCACCAGGATGCGTGATAGCTTTTTCCCACAAGCCAGCAGACTCCTGAACACACTTCCTGCCCTCACACTCCCCACCCCACACACACCCGGACTGTGGACTAACTGACTCTGTTGCACCACTGCACTTTACATATCACCGTCGCAGTGACGCACCTTATTTTTTGCTGCTATACGGACTATTTCCTCCTCAAATGACTGTTGACACAACACTGCAATAAATGTTTTTTGCACTGCTGCCACTATTTGCACAAATATTGAACGTTGAATGTATAAATAGACTGGATATAGAATTCTTTTTCATACTATAACTGTTTCCAACGCCTTGCACATCCAGTGTAAAAGTGTACAAGTCGATTCCACATTGTAGGTAATACTGCATCCAAACTGTCTCTCTGTCTACTTTATTTCTAATTAAAATTCTAGTTCTAGTTTAAAGTTATATGTAATATTTCATGTCTAGCTTAAAATGTATATTTTGTACTTTATTTATTACTGTTTATTCCATGTGCCTTAATTGTTCTTTGTTCCCTTTTTCCTACTGCACTGTTTAAACTGGAGCCACGTCGTCTCGTCTCTCTATGTATCTGTACAGTATATAGCAGAGATGACAAAGTTTACTTTGACTTTGACTTGATTTAAGGAGAAAAACGTTAAGCAGAAAATGTCAACACAGAGTGGCCGTATTGAATGGTAAATCGTGTAAAAGATAACCACCAGAGTTGTTTTTCGGCGCCATAAATTAACAGGAGTGGTATATTGACGCAGGACGTCAGCCCCCTCCCTTCCTCCCTAACTCTGCCGTGATGTCATGTCCCCTCACGCGCAACAACCACCGGTAATAACCTGCTGCCGCGCGAGCCAAGTTTCCTTAAAAACTAGACAGAACAAACTAGAAGTGTCTTAGAAACTTTCCCAAAACTTCAGCTGGTTGAGGATCTCATGGACCCTCAGGCGAAAGTAAGGAGACCGCTGTTGCAAAGTTAACAAGCCGTCCGACATACTGAAAAGTGCAACAAAACGACACAATGCTACGGAAAGATGCACCTCGGTGCTACCAGGAGGTATGGAACGAACCACGCACGTTTCTAAACAGACGTTACGCCACGGATTTCTACGTCTGTGTTGTTTAGCTTATAACTGACAAGAAGTCAGCGATTAGCCACAAAATATCGCCGGCCATGTGAAAAGAGTATTTACATTCACTACCGCTTGCCGGTTTTACTCGAGTCATGTGACTTACTAACGAATATTATTTTACCAGCAGTTGAAATAACTCCGAACTCTTGTTAAATATACAAATATACAGTGTTGTTGTTGTTTTTTATATCTATCTATCTATCTATCTATCTATCTATCTATCTATCTATCTATCTATCTATCTATCTATCTATATACATACATACATACATACATACATACATACATACATACATATATGTGTATATATATGCACTCTCCTATTGCAAAAAAAATGTTGGGCTCTGCAGGTTTTGCAAGTATAGCAATATTCAGACACTCAAGACATTCGTATGATTAAAAAAAAATAGTAACAGGACAAATGGTGCCACGTAAAAACTATTTTAAGTGGAAGGGTTTTTTTAAACATTTAAATCGTTTTAAGTTTTGTGTTAAAATAGTGTTGGGAGACTCGAGATCGGTCTTGTCTCGGACTTTGCCATCTTTGTACTCGGTCTTGTCATGTCACTGTCTCGGACAAAGAAGACTCGGGATTTTATTTGGAGACCAGCCGAGACCACAATTCTGAGAATATTACTATTAAAACTCTCTGAGACAGACGCAGACATTTTGCGTTGTTTATTAATTAATTAGTGTTTTAGTCATTCAGAATCCCCTTAACCTACAGAAAGCACACACATACCGTCAGAATCACCAGATGCTAAACTTACCGGACATTATATTCATTCCTCTGTATGTGAAATTATTTCTGAGTAATTCCGTGCACAGTAACAGAAGTAATTGCTTAAAAAGGTGTTAATTACAATATTCACGTTGTAAAAACCCGTTAGCGCTCGCGACTATGGAACGCCATCACGTGCAAAAATGTCGTTCTCTTCCAGAAAGACCAAAAGCAGCTCATTGTATAGGCCAAAATTAGTCCAAAACTTCAGTATTTCTTTGAACTTAAGTATTTTCAATTGATCAGATAATGTTAGTGTGTAATCAATAGGGGAAAATAAATATAGAAGAAAAATATTATTTGTTATAAAATAATTTTATTCTGTATCCAGGCACTAACCTTATTTTTCTTCATAGTACAGAGCCATAGAATGTCTCTGCCTAATAAAACCTCTGCCAGACAATAAAACAGTGAGTTTGGTCACTTTGAGGAGTGTTCACTGTGGTTTGTTGAGTTTAACATATGATGTGATCAGTTTGGATAACTGCTTCCAGTGAAGTGTAAGTGTAGACATGTAAGAGAGAAATACAGAATATACATCTTTAATGTTGCTTTCGCTTTGCGTGTTCCGTTTATTTGTCATGTGGTGTAAAAAATCCGGTCTCGGTCTCAGTCTCGGTCTCAACACACTCTGGTCTTGGTCTTGTCTCGGTCTCAACTCTGTTAAAATGTATTCGTTTCACCCATTAAATATGTGAGTTGTTAGCCATTATTTTACCTAAAAACATGAATTTTCTCTCTGTAGACTTTTTAATACAAATTATCACACTTTCACAAGACTAAGATGTTTAATTTAGCATGACCATATTTGTTGTTGTACCTAATTGTGGTGCTGGTTACATATTTTATGTTGTATTACAGTTTAATGATGAGGATTGTGTCCACAATTCTGATGGTTCCCAGAATCAAGATGAAGCCAGTTGTGATGCTTCACCAGGTATGGATTTATTAGTGCTATTTAGTAGAATTCAGACTATAAACAATCTGTATATCTCCTATTGTGTAGAGCATGTAGCCTTTTAGAGTTGTTTATCTCTGTAGTATAATTCTGCTCTTATCCCAGCTTTGTACTAATTACAGATGGAGACACTGTTATGGATAACAGTTCCATGCCAGCAGCATTCAACAAAGCCTGTTTGAAGAATGTCTTCACCGTCATCCTCGTTCTCATTTATCTGACGCTAACAGCTGTAGCTATGTTTCTAGCCTACCAAACAATTTCTGACTTTATGGAGAAGCTCAGTCATCCTGTAATGTCAGTGTCATATAAAGAGGTGGAGGAGTTTGCTCCCCCAGGTGGGTTCAAGGTGGAAAGCACCGGTTTTGTAGAACTTGTATTGCGTAGTGTGGATATTTTTTATATGTGCATCCTTTTTCCCTTTTTTGAGCAGGAATTGCTTTGTACCCAGGGAAGGCTCAGTTATTAAGCTGTCGACACTATTTTCATGACCACATTCCACCTGGTTTATCATCAGGCAAAATGGAGGAAAGTGACTGTGTCATAGAGGAAATAATTTATAATGATCCCTATTTCAACCGTACAAGAGTAAGTTCTTTCTGCTGTGTGATTTCTGCACTGCAATCGCATACAGCTTAATAAGCAAATTTTATGACAGTCCTACTCTTATAAATGAGCAGTGTTGCAATGTTGTGTGGTTTTGTATCAGCTTCTTGTACGTGTCTGGTCCTGTCTAATGGGCATGTCAATAGTGGCAGTTGGTTTTAACAAACAACTTCATTGCAGTAGCTATTATTTCTCTTTGTATTCTTTTAAATTAATTATTGATTTTGTTTACCTGATAAAATGTAAGCTGACTATTATGTGGTATCGTTACTCTTTGCATTTGAGTAATGTAAAATATATTCTTTAGAAGCGAGCCCTGGTTGTTCAAGGCCCAACAGATGTCAGGAACAGAGAGCTGATTTTTCTGCGGTTTAGTCAGAATGAAACGGAGGAGGACTTCAGTGCCATCAGCTATATGCTTTTTGCCCAGTACAGTGATTTGGCTAGAAGGTAGAAATCGCCTGTTTTGTCTTAATTCAAGAGTCTTTATTTCTCACATGCATAGTTATACAGGTACACATACAATGAAATGTATCCTGAACCATTCTTTCTTGTTGCTGTTCTGATTTTTACACTTATTATATACGCAGTAATTTAGAAGAAAATGCACATGACATGTTCTTCCCGTGTCCTGTGCTTAACAGCTCAGACAAGGCTGCATTTATGAAGGACTGTGAAAGGAACTACTCAATGTGGACTTTCTCTGGCGGGTTTCGTACTTGGGTCAAAATGTCTTTGGTCAGGACGTTGGGGAGAGGAAATGAATCCGTAGAATTCAGGCAGGAGGTAGGCTGGTTTAAAAAAACAGTAAATTGCAAACATTCCTACATTTACCATGGTTAATTGTATTTTTCCGTGTTGTAGTCCAGTGTTGTGAAGTACAATGACAGAAGGCCTCCAGAGGAGCAAACAAACGAGCTTTTCTTCGTTGTCTTCCAGTGGCGTGATCCGTTTATTCAGCAAGTCAAAGATGTAAGTGGATGCTACAACCTCATGAATGCTCAAAATATTACATTATACTGAGAGCTCTATGTTTTCAAAATACATTTTTTGTGATACGTCTCATACAGATTTTAGAACTAATCCATTTTTTGACATTTTTAAATAAGAATGATCTCTGACAATCTCACTTCAACTGCATTAGATGAAGTATAAGCATGTGAAGTACAAACACATTTTGAAATGTACCTCTAGGTGTGTGTGTGTGTTTTTTGTTTGGAGAAGAAGCTAATGTTTGATAGATAGCAAATGTTATACTATTTGCTATTGGGTTAATATTGACCAAACACTGTCACACACATTTAACACTTTCATTGCATTGTATTTTACTTTGTTTCATTAAATCTTTTTTATCTTTCTTGCCAACAGATAGTTACAGCAAACCCCTGGAACACCATAGTAATTCTGTGTGGTGTGTTTTTGGCTCTGTTTAAAGCAGCAGACTTTGCCAAACTCAGCATAAAATGGATGATCAAAATTCGTAAAAGACATATAAGGGCAAAAATCAGAGAACTGAACCAAATCACTTGAAGCATTTTTGTACCTCAACTAAAAACATGAAGCTGTTTATTTCTAAATTACATTACATTATATAATAGCTAATAGAAGGATTATTATATTGAAAGACTGAACTGTTTTATATTTTTTAATGATTTTCACCACAATCCTGAATTGTTTTCCTAATATGTTGGACCATTTTTTTTAAAACTAGACATTGCAAACTACTTTATTTTTTTACTTTGTCTTGTTCTCGTTTTATGAAACAGAAATGAAGGCTTTGTGTGTGCCTTCATAATGTCTCACTGGCAAATTAAAGAATCAACTGATATTTGTGCAAAATTCATGACGACAATCTGCTATATTACCATTGTGTTCTGCCTGAGAAACAAAAAGCTATGATATGAAACATATATGTTGTGTATACATATATGTAAATACACTATATATGTGTGTGTGTGTGTGTGTTTGTATTTACATTTCATGTTGTCGAATTACATTGCCATCTATCTGTTACATTTCATTGTTTGCACTTTTTGGGAGATTTTGTAATTTTCCACAATGTAAATGACTATTAATAATTATGTACAATTTGCTGCTACCTCCCTCTTTGGCCTAAAATAAAGGGAAAGAATACTTCGTGGCAGCTGTTGTTTTGATTTGTGCCTGTTTGAATTGTCAGGTTATTGATCAAAATATGGTAATAAAATGTTATCCGTGCATTAAACTGTGCCACTGTGTATTGATTATGACGTTACATTTGAACGATCATTTCCCTTTCGAGCTTTTATGCGTTTTCTGTGTGATGGTCGACACCAAACCAAGTATCCTAGTTCTGCGACTTTTATTCTGAAAAGCGCTTTCTCGGTGGCCATTTTAAACAAAGAACTACGGTTTTTGACTTCACATCCCGAACGTGCGGCAGCCTTGATCCCAAGCAACAGAAGTTTTAAATAAGTGCAGTGGGGGAACTGGAGGAAGTATAAGCTTCACTTAAATTAAGAGGTATTCAATATCCGTGCGATTAATTTGTACGTCCGCTTCCTTGGCAGTTTATTGCGCAGCTCGTTCGGGACATGAGCTTAACGTTATTAGCTAGCGATATGTTGCTCGCTAACGTTACTCGACTGGTCGCACGCGTCCCACGTTTTGGATCGTGTTGTTTCGCGTTTACTTTAATGCAACCTGGGGGAAATCTTCCAACGTTGTCGTTGTGTTTGTTAAGTTTGCAGACAAGCCTGTAGTCGTGTATTTCCTTAGTTTAGCTGTGATGGGTAGAGGCGAGTCCGAGACGACACACTACCGTCCTGTCGAGGCTCTGTCTCAGAAATAAAGAGCGATAGAGGGATTTACATTTACATTTACATTTACAGCATTTAGCAGACGCTCTTATCCAGAGCGACTTACATTTCCTAATTTCAGGGACAGTTCCCCTGAGAGCAATTTAGGGTTAAGGATCTTGCTCAAGGACCCAATGTTGGTAACACCAGAGGTCGGGATGAGTGTGAGATGGGGATGGTTGGTGTGAGTGTGTAAGCGAGAGTGATAAAGGAGTGTGTTGGGTGAGGAGAGGGCGCCAACGTGTATTTGAGTGAGTCAGGGAGAGTGCAAAACTCATTGACTTCTCACGCCAACAAACCAAAGAGATCAGTATAACCATCGTCGTTTACATCAGTCCTTCCCGTTTTAAATAGCCATTTACTAACCAGTATGTATTAGGAATGGATGTTAAATGCTTTCGAGTAGTTACTAAAATTATGTTTTTAGTGTTTGTGTAGGAGAGGACGTAGGAGTCTAGAGAGCTTTATTTAGCTGAAGTGTTTACTTTATTGTAACTTATAACAATAACTGTAACACGTTTCCTGGGGTGACTATTTATAGTAATACGTTTGTCACATAACATTCACATTAACCACTTTTTAAGTACATTTTTAACTTATTTGCAGCTCCTGCTGCTCTAACAAGTTTGAACGGATTCTAACAAGTTTTAAGTTTCTAACATGTTTTAACGGATTCTGTCACTGCAGTGAAACAGTGTCATTTAACATTGCAGTTTGAGATTTAAGTTGTGAAACCAAATCATTCTAAATACCCACGTTGGGCAGTGCCTTGTCATACCGTCCAAATTTATATGTGATTTTAAAAAAAAAAGTGTCATATCGCGATATTAATGATAAAGCAACCCAATGCGGTTACCAGTCCTACCTGCACAACTGCGACACAAGCACGAACCTGTCTGTAAAGATCAGTCTTCAAACTCAACCATCACAAATATCGTAATTGCAATGTCCCTTAAAATATCATGATATAACTGTAATCACCCTCCCTAAACCAAAATTTCACTGCCCTTTTTAGTCTTACGCATGCATTGTATGGTCATCCATCATAAATGCAGTGTTGAGGCGTAGCTGTTGCGTTACTACGTTCCACTGTAACTGAAACTCATGTAAAGCATGATTGCTTGAAAAGGGGACCATAAGGTCTTGAAGAGCTTATGACGGAGTCTGTCAGTTTTGCTAGATTTAGTTTAGGCTAAGTCTCCAAACCTCTATAAATAAGAAGTTCTTATGAGCATAATATTGGACTTTTAACATGTCTCTGTCAAGTACATAGAACATAGCTAATTTATTGGATGGTACACAACCTGAGAGGAATAAGAATGTGCTTGAACACCAGTTTATAAGGTATCATACATGTAGGTATTTGTGAGTTTTTGTGAAAAATCAGGAGGTCAACCTTTAGCCTTTTTTTTCCCCTCATGGGAGAATTGAAACTCTAAACAACCAGTTCTCACACAGGCCATGAAGGACATAAAGGGCTCAATATTTTTATTTGAGCTGTAACAAGCACCGTGTGACCCAGTGGGCGAACGCTTTTCCAGATCAGAACTCTGAGGCATTGAACTTGCCCAGGCGCAGGACGCTCTGCTTTTAGCCGAGTGACCAGCATGCTCCCGCTCTCATGGCATGTAGACCTGCTGTGACGTTCTGAGCGCTGACCTCGTTCACTTCTTATGGAGACAGTTCGGAGCTCTGCCAGTCCCATGCACTGCTAGTACTGAGTATTCTAATGTAGGAGTTGGCAGACCCCTTACACGTCCAGGAGATAAATAAGACAAAAAAGGAAATTGCAGTGTAAGCACACAGAGTTCAAATAGGGGCACCATCATTTTTGTTTTTGTCTGAATGCAGGTATAGGAAATATTAAAAACTGCCCAGTATTCTTACGCAGTGTGTAAAAGTATGGACTTTGATTTTAGTAATTTAGTAAATGTTAAGTATGGAAAATGTAATGTAACATTGCAAGTTTAAGCATTGGTGAATAAAATGCTATGCATTGGGTTTGGTTTTGAATTTATTTGTAACTGCTAGAATAACTTAATTGCCCCGGGGTGTTGATACTGATTCATTTTGGGCTCTACTAAATATTATAATATGCCATAACTTGGTATATTATATGGTGATATGCCACGCTGTGACATATAGTATGTTTACAGTTGGATTTTCAAATCTTTTGGCTACTAAATGAGTAGTCATTTGAACAGTGATACGAAGTTTGAACACTTAAGTATGGAAAAGTGTAGGAACATTCCTTTTATTGGACACTGTAAGTATTTGCTTTAATGGGGTTTGCTATTGTTTTTAAGAACGGTGGTTTTCCCTGCAGATATGGACCATTTATCAGTTATGGCCTGAAACGTCAGTTTCCATCATGGGGAAAAACCAAACCTGCATTCTGTGTGACACAGTCTACTCCTCCAAACAGGTAAACTGACCTTTACCAAAAACAGAGGTATAGCTCTTTTTGTGCCAATATCCTGAGCGATCAGTGGTACTTTGATGAGCAAAATATCTATTTATCAGCATCGATATCGGCAGATGTAAGCATGAAAATGTCGGATATCGGCCAATAATTCTTTTATCGTGCATCCCTAGTTGTTATACTTGTGTGAATTATGTTTGCTTACATTGGCTTGTGACTTAATGACTTGTGATTTGATGTTTAAATGTTTTAAATGTTTAACATTAATGCCTGACCATTTTGTTTCTGCAAAACTGGATGTGTATTTGTGTGTACAATATATATTGCAGTTTGTTAATAAAAGGAAAGAGATGTTTGTGTCAACCCAAATGAAAGAATGATTGCCCGATACCCAATGCCCAGGTATATGTAGCAGTATTAAGGCTGAAAAGACTGGAAGAGGAAGTATTTTGCTGATATGTCCAGGCAGTTATGCTCTTGTGGAGCACCAGATATGGTGGAAAAACTCAAACTACAGCTAGAGTCAGCTTTAACTTTTGCTTTTGTCTTTTTAGGAGATGGATGAGCATATGAGAAGTATGCTGCATCACCGAGAACTGGAGAACCTTAAAGGCCGGTCAGTGTTCTACTGCTAATTTCATGTTTGCAGTTTGCTATTACTATGTTTATGATGCTCATTTAAGCTCTAACCTGCACAAATACACAAACATACTGTATGTACTGTAATTTTAGGATACCAATGGCAATTGGACAGTCAGCTCAATCCATACTTGCTTCAGATAATAAAATGGCCTAGTGATGATTGTAAATGTTTCTTTCAGAAAATTTGTTGTCGTCACTCAACATGAGAATCAAAGAGCTGTGTGCATAGCTGGTATTCAGTTGACAGTCAGAAACAGAGGGTCAGTCTGTGTTTGCAGTTGTTGTTCAGCAGAGAGGGACAGCAAAGACAAGTAGCAACATGCAATTGAATGCAAACAGCTTTCTTGTAGACTGATGCTGTTTTTCTAATGATGCTGCAAAATGTTAGTTTTTTTTTAGTTTTACAAATGCTAATAATTTTCATATTGTGCTGCACTCTGAGCTGCTTCTTTACAAGAATGAAAGGTGCAGTGATTATTGTTGGGGTGACTGATGAAGGGCACGTGTGATATTGGACACGTGTTCTCCTCTCTCTTCAGAGGGATGAGCTGAGGCAGCTGCCACAGCAAAGGCATATTATATATAGGCACATTGGAAACAACAGGAGCGGCCAGCGTACAACAACTGCTGCTCATGTGACAGTTATGTAGACCACTGCAATGTGAAAAGTGAGAACGAGACAGAAGAGAAAGTGCTGCATTCTCTTGCACAACTTAACACCCCCGGTAAAGCATTAAAGTGGGTTTTGTGCATGCGATCATTTTGCATTTTCACTCGTTTAATCATACATATAAAATGCTCTTTACTTGGAGAAAACAAAGGCAAAACGTTGCACATTGCACTCTGTGATTAACTGCCTTTTGAGTTAAAAAAAGAAAAGTGTAAACACTGCCTCAGCTGATAACCCCTCATCACGCTTTATGTGGCATTTTGCCACGGCACAGTTTTCTGAGAGATAGTCCAACTGCCTGTAAGACAACTCTGGACTATCAGCTCACGAGCCTGGCATTCAGGGGGGTATTTGTTACAGACAGCTGCCCGGATCTCGTATTACTGCAAATGCTGGAGAGACCCGCCCTGATACAGCTCTGTAGTGCTGCGGAATGAGGGTGGGAGGGAGTGAGAGAGGGAGGAGTGCAGTGCACCAGATTATACCGAGCCGCTTGCCTTGCGTTCAGCGCAAAGCGCAGCAGACTCCATCGTGACGGCGTGCTAGGGCTCGGTTGCCGAGGAGAGGGTGCTGGCCCCTCTCTGAGCTCCAGGGCTCTGCTTGTGGGGTTGCTGGTGGTGAGACACCATGCTGGGCTCCCCGCTGCCATCCTGCCATGCTGAGCCACTCCAGACCTGAGACAAAACCCTGAGAATCCTCTGCAAGATCAGGAAGATACAGCTGTTTTTATTTTATTTTTTCTGCGTGAAAATAAGTCAGTTTGCCTCCTGATCGTTTTTTTTGTTTTGTTGATTTTCTTTTACACTTTTTTTTTAGTTTGGATCTACTCCTCTTTTCAGCTTTAGCAATCGTCTGCTTGACATCCGTTTTCCTAAGCAATTAGCCATGCCCCAGGGTAGCATTGAGCAGCCCCTTTCCCCGCTTCTTCCCAGGGATTGCGGGCACGAGTGCCGGGCGTGCGGGGTCACCGTGGTCAGCCTGACCGAATACGCCGACCACATCTCCAGCCCCGTGCACAAGCAGCGGGTGGAGGATCATGACCGCCAGACCTCCAAAACAGACGTGCACAAGGAGTACTTTGACAAAGAGATGGTGGAGCTCATTGAGAAACGCAAGGAATTTATCAGGTGAGTCTCTTTCGTGTTTTAGTCTTTATCGTCAGTGATTATTTGTCATTGTGAACACGCCACAGCACACAGTGCACCACAACGAAATGTGACCTCTGCATTTAACCCGTCCGTGAAGGAGCAGTGGGCAGCTAACAAGCGCCCGGGGAGCAGTGCTTGGGGACGGTACCTTGCTCATGAGTACCTCAGTGGTAACTTTACCAGCCCGGGATTTTAACCTGCGACCTTCTGATCACGGGGCGAACACCCTACCGTTATGCCACCAACTGCCCTTATTCAGCACATCCTCATTTTTATGAATCCAAGAAGTGTTGTTGCTTTGTTATTTGCAGCTAGGGAATTATTGCATGGTTGTAGTATGTCAGCAGTCATGGGGTGGGAGGTGACAGTCCAGGAGGAGTACCACCAAAACAACTCTCATAGAGCCTCTGAGCACAAACTTGTCTCCAAGTTACTAATGGCAGAGGTTCTGGTTAACAGCATTAAATAAAATAAAAGTCCAACTCGCCACAATTTTGTGTCTGTACAATATGGATTCAGAGTCTGTGATTGTAAAAAGTTATCCTACTTTTTGAACAGGCTTCTTAATTCAACTTTGATATGGTATAGATAAGTGACCTAATAAATACAGCATTTCTCCCTCACAGCAGTTTGTCCCTGTGTTAGTCACATGCTTTCAGGCCTATATAAAACTGCCAGGTGGCGTCAAGTATCAGGACGCCTAAAACAGCCATGACAGTTCACTCACACTCTCCCTCTTTTCACACCTCCTCTTTCCTATCTCACCATCGAGCTAAGAGTAGGAAACATAGAGTTTTGCATTCTGCTTTTTGTTGTGTCACTGCACGTCTGCTTTGCAGCAAAACAGATACCAATTTAGTATGAAATGCTTCACTTTTTGTTTTCTCTTTGACAAAACATACAATGTAGGGTTTTTGTTGCCTGGCTAAGTTTGTTGAAATAGATTTTTATCACTTCTATATGTTGGAGAAGTTGTGATAATCAGTTGCTTTTATTTTAGTTTTATTAGATGAAAAGTGTAACTGTTTTCCAGTTCAAATGGAGAATCTCGTGAGTTCAGATTCCCCTTCACTAGTTTTCATCCCCGTTGTTGATTTACAATAACAGTGTACACAGCTGACCATTCTGAGGGTCCATCAATAATCGGCCAGCCCGATATTAGGCATTTTGCAGATTATTGGTCTGAGTGTTTAATTTTAACCATCATTGATATTAAGTAATTACAAGGTCCTCTCTTCTCTCTGTGCCCTTTGCTCTCAACATCCTGCTTCAACGCTGGAGCCTTGTTGTCGCTCACACACAAGCGCAGCAGTTTTATTTATGTTTTTTAAATCATGTTTTGTCTTGGTGTTTGTAAAATTCTAAATTTAGTTTTCCCTTTTTCTTTTATTTTTTGCATATCGGTTATCGATTGTTAACTAGCAATAATCGGAAACGATGCTGGCTCTGAAAAACCACTATCTCTCTAGTCCATTCACGTGCAGGTTTTTACCTTCTCGCGCTCATTTTGATTCCTTTTAGGATTCATTCCTTTTTGCAGCTATTTCTTCTATTTTCTGGATTCTTATTTTACTATGTGGGTTCATTGATGTATCCACTTACCTTTCAATGTTGGACACCTCTAGGCAAGAGGAAGCTGCATTGAAAAAGGGCAAGGAGGAGCAAGAGACCCAGAGGAAGTGGCAAGAATTAAGGCAACACTGGCAGGATCACAAGGTCCAGCAACACAGAGGCTCCTGGGGTCATCAATACTCTAACTTTCCTCTGACCCCCAGAAGTGCAGGGAGCACCAACTGGCAGGAGCCGTGGAGGGGTTCCGGTGCTGACCGCAGCAACTGGAACAATCGGCAGAACAGGAGCGCCACGTGGCATGCGGAGGGGCCTCCTGATCTGCAGAAATGGGGATCCGTAAATGGCCGAGGTGGCAGCCTGCACAATCAGGGGAATTACTGGGGAGGAAAACAGGGCAACTGCAGTGGTTACTCCATACAACAGAGAAATGTGCAATTCTGTCCCAATAGAGAGACAAGTCAAGGGCAATATTTAAGAAACAATAACTTCCGCTGGCAAAACTCCAAAGATGTTGGCAAGTACATGCAGCCTCCCAGTCATTACAAGGAGCCGTCTATGATGCATCAGCACCAGAAACCACTTAGCTTTGAGTACCAGAAAAAAGGTCATCCAAACCAGGAAGCGTCTGGTGGAGAGTGTGATCGTGGGAAACCCAAAGGGTCCAAACCTGACAAGAACTACCGCTGGACGCCATATCCCCCAGCAAAACTTGGAGAGCCATCATCTCAACCCGATGCCCAACCTCCCTCAGACAGTATGCATTTTGAACCTCCCGGCTTTAATAAGGAGAGAAGTTTGAACACAAGCAGCCAAAGCTTGCCAGGGCAGTTCCAGAGGGAGTCAGGGAGCAGAGCGGAACACCACCATAAAAACGAGATGGAGCACAGAAAGAACAGCGGCGAGAGTTATGGTAAAACATACAAATACAGCCACGCATCATCTTCATCTTCCTTGTGCTCATTAACACACAAACAAGGTGTTTGGAAGAAAAATCATTCGGAAAAAAATCTTTCTTCTCATCCGGGTTCTCTCTCCAGCCTCAGTCGAGCTGAAAGTCAAGATTCTGTCAGCTCTAAATCTTCAAGGCAGTCTCGCTCTGGCTACCACTCTCCACAAAATGGTGTTTCTGGTATAGACCAGGAGCACCTGCTTTCTGAAATGCTGCGCAAAGCAAAGGAGAACCTTCTGGACAAACACGGTTCAGCAGAAAAGTCTGCTTCGGGAGACCACTTCAAAAACACAGAACTGCATATCGAGGAAGACCAGCAGGTGGAAAGTTCAGAGCTGAAGAAATCAAAAGAACGAATTAAGAGTAAAAAGAAATCACAAAAGAACAATGGAGGAGGTGGGAAGGAGTATCTTGCCAGCAAGACCATAAAACAACCCCCCAGTACTGAGATTTTAGTCCAGTCAGGCCACGCCGTAAAAGACACTAGCCTGTCTGTGCAGTCTCTCCAGGTCAGCACCTCCACGACTGACCGTGAGGATGACGAGCAGGGCGGTGGAAAGAATGTTGAAGATCAGGTGATGCAAGCTGTGGATGAGGGCTTGGGCTCCGACAGTGAAGGCAACCGTAATGACCAGATCCAGTCCACAGCCGGCTGTTCAGTGCCTTCTCTGAGCAAGCTGGCCCTGCCTGCCTGTCTTAAGCGAGATCTGAACCGGCACATTGGCACCAAGGGCAAGGCGCTTGCCCACGAGCCCAATTTGAACATCGCCCGGCGCTTCAGGAATGTGAGTGGCACACGGAAAAGCGAGAGCGAAAAAGACCCCGGCCTCAAGCCCACCCTACGGCAACTAATCAGCTCCTCCGCCTCCAGGAGGAATGTCAACTGGGACCAAGTTTACCAGGAGGTTCATCGGAAGAAGCAGGAACAAGGCAAAGGCATGCCAAGGTAAAAACTTTCTTTTTTTCTTTACTTCGTCTTCTAGTAGGGATGCGCGATACGGGAATTATTTGCAGATGCCGATATCACGTTTTTCATGCTTATATTTGCCGATGCCGATAAATGAGGAAGTGAGAGTCCAGCGTGAGCGGAGGCAGAGTTGAGCGAGTAAAGACAAGATATTTTGCTTGCCAAAGTTCTACTCCACGCTCAGAATTTTGGCACAAAAATAATGTCCTAGCTCTGACATTTCTAACACAGTGCCAAGTCAGGCTAGTGGAGTGATGGCTGAGCGCTCCGAGCGTAGTGCACAACATTTTAGAAAAAAGTCACCTCCTCACACTTTTTGTGGTGTACCAAGTCAAATAGGGCACGTGTGACACTTCATGGGCACTACCTAGGGCGTAGCTACAATTCCGGCTATTTCCTGAGATGCATACTACCACATAGAAAAGTATGATAAGCGTGCCTTACCTCTAGCACTGTTATGCGCACTAGCACGCAGCTCGGGACACAGCCCATGTGCGAGCTTGCATTCGCTAAGTGAGACAAGCGCAATTTTGATTAAACATTTTTACACGTGCAGGCAGACTTGAGCGGAAAAAGAGATTTTGCTTGTGAACGTTGACACAAAATAACACCATAAATTTTAAGTCGGAAGGTGCAGCGGTATACAATCCCACCTCAACTTTGGACATGGCTGGCACAAGTGCTGCCTTTCCCACGTACAATAAATGCGTCATAAAATATCGAACTGAAAATGTCGGGCAAATCTAAGCAACGGTCTGATGCCGTTGACTTAGAAAAACCACAATTATCGGCCGATTCCAATATGATTCCGATATTATTGTACATCCCTACCTTCTACAGTTTGATTCACGTTATGCTAACCTCATGTTTGTTGTATTTGTGGTCAGGTTTGGTATAGAGATGGTACCCACTGAGCCAGAGGTACCAAGCTATATTGACGAGGATGATGTCCCTCTGTGTGAGGGCTTCCAGTGGGAGTCAGTTCTCGACTTCAATCCAGAGTCTGTTCCACCCTGCACACGCAGCATGTCAGAAAGCAGTTTGATCACCGATAGTACTTCTGCCCCCTGTTCATTGTTCACATCTGTGGAACCAGTGAAAGAGGCGCCAGTAAAGAGTCAGCAACATTCCGAACTGATGCCTCAGTCTGTTCAGTCACTCGTAGAAGGTAACCATGAAGGTCAGAAGGATAGTGAGCGGCCTGCCCAGGGCCAGGTGCACATGGAGGTATCGGAGGCAAGAGAATCTGTCCAGCACCTAGATGTTATGGATGGAGAGACTAGTTGCTTGTCTGCCACCGAGCAGAATGATTGGCAGAACGGAGGGAAGAAACGGAGAGCAGTTGGGGTGAGTGACGCACCTTCTTCAACTGGTGTAACACCTAATTCAGCCATGAGCGGTAATACAGGTTTAGGATCAATGTCATACATTTTGCAAGACTCATCTTTGTGTTATTGCCTGGATCTTTCCATTAGGACATTGTTTCTCCAGAAATTCCTAATTCCGAGAGGAAGAACAAAAGGTTGAAAATCAAACCTAAGAAAGGTGAGTACTAACTATAGATGTGTACTGTACATTTACAGGTTTTTCCACTGCCCCCATGTCCTGTGCTTTTCTAACAATGTTTCTCTTATGGATCATACACTACGTTCTGCAGAACGATCTCAGTTGGACGAGTTACTGAATATCTCTCTGCGTGAGGAAGAATTAAACGGCTCCTTACAGACTGTGGACAACAGTTTGATCCAAGCCCGAGCTGCCCTGCAGTCTGCCTATATAGAAGTGCAGCGGCTGCTGATGGTCAAACAGCAGGTCAGACCTTGTGAAAGACCAAGTCCAGTGTATACGTGTACAGTTTTGTTTTAGTGTACCCGATTTGGAATTGTATATAACTTCTACCTAGGTCACTACAGAGATGAATTCCCTAAGGACCAAGCGTATAGAGATCCTACAGGGATTACAAGGTACAACATTTGCTTTTAAACTCCTAAGACTGTAGACATTGATTGATGTGATTGTCCATTATTATGCAAAAGTACAGTTTGGAACTAAACAACTTGGTCTTTCAGATGGTTTTGAGGCTCCACAGAGAGAAAAAAGCACTGAGGAGAACTTGTCCAGCACCCCATCCGTGCCCAACTTGGGTCTTACTGAGCAGACCACTAACCCCACTAATCCAGCTGCTACTTCTCCAGGCCTTACCGGGTCTGCCACCAAACCTCCTGTTGTCGCAGTTAAACAGGAACGTCTGTCACCTGTAACCTTGACCTCAGAGCGTGAGCACGCAGTCAGCCCTGTCCCTGGCCCCCACAGCACCACACCAGAGCAATCTGCAAAGACTACTGCAAACACAGGTTTGGTTCTCCATCATTTTTGGGTAAAACTTCCTTGTCTTCCAGTTGTTGTATTTTATGTTGATTAATCATAATGGTTAATTTTGTCTCCTGCTCTTTGCCACAGGTGCTTCCTTAAAATGCAGCGTTGCAATAAAAAAACTACGTCAGAAGGATATCGAAAGTGCCCAGAATGATTTCAGCAGGTGCTTGAGCACTGCCCCGTTGGATCAGAGACCACAGCTTTCTTCTTGCCGTCAACCCTCCTTGGAGCCAGAGCAGGAGCCTTCTTCGCCCCCTGCTCTGAACGCCCTCTCCTCCAAGCCCTCACCTCCACCCGAGGTCCAGGAGCCTAAAGGTGGGAAGCGTGTCAGGAAGCTGAAGAAGAAGAGGGCTCTGAGGCAGGCCCAAGGAAGTGAGCAACCCAACGTCAGCGACTCGGAACTGGAATCAGACGATCCACCCCGCCCCCAACGTAAGCTCAGACCCCGCCGGCGGCTTGTGGGCGCCTGTGCGCTCAGTGCTGAGAAAGAGGAGAGTGTGGACGTGGCAGGAGCTGTAGATCCTGTAGAGGCAAAGGAACCAACACCTGTGAAAGACTCGGCTGGAAAAGAGTCTAAGGACTCGGATTCCTCAGAGCTGGAGATGGTGGAGCTCCCCCAGGCCATGCCCACTGAAGTGGTTAATCTGGACTCCTCTGACCCAGGCGACGAGGTGCCAGAGGAGAACACAAGCCCTTCTCCAGTCTGCAAAGACGCGGCTGCTGCAACTGAAACCCAGAAGCTTGCCTGCAATGAGGTCACCTCCACCAGTGAAATGGACACTAGCGGTATAGTCCAGAGCTGCGGAAGGTGAGTGTAGGGTACAAAAAGGCCTGTAGCTCAAATTATGCAGAGTAGCAGAATTTGTGGGGGAAAAAAGTGTAATCCAGGTGTGTGTGATTGTGTATTGAATGTATTCTTGCTACTGAAATGTTTTCTATATTTATAGTAAGAAAAAGGCAGCAGTTGCAAAGGAGTGCAAGGCATCGTCAGGTAAGTAATAAGGGTCGACCGATTGTCGTTGGCATTTTGCCGATTATCTGTATCCGTGTTTAATTTTGCCCATCACCGATATTAAGTAATTACGAGGTGCACTACTGTGGCTCCACTCTCTGTGCTGTACTGCGTAGTGTGAAACTTCGAGAAGGAGAAGAGGAGAGTTTGAGCTGAGCTTGGTGTTTGTAAAATTCAAAATTTTGACAGAGATTTTTTTTATTACTGTATCCAAATATCGGTTATTAACCCCATTAACTGGCAAAAATCAGTATCAATATTGGCTCTGAAAAATTCGATTAAAATGTTAATTTTGAATTGAAAGCATTAGGTGAATTTAGCACCTGATTTATTCAACTTTATTAAGTGCAACCAGTTGAAATAAGCACGTCGAAGTTATTAGAGAGTAAGCCCGGTCGGTCTCTGTTAGGCCGACTCAGCTGAGCCCGTCTCTCACAGCCCAATTTAGAATTCTTACACTTTCACCAGACTAAAATAGTTCACCAAGTCCACAAATTCCTTTTTAAGGACAAGGTATTCTTAGAGTCTGGTAGTTTCCTAGTTTGAACACCGTGGGCCTCACCTCCAAGAGCAGCCATTTGTGATAAGAGCCCATGGTAAATGTGGAGAGTTGTGTTACAGAGGGTTTTCTCAGTTCCTTTTGAGGAATGAAAGTACATGTTATGGCAAACGTAACCCTGAATAAGACTGCATTAGATGTAGCTAACTTGCTGCAGATACAGTGAATATATTGTACGGATAACCGGGGACGTGCACACGGCTAAACTTCAGTATTTCTTCATTTTCAAATAATCATAATTTTTTTCCCATTTTATAATGTTAGAGAGCAAAAAATTAATATAGAAAAATAGAAACGGACAGTTTGGTTTATTTAAAAAATGCTGGAAATTTTCTTTTTATCCGAAAAAACAATCGATTAATCAAAAAATAATCGGAAGATTAATCGAATAACAAATGAATTGTTAGTTGCAGCCCTACATCTAAAATAGTGTACATTAGCAACTAGGAGCAGTACGTTAGCAACCATGCTTTTGGGAAACGCACCCAGTTCAGTAATCACATGCTAAATGTTTTGGTAGGAAAAATAATATACATCTGCTGATAGTAAGTCTCTAACATTCATTTTAACGTAAGTGATGGAAGTAATAATTTTTGCTGTGACGTGTACCATCAATTATTTTTCCTAAATGGTTAAATGCCTAAATCCTGTCACTGTTTTGGGTGTTTTCATGCACTTAGCTAGAATAGCAACTGAAAAGAGGAGGATTTTTCGGCGTGGGGGGGCCCTTTTTTCAGGGCAGAGCAGTGGTCCCTTAAAATTCCTGTGCACGTCCCTGTGAATAACTCAAAGAACTAGTTGCTGAAATTATACTTCATAAGATGTTTCTAATGCGGCAGCTACAGACAAATGAAAATATCCCTCACCAGGTGCGTCATCAGACCCAGGAGAGGAGGACATCCCCACCGAGGGCCTGTTTGAGGGCCACCAGGAAGCAGTGAATGGCATGCAGATCTATAATGGCCTGCTGTTCACCTGCTCTGGAGACCGCACCATTAGAGCGTTCAACCTTGTGGTGAGAATATGACACATTTTAACTCTGGCCATGCCTTAACAGTGTCCATTTATCAAAATGTTTTGAGTCACATGACCATCATGTCCAGTTCAGGACAGACACTGCACAACTTCACCTCTACTCCAGCTAGCTTAATATCAAGCTTAAAGACTTTAAACCATTTCAGGATCAGTCAGTGCTGTACTCTTGTGTTGGAGTACCAGTGATGCGCTGTGTACTGTGCTGTGCTGTGTTCACAATGACCTAAAAACCCCACACTTTCACTTCAGAGCCGGAAGTGTGTAGCTGTGTATGAAGGGCACACCAGTAAGGTGAACTGCTTGCTGGTGTCGTGTGGCCCCGGCTTGCAGCAGCGCCTCTACTCCGGATCCAGCGACCAGACCATTCGCTGCTACAACATTAAGGTTCATACTTCTCTCTCTTTAATATAAGCCTGCCCTCACTCTCATGTCAGCTGCTTTGTTGACTTTTTGAATGTGCGACTGTCTCTGTCCCAGACTCAGGAGTGCGTGCAGCAGATTTCTCTTCTGGACCGTGTGCTCTGCCTCCACAACCGCTGGAAGGTGCTCTATGCCGGCTTGGCCAACGGTTCTGTGGTCACCTTTAGCCTCAAGGTAAAACCTCTGTCCTGACAGATAGATACTTTGAACGAGACAAAGTTTTAAAGGTCCCATATTATCCATTTTTACGCCAAGTTCAACCAGGTCTATGAGCTCCACTAAACATGTCTCTGAAGTAGTTTGCTGTAAACACCTCTCAGATTAGGCATTTTCACCTGCTTTTTACTCATCTTTAAGCCTCCTTTAGGGCTTGCCCATACTTATTCACGGTGTGTCTCCTACTCCGCAGAACAACAAACAGCTGGATGTATTTGAGTGTCATGGTCCGAGGGCGGTCAGCTGCCTGGCCACGGCGCAGGAGGGGGCGCGGCGTATTTTGCTTGTCGGCTCCTACGACAGCACCATCAGTGTGAGAGACGCCAAAAGTGGCCTGCTGCTCCGCACCCTGGAGGGTCACACCAAAACCGTGCTCTGTATGAAGGTGAGTTCTCACACGAGATGGTAGGCGGTGGTAACAGTGGTCTAAGTGACTGAAACCCTGTGTTGATGATCATGAGATTGGGGGTTTAAATCCCCCCCTGAGGGAGCCCTTTAACCCCCTTTAAGTTGCACCACAGAGATGGTCCCTGTAATTAGGAAATGGAAGTCACTCTGGATAAAAGCAGCTGTTCAATGGTATTGAGAGTCTTGACGCTTTCTTTGGCATTTCTTTTCCACAGGTGGTGAATGACCTGGTGTTCAGTGGATCCAGCGATCAGTCTGTCCATGCACACAACATACACGTGAGTCTGTCAAAAGGACGCTAGCAGTTTGTGGGAGTTTTACTATTTTATTGGTGTCTTTAACGCTGCCGTTATGTGTGCACCCTGCAGACAGGGGAGCTGGTGCGGATCTATAAAGGCCATAGTCATGCTGTCACAGTAGTGGCCATTCTGGGAAAGGTGATGGTCACAGCATGTTTGGACAAATTGGTCCGTGTGTATGAACTACAGGTAGGCCTGTCCCACACACTCACTTGTGGTGTTTACAGTTCATATGGAGCTGGAAGTGTCTTATGTTATATGTTTTTGACTATGGTTTGGTGTTGCCAACAGTCTCACGACAGGTTACAGGTGTATGGGGGACATTCAGACATGGTGATGTGCATGGTGATCCACAAGAGCATGGTGAGTTACTGTATAACTGGGCTGCAACAACTAAAAATATATATTTTCAATTATAATAAATTGTTATTAGATTGTTAATCGATTATGTAATTAGATTATGATGTAAACCCAAACGATTATTCTTTTAGCGATTATTTTTCCAATTATTTGACTAAACTATCAACTCATTTTTCAAATAATCTAATGTTAAATCATGTAAAATCAGAAGTTTTCTCAGTAACATTTCAGTATTTATTCAAACATTTCTTAAACACTGCACTGAGCATTAGAGAATTATTCCTTAACAAACAACTTTCCAAATTAAAAAAAGAAGACTTTGCTTAATCAACTTTAACAGTAACATAAAGCAACATGAATGAGATTGTCGCCTTCTACATGACAGAATAAAAAATATAAAATATTAAACGGCTGAAACGGCATCGTTAACGTCAGCTACAGTATAGGTGCAGAAAAGAATGATTAAAAAAACAAACCAGTCGATTGACTGCGTTACGTTTTTAGTAGACAAACATTCCGACATGCTTAGGTGGAGAAGGGGCAAATAAAGTGATACCCAAACTTTGGAGCTTTTTTGGCCACATTTTTCCAGAGGCTCCATAGTTCTGCTGGTAGACCCAGCCGTGTTGCTTTGTGCGAATGGGCAGCGATCTTATGTTGCCACCTACAGCAAATCCTGAGGGGATACAGTATATTCCCTTGCAATACGTTTTGCTTATCACATAGCACATTGCAGGAACAAAACTTTTACACAACGTGTCAACACTAAAAATCCTGGTGGCTTTACATTAGACCTGTTTGTTGACATGCTTTTTAGAAGGCAGAACTAAAACAAACTAACTCTGTCTCTAATGTTTTTTTCCCATCAGTGGCCCCATGAAAGTTTCCATAAATAAATTTATACCAGTGTTTTAAGCTTATTTTTAAACTTTGTTTTAGATCTACACAGGCTGTTATAACGGGAGCGTGCAGGCAGTTCGGCTGAACCTCATCCAGAACTATCGCTGCTGGGTAAGACACTGCTGAATGGCCTAATGCATTGGTCCATGGAGGTACTGCAGGGGGTCCACCAAATTATTTCATCTGAAGCTTTATTCAGAAATGGTAATGATAAACCAACGAGATTTATGAAGCACTCTGGTTACTTAGGATTTATAATTTTGTTCACACGTTTGGGAGAGGTTATCCATTCATATTTCACTTATACATACATACATACTGTTTACACGTATGCAGATCTTTTTATAAACGCATATTTTGTTATACAATCCGTTTACATCTAAACTGAGTTTCAGCCACCTCAAACGCCCTCCAAAGTGAAGATTTTTCAAAACGCTGGATGCTCATTGTACCTCTCAGCCAGGAGGTTCTTGGACTGAAAACGGTTTAAGACCTCCTGGCATAATGTGTTTGTGTATGTTGAGGTGTTTGATTTATGTGGTGTTTGTGGTAATAATATGTGATGATGATGTGGGTCTGACAGTGGCACGGCTGCTCGCTGATCTTTGGGGTAATGGAGCATCTGCAGCAGCACTTGCTGAATGACCACACCAACCCCACCCAGCAAACCATCAAGTGCCGCTGGAGGAACTGCGACTCTTTCTTCAGCTGCCGTAACGGCTCCAAACAGGTAACGTCACGCCTTCAAAACTGCAAGTAGTGTCCAGGGAGGACTGTTGTTGTGTCCGTCTACCCTGCCCTTTTTCATAGACGTGGACAGTTCTGCATCGATGCCGTGGCAGACCAAACCTGGTGGTTTGTGGTGGCAGTGCAGATGGTCCGTGATAAACATATCATGATACCACTTTTTTGTGTCCGATACGATACCGATATTGTACATTTTTTAGCTGCCGATATGCTACAAATCTGATACAGTTTCTGGGTCTTTTTGAACAGAAAATAATGCTTTAAAAATGTCTGAATACATGACAGATTATTCCGTTATGTATTAAGAAATAGTTTTCCTAACTAAAAACAATGTAATAATTACACACCCATATGTGTATGCTAAATTATTTATCATTAAAATAACACCTCAAAAATTATTCCTTTAAACACAGTTGTGTAATTTTGTGACGCTCCCTAATCCTGCGGTGCTAAAAGCATCAGGAACACAGAGATTGTGAGTGAGAGCTGGTGTTGTTAAGGAAATTAAACAGTATAATGGTGTGATGTGCTTTTGGGCTTGTAGTGTGTTGTGTTGCTTCTTCTGATCATTGTCATATCAATATGTAGGAATTAGTGTGAATGTTGAACAATAAACCAGCCCAATGCCACCGATACCTGATCCAGCTGTATGAGTCGTTATCGGACCAATATTCCATCCACGTATTAGATCAGTGCCATCTTTAGTCTGTAACATGCAATCCAGTTTCACTACTGAAATAATTTATTTAAAAATTATTTATTTTATTTTCGTTTTCAAAACATTTCCAGATGATTTGGGCATTTTTATGAATAATGAACGTCCCGGTAGTAACTGTGGTGATCCATGTCCAATCAGACAGATTGGACAGTTCATGGGATGCATCGTCAGACATTACATTGCAACTGCACTTTCACATCTGTTTAATCCTTTACCATTTGCTTACACCTGTAGGCAGTGCAAGATCACATGCAGAAACACGCAGAGGAGGACAGTAAAATGGAGTCTTGAGGGGTCATGTGCGCTTGGGACGTGTCCATCATCCAGCCGGAACAGCCCCTCTTATCCCATATTGGGAGAAATCTTTTCTACACCTCAGGATAGGAGCTCTTTCCTTCTGTATTTTTATGTCAGATACCAGCAGCTGCCGTCTGAGAGGAAAAGGACAAGCTGCTGTGGCGGTTCTCAGTGCCGCTTTCGAATATTGAGAACTTACAGCAATTTTATGTCTTTTTTTGCGAGGGGAATTTTCATGTGAAACGACGGTTTGCCCAAAGGCACTTTCAGAACGTGTAATATGGTGACGCTTTCTGAACGAGCGATGTAGCCAGGATGTTTTTATCTGTGACACTCAGCTACCTGCTGGATGTGTTTGAGGCTTTTTGGCATCCAGAGTTGATTTTTTATCATTGCAAGCACCCTTCCCTTTCAGTGTATTTGCTGGTATTCTGACCATGACCTTTTATCTTTCCTCTTTTTTCATGTACACTGTACTTTTATCTCTTTTTCTGAGAACTGGCAGAGTATGTTTCCATTACCTTGCCATAGAAATTGTAAACGAAAAAAGAGTTATCTACAAAGTAAGGGATAAAGGCTCCTTGCGAAACCTTCTCTCACCTGATTGTACGCAGTATTATCAGCGTTGAGATTCAATGACCAAATAAAGACGAGAATCAAAAGAACTGTGGAAAATAAACTTGGGAACTGACCCAGAAGAGTTACTGCTGCTGCCCCCACCCCGGTTAGCCACACTCACGTTTCTATTTCTTATGGCATGGGATCTGGGATGTTTTTTGTTTGGCATGTTTTGAGGTGTAAAAGCATGGAACTCGATGTCTTCTCGAGCAACCAGGTTCTGATTTTCAGTAATTGACAATAATTTTACTGTCAGGGTGGTTTTTCTTCCAATACAATTTTTGAACTCAGGATTGGTCATATTTTTTCTTTTCCTCTTTGTTTTGCGTTTCTTTTTTAAAATCTTTTTTTTGTTTTACGTTTTTTCCTCCCACTTTCTTAGAAAGATAATCTATATAAAGATGATGTGAGGTCATTTCCTTTTCTGATGTTTTCTTTCTCACTTTATTTTTATTTCTCTTTTTTGATGTGGTTGCTCTTTGACAAAGACAGAGTGGAGGGAATTTCCGGTTTGCCGTGTTTTGGAGATTGTCCTTCAAAGAAATGTTTGCTGTGATTGTGACAGGTTTGAAGTCATGACGGTCGATGTTCCCTACCACAAGTAGTGTGTGGGAGTGTGTTTGTGCCTAAGAATACAGTCTTTCTTGTTGGCTTGCTTGGATTTTCTCCACAATTTCACGAGTTTTTTGTGTGGCCTTTTGGCCGTTGGAAGTTGTAGAAGAGGTTAACGTGAGCGGTGTATTTTTATGGAGTTGAGAGTATGCTGTAGGATCCCATGCCATAACCCATGAATGTCGGCAGCGCACAGAAACCAAGACTTTCGTCAAACATAATCAGTCCGGTCTTCTTTCAGTCTTAGAAACGTTTCAGCTTCTCACAACACTAAGAAGGTTTGTTCTAGTGTGTCACCTTTTCTTGTCGTGCAGGCGATAAACCCACGGCTTTTTCGTTTTTTCCGTGACGACTCTTCTCTCTCATTATACGGTCGTGTGTAGCTGGGGGAGCATCCGATCAAACTCTTTCTGGTGTTCCCAAGTTACCTATAAGTTTCTTCATACTGAAATGTGAACTTGTTAAAAATTAAAACACATTTACACTTTCGTCAACCATCTCGTTTTTGAGTGTTGATTCTTACTGAAGACCCAGTAAGGTTAAAACCCGGCCTTGCTTTGGTAACGTGTTTGGTAACACAAAAGTGTGTCTGAAAAGATGTGGAAAACCCCTGAATTCAGTTTTACGACGTTGTGGAGTTTAACAGCTTTTCACGGTAGGTCTAAGTATGGTGGGACTAAAATGCAGACATCTTACGTGTAGAGGTTATGTTTAGCATTATCCTTGTCCACATCTACTGCTCTGGCCCTGCCCGTCAGTATAGCGTCAGTAGCCTTGCTGCTAGTCTGGGCAAGTTTGCTAAGAGAGTCCTAATATCTCCACTCCCTCACCGCCGGCGGCTGCTGTTGAACCACAAAGTGTAAGTTTAGCTATTTTGTGTTGTCATAAAGTGTAAAATAGGACGTGGGCGTGTTTAACCTGCTGTGAAGAACTCCAAATGATTAGTGAATGCATGAGAACACGCAGCTAATCCGTATGAGCTAGCTCAGATGTGACTTTTAAGTCATGTCCACACGTACACGGGTATTTCTGAAAACGGAGCTTTTTCTATGCGTTTTGGTCTTTCGTCCACACGTAAACGGCGTTTTGGGTCAGTGAAAACGGAGGTTTTTGAAAACTCAGGTTCTGCGTTTCGGTGTGGACAAGAAAAACGAAGATTTTGAAAAAACGGACCGTTCCGCGTCACACTGTGCGCCACTCATGTGACGTCACAATATGCGCCGTGTCTACGTTAGGTTTTCATCTACAATGCAAAGCATGCTTTTGACAGCGTTTTTTGCGATTGCGTGTGGACGGAGATATTTTTGAAAACGTGCTCATGTGAACGCGATTTAAAAAAAAAAAAAAAAAACGAAAACGGAAAAACTCCGTTTTCAGAAATACCCGTGTACGTGTGGACATGGCCTTGGTCTTTCCCCCGTTGTAGTCCTACTTAAGTATTTCTCCGTCATTATCCCGTGTTGTATTCCATATTAGCCCAGACTGTGCTCACTAACCTGTCACTGTCTTAATACCTACCAGTGAAGCGTATATTGCCAAGGCACAACAAGGGAACATTTTACATAGTTTTACTTGCACCACTTTAGAGTGACACTTTTGGGAAACTCACCTCCGATTGTTTTCAGACGTAAGCGAGCGGTGTCCCGATTCCTAGGTAAAGATTTCAAGCCCTACCCCTTGTGGCTACCATCTGTGAAGTCAACTTCGAAAAGGAGGGCCCTCGAAATCGAGTGGTAAGGGCTAAGGGAGGAGAAATGGGATTGGGCCTTAATTTTACACGAGGCTGAAGTTGACTTCTTATTCGCCAGCTCCTTATTGGGGATTTCGGTTCCACCTTAAATGGCTTCCAAAATAGCCCTGGTCCGCCAGTAGGTGGCAGTTTGACTCATTTGTGCATATACTCGTTCATTATCTTAAGCCTTTAATATAAAACATCAGAATTTGTACGGTTTTTGCAAATTATCTTTACAATATATTATCTTTATAATATATATTATATATTATCAAATTATGGACCAGTTAACTAACTGAATGAAATATCTGACATTTTACATAATTATACAGCATTTTTGTAATGTTAAAAGTGTCAGGTGTGGTGTGTGATAAAAGGGTTTCAGCAAGAATGAAAGGAAAGGTGTACAAGACAGTAGTGAGACCAGCCATGTTGTGTGGTTTGGAGACAGTGCCAATGAGGAAAAGACAGGAGGCAGAACTGGAGGTTGCAGAGCTCAAGATGTTGAGGTTCTCTTTGGGAGTGACAAGGATGGATAGGATCAGGAATGAGTTCATCAGAGGGACAGCTCATGTTAGATGTTTTGGAGATAAAGTCAGAGAGGCCAGACTGAGATGGTTTGGACATGTCCAGAGGAGAGACAATGAGTACATAGGTAGAAGGATGCTGAGGTTGGAGCCACCAGGCAGGAGACTGAGAGGAAGACCAAAAAGGAGATTTATGGATGCGGTGAAAGAGGACATGAAGTTAGTTGGTGTGAGGGTAGAGGATGCAGAGGATAGGACTAAATGGAGACAGATGATTCGCTGTGGCGACCCCTGAAGGGAAAAGCCGAAAGAGGAAGAAGATACAGCATTTTATAATGTTCTAAATGTGCCATCTAAATGACTGAATAAATTTCCTCCAGTCATTTCTAGACCTTCCAACTCTTTCATTTCGAAACATCAGGAAAATCGAACCTTAGGAGGTTAGAGTAAGTACGATAGAGTGTTAGAAAAATTCTTTTCATCTACTATTACTGTAGGGCTTTAAAATAATCACCTCCTAAACTTGGCATCTCACTCCATTCCCTATGTCTCAATGCATTATTAGGTCATTTCTGATAGCCCCTCCTCAGAATTATTGTTAAATACTGCATAATTATGTAAAATGTCACATTCAGTTAGTTAATTTGTCGATACATTGTCTAAGATAATATATTTAAAACACGTACGTAAAACAATCCTGATGTTTTATATTAAAGCTTAAGATGATGAACTAGTATTTGCACATCGTCAAACTGCCACCTACCGGCGGATCAGCGCTATTTTGCAAACCTATCGTGAATAAGGAGCTGGCGCATAAGGAGCCAACTTCAGCCTTGTTAATTTAACCAAAAATTGATAATGTAATTAGTGACAACTGTTTCTTTGGTATGAGGAACCTTTTTGATATTATTTTGACCTTACTGGGTCTTTAAGATAATTCTAGAAGACTAGAAGAAGAAATGTATTCAACATTCTGATCGGTGGAAATGCACTTCAACCAAGAACTGCACAGTCATTTTATTTGGTTAAAAGGATTAAGAACTCGGTACACTCAGTTGACCAAAGGCTAAATAGGAAGAAACTACAAAAAGAAAGCTAAGTTCAAACCATTTCTGTGTCCACAGTATGCAGTGGAAACAAACCCTGAACACCGCCACTCGGCAGCCGTGGGAGTTTTTTGATGGTTCTTTCCTCTCGCTACTCATTTTTTGTCCCACTATACACCTCACAAAACAGGATTGTAACATAATTCTGGCAACAGGAAGGATGATGATATCCACTGACAGACCTGTGAAAGACTTAAAAAATCTCATGATCATTAAAAAACGTCATGAGCTTATTTTTTTTTAGGCTTATGGATTTTATTTCTAGCAAGTCAGGCCACACCCTTTTTTCTGGTGAGAAAGAGAGAGAAACAGACAGGTGTATAGTAATCCCGGTGAGGTACTGTTTTCTGACAGAGGAAAGAGAGGTTTCCTGTGTGTTTGGTACCTGAGACAGATGAGAATATACAGCTAAATGAAAAAGCTAATTGGTGCATGCAGAGTAGCGAAGAGGTGACCTGAGATCTTGAGCATGAAGATGAAGGGGAATTTTTTTTAATAGTTATCCCAAAGGATTCAAAGTGAATTTAATTGTCATGTAGATCAGTCTTTCGGCCTCCACCTCTCCAAAGGTGAGAGGAGTGGAGATAAAAGTTGGTGTTAAAGGGCGTGATGGTTTTATGTGAAGACTGAAGAGAGGTGTGATGTTAAGGCTGCAGAAGCTGAGGTACAGAAGGGGAAGGCAGCTGTGCTCTGGAACACTGAGTGTTGAGGTAAAGGCTGGTGGTTCTGGTCCTGCTCTTTGGGGCTCACCTGGATCCTGAGCTGCTTTAGGCATACATAGTCAGCTGGAGCCACTGAGAGAAAGGAACACATTATTATTATTATTATTGTTATTATTTGTTATTATTGGTTCAAATGTGATGTATTTGCAGTAAGGGCCGACTGATTAGGGGACATGAACAGTGCTGAGGCAGCAGTGCTTGGGGACCATCCCTCGCTCATGAGTACCTTTAGTAGTAACTTCGGGTCTGGGATTCGAAACAGCGACCTTCTGATCACTCGGTGGACACCCTAACCGTTACACTACCAACTGCCTCTGTGCTTCCGTGACTACGATAAATGTGAGATATACCTTCATCCTACATAATATGTGTGACACATTTATACTAACAAACTTCATTTCACGTCAGGTGTAAGAGTGATCACATTTCATTAGAATCTAGGACAGTGATTTTTGGCTACAACATGCAATAAACCTTTTAACTAAATTATTTTTACAGATAAATCCAGGGTTTCATACAGGGGAAACCATCAAACTGTGACTAACCCCGGTCTAGTCACTCATGTTCTACTCACCTCCAGTACAGAGAGCCTGATGGTGCCGTCTCCATCCTGATCGAAGGCCTGGAATGCTCCTACACAGAGAGCATGTTCTTTTAAGACAGTATGAGCTGATTTCCCAGTCGAGGATTAAGCCTAGCTTTGAGTTTGAATGGTAAATCTCCATTGGTACTACAACTTAGTCCAAGACTTAGTCTTAATCCATGAGCAAGAAACCAGCCCTATCTGGTTCACCAGACTAAAGATATATTCAGTCATTACAGTACCAAATACATGTGGGCTGAAATCTAACAGTCTAACGACAGCATCAGCGATAACTAAGTCATTGAGGTTGTAAACTGAGCCACTTACTGAACATCCCTTCCAACCGGACAAGGCAGCTAATAAAGCTGTCAAAGTCAATGTTCATGTTCTCGTTGGCGTAGCGCATGGTGATGATGTCATACAGCTGGTTGTTGAGACGGAACCCTGAACGGCACACAAGACACATGACTGCACAATGACAAGTCAGTTAGATGGCATTCATGTTTACACAAAAACACTTAAGTGATTACGATGAATAAATAAATCAAGCCTTTAGTAAATACTAGCAATGCTTTATGACAGGGGTTTTCAACCGGTGGTCCGTGACATTCAATCCAGTTTCACTACTGAAATCCACCTTCACTTTTTAAATGATTTTATTTAATTTATTTTTTAAAAACATTCCCAGATGTTTTGGGCATGTTTATCAATTGATGAATTTAATGCAAACATCTTTTTTTTTTTTTTTTAAGTCCCCACTTCCCCCTCTCATACACTCGGGCATACAGTGGGCCACAGACTACTGCTTAGTTTGAATGGTGATCCCAGGGACAGAACCAGTTTAAAACCCCTGCTTTATGACAACTCAAATACCACGTTATGAATTCTAGCCTCACCAGCATCATTGACAGCATTCCTCATCTCATAGCTATTGATGCAACCAGTCTGCTCCGTTTCATAATGCTTAAAGATCCCCTGCAGACGAAACACTTCAGTATATATACGTGCAAAGAACGCTAAGCATCGCACAAAATCAATAATCATGCACTGAAAGATGGTCCCAAACCTGCCACTGTTTAATCTTTGTCCATAAGTGTCTAAATTCTTGCAGATTAAGCCTTCCCGTTCCATCCATCTAAATCAACATGTTCAAGGTCCAGACTCTCACCACATTTCACATATGCGTACAAGAAGCAGGGATTATTTTACGCGTTTAGGAGGAAAGAGTATGTTGCTTAAAGGATACATCCATGAGGGCGATCATACTACGGCAGCTCTCTAGACTGAAGCCCTCTGTATTCACTGCCTTGTCTGTGAAGGAAGAAGAGGATTTATAGAACACAGCATTGGACTGTGAAGAAGAATCACAGAGACATACTCACGCTCAGCCACCACCCTGTTCAAGACATTTCTTAGTTCGCTGGCTGAAATCTCCATTTCCTGAAAGATCGGAGAGGACTTGAGTAAAACCTCAGCACATCTTACACCGGTAAACTCAGAGCAGTTAGTAATATTATGAACTTAACAGTTTGATAAGAATATGTAGTTTTGTACATAAGTGACATAAGTATTGATGCTTTTTACCAGTCCACCCCCACCCCGACACCATACTCACTGTCCCCCCAGCGCTCCCAGGCTCCCCAGTACTCACGTCCCCGGCTATCTGATGAAAAATGGTGCAGAAATGCTGATCTTCTTCACTCCACTCCCCCGCCGAGGCTGGAGCCGGCTACGTTCACACGGAAGGTTAAAAACAGAAAGATTGTAGTTATGGTCTTGTCATATGTTTTTCACTATTAGTACGATTTGAGCCATTAATTTAGCAATGCTTTTAATTATTTTGGAATACACTGAGCATTGACCCACTTAAAATTACTTTTGGAGGTTTATCTTTTAACACATGTATTTCTAAAAAGATTATTTGGGGCAAATATATGGGAGGGAAAAGAATCTTGTGTCACAAAGATATTCAATTGCTTTTGTTTTGGGGTGTAAAAGTAAGATAATTATTTGTAGATGCATGAGTAAAGATACCTTAAATATTAATTCCATTTTCAGTTAATTAAAAATAATTATTACAACCTTTTACTACAACCATATTATCATAAATCATATCCTGGTTAAACTTTAGGAAAAAACCCTACTGCTCCAAACTTTGGGAATCACGTGGAAACTTGTTTTCCATGGAAACACACATGAAATTAGTCGGAATAGGAAATGTAGCAGTTGAGTAGGACACGCAGACAGAGACAGAAATGATGATTTTAATGGAAATGATGAGTGTGTTCTTCAAACTTTGCTTTCATCATAAAACCCACCCTTTGCAGCAATTACAGTCTGGCAGACCTGACAATCTAGCTGTTAATTCCTCAAGGTAATCTGATGAAATTTCACCCCATGCTTCCTGGAGCATCTGCCACAACATGGATGGACTGGAGGTGCTTTGGAGGTGGTAAAATAAGAGATTTGTACAGAGTGGAAGGAAGCTTGAGGAAGGAAAGCCATCACGAGATGACGCTACACCATACCCTGTGCACAGCACCTGATTGAGGCCAGTGTCATCCTACAACATGATAATGACCCAAACCACAGCTCAAAATTTGTCAGCAATATTTAAAGAATAAGCGGTCAGCCAGAACTCTGACTGTAATGGAGTGGTCAGCACAGTCTCCGGATCTGAACTCTACTGAGCTGTTGTGGGAGCATCTTGAGCGTATGGTACGTAGGAAGACTCCATCAAGACCATCCATGTTGTGGCAGATGCTCCAGGAAGCATGGGGTGAAATCTCGTCAGATGACCTTGAAGAATTAACAGCTAGAATGTCAGGTCTGTCACACTGTAATTACTGCAAAAGGTGGGTTTTATGATGAAAGCGAAGTTTGAAGAACACACTCATCATTTCAATTAAAATCATCATTTCTGTCTCCGTCTGCATGTCCTGCTCAACTGCTATATTTCCTATTCAGACTAATTTCATGTGTGTTTCCATGGAAAACAAGAACATGTCCAAGTGATTCCCAAACTTTTGAGCGGTAGTGTATGTCTCCTCTTTGTAATCTAAAAATGACTGATTTAGCACACACGTAAACATAAATGACCGTATTAACAAACACCTTTAAGGAGTGTCTGACATACTGACCAAATCACTGATACTACCACAGATACTATACTCACCACAGGATGGTCGGCTTCGATCCTGTTCTCTATCTCCCTGAGTAGAAATCAACAAATACTGGTCACTAATGAACAAATAAACGAGCCAACACAATCGAACCTGATGCCTGTTTTTACCAACACTAGCCACAGAAACTTTTTTCTAATGTCCTTTCAATCTTACCTGGCACATCCAAAGCCACTCATCATTACTAATCATTTGTTTCAATATCAAAAAATTACAGGCAACTTAATGCTGGTAATGAATCATATTTCTACCCTGTCTCCAGGAATTATGCATAGATTTCACATTGCCCTGGAGCGGATCTTTCATCTTTGTTCTTTAAAACATCTTTTGTGCTTGTAAAAATAATTAATTATATGTAATTGTGGAATTTCACAATTAAGTAAAACCTCAGATCAATGTTTTCTCAGACGGCTATGATATCATCCTTAATGCACTCAGGGATCTGTTTTACTCCTCTGGCATCGGGGTCCAGACATCACCAGTGCTGGGCTCAGCTGGAAGGTGCTCATCTTTCAGGGAGCTGATCTTTAGCAGTGCATCAGAGGAGCATTTGGAACGGAAAAGAATGTTTACCGGAGCGTCCCAAAATGTGTTGTTGCTTGTCCTAAAAAAGATTCCATTACAGCTTCGAATTGCGGCCGATTTCTTCCAGCTCTACAAATCAAATTGCCGTTAAAATGGTTTGTCCTTGATGGGGTTGGCCCCACCCCTTCCCTAAAACACCCTCCCCTTAACAAGCTTAGTATGTGATAATAAACCAATATCCAGGCACAGTTATATTGCCTTCACCTTGTTAGAATTCCATTTTTATGGACACTCAAAACAATTTGTAAGACAAATAATGGTTTTAAACAATTAAACAATAGTTTTATGTAGGAAAGCAAACACACCATTATGAAGCCATTCAGTATTTCAATTTTCAAAGCCATTTTTTCTGTTCTATACTTTTGTATGTCAAGGGACAAATGACTCCATAATAGATGTCAAAAAAAATTGTTATATTAAATTGTAACATCTATTAGTGATTTTCCATGCCCCCGAACTCTTCACAACGCCACCATTCCAACTCACTCAGAGGTGTTCCTCTTCTCAGAGAAGACGCGGAGGATGAACTCGCCTTCCTGATGGGGCTCGTAGGTGGAGGGCACGATGACGTACTCGCCGGGGCTCAGTCTGAAGCGCTGGGTCACCTCCCGCAGGTTAATGTAGGACTTGCTGCGGGCCTTAGATGTGCTCATCAGGAAAAAGTCCTTCTGCATGTGCTGCTTGTTACCATGCATCTGGTGCAAAAAAGTGATTTAACTATTAAATTAGAAAGTTAGAAAGAAATTGTGAAAGGAAGGCATTATTTAGATCATGCACACAGTGAGAGAGACACACTACTCAGCTTCTACTGAAGAGAGAGAGAGAGAGAGAGCACTAAAGGGTCCAAAAACTTCTCCCCTCATTTTTTCATACCTCCTTTGGCACCTGGGAATAGAAAGTTAAGTTTGGTCAATTATGAGAAATATCAGTCGTGTAACATTTTAGATATACAAAATCATTTTTAATAGAAAAAAACATTTATTCTGCACTGATGTCATCATATTTGTTTGTGAGGGAAAAAATGTATATATACTAGGCTGACCAGACGTCCTCTTCTCCCTGGACATGTCCTCTTTATTAAGACCTTAAAACACATCTGGCCAGGATTCTAAAATGATCCAGGATTTTATTCTAACTCGGCCTCAAACATTCTTACGTTGAATTTGCGTTTCCCAAACTAGTTACTTCACCCTCCCCCTGCTCTCTTCCACTCGCTTTTCTTATAGCCTTCCTGCATAAATCAAGTGAAAGTGAGTAGGGGGAGGGTGAAGTGCATGGCCATGGTGCCACATAACAGCCCCACTTCCGAGCCGCTACCTAGTGTCCTCTTTTTCACAAACTTAAATCTGCTCATTCCAATATATACATAAAGACTTGATACCTCATAGATGGAAAATCCAATAGTGAAGAGGTTGGCGCCCAGCTTGCGTTCCTTCCTTCTGTTTTTCTGCATGAGAGCCACCACAAAGGTGCAGGCCACCTCATTGTCCTCTGGGTCATCATCCTCCTCCAGGAGACGCAGGCGATACTGAGGGTTTGTCCAAAAGGTGTCTAGGGCACGAAATTGAACAGCGTAATTAAAAAAGTTAAATATACTAATGTGTGGTGAAAAGGTCAAAGGAATCTCACCATACTAACAAAAGCACTTACCTGGATAGTTCCTGCAGCCTCCAGCAGAGCAGCCTCTCACCCAGCGGCCCTCGTTCACAGACACTGTCCACTTGTGGATTTTATCATCATCCAGAGCATCAGGGGTCAAGTTACAGATTTCAAGCTTGGTGTAATTCTTTTTGAAATCCTCAAAAGACATCCTACACAAAATATTTTGAGGAAAAACAACTGAAGCTTCTCAAATGCTACTTTCATACTGTACTCTTAGCTGTTGGAACAGAGGAATTTTAACATTGACGTACTGACCAGAACTCTCCATCTTCAGCGTTCTGATGCTGTAGCTTTTCTTTCTCTGCCTTAGAGATGGTGGCCCACTCCTTAGAACTACATCCACAGAAATATAGTTATTTATCACACTTTCTGGTGATATAACACATATATAAACATATACACTGTTTAGACAACAGTTTCATGAAAAATAACACTATCCCAGAACTTTTTCTGGACAGGTGTCACGTACTTGTCACTCCACGGTCCATTCCACTCCACTTGACCCCATGGATTACGGAGACGCACCAAACGCACCTTTGATTCCTTTTGTGTGGACTGTTTACACTAGAAGAACAAGTTCCTTTTAATATAGTACCTAAATCACGGGTAGGCAACTCCGGTCCTGGAGGACCGGTGTCCTGGAGATTGTCTATCCAACTGGATTTCAGAACATTCACCCCCGGTTTCATGTAGATAACCACCAGAAGAGACTGATCAGGTAGGATGGAAAACCTCCAGGACTGGAGTTACTCTAAATCATAGATTCAATTTCATCAGCGATCAACACTCATTCTCAAACATGTTCAGGCTCCAACAAACATTTAAACATTTTAACTCCATATCTTAAACATCCCATGAAACAAAGAATAAGCTCGATGTTAAGCATTTTAAGCCCTTTTACCTCCTCCACAGCAGTTACAGAGTAGGCATGGCCTTTAACAAGCCCTGTTGCAGTCCGGGTCTCAAAACGGGCAGGAACTAAGGCCTGTGAGAGAAAAATAAATCCATTTTACCAACTACTTCAGTCATTCTTTTGAATTACATTGTAGTGTGATGTACCAAATTAGCATAAATACCATCAGTAAAACCATAAGCAGTTACATGAAGATGGAAAAATGTTCATTGTGACTTACATCAATGGAGCAGCCCATGAGAGAGCCTCTCTCCAAAGCCTTTTTCATGATCTTATAAAGCTCCTTGGGGGCCTCCTTCATTTCGTAGAACTCCGTCACTCCTCCAGTGAAGTCTTCCATCGCCTCAGTAGTGTTTCCACCCTTCAGAGCTTCATAAGATCCGTGCAGCCTGAGTAAGACAATTCACAGCTGTGAAATCATGTGGATCATAATAAAGCTCAAAGTACAACTTGATGTGAGAGAGCCACTTGAAGTGACAGTGTCCTTGTGAAGTTCACATATCCTGTGTGGAGTGTTGCAACTCTTGAGGTAGAAGATGTATGAAAGAAAGAGGAGAGATGGAATCTAACTTGGCATAGGCCTTCTCCAGGAGAGCACTCCAGAACTCATTCCTCTCTGCAGACTTGGTGAACACCAGCTGATTGTTGACGGTGGGGATACGGTCGTCGATGACAACATCCACCCAGTCTCCATAGCGCCAGAACTAAATGAGCAAAAAAGGGGGTTAAACATTCAAAAACTTGTAACTATTAATGAAAATAGTAATGTGGCTAAAACCGCTAACCATTTTTAGCTGCTTGCTTAAACTTTGACAGAGTACTCCCGTAAGAACATGTATAAATATAACATTATCACATGATGGATAACTGGTGCCCACCTGGAAATGAAATATTCCAGCGTAATTGTCGGAGTAGCTCTGCTCTTGAGGAACGACTCGGTAGAGTAGCTTCTCATTTAGAGTCAGACAGGCGATGGCTGCCAACAGCCAGCAGTCTCCTACGAAATGACATGAGCAAGTATGTCATACAGGACAAAATACATCCATTTTTCCACAGTAATCACGGCACAGACATGCCAGAAAATAATGTATGATTTTGCTGAGATGGTGACATAGGATGCTGATTAAAACACTAATGTCTCTAAAAATGTAAACTCCAAATCAAAATGTAGCCCATGCTATTCAAACGTTAGTTGAATGCTCCCACCAGCAAAAATGCGTTGAAAAGATTTTACACTTCCACAACAGTCTCTTTAATCCTTTGACCGGAGAAAATGTTAAACATAATGACAACATTGAACTAACAACTAATATTTTGTGTTTTATAGTATAAATTCATAAAAATGCAGATATTAGTTGCGTGAAACCCAATATTTTTACCAAAAAACAGGGGCCTACACAGCTGACCTCAGCACTTTTGGATTGTCCCAGAGAACGTGCTAGGCTGTTATTAGCTCTGCCCTCTGCACAAGCTACCTTTGTGTCTATGGTCCCTTTTTATTTCCCACCTACAGGACACAAAGGGAAATGCTGCTGGCTGGATTCCCTTCCACTAGAGTAGTCACAATATTGAGGGGCCCCAGCTGGGCTTGGGACCTATAGATTGGGCATCAGTTTTTTGGCCATAAAGTTGTATTTTGGCCCCAGACCCAGGTAAAACCGCTAGGTGTTCATGTTCAGTGGTCTCTTGTAACCCAACACTTGCATCTAATGTAGTAATTCGTTCATATCTTACCCAGGTCTCCCTGGCAGATGTCTGTTCTGCTGGCTCCTCCAACAATGAACTGGGGATTGTCACAAATATCCTACAGCACACAGAAAGAGAACAGCATCAGCACTGATATGTATGAAAGACCGAATATGCAAGTCTTACAGCTGGACGTGGATTTATTGGTGGTTACAAAAGCATCAGTGGATCATAACATTCATAGGAAATTTAGCCAAGACAGCAACACCTTATTTTCAAAGTTCGATGTCAAGCAAGTATTTATTTTTGAGTAGCATTGTATTATTACACTATACAATGTACTGTTCTCTTCCAAAAATAGCAAACACAGCAAAGATGATGTTCTATAATGAGCTCTGCACTATCTGGTTTAATATGTGGCTGAATGATTATAGATGAACAACTGGCTTATTTTTAAAAGTTTTCAGCTATTCATTTCTAGATTGGTTTTACAATTTATACTTGAATATACAGACCAAAATAATAATATAAAATATAAATATTTTTAAAAAATAAATGTAACTACGTTTTAGCTGAATAACAATAAAACACAAGATTTTACAGCCTCCGTCGTTTTGTAAGTGACTTCAACATGATATTGAAACATTTTCATCCTCAACTGAGGGACTAATTACATACATTGTCTAACTCTCAGATTACATCATTTTAAATTATCCCACTCGTAAGGGTATAATAGACGTTCAACATCAATAATCTTTAGCATTAAGTGTTAAACACTGACTTTTTCTGACACTGACATCTTCCTTGAAAAAATTGTCAGTCTGTCCCAGCGCTGCCCCCTCCCTCATACCTTGGGTCTTTTCCAGACAATGTTTTTGACCTTGTTGGACTTGTGGCCCAGCTCCTTATAGCCGAGGGACTCCACAGTGGCTGGGAAGGTCTCATCCTCAAACAGGACTTTTTTCTGGAGACTCTCCTGTTTCAGGATATTAAAGTCCTGTCCACTAAAGCGGAGGGGTTTGCTGACAGATCCCTCTCCATCCCTCCTCTCCCTTTCCCGGATTAACCGGTCGCAAAAAAAGCCAGACGGCGTGTAGGGCATCTCGTCTTGCCAGGACAGCGAGGTCGTTTTTGTTGTTGAAAACTGTTGCCTTTTTGCAACTACCACTTTAGCCTTAGAAGCCTAATATCCCTGGCATAAATCCAAACCGCTGACCTCTGATTGGCTGGACCTCTTAGTGACGTGGCCTTCACCTAGTCACGGCGTGAATGCCAGGGTGAAAGGACAATCATGCAACATGTGTGACTATGTGCACTTTACCATGCAAACCCATGCGCGTACGCTCAAATGTACACACACTGCTACGGTCTTCTACCGTTCCTATTGGCTGGGGAACAATGCGTACCGGTGCTCTCGTGCCATCATTGTCGCAGGGCACAAAGGGCAGCAGAGCTGCAAAGACTGGCCAGTGGGATGGCCTGCCTCAGCAGAAGGCATTCAAGCCCCCTAAACCTGTTCTCAATGGAGCTCTGCATTGAGCAGTCTCAGCATTACCACAACAAGCGAAACAAGCAGCATGGCCGGTCCACCAATCGCGGCTCAGGTTACGCCACGACATCTGCCCCAGCGCTGTCGGTCCAAGACTCAAGAGGGTTCAGCATATTAGGACTAAGTATAAATAAAATCAGCAGATCAGGTAATCAAACAATAGTTTCTGGGGATGGCAAAGTGATTTTGGAGAGGTATGACCATAAAAAAAATATCCCCATCAAATAACTACTTGGTCACTCTCTTAATTTGATTTGATTAGATACTATAACGTGACATATAATAGAATTTATGGTCACACTGATCCCTGGAAAAGTCATGGCCAAATCACAAACATAAAACACAGAGTACACAATACAAATGTAAAGACCTTAATTATTTGTTAAACATCTTGATTTATTAGGAAGAAAAATGACAGCAAATCACATTTCCAGTCGAAACTGATTGTGTCCTCACTGAAAAACGTTTTCAAAAAGCTTGAATCAAAGGTCACTGACAAAAACTGCTCTTTTGGTTTGAGGGTTCACTCTCAATGTGCTTTACACCGATCATTCATAGCATTATGACCACCGACAGGTGAAGTAAATAACACTGGTTGTCTTGTTATAATGGTGGCAGGCAGTGAGTGGGATAAATGTAAGGATTTGAGCAAATTTGACAACTCAAATGGTTAGACGAGGTGGTCAGAGCATCTCCAACACTGCGTTTACATTTACGGCATTTAGCTGATGCCCCTTATGAAAGTGAGTGATTATTTGTCACGACCTGAGCAACTTTCATTTCCTAATTTCAGGGACAGTTTCCCTGAGAGCAACTTGGGGTTAAGGGTCTTGCTCAGGGACCCAGTGAAGGTAATGCCAGAGGTAGGACTCGAACCCACAACCTCTTGGTTCAGAAGTGAGTGTCCTTACCACTAGGCCACCACTGCAGCATTTGTGGGATATTGTGGGACGTCCTCAATGGTCAGGACCTACCAGGGATCAAGCAAGAAACGGCTTGCTGATGCACACAGCTAACGAAGGCTAGCCCATGTTGTTTGATCCAATACAAGAGCTACCGTAGCTAAATTTGCTGAAAATGTTAATACTGGCTCTGATATAATTTGTGTTGGAAAACACAGTGCGTCACAGTTTGTTGTGTATAGGGCTGCCCAACTGCAGATCTATTCAGTATTAGGCCACAGGTGGTCATAATATTATGGCTGATTGGTGTATGTTCCATAACACAATGAAATCATTTCACTTTTACTGTATTAAGTGATTATTGTATTAACATTTGATTTTTAACATATTTATTGAGAACATTACTTTTCTAAAATAGTTTCTAAAATGGCTATTTTTATAGTATTTTGACGAATGCTTGTACAGTTTGTACAGTAAATGATCACTTTTTCACTATGATATTAATATTTCCCAGTCTGTATGTATGCCAAGATCCAGTCCAGTTATAGTCAGCACACTTTGCTTTGCATCATATTGAAACATGACTTGGTTCTTTCCTGCATCTGAAGAGAGACACAAATACAAAGTCTGAACAGTACTACTCAGTTACATTTTTAAGTTCACCTTAATAAATTAATATGAATAAATAGGGATTCACCGATCCGATATGTGGATCAAATATCGGTCCGATAACGACTCAAATATCTGCATCAGGTATCGGTGGCATTGGGCCAATCTATGGAGCCGATCTGTTCAATTAAATCGTAGGTTTTTCTATGTCTGCGTATGTGCGCACACACAATTCGTTATTCTTTGGAAGTGTTACTGCGGTAAAGCTGGTTTATTGTTCAACATTCACACTAGTTCCTACATATTGATATGACACTGAGCAGAACAAGCAACACAACACACTACAAGCCCAAAAGCACATCACACCATTATACTGTTTAATTTCCTTAACAACACCAGCTCTCACTCACAATCTCTGTGTTCCTGATGCTTTTGGCGCCGCAGGATTAGGGAGCGTCACTAAATTACACAACTGTGTTTAAAGGAATAGTTTGTGAGATGTTATTTTAATAAATAATTTAGCATATACATATGGGTGTGTAATTATTACATTGTTTCAGTATGAAAACAGGATTTAAGTCAAGTATTTCCTTAAGCACAACAGAATAATCTCAGTCTCCTCCTCACAGAGAAATACACAACTTATTCATTAAAAACTGGTATCAGATCGATACTCGGGATCAGCCCATACACAAAGCCCAAGTATCCGCATCGGTATGGTATCCGAAAAAGTTGGATCGGTGCATCCCTATTCATAACAATATCAGAACATGAAAAAGCAGTTTTTCCTGTTTGTATTTGTTTTATAATAACAATGGATAATGGACACGATGTGGACATGTTTACAATGATGTGGAAGAATCTCACCTGACTTAAGAACTGGCCTCCTTGACACCTCTTTGTGACCCAGAATGACTACTGACTCCAGCTTGCAATCTGATATGAACAAGCCTTCTTTATCTGCAGAGCTGCATGTTTGATAAATATTAAAACTTCTTCCGAACACTGCCTCAGACACTACAATAAAACCACAATAAAGAACCTTTACCTGCTAATAAGTCTGTCAGATGTCATAGAGAATCTACGCAGGCAGAACTGCTTTTCGTCCCTGTAGCTGAAGGAGTGTCCATCGTCCAAGTACAGCACACCCTCAGCATTGCCCTGTGAGACAGGGACTCGAGGCCTTAGAAGTGACACCACATACAGAACAACAGCTGCACCATAGTCTCTCATTACACACGCTTGTTATGATCTGGGAGTACTGATCACCTTCAAGTCCAGGGCCACAGTGAGAGTGAAAGGCAGTAGCTGGAGATCAGCGGTGCAGGACGCACAGCCCACTCTCCTGGGCACAACCGTCCCTCCACGCTGGAACACAGGCACCTAGAATGCAACGCCAATGAAGGCAAGAGACATGGCTAAGTAAAGGGGCTTGTTTTTTAAGATGCCATTTCCAGAACCTGGGCATGTCTGGGCATTCCTAGACCAGCACGCCCGATCTTACATTACAGCAAGATGACCTAGCTGCCAAACTATGAGCTGGTCAAAATAGAATAAAATTTTTTTGACCTGATTGTTGTTTTTTTTAATTTAAGTGAATTTAAGTGAGTGATTATTTGTCATTGTGAACACAGCACAGCACACAGTACACCACAACAAAATGTGAGCTCTGCATTTGACCCATCCATGAAGGACCAGGGGGCAGCGCCCGGGGAGCACTGCTTTGGGGACAGTATCTTGCTCACGAGTACCTCATTTGCACCTTTAACGGTCCGGGACTTGAATTGGCAACCTTTTGATCACGGGGCCAACTCCCTAACCATTATGCTACCAAGTGCCCCAGACCTCTGCATTTGACCCATCCGTGAAGGAGCAGTGGGCAGCTGATTTGCAGTGCCCAGGGAGCGGTGCCGTGGGACGAAACCTTGCTCATGAGCTCCTCAGTACTCAGCCTTTTAGATAAAAAGAGTTAAGCAAAGTTCTCCACAAAGAGATAAAAATGTTAAGCTATAAATGGCGTCACTATGACGAAACAGTAAGAAGAGCTAAAGTCAAAGTCAACTTTACTGCCGTCTCTGTTATATACAGTACAAGTATACAGAGAGACGAGAAACAAGGAACAAATAAGGCACATAGGACAAACAATATATAAATAGAATATAAAATTTCTACACTAAAGTTTACACTCTAAACTAGAAGTGGAATATAAAATGTAAAAGCACAAAAAGTGGGAGGAAGAAAAAGAAAATAATGTAACAATGGGAAGAATAATGGGCAGTTGGTGGTGTAACGGTAGGGTGTTCGCCCCGTGATCAGAAGGTCGCAGGTTCGAATCCAGGGTAAAGTTATCACTGAGGTACTCATGAGTAAGGTACCGTCCCCAAGCACTGCTCCCCGGGCGCTTGTTAGCTGCCCACTGCTCCTTCACGGATGGGTTAAATGCAGAGGTCACATTTGGTTGTGGTGCACTGTGTGCTGTGGTGCGTTCACAATGACAAATAATCGCTCGCTCACTTTAATGCTGATATCCAGCAATCACATTAGCTATTATGCCAAATCAGGTGGCTAAAACACCATGTCCAATACTTCGTCCATTACGAAACTCGCTGACATGTTTTGAACTTTCTCATACACACATACTAACAATAACCTCTGGATAAGTCCTTCCATTCTTCATGTTGTGTATCTCCATCTGATAGCTGTTCTTTCTCACTTCCAGATAAGGGGTCTGTTTTGTGTAACTTTCTGGCGCTCTCTTTGTACCACTACAGTGTTGTGCAACTTTGATATTGTTTACAGCTTTTCAAGTTAGTTGACTGCTACTGCATTGTGTATTGTTTCATACCTGGCATGAAATTATAGACCAATGCACTGCCCACTTGCAAATTGTGTGCATTGTATTAAACTGTGTTGTCATGTTACATGTGTTTTCTGGTCAGCACCCAACCTACACCATTTCTTTCTGTGTCTAACACACTGGCAATGAAGCAGCAATCTTGATTAACATCTATCGTGATGTGTTTACTGTTCTGCAGGAGTGTTTGGTTTAGTGCGTGTCCATGACAAAAAATATCTCACCGTTTCCAGAGTCACGGGGAGAGTCGTAGTTCTGCCTCCTCTAAGCAGCTCGCCACTGCTGACATTATACCACACCTACCACACAAAAGCACACACCACTTTGGACACGTGCTAACTTGCACACTCTGCAATGCAACTGACATTTATACGATGCATAAGATATATGGGGAAGCAATACTGCTTACATCTTGTGAGCCTGGAAGTAAAATATTAACCTCTACGACTCCAGGGTCAGTCACAGGACAGGCCAGGAGCGCATTGCCTACAATAAAAAAAAAAAGAGCAAAACTGCTTGAACAATGTTGGGAAAACAAACAATAGACAATATTTGGATTTGAGATTTTTACCAATCATATACTGATTTTCCAAAGCAAATGTTTCCGCCTCCTTTGGGAACTCCACCCATAGAGGTCTGTGAAAAATATGAATAAGAACGGATTTCAATGCTTCATGTAGTTTCACACAAAATTCTAATCCATCAGATTATTAATCCTATTGAGCGGGCGTCTCCAACCGTGGACCAGTTGATGCCGGGCCACACAGGAAGAATAAAAACCTTTTTTTCCAAAATTGTGATTTTTATTCACCGCAGTCTGTAGGTTATTTTATTTTGAAAAACTGTCTTTCCATCTGTGGCTTCTAGGTGGCAGTAAGGCAACTCACTTGGTGAATAGTTTATATGATATGCACTTTATTGTGTTTCGTTACATGTCTCACTCCCCACCCTCGGTCCACAGACAATTTGTCCAAAACAAAAATGGTCCATGGTGCCAAAAAGGTTGGGGACCACTGCTATAGAGTGTAGACTCCAGTACCTGATAGGGGGCAGGGCTGATGTATGGGCCTGATGAAAGAGCGTGTACCAGTAGGGCAGGAGTTGGTATCTCTCTTCAATAGCGGCTCGCACCACTGAAGTGACCTTGTCCCCAAACAGCCAGGGCTCACGCCGTTTAGTCTGTATAGCTGAGTGGCCTCTAAAGAAGGGCTGCAGTGCCCCCGCCTGGTACCAACGCACCAGCAGCTCTGGGTCTGGGTCCTGCCAGAAGCCTCCAACATCAGCTATGTGAACACACACACATACACACACTCTAGCTAAAGCAGGTGTCACATGTTTTCGTATTTTTACAATTCCAGAGATGTTCACAAGTCTTTTGTCCCAAATCCAAGTCAAGGCTCAAGAACTTCTCTCATCTTACGCTCCGATGCGGTGTCAGGGGTAGCCAGTTCCATTTATTGTAGTAGTTGCACAATTATAATTACACAAAAATAAAGACTGTTTGCGAGTCTCAGATCTTGAGCCCAAGTCAAGTCTCCATCTTTTGAGAGCGAGTCTAAAGTCAAGGGATTGTTTGTGCGACTTAAGTGTGACTTGAGTCCAAGTCTCAGACTCGAGTGGCCATCTCTGTGTTCTGCCAGTACAGTATTTCACAGAGGAAGTTTACTGACCACCACAAAAGTGTATTCCAGTGACACTCAAAGTCAACAGCATGGGAATTGAGATCTTCAGATACTCCCAGGTTGCAACATTGTCTCCAGTCCATATTGCACCTGTACCAGAAATATAAAGAACAGACAATTACAGTTTATATTTCACCTTAAAACCTACCATAACCGTTTGTTCCAGTGTTGTTTTGGAAGTCCACATAGACCTACCGAATCTCTGAGAGCCAGCAAAAAAGGAGCGTGAAAGGACAAACGGTCTCTCCAGTCCACCGGAGCGAGTTATTAAACCCTCAGCTGTCGCCATGTGCTGGGGAATGAACACTGTACCTTTACCACATTAAGAAGACATGCTACAGCTAATAGTGACAGGGCTTGAGGGCCGAACAAACCTGAAAGAAGCCGTACAGGTTGTGTAGTTCTCTGTGCTCCCAGCCCCCATAATGAACAGCATCCTTAGGCATTGTCTGTTCGGGTCCATAGAAGACAGATGGTTCGTTCATGTCGTTCCACACAAACAAGGATTTGGTGGAGCCCTAACATGCAATTGCAGATGAAATTTGTGATTACACTGTGTCATTTAGCTATTATCATTTTTAAACATGTAAGAGGGGAAAAAGCATTTATTTTTACATGCTTACTTTGTATTTTTCAATTGAAAACTGGCTGGCATACCATGACCTTGTTTTTGAGCTACTGAAGTCCAAGTAGCAGGAATCACCTAGTTAAGTACAACAGGTAAAACAGAAGATGTACATTACACAGTATACATGCATATACAGTATACATAAATGTCATACCTAGCAGCAATTACTAGGCAAAATCATAACGAAAAAATGGGCAACACAATCATAACTTGTACCTGGCCAACATGTTCCATGGTAAATACCACCATTTCTGTCCTTTACAAAATGTCCATCATCTCTGGCTGCGCAGAAGAAGGGCCACTCAGGGTCAGCCTTGACATGGGGATCACTGATAACCACCAACTAAAGTAAAGTTAGAAAACATTTTTTAAAGAAATAATAATAATATGCAGCAGTGAACACATCAACAAACACAATTTCCCTTAAACACATGCACTGCCCGTTCTATGCTTTCACCATAAAATATTCTAAAACCTAATGAGTAACACAATTCTGTTACTCTGTTGAATCTTAGAGATTAAAATACAGCCCACCTTCCTTCTCTTTTCCTGTAGGTGGCGCTGCAGTTCTGCTGGGTTGGGGAACAGCTTAGCGTCCCAGGTGAAATAGCGCTTACCCTCAGTGTGCTCTATGTCCAGCCAGATCACATCATAAGGAATGCTGTGGAGATCAAAACCAGCATCCACTGCCTTCACATCTTCCTCATCCTCATAGTTCCAGCGACACTGATGATAGCCGAGTGAAAACAGAGGGGGCAGGGCCTGGTATCCTACCAACAAAGAAAGACTTGTTTTCATTGTTTATGTGTTGACGGTCAGTGTCTGATGAAGAATGTAATATACCTGTAAGCTGTGCGTACTGTGAGAACACTTGGGTTGGGGAAGGTCCCAGGAGTACAAAGCAATCTATGTGTCCACTCTCTGATACCCAGCTTGCATGAGTTTGAGGACTGAGCCTGCTCTTCTTCACTGGTGGACCATCCTCTTCCTGCCACAAAACCAACAGTTACATAAAGCATGACATGATATATTCTTGTTCCTGTTTATGTGTGTACTTGTGTACTGTGTCTATTACTTCATCAACTTATAATCTTTCCATATAATGAAAATGGTAGAGAATATAGCAGATGGAGCAGTACCTCCACATGTTCTGAGGAATACTGAAGATCTACAAGAGTCTCAGAGGCGTTTAACCAGAACACTCCCATGGTTGTGTCATGTTTGTGTCCTAACAGCAGTGGAACAGATCCATACAGGCCCAGTCTGCTGTTGATTTGATAGCCAAACACATCCAGGTTGTACAATCGATATGGCTCACTGCCACTGTAAAGCACAACGAGGTCTGAAGTTAGACTACAATTTTACCAGACTGTTAAACCAACATGACTGCAGTTAAGAACTGAATAATCACTTTGTTCTACCTGGTGTCTTTAAGATGGAGTGTATCTGCATGCTCAGGAAGGCCATAAACGTGGCTGAACCCATGGAGGCTAAGATCAATAGCCACTGAACTGGGACCTGTAGATGATGATTGTCGTATAAGAATATACTTTTTGATACACCAAAAAAGAAACACTAAATAGACTAACCATTCGCCTTAATGTCCTGAAACTGTCTGAATTTCTCTGTCCACAGCCCTAAAACATCTTCCTTGTCCTGTGAAAACAGTTAATGTGCAATCATACGTTTTTATACAGCAAGAACATATGAATGCAGTCTGCATCACTCATTGAAATGTCTTAAGATTCTTGCCTGATTTGAACTTGAGGGCTGCCTGGGAAAGTCACAGATGCATTAGGGTCAAAAAATGGAAAAGTAGTTATACTTCAGCTGTGGACTCGAGTGCTAAAATCACATAAATTCCCACATTATTTTCCACTTACTTGTTTGGAACCTGCTGGGTCTCAAAGTACAGTCTGCCTTTTGGGTTGAGAGTGATAATTGCCTCAGACTCATGCAAAACTTCTATGCAGAAAGGAAAACAAGATATCAGGATCTGATGGTGTCCAGAACCCCATGTGAGAGACACACAGCCTTCTTTTCTCCACTTTATCCTCCACCTGCCAAAAATAAAGAGATTATTGCAATACCAAACTAAACTACCAAACTCTCTATGAATGTGCTTCATTAAATATTGAATCGCTGGCATGTTTAAGTTGAGGACTTACTGCTCATATTTTGGCTCTCCCACAAGAACACCTGTAACTCTATAGCGTGTCCTAATAGGCTGCAGCTCATCAATTGTGATTCTGAGAGTTCCATTTTGGATTGCTCTTATTTGGAGATTCAGACGTTGCTGTTTTGTGTAGAAAATTACAGTTCAGTGCAATATGTTAGATATTTGTAAGTAACTTGTTTATATAAATACAGCAAAACTGTGAAAAGACAATGACAAATAATATTTAAGGACAATATGTTTAATCTAAGGTTAACTATTTAAAACTCAAGAGAACTTTATTATCCATAAATCCATATATCAGTGCACAGCATGTACTGCTCCCTAAACGACCCTCCACCCCCGGTTCATTTATATAGAAATACAACAAAAGATTAAAAATAATACAAGTTATAAGCGCAGTTATATGTGTACAGTCTAAGTGCAATAATTGACACAAATAACAAGACAAAGATGGCAAATGTCTATTTATGTCCAAAATACAACAACTGCAGTTCAGTCCAGATGCTCATGTTTTAACCAGGGACAACAAAACAAAGACGTGCACAAAAACGAGAAAACTGTCCTTCATTTTGTAGTCTTATATGATTTACATCCTTTAGAATAGAACAGACATGTTGTAGTGTACAGAAATATAGAGGAGCGGCCACATTGGTGGTTAGGGTAAAAAAAATGTAGGTCTGACAAAAAGCTGGACGTTGCTAACCCAACCCGACAAATCACTTTGCCTATAAGCGGAAACACATCTGACCTGTAACATTCAGTGTCCAGGGAGAATTGATTCTTTTAGTGACATACCATTAAAAAGAAGGACAGTCCCGGTAAAACCTGGGACAGGTGGCAACCCTACTGGTGGTTTTTACCTGAGACTGTTCTTCACGGAGCTCCAGACTTACTCCTCCCTCTATCAGCACCAACGTGTCCAGCAAGGCACAATACTGAGAGCCAGGTTTGGCCCTCTGCCTTCTGTTGACAAATATTGAATAACGTGGTCATCACCCTTTCAATCAATCAATCAATCAATCAATCAATCAATCAATCAATCGTTAAAACGCCAGCAAATCAACTTCACACAACATAATGTTAAGAAAAACAAAGATTTTGAAACATTCCATATTTTTGTAGAAAGTTTACAGCTTACTTGTAAAACAAGATGTCATTAGCTCTCTTGAACTTTCCTTTACCTTCATCGTCTGGCACGACGCTGAAAGGTCATGTAAAAATAAATTTTATCATGATGACATGCTGACAAATGTGAACTAAGACGAATAAGAACCATCGTAAAGTAAGAGGAGGAAGAGCACAACCCACGCTCGTATGGCGCTACGGTGGGGTTGGGCATGAGGACACGATCGTACTGTTACGTTACAAAAGCGCTGACTGCAGCCACTGAAAGAACATGACAGCAATATTCATAATAATACCTCTCAAGTGTGTTTGCTGAATTCTTAGTCTCCATTCCAGCCTCCGCCATGCTGACTTTTAACTGAAAGTGTCTTATGTCCTGAAGATTCAACTGACGTCGGAAAACCACACCCCTCTGCTCTGATTGGTTCCTCACAGCTCCGCAGTCTGTGTGAACTACGCGTTTAAAATTAATGACACAAAAAGTCATTGTTAATAAATAAAATGAAAAAGATTTTTTGGCATTGCTCTGTTGTTTTACTCTACTTGAATGTGTCTTATATCTTTGACTTTTGTTTTGACTCTTTTTTGCTTTTAGGAAGCCTTTGTTCAGCAGATGTTTTATACGGAATTTCCTTTCATTATCCAGATCCAATAGCTATTAATAATTTTGTTTAAGTTACATTTATCAATTTTGTTATATTGTATCATCATATTATATTATACAATTATATTTATAATTTTACAATATGGAGAACACATCTCAAGCGTTGGAGAGCACAGGTTGAGTGTCGTAGAAATATTTATATGAATGATTCGGATTACTATCTAATCTACATCCCGTGTTTTAATTATTATATATATTTAAGATTATAACATAGGGTGCTGAACAAGGCCCTTAACACCAAGTTGGTTCAGAGATACCGTCCTTTCAGAAAGAGAAATCTGTCTGGATAATAGCATCTATTAAATGCTGTAAATGTAAATATAATGGAACGCAGCACAAAAAAAGCTGTAATATACATTTACTTTTGTGCTATTTAGTGGACGCTCCTATCCAGAGCGAATTCCGTTTCAAAATTACAGTTTCCCTGAAGTCAACTTGGGGTTAAGAGTTTTGCCCAGGGATCCAATGATGGTAGTGTTGGAGGTAGTATTCAAACCCACAACCTCTTAGTGTTACAAGCCATGGCCTTGATTAAAACTCCAGTCTGTTTTGAGCAACTAACACTTTGTCCATACTCTAAAGCAGACCTGGGCATTGCCCGGAACGAGGGCCCCTTCAGGCCCTTCGGCTGTCCCTGGCCGGTCCGCCCGAGGACAGTGTGAAATAACAAATTAAACATAAAAAAGTGCACTTTATGCACACCTTTCAACTGCATTGCTTTTATTTTGTAGGTGAAAAAAAGCTAAAATGTATAAAGATATAACATGCCCTGTTCCGCACATTTATAGCTTAACTTATGGGCAGCTGGTGGTGTAACGGTAGGGCGTTCGCCCCGTGATCAGAAGGTCGCAGGTTCGAATCCAGGGCCGGTAAAGTTACCACTGAGGTACTCATGAGCAAGGTACCGTCCCCAAGCACTGCTCCCCGGGCGCTGCCCTTGTCAGCTGCCCACTGCTCCTTCACGGATGGGTTAAATGCAGAGGTCACATTTCGTTGTGGTGCACTGTGTGCTGTGCTGTGTTCACAATGACAAATAAACTTTCACTTCACTTTAAACCATAACATATAGTGTGGAGCTAATCAAAACTACACAATTGTCTGTTGTTTAAAATTCGAGCAGAGTTGATTACAGTCTATTGGTTTGGCCCTCTTTGTCAAATTCAAATTTGTCATGTGTCCCCTTGAGAAAATTAATTGCCCACCCCTGCTCTATAGACAGACCTACGGTAACGTGAAGGACAACGTCACACGCCGATGTAGCGCGCTCCTAAAGAACAAGACAGGAAGCCGTGCACCAGCAAAGAGGAATGCGCGTTCGCGTGCTGTTGCGAAGGCTGGCGGCGTCGGGAGCGAGCGCGCAGCAGTCAGGCGCGTCACGAATCCGCAGCGGAGGAGATGCCGAGGGGACGAGCGCGAGAAAGGAACATTTAATCAATGTTCACGGGCTGCAATTTCCCCACATGCCAGGAAAACGGAACCTTGCGGCTGTCGCCGTGTACGAATTGTCCACGGCTGCGCGCTTGTCGTCAACATGATTTTAAACCAATTTTATACGAGGCTTTAACCACACCCGGCGCTTTCTGGATTATAAGGATTGTGGCTACCAGCTAGCGCGGCTCTTCGAGGTGGGTAACGTGAATGTTAGCGTAGCTAAGCTAGGAAACAACGCGGGTTCATTCAGAGGGCGTATTGATGTCGGTGACACTGACAGCCTTGTTAACTAATAACGTTGACAAAACGTGGTAGTCATTTTTTTTTTCAGCGTGGTTTTGCGCGGATCCCCGTATGGTTCCCCCGCGGGATACGGCCGCGGTCCAGCTCGGCGCGTTTGAGCTTCGCTATGCAACAAGCGCCGCCGCGCTGCTCTACTGCGGATCCCGTTACAGCGCAGCGGGCCCCGCCATTCACTAAACAACTACGGTACGCGTTGTACACACGCCTTATGGCAAAACGCGACTTTCACGTCTCCTGCGCTTTCGCCGCCGTGTTTGTTGTGTTGGTGTGATTTTTTCCGCTGTCATTTTCCTAGTGGAAAAGGCACGCGTGTGTCAACGTTGTATGGTTGCCAGGTTACGTTATGACGTGAAGTGGATTGATATGGAATCCGCGGATGCCTGTGTAGTTACTGTGGTTGTGACCAACTACATGTGGTGCGACATAAAATACTGTGTGAGTGAGTGTGTGTTAAGAATAAAGACGAAATGTTGTTACCTGTGGTAGCTGGGGTTTTGTGTGTGGTTGCGTACAGTGTTGTGCAAGTTGCTTGCAAAGTGTAATACACTATACATTACTTGTTACTGTTATTCAGATGTAATCCGCTACCTTACAATATTACTGTCTCAGAATTGTAATCGTTACATGACTTCTGTAACTTTTCAGTTACTTTCACCAAAATAACTGTGAAAATATAACTTGACATTCTAATATGAGAAAAAATATTGCAGATCATTACATGCCCAGTGAAAGGTGATGTTTTGTAGCATAATGATTATGTGCTAACCAGGCTACAAACAATATGATTAATATAACTGGCAAAGTAAGGGCTTAAGAGACAATTCAAGAAACATTAACAGCCAAAATGAAAAAAAAAAAGACTAGAATTTGTTTGGTTTTGTTGGTTTGTTTGTTTTTGATGACTAGAATTTGAATAACATCATAATAGAGGTGGAATAAATATTAAGTCTAGGCTTGTTCATCATTAAACGAAACAAAACTATATCCCACATTAATGCTTACTATAATGACAAGACAAGATGCATTTTTCTTACGATTGTCATTCCTTTATTCTTTTTGAATTCAAGAGATTCACAACATAAGTCATGCATAATGCTCGAGGTGGTTTTTTTTTTTCAAAATTGCTAGTGCTATTTCTCAACGTCGATAGTTCTTTAGGGTTTGGGCAAAGATTGCTCTTGACTAAAACATTCTTTTGTCTTTATCCCTGACGAATTCAAAGTAATGTGCAAACTTTCCACTTCGCAAAAGTACTGTCTTCTGCCATCTCACCGGAGAAGCAAGCCTTATGTGATGCACTGTGCAAGAGGCTCAACTAAATTTTGGTTAAAATTTTTGGTTCAAAGGGCTTTGTAACGCACACGTTACTGAACATGTACCGAGTAAAATATTACTGAAAATTGATTAGTGCCTTACATTACTATGTTACAGCAAAAAGTAATCCGTTACTGTAACTCGTTACTTTTGTAATGCGTTACTCCCAACACTGGTTGCGTATACATGTGTACGTGCGTGTGTCTATAAAATTATCACCGCCGAGACCGCTGTGTGTGTGTGGGTGGGTAGGTGGGTGTTTGTGTTGGTGTGAAATTATCACAATGTTTCTACTAGTGGAGAGTAGTGTGCATGTGTAAATCACAGAATGTTCCCAGTGAAGATTTGAACTCGAAATTTAACTGGTCAGTCATGTTACTGTATAGTTGTGATACTAACTAAGCTAAGGATAGGAACAGAATGGATTTTGCAGTTTTGTCACTTTTTAATGGCTCTTCATCAAAAGGTGTGAGGATGTAAATAGCTTCGAACAGTTAATTGTCACATGCTTGCAGTTGTTTGTCTTTTGTGTTTTGCATTTTGTCCTCCGTAATGCATTTGTATATATTTGACTGGGTGGGAGAGAAGAAGGCAGATAGTGATAGGGGAAGTGAGAGTAATCGAGTGTGTAGGAGAACATATTGATGCTTTGAAATGATTCAGTGCTTGGTGACAACAAAAACAAACTGGTCAGAACAAATGAGTTCACTTCTCTCTCCATCATTCCTTTCTTAACATATTTTTGTTTAACATATGTAATAGTAGTGTTACCCAAAATCATTGTTTCATTTGTGAGTTTGATTGTGAGTCTGTATTTGCAAGCAGTACTGCATGCTCTCATTTGTGAAGGTCAGTGGTTTACTTTTGCATGCTCCTCATCACATTGTGTGAGCAAGTTTGCATATGCGGTTGTCGTAGGCTGTTGCATTGAAAACGGAGTAAGCTGTGAGAGTGTGTGAATCTGCACGCGGGAGCCGTGACAGCTGCTGCGCAGACTCAACACCAAGACGCCTCATTCATCTCTCACACTCACCAACCAGACTGTGTACTTGATCAGGACTACCAAAGGCAGGGGGGTTATTGTGGGTTTATCCCACATAACTTAAAATTTCAGTTTGGTATGGAGGGTACGTCCTTTGAATGACTGTGCTTGTTTTGATGTTAGTCTCTTGTGTTTTCCTTCAGAAAGAGTGAGGGCCCTCATGCCAGGAGCAGGCCACAGCTGCTGGACTTAGACACAGATCCCAGGACAGTCCAGTCTGGAGCCAGGATGAACGGCGGGCCAGAGCAGGCCGACATCTTGTCTGCCTCCGCAGTGGTCAGAGAGCGATGGAAAGTGGTGAGTTGGGCTTGGGGATTTGATTATGATAAAGTCATCTTTTGTTAATTGCTGTCATCTTTTGTTAATTGCTGTCCATATAATCCTTTAAAGCCTCTTAAAGCTAATATGTTGGAAATAAGTTAGCTATAGGTGAATAAAATGTTCAAAAGTTTATGGTGGGTGTACTAGACAAAGCTAGTGTGCTTTTCCTGGATGGCTGAAAGCTAGTAGTGAATTACTCAGTCATTTAAAAGTGTTCAGTTGTGGGTGTATGTGATCTCTCCGTGACAGGCTGTGCCCTGCTCTGCCTTCAGCTCACTCTGTGTACGCTTGCCTGTGTGTGAGAGAGGGAGAATAGGATAGAGGGTTGATGTCAGCAGCCCTCTTCCGACATCCCAGAGTGCATTGTGAGATTAGCGCTGTGTGCTTTAATCAGGAGGTGTGTTGCGTAAGCACTGCAGCGTTGTGGTCAGTGCTAATCCCCAGAGTAGAGCAGAGCTCTTGCTGGGACTGGAGAAAGAGGGTCAGGAAATAACACACAAGGCTGAATTTGTTACAAGCACAGCAGTGCAATGGAAGCCTGAATCAAGTTTTGGCTGATGGAAAGATTCAGATGCCACAGAATATTTCACGAAAGCTTGTCAACATGTATATTACCTTAGTGATCACCTTGCTCATGAGTCTTTTGCTTTTTAGCTGAAGAAAATTGGTGGTGGGGGCTTTGGAGAGATCTATGAGGCGCTGGACTTGCTGAGCCGAACCAGTGTGGCTCTCAAGGTGGAGTCGGCTCAGCAACCAAAGCAGGTTCTGAAGATGGAGGTGGCTGTGCTGAAGAAACTACAGGGTAAGTTGTGTTATATAGGAGGTCTCCAGTACGTTTACAGCTAATGAAATATCGTCATTGTTTGCGTCGAAGAGATTTGGAAAAGTTTTAATCTGTGGTTTGATGTTTTTAGACCTGCCTAGTAAGTTGCAGGTTTTGATCTCTCCTTTTTTATGGGCAAGGGATAAAAATCAGGGGACCTTCACCTCCTGTCCTCTCCTCTCTTCTCCTCTTCTCTTAGTGGAAAATCAATGTTTATGGATCATGTTTGCTTCGTAATGGCCTGGCCTTCAAAGCTCTGTGGTTCTGTTGCTTCCTCATGGGGATGTAATCGGAGATCTACCCCCTTCCCAACCCTCAGTATTAAGCAGGAGAAAACACTCAAGTGGGGCCAAAGAGAAACAAAGACAGGCCCTTCACGAGGCACATTTATTTTGTTAAATGCCTGTAGCGTTTTTTAAACGAACCAGTAATTAGTTTTGTAAGTGACACATAGTATGAAGAATGACGAAGCGTGAAATTGCTGTTGTGAACTGGAGAGCGTGTGATTTAAGAGTGTAGAGAGACCACAGGGAGCATCCAGGCCATCAAGATCTGTGGTCACTCAGCCTAATCTCTAGAGGGCAGAACCACTATGAACATGTCTGTAAATCATTCCAAACCACAAGCAGGGAGTCTAGAGATTTGAGTAGGAAATGTGTTACTGTTTTTATACTGATCTAAATGTTCTGTTACAGTGAGCATGTCTCAGGAGTCACTGTTTAAAGTAAACACCTTTTGCTCCAACAGGTAAAGACCACGTGTGCCGGTTTGTAGGATGCGGTCGCAATGACCGCTTCAACTATGTTGTCATGGAGCTTCAGGTAAGTTACACTACCACACAGTAAGACATGAAACACTATGAAATGAAATCTGATCTTAGATCTGTGCCACTTCAGAGAAACACGTCTTAACTAACAAAGCCTCCTCTGCTTATGGATTAGTAGTAACAGAAAGAAAATTGTCAATACATCGGTTTATGTTTCAGTCAGAAAAGTTTGGGTTTTGTGGTATTAAACACTGAATTTGCTTATTGACAGATAAAACTTTTATTAAACCCTTAAAACATTTGACTTAAAACAATTGCACTCACACAGCTCTCCAAAATCAGCTTTTGCAAATGAATAGTTGATGAACAAATTCATGCATTTTCTGATTTGCCAGTTTACACATGTTCAAATGCTATTTTTCCACCTTGGCCAGTATGTACATGTTAACATCTAAAATAATTATGAAATTTAATCCACATATATTCATTTCTTTGAAATCCCTGAATCTGTGGTTTTGGTAGTTCTGATAAAGTGTTCTGTTCTGCACTTTTCCAGGGACGTAACCTGGCCGACTTGAGGAGGAGCATGAGCCGTGGGACGTTCTCGGTCAGCACCACCCTCAGACTGGGCCGCCAGATGCTTGAGGCCATAGAGAGCATCCACTCAGTCGGCTTCCTGCACCGCGATATCAAACCGGTGAGCCGGCACAGCCCCACCACCACCTGCTGTGCATCTGAGCAGATAGTGATGATGGGGGTAGTTTAGAGGTGTGGTGAATTATGCTGTGTTTCTAACCAGAGCAATCTGTGTTTTTCAGTCCAACTTTGCCATGGGCCGGTCCCCCACCACTTATCGGACGTGCTACATGCTGGACTTCGGTTTGGCGCGCCAGTTCACTAACTCATGCCAGGAAGTCCGACCGGTCAGTATCCCTGCTGCACTCTTGTGTTTGAGTAAATATGCCAGCTTTTTGTGTTGCAGTTAAATATACAGTAAATAGCAATGTTTCTATATTTTCTATGTTCTTTCTGTTAGCCTCGCCCCGTGGCTGGTTTTAGGGGGACAGTGAGATACGCTTCTGTCAACGCCCATAAGAACAAGGTAGGCACCCACTTATGCCGTCACTTGATTTAGCATCTCATATTGAAAGTAAGTGAGTGATCGTTTGTCATTGTCAGCACAGCACACAGTGCACCACAACGAAATGTGACCTCTCCATTTGACCCATCCGTGAAGGAGCAGTGGGCAGCGCCCAGGGAGCAGTGCTGGGGGACAGTCGCTTGCTCACGAGTACCTCAGTATTACCTTTACCGGTCTGGGATTCAAAACGGCGACCTTCTAATCACAGGGCGAGTGACCTAATCTGGTCCAGATTCAAGCATTTTGGAATTAAATTGACTTCTTCTGACGGGAAAATAAAATGCCTTGACCATACTTTCACAGTTTCAAAATTACACCGGGTGCACAGTATGGGAACTATAGGCTGATGCTGATATCCGATGTTTTTCATGCTTAGATCGACAGGTGCCAATGCCAATAAATGAGGAAGGCGCGAGTGCAGGCAGAGTAGAGCATGTAAAGACCAGATATTTTTCTTGGCCAACTTAGAATTTTTGCACAAAAATAACGCCATAGTTCTGACATTTCTAACACAGCACCAAGTCAAGCATGCGTGAAAGCAGAGTGGAGTGAGGGCAGAGCATTTCAAGCATAGTGCACAACATTTTAAGAAATGCCCTATGTGGTGTACCAAGTCAAATAGGGCGCGTGTGTGACTCTCCATGTGCACTACCTGGAGCTAGAACCCCAGCTATTTCCTGAGATGCATACTACCTCATAGAACAGTATGATGAGAGTATGATGCATCCTTAAGCTGGTTAAGAAGGCAGGCTCTGTTATGGGTGTCAAACTTGAGACCCTGGCGGAGGTGTCTGAGAAAAGGATTCTGAAGAAACGTCTTAGCATCATGGACAACCCCTCACACCCCATGCATGCCTCTTTAATGGAACATCGTAGCACACATAGCAAGAGATTCACTGCCTCTCGGTGCAGGACTGAACGTCACAGAAAATCCTTTCTACCTGCTGCTATAAAATTGTATAATTCTTCACCATTCAGTAAATGAGCACTGTTACCACATTGCAGACACTATTAATATCTACTCCAGTAATAATGGTCCTTACCACAAATGCAGTATTTTAATCACCTGGTTTGCTGTATATATTGTAAATATCATTGCTATTTATTGCAATATTTGCACCATTTATTGTTAAGCCCCAACTTTTATAAGTTGCACTAATTATTAGTATTTTTAGGATTGTTTTTACTCACTACTCACTGTTTACTTTTGGCTATTCTATTTTATTCTTATACTCTAGGTTACATTGTATGGATGGACACTGATGATGTTGTAGGCACAGGAATTTCCCTCGGGATAAATAAAGTTTTCTCTACTCTACTCTACTCTCTAAATGTCGGCTGAAAATATCGGGCAAATCTAAGCATTGGTCCCTTGCCAATGACTTAAAAAAAACAATTATTGGCCGATTCAGATATGATTCGGTTATTATCCTGCGTCCCAACTCAGAATGAGTGAAAGCAATGATCTAATGTGATTTTTCTCCCCCGTGCCGCTGCACTCTCCACCATGTTGTGTTTGCTGAGCCAGTGATTCATGACTTTTGGCTAATTGTGGTATTGATATTACAGGAAATGGGCAGACACGATGACCTGTGGTCACTGTTCTATATGCTGGTAGAGTTCTTGGTCGGTCAGTTGCCTTGGAGAAAGATTAAGGACAAGGTGGGTGATGAGAAACACAGTTCACACGAGTGGTACCTGTATGTTTGCGTGCGTTTGTGATTGTGTTTGTTTCTTGTAGGAGCAAGTAGGGAAGCTGAAAGAGACTTATGACCATCGCCTCATGCTTAAGCATTTACCACCGGATTTCAAGGTCTTTTTGGAGCACATTAGCAACTTGGACTACTTTACAAAACCAGACTATCAGGTGACACGCTTGGCTTGTTTGTTTGAGTAGGTGTGCTGTTAGAATGTGCTATTTCTGTATTGTCTACGCTGAGTCAGAAAATATTGAATGATTTTCAAAATACTTTCACTGTTGCATGCAAAAGTAAATCACCACCATCAACCTTAAATGTGTAGCTACAGTATCTACAAGAGCTGCAAAACGAACAGCAGTATTTCGTTTTTAATATAACAACTTAAACAATGAACAGTTTGCTGTTAATTTATGACCATTATCAACAACAGTAGGAGTGGGAGGCACCTCACGATTCGATCTGAATATGATTCAGAGGGCTGTGATGCAATTATAAAGCGATTATTGATGCCCCTTGATGCATCTGTTTGCAGGATTGTTCAGACATCATCATATTCAAAGTATAATTAGAATTGTAATTATCCTATTCAAATTTAATGAGTTTACTTCCAATATATTTTATTAATAAAACTAATGGAAGAGAACTGGAAAGTTACATATCTTCAAGAGAGGATGTTGTATCTCGGCTCCAAAGTGGGCAACATAGCGACTTACTGCTGATGTCCGAGTTGCGTCCATTCACTACATCAGACCATTTAAAAAAGCAACGGTAGCCTCTTGGTAGTTTCCAGAAGTAACTGAATAGTCATTGCAGTTGATCTGCAGCAGAACAGATGGTTTGGGATGGTATTTGCACATCTGTGTAACATGAACATGTTAATTAACACATGAGTGGCGTAAATTTACTTGAAAACTGGCCAACCACAGACTTGAGAAAGCTGTTTTGCTTTGCTTTCCGCCTTTTGCTTTCTGATCTTTGACATTTCAGAATCAATTCAAAATCATCCACATCCAGCAATGCGATGCGGAAAAACAGACTGGGATTTTTTTTGTTCCGGAAAAAGTGATTTCCAAATTATGCAATATTCTGATGATGACAAACATTCTGATGGTAATATTTTGCTGATGTGTTTTGTCTGTCCACTTAAGAACTGTGGCTCACATGAAACTACACAATGGACATTTTCTATTGAGAGGCATGTTAAAACTCACTTAGCTCAGCAGGTTATACCTAAATATTAAGGTGTCCTTTTGGTTTTCTCCCTTGCAGCTTTTGATGAATGTTTTTGAGAACAGTATGAGAACCTTCAACCTGGCGGAGAACGAGCCCTTCGACTGGGAGAGACTGGTCACAGACGAAACCCTGAGTAGTAACGTCACCACAAACACACCGCAGCATCACACACGCCTCACACCAGCCCACATGGGGTAAGCAATCACCCCACTCCCTTCTGCTGAAGTAGCTGATAATGACTGCAAACCAACATCACAAATTAGAAACATCATCTCGCTTGACTGACTTTGCTTTTCTCGGCTGCAGCATGGCCAACGCCTCTCTGGTGCCTGGAGACCTGCTGAAAGAGAACACTGATGAAGTCTTGCAGGATGAGCAGCTCAGCGACGGAGAGAACAACGGCCCCCCGGACCGCCTGCCCGGATCCCCCATCCTTCCAGCAAGAAACCAAGAAGCCGAAGTGTGGGAGGACAGTCGCGCTCGCATTCGGCTGGCTGGCATTAAGGTGAGTGCGGATGTTAAATTCAGTGCTTGTGATCAGACATGCTTCAGTATTATTACATTGATAATCAGCATTATTACATGATACCAATATTGTAAATTTGTATTAAATTTGTGTTATTTGGATTAAAATGTAATTTAAAGATTAAATTTGCGTGCATACTCTCGCCAGTCGGCCCCATGTCAGTATACAAACCACATACAGCCATAAGCAGAACAAAACTTTCTGCATGCGCACACAGATCGGGCAGCGGCACCAGCGTCTGTGTGCGTGTGTGGGCGCACGTGCGAGAGTTTCCCCATGCATAGTGAGAGAACGCTCTAGAGAGAGAGCTGGTCAGATAAACTGGGAAAGATTACGTTCATGTAGAAATAAAAAATCACATTTACTAATTTCTCCAGTACCCAAAGCAATACTGTTAACGTCAGAGCTTATCCATACTCTGGTCTTTAAAGATTTTGCCATGCTACTTTGCCATACGTCAACAAGTAGTGAGTACTTTTAAAGTTACAGCATTTTAAAAGTAGCTTTGTTACTGATAAGAAAACAAAAAACACAGTTAAGTCAGTTAATGTCAATAATTGCGGTTAGCTACCCCCAAATACTGCTCTAAACTATGGTGAAGCTGAATTGACGTGTTACATTGTGCGTTTTCAGGGGCCAGCAGACGAGGAGAAGAGTAACCCTGGGAGCCCAAGCCCTCATGCCGGCCCCAGCCTGGGCTCTCCTGTACGGGTTCGCTCCGAGGTTGCGCCTTCAGACAAGGACGCACCGCTTCTGAGGAAACTTCGTAACATCTACAGCTTTGAGCTGGAGAAGAAGCTCACCTTGGAGCCCAAGCCCAACACGGAGCGGTTTGTGGAGGCATGGTGAGTGCTCTCTACCTTGCTGTCTAGTCCAGCGTTTCCCAATCCCGGTCCTCGCGGAACACTCTGCACAGATTCGAGTTTCCCGCCCCCAGTACAGCTGATGCTACTGATTAGCTAATTAGCAACGTAGGATCCGCGTGCGGCGGTGCAGGAAATACCGAATCTGCACAGAGCGGTGTTCCGCGAGGACCGGGATTGGGAAACACTGGTCTAGTCTGTCCAGGTGAAGCCCCAAAAGTGAGGTGTAAGACCATTTAGACATCTTGCATGTCACACAGCTGTAGCTAGGATTTTTCTGTGCTGTAATACTTTGTTGTTAATAAATTTAACCTGCTTGTTAATTTATCTTGCAAGCAAGGGTCTTGTTTCTCTGATGCACATCTGTGACATCAATGGACTTGTGTCAGTGAAGGTTCTTTACTATAATGTGATAGCAAAGATTGTGCTGGTCAGATGGCATGTCTTTATGATTCTGCATGCCATGTTGATCTCTAACTGTGTATTTGGTCTCAGTGCAGGGAAGCAGGATTCTGGTTCGCCACCAGAAAAGGATGGTGAAGGCAACCCAGGTCCACCGGTGGCCAACGGCACTGTTCGAGCTGAACGGGTGTGGCACTACGATGAGGAGTTCCTCTCTGGAAGAGCTTCACCTAAACCCGCCTCCCCTGACAACACTCCGGAGCAGGGCGACGGGGCGGCCAGCAGCGGCTTTGTGGCCCTCAACCTGAGCTCGGGTCAGCAGGACGTGGACTCTCGGGACTGGGTGATCGTGGACCGAGCCTCCGACCTCCAGGACTTCCGCGAGGCAACCAGCAGCCCGGGTCCCGAGGCCAAGCTCACCAGCAGTCCATCCGAGGAACCTGAGGTGCTGCAGGCCTTGAACGAGTCTCCAGATAAGGAAGGAACCAGCCCCAGCCCCAGTCCAACCCAGGGCAACGTGCTGACCCCTGCGACAGCTTTACTGATGCCGCCCAGGGTGGAGAGGCTGGAGCTGGGTGTAGGAACTGCTGGCAGCATGCACCCCATTACACCCACAAGTCCTGCTGAAGCACTCGCAGAGGGAGCACTCACACAGGTAATATCCCATCCACACCATCCTCAGACTAGATTAGGGCTGAGCAGTAAACCTGCCTCACAATCTAATGTAATTGTGATTTGAAATTTTTGGAATGCTGCTAGAGTCAACACAAGCGTCTATTTCTAGTGTTCCACTCGTCCAAAGCTGCCTACTGCAGTGGGCAAGAAATCTCAATTCAGTTTAAAATGGACAATGAGCGTTTAAAACGTCGTACATGTTAAACATTGGATGTCTAAACATTGCTAGAACCCTAGAACTTGGCGACTCTCACTCCATACACGTTAGCAGCGAGACTAGCACTCTCCGAGGGAAACTCTCTTGTCAGCCGCACTACCGAGAGCCACACGTCCTCAGCCCGTGTGATGTAAGCTTGCGCTGGTGAGCTCACCCGATCTGTTATCGGAGATGTTGTCCTCACGGGTCGGGTCACGCTAGTGTGTGTGTGAGGGTTTCTCTCCGTAGGCTTGGCAGGCAGCCTTCATGATGCCGGTCTCACTTTCTGTTTGTTGATCCTTGTTAGGTGGGTGTGTTTTGGCATGGGCATGGGCAGCTGAGTGTAGATAAAAAATTTTTTAGTTTTCTTTAATCTGAATGGTAATATACACATCAACATTTGAATTAGAGTGGGAATATTTTTGCGGCTTTGGCCATAATGTCCAGAATTTTCAGAGTAAGGGGAAAAATCGTTTTGGTCTGTCTAAACAAAGCTGGGAACACACATGTAATCTGGAAACTAGGGCTGCACGATATATATCGAAAATTTATCGCTATATCAACTTGGGTGATTATACACATCAGACAAGCACAAAGACAGTCTGAAATGTGATAACTGGTGTATTTGCATGTCCTGTGCGTTCATGCTCAGCGTGACAATAAATTTTGTCTCAATAATAATAATAATAACCGAAAAAATACGGTTGTTTTATTTAATTACGCCATTTAAAAACATGCACATAAAAGTGTAAATAACTAAAAACAAGTCTAATATGTAATAAAATTAAACGTATAATACATATAATGCAAAAAAAATACAGATGACTTAGTATTTTTTTGATCTTACCTTGACGATAGCGTCAAAATTGTAAAAGTTTTCCGTGGCAGGCAAGCGTAGGTGTGATGCGTAGGGATGCTGCCGGTGTGTACGCATCTCCCGCTTTGTGAGACGCCTCAAGGGGCTTTCAGACCAAATGTGCCATGTGCTTCGCTGTTCTCTGAAACCCATTATTCTATGGCTTGTGCTGCGCAGGAACAGTTTTGCAGAGAAAGGCAGAGAAACAGATTTTTCTTTGCAATCAATGTTTACTTTTTCTCTGTAATGAATGTTTGTCGATGTGTGTTAAGTATAAATGCGCTGAATGAGTGGACACGCTCACTCGCATGCCCTCTCTCTCCCCCCGTTACATATTGTATGTGTGTATCAACAGAATTATTGAATATTATTCTTAATAGTAGCAGCAGTGGTAGTCTGTGCTTGTACATTACAAAAACTAGAGTATGGAATACATTATCTACAGCACCATAATTTGGACTAAATTAGAAATTAGGGTTAGGGTTAGAGCTAGCAATACTGTGATACCATGATATTTTTGCTTAAGGTTATCATACTATAAGAATTTCATACCGGCCCATTAGGGCTGGGCGATATATCGAGTTTTTTAAATATATTGATATATTTTCATACGAGATATAGGATTACACAATATCGTTTATATCGCTATAGTTTATTAACTATAATAGTCGCAAGCGCAAATGTGAAACTCGACAGCACAAAATTAAGAGTCGAGTGCGTGGTTGTGATAATATTGCGTGCAAACTATATTTTTCCTCCCTGGAAAGTCTTTTTTCCTCTCGATGTGTTAAATGGCCTTGCGTGCAAAGTAGATTACCGAAGATGACGGAGGAAGAGGAACAGCGGCGGGTAGGTTAAACGCAAGTTATAGTTTATCGACCTTATAATAATAATTTAATAGTTAGGTCTTACACCTTTAATAAGCACGCATTCAATGGCTCCCCTTGCCCACTTGTCTGTCCCCAAACTGCCAAAACCCGCCCCTTTCAAACCGCGCGCCAAAAAATCTCGAGAAAAAAAGCCGCTCGTCGGTAATCTACTTTGCGCGTAAGGCCATTTAACACATCGAGAGGAAAAAAGTCATTTGCGAGAGGATAAATACAGCTTGCACGCAATATTATCACAACCGCACACTCGATTCTTAATTTTGTGCTATCGAGTTTCACATTTGCGCTCGCGCCTTTGAAATTTGCGCCGACGAATTTTTTGCGCAAGCCATTTTGGGCGCTCTAGTTTTGGCATTGATGTGACGCCACACAGGTAGGCACTGTTATGAAAAAATAACATCACTGCTGTAAAGGAAAATAAAAAAATAAAATAAATTTCCCATCCCTTGCTGTCACTGGGGGGAAAAAATCCCTACCGTCCCATGAACTCAACTGACAACCAACTTTTTTTTTCTTAGGCCCCAGCTTGTTTTCTCAATATTTGACTTGTTATTTGGGAATTTCACAGGATACACTGACCAGGAGTTGAACAGTTTTATTCAGTCAGTTTTGTTGTTTGTACAGGTTATTGTAAAAGAGGAAGCACTTTCACACTCGTTCTTTTTGCTTTGTATCTGTTATATTTACATTTTATTTTTTAATCAGAAAGCATTTTTATTCAATATATATTTTAGTTTGTTTTTAATAAAAGTGCCACTGTGACAGTTGGTCCATGTGGCTTTGACCCAGAATTGGTTTTTGTTATTACTTCACCCAAAATAATATCGAGATATATATCGTATATCGCCATTTACCAAAAAATATCGAGATATGATTTTTGGTCCATATCGCCCAGCCCTACGGCCCATGCCTAATCATATATCACCGTTTCCTTATATCGTGCAGCCCTACTGGAAACTTGTTTTTGTTTATATTCTTTATGTTGTTATATCTAATTTAGTGGCTGTTTAACCACATTGTTGTGAAACCGTTACCGGAAAAAGAAAAGATTAAGTGAGTTACGTCTAATGAGGTCATCTCTAGTTGGAAGAAGGAATGCACACCCTCCACACGATCCTGCCGTTCTCAATTCCCTCGCTCATCCTTTCCTTCCTTTTCTCCCGACGCTGTATTCTAGGGGTGCGCGATTTAGAAAATCTCACCATTCGATTCCAATTCTTGGACTCATTATTTGATTCAAAATCAATTCACGATTCATAAAGACTTCATGATTCAATACATAGATTAATTTGTTTCCCAGTTTGCTGAGTTACTTTTCCCGTTTGACTGCGGCAGATCAACAAAAACAATTAAATGTAGTTTATTAAATGTAATGTACACATACTGAATGCATTTCCTTCATGCTTACACACAGGAGGTCAGTCTGGGCAGATTTTCACATTGCACCATCTATAGGATTGGCAAGCTGAACTCACCGGGGGGGGAAAGTAAACTAGCGTCATTACGTTAGTTGAAAAATATGAATTGATTTTTTGGAACGCATGAGTCGATTTTGAATCGACAGAGAAAGAATCGTGATTTGATCTGATTCGTTTTTTTTTGCACACCCCTACTATATTCTTTCGTTAATTGCTTCTTCCTTTCCCATCACCTCCTGGCTTCTCTCCTCCTTAATCCTCCCTGGCCTCCCTTCTCCCCACCCTCCCCCTTTTCCCCCTCAGCTGCCCACCTCTCCCCCGTCTCTGCCGGAGGAGATGGTGGTCCGGACCGGCAGCCCGCTGCTGCTGCGCTCCCCCAGCCCCCACGCCCTCCTGACCACGCTGTCTGACCCCTTGCACCAGCACTCCCCACCGGCTCTGCGCCGCAGCCAGTCCGCAGATCAGCACCGACACCTCCCTTCCTCCTCCTCCTCCTCCTTGTGCCACGCCTCCTTGCCAGCCCCGGGGTCCCAGCCTCGTGGCGCTCGATCTCCAGGCCACAGAAAGCTGCCGTGCATCCCATCGAGCGCCACCAACGCCAGGCTGCCCTCAGTCATACGCATCACCCGCGCCCAGCTGCAGCAGGTGAATACTCCGCTCACCTCCCCCCCCCCCCCACTCCTCCCTCTCACCTCATTCTCTCCATCATAGGGCTGGGCAATAATAATAATAATAATAACAATAATAAATATAGTCACAAGCGGGGTCCAAGCACGAGTCACAAAAAGCAGCAAAAAAGGGTCGACACTGACCATCAGCAGTGTCTGTATGTGTGTAGAGCAAAAAAAAAAAACAGATAACATTGATCATATCAGGACATAGGGAGTTAAACAGTGAAGTGAAATGACAGGAAAAATAATTAAAGATGCGAACAGAATTGTCTGACTTGGTATTGAAGCTTATATAGGTTCAGCTATATAATAAGATAGGTACAGCTTCAATAAGTTGTGTTTATAAAGAAACTAACCTTTAACAGAGTTCATATAAGAATTGGGAGGTTTTCTATCATTTCATGTAAATTATAAAAGCTCTGGTATGACATGACATAAATCTGAGTGGCGTTTTAGCGCTCCTAGTGGTCAAAATGCGCTTTAGTTTTTCACGCTTGGACCCCTAATAATCTGTATTTTTGCAGATAATTGAAACACAATTAAATAACTGCAAATTAGGAACATCTTAAGCTAAATATTTAAACAAAATGTTTTTGTTTGTGTTTAGCCCTTGAAGTTCTCTGACAAGGATTGAAAAATAACTGGAATAAAAGTTTTAAAAAATCAAAATAAGTTAAGGGCAAAATTGCATTGATTAGAGGTTCAGAGTGTCCGTTCCCATTGATTACCCAGCTGTACTCCTTCACCTGCTCACGCTCTCCAGTCCTGCTCATCTTGGTTCTGACATTTCTTCTTCTCTGCAGATTCCTCTGTGCTGTTGCTTTGGTCATATTTTTCTCTGAGGGCTCTGTGCTTTGGAGCCTCCAGATGGTTGCATGTTTACAGCTGTCAGGTTTTCCTGGTGCAGATGTTGCATGTGGATTGGTGTTTGTGAATGTCGCGGATGTCTTCCATCATATTCATAAATGTGCCAAAAACGCTGGGCTTACCGTGGCTGCATCCTTTTCATTTGAAGACGTTCTGGTGCCATTGGGTCTTCTAACACACGTGGTGTTGCATGGGTGTATCTTGTGTCTATTCACCGCATATTCTTGCTGTGATTCTGTAAAAATTGTTGTTTTTCTGTTTCATATCCAGGCTGTGTTCAGTGTCTTGTCCTGTGTCTTTCTGTGCTGCTAATTTAAATGGCTTAAAGAAATAGAACAATTCCTTTCAATATAGTTAACTACTCTCTTGTATGAGAGACCCAGTTGAATCAGTGTATGATTTGTTCCTTCGTTTTCCACATTAAAACCAAAAACCGAACCCCCAAAAAACATATTTTCTATTGTTTCCTGAACCAGAGTGAGAAAACAGTGACAATTCTTTTTGATTCCCCACTTTGCACTCAAATGAAAAATGAAAGAAACTGAAACTTTTGTTGCTCCTAATAATGGATAGCTTTGTTTGATTTCATATCAGTAAGAGGGTTAGTATTCTTCATCTGTATTTTTCACACCTGTATTTTTTACAGTCTTCTAAGTGTAACGGTCACTAAGAGAAACAAATGAAATGGGAATATGAGTGTCCAGCAAAACTGGATTACTTCATCTTGTTTGTCGGCATGCAGTACCAGGGTTACTCCTCTTCATTAGTGATTTTCATGTTTTTCTTCTTCATGTAACGATCACTTCTGGGTTATACCACTTGCGTTTTATTAAAACAAAGGGTCGACCGATTAGGCTGATTATCGGGGACTGATATTAGGCATTTTGCTGCTTATCGCTATCAGTGTTTAATTTTGATCATCACCAATATGAAGTAATTACAAGGCGCGCTACTGTGGCTCCGCTGCCGTCTCTTCTCTCTGTGCCGTTTGCTCTCGACTCACTGCTTCATTTAATGTCCCGCCCACAACAGTCTCTGATTTTCTTGATGTAGGTTAAGTGGAGAGCACGCTGAGCAGCTTTGCTTTCTTCACCACAACCTGTTGCTGCTTAATTTGAAATACTAAAACATTTAACTTTCACAGTTTTATAATGTTACTAAAATGTTAATTAAAATAATGTTTTCTGTCTCAAAGCTCACGGCTCAACGTCCCTCCACGCAGTCCTCCCAGTCTTCTGACACTGTGCCACAGTGCCCCCTGCAGGAGAAGAGCGATCATGGTGAGAAAGATGCTCTACCACAAGACCCTACTGCAGACCTCCGCTCCCCCCAGGAGCGGCCCCACTCTCAGCCCGCCAGCCCCTCCAACACTGGGGGAGAGCCTCTGACGAACGGATACAAACCTTCTCAATCGCCCAGCCCGGTGCCAAGTCTGGAGACCCCTCCCGGTTCCCCCCACGCCCTGATAAACGGCCATGCGTTGCCCCCTACTGATTCGAAGGACGGGGATGGTGTGTGCTCCAAAGTCCCTGAAGACCCCAAGCAAGACCCTTTGCCGAAGAAAAACGGAACTGAAACGGCATCTGCCACCCGAGCGCCGGGTCGTGACCCCAGCCGTCGACACAGTCGCATCCCCGTGCTTGAGCCCTCGAGCCTGCTGCAGGAGCCGCCGGCTGGCTCTGCCAAAGAGAAACTGCTTCAAAAGAGAGCTCAGCACTTACCCGCCTCGCCCTGCGCCTCGCCCTCGCTCTCCTCGGACAGGCGTGGCATTGTGGCAGCCATCCAGCGCGACCAGCTCTCCTCCGCATCCGCCTCCGACCGCTCCCAGGACGACGAGTCCTTCTTGGGCTCGCGCTCTGACCGGCATGGCGACGATGCGCCCTCGCTCTCCACCTCCTCCAGCCCGCTGTCACGCAAGAGCAAGATCCCCCGCCCTGTCAACCCCGCCTCCACCCACGACAACCTCTCCTCCCAGTTCCTGCCCCGTCCTCCTCCCGGAAAACCCCCAAGCCGCTCCTCTGCAGACGGCAGGTAAAGGGAATCCATCTAGTGTGTAGAGAGCCGTTAAGCTACAATCCCGGCTATTTTTTGAGACGCACGTGTAAAGACAAGTTGGAACTTGGTTGATAAGCAATAAGCAATTATTTTTGCATAAATAGTATGTGTGTGACAAATACACAATCTTGAATATTCTTGAAGATTTTTATGCAAATAGAGATTCTTTAGCAAATATATGGCTGTTTGTTTTGTCGTTACTTCTTGCTTTTCAGTGAAGTTCACATTTCTTACCAGCAAACCAAACCACTTTCTTCCTCAGGTTGCGACGTTACCGTTTCCGTGCCGGCAGCACCAGTGACTCCGACCTTTTGACCTGCTTGGCGCAGCTGATGCATGGCAGCACGGGACGCTCCTCTCCCGTCCACGGCCGCGGTTCGCAGCCCTCCGGCCCCAGGCTTGTCTGCGTCAGCACTTCGGGAACTCCCCATCACCACCACCATCACCACCACCATCAGCAGCACCACCATCACCATCAGCGCAGCTCCAGCGCTTCTCCTCGCAGCTGTTCCTCCCTGCAGCGCTCCGTCAGCTCCTCGCCATCCCGCCACGAGCACCGCGCCGGCTGCCTGGGCCGCAGCCGCTCTCCTCCCAGCCTGTCCGGTTCTCCGCCCCTGCGCCGTGCCTACTCCCACGCCCAGGAGGGAAGCTGTGGTCGTCAGGCACGCGCCGGCTCCCTCCACTCGCCCCGAGGCAAAGCCTGCAGCCGCGAGCCCAAGTGCTCCAGCAAGCTGAGTAGATAGTTAGCTCCCTCTGCCTAGTTTAGTTACTTCCCACCACACACACACGCACGCACGCACGCACGCACGCACACACACACCATTTTAAGCTCCACTCACTCGAGTTGGCAGCGGACCAGCATATAAAGGAATGGCAAGCAGAATCGAGAGTGGTGGAGCTTTGCATTTGCTTTCCTTTCCATGTAACAGTAGAGCTGAACAAAAACGTATTCCTCACGCCGTGTCCAGTCTCACTTTAAAAATCTAGATTTAAATTTACTCATTCATTTTCCCATTTGAATTAGACCAGCGTTTCTCAAGCTTAGTCTTTGCAACTAGGGCTGAGTAATCAACTGACAATTCATCTAAACCATTATTTAAAATCTGTTGACATATTGACATCTTGCCCATGTTGGTTATTTAGATCATTTTTGCAATTCTGTGTAGATTTTTTCCCCTTTAAATTACTGTTAATACTTACCCCAGCATATGTTCATTGAACTGTGAGGGCAATAATAATGTTCACTGATTGTAATTGAGGCAAAATGTTAAGTTGATATTGATTTAAGGTCCTATCACCCAGCCCTACTTGTGACACAATGCCCATTTGGTATTTCCTGCGTCAACACTCGCCGGTACACTTCATTGCTTTTTAAGCTAATCAGTAGCATCAGACGTGCTGTTGTTGGGGAAACCGTGAATCTGTGCAGGGTGTTAGGTCTCAAGGAGTGGGGTTGAGAAATGCAGAGTTGGATATTGTGAGACATTCACATCCCTGCATCCTTATCTGCATATCGGTGCCCCCCCAAAGGGTTGATGTTGGTTTTGCAGGATTCTGTTTTCATTTTTGTTTTACAGTGCATTGTTGAAGTTGTGTAGTTTTATGCAGCTAGAGATAGGAACGTTTGTCCATGAAATGCATGGGGTTGTGTATTTAAAATGGAGCTCTATACACCTGTAATATAGTATTTATTGAGATATTTATTTGGGCTTGAATGCTTATTGCACCGCTCTACTAAGTGCAGTGGCAGGTACACTGACAGATCGCTGACGTATTTTATAAAACATTGATGCCATCTTCTTGTTCTCTTTTTCCTTTTCTGTTTTTTTTTATTTTTTATTGTAGCCCTCCATTTCTGTCGAGGCGGCGTGTGAGTAGTTGAGTCTGCAGAAACAGTTGGGAAGTGTTGGAGCTGAGAACAGTGGTGTGTTATTTTCTAAAGGAATAGCAGAAGCTGAAACAATCATTAAAAGTGCGTGGTGCACTTTTCGTATGTGCCTAAGGAGGGGATTGCGAGTAAGCAAAGTTTTATTCAGCACCCAGTCTCATACAGCACTGTGTTACTCCTTTAGTACAAACTAGCGCATGCATGCACACAAACACTCATATGCATGCGGTTCTCATATCAGCATTAACTTTGCTTTGGTCTCACGCTCCTGACCGCCCCTCACTAGGCGATTCCTCTTTGTGCACAACCAAAGCTCTGTCTGCTCTCTAGGCAGACTGTCTGGACACACACACTAAAGGTTCAAAGGGAATAGCTTATCATCTTTTATCATCTTTTATTCATCCTACGTTTCGAGTGGAAAACATTGTGCAGATTTACACCCAGCACTGGGCCATCATGGGCTTGTGTGATTCAAACTATTTTGTCTAGACTGCTTTGATCAAAATTCAAATTGAAAGCACTTGCTGTCAGGCAGATATATTTTCCACCGTCTGGATCTGTAATGCCCAGGCAATGCAAGATTTCTTTATATAGACCTCTAGAACCTAACATGTTACCGAGACATAGCAGTGCTATTCTTAACGTAGTTAATTAGTTCCAGAAACTCAGGCATCGACACTTGTCTTTTCAGAGCAACTATAGAGTCAGAACTGGCAAATTGGAACAAATGGTATAGCAAGAGACATGTAAACATTGTGGTAATGTAAAGTAGGGACGCACCGATCCGATACTTGGATCAGATATTTGTCCGATAACAACTGGAATAGCTGGATCGGTTATCAGTGGCATTGGGCCGATCTATAGAGCCGACCTGTTCAGTTAAATTGTAGTTTGTTCTATGTTTGTGAATGCGCGCACTAGTGCTGGGCGATAAAACAATCTCGATATTTTATCGAGAAAAATGTGATGACGATAACGATGATAAACTGAGCTATAAAATTCGATCATACTTGTTTGTCCACTATGCGACAGTGCGTTGAGATAGACAGTATCTTTGGCCAGTCATGTAGCTTGGCATAACGCCAGCACAACAGCCAATCGCGCCCAATGATGCAAATTTGCCCATAACACACGATAAAGCCGCGTGGTAAACATTAGCGGTCGTGTGCCGAGATATGCTTAACGTTCAGAGCGATTATGCGCGCGCATCATGGCTGGCACGTGTTCTCAGTGTTCTCTTGACGCATCCACTGAGCATGTCGTCATAAATTTATGAGAGTTGCAGTACCTCTTGAAAAATTGGGGCGGCTGTATGTTAAAGTTTTGCCACGTGACGTCAGCATCGTTGCATCCGAATGCAAATAATTTTTTATCTTCCTCATTTCACAGCAAAATGTTTTCTCTCACTGCCGCTTTCTACTTCTTCCGTCACTTAATGGCAGACTGGACGCTTTTATGGCGTACTCTGCCACCCATTGGAGTCCTCAAGATTAAGCACAAGCGCACCCGTCACGTAGCGTTGAGTATGTCGCGGCCCTTAGAAAAGATGCTGCGGTGAGTGAAAAAAGGCGATGAAAATGCAGCGCTTTATAGTTACAGCGGACGCTTTGATAACAAATGCTGCTTGGGAAAAAAACTAATAAAATACGAACGTGAAAGTACCAGATGACGCTTTTAGTAACTTAGCAACAACAAGCACCGAGAAAGCGCTCTGGAAGTGAGGTGTTGACAGCTCTCTTTAGCTGTTCTTTGGCAGCGGCAATTTTTTTCCCCCAGTTCTCAGGGCTCTTCAAGTAGAAATTTGTTGAAAATTATTTGTTTAATATTGTTTGATTATTTTAACTTGTTCATTCAGTCTGTATAAGAATCCAAAAAAACAAAACATAAAAAAAACACAATACGACAATATATCGTGATAATTATCGAAATCGATCAATATGACAAAAAAAAAATCGTGATAATGTTTTTGTTCATATCGCCCAGCTCTAGCGTGCATGCATAGTTGGTTCTGCATGGGAAGTGTTACTGTGGTAAAGCTGGTTTATTGTTCAACATTCACACTAATTCCTACATATTGATATGACAATGAGCAGAACAAGCAACACAACACACTACAAGCCCAAAAGCACATCACACCATTATACTGTTGAATTTCCTTAACAACACCAGCTCTCACTCACAACCTCTGTGTTCCTGATGCTTTTAGCGCCGCAGGATTAGGGAGCGTCACTAAATTACACAACTGTGTTTAAAGGAATCATGTTTGAGATGTTATTTTAATTATAAATCATTTAGCATGTACATATGGGTGTGTAGTTATTACATTGTTTTAGTATGAAAACAGGATTTAAGTCAAGTATTTCCTTAAGCACAACAGAATAATCTCAGTCTCCTCCTCACAGAGAAATACACAATTTATTCATTAAAAACTGGTATTGGAGCAATATTCGGGATCAGCCCATACACAAAGCCCAAGTATCAGCATCAGCATCAAAACTGAAAATGTTGAATTGGTACATCCTTAATGTAAAGGCATACGTTTGTACCGCAGACAGTATTTAAGAGTTTGATGGTGAATGCAAGACGTTAAAAAGGATGTTGCTGCAGGATCCAGTCTCTGTGCAGATGTTAGTGCTCACTTAAAACAAATTGGATGACAATGTGAGCCAGGCCACACCTTCATGTGGCCAAGTTCCGATCTCAAAGCCTACAGATTGATGTCAGATCTTCCAGGTTGCATTCAAAAGACAAGTGTAAGCAGAGTTTCCTAGCAGATACTGTAATGCAGTGTACCTTCTGTTTCATATAGGCCTCTATTTACTGCATGTGCTCCTGAGAAAAGAGAAAACTGTAAGACCATCTCTAATGCAGCACACTCTCTCCTTTACGCCTGAGACGTACTGTCTTCTTGTATATAAGCTCATTATTTTTATATTGTGGTTGAACTATATTTATGATTTTCATGTTTGTTGTCCGTTTCATCCCCAGCAGCATTCCTCCTACACTACTTATGACTGAGCACTTTTTGAGGGAGTAAATACATCAGCGGGACTGTGGTAGTGAAGGGCTGCAAAACTCACTTCCTTGAAATCTGCCGACTTGTCGCAATTAAATCCAGCCCTAAGGCAGTGGTTCCCAAACTTTTTCTGCAGATTTTTGCTCCACCTTTTCTCCTCACCCAGTATTTTGAGCCCTAGCCCCGCTTCATTGCCATATTTGTGCCTATCAATCACTCAGACCTGTTCAAGACTTTATCTACACTAAGCGAGTGTGGTTCGCCTTATTAAACCAGGTGTCAGTCAAATAAATATCTGTGCTGAAGGTTCCGTTGGAAATTTGGTCTAAATTTGTGTTAATTTGCGTTAAGAAAATGGTCAGTTTCCAGATTTATCACGTGAGTCGACTCGTTAACATCCTCAGTCCCACTTTTTAACCCGTTTTACTTTGAATTTTAAATTTGCCTCTGTACAAACTAAACCTTTTGTGGTTGTAGCTCTGAGAGTGAACAGTGAAAGTGAATGATTGTCATTGTGACCAGCACCGTTCACCACAACAAAATGTGTTCTCTGCATTTGACCTTTCCGTGAAGGAGCAGTGGGCAGCTGACATGGGCAGAGTCCGGGGAGCAGCGTTTGGTGCCAGTACCTTGCTCATGAGTACCTCAGTGCTATCTTTACCGGTCTAGGGTTTGAACCGGCGACCTTACGATCACTGGGCCAACTCCCTAAGCGTTACGTTACTAACTGCTTAAATGTCATAACTGCGCCGTTATAACATTCACTCTCTTTGCTGCGCCCCCACTTTGGGAGCCACCGCCCAAATCGGATACCCCCAGGTTTTATTATGAACGTGGGCTGTAACCGGCAACAGTTGGAGCTCATTTGTACAAGTCAGTAGATCTGCAAGAACGGAGTTGAGCCACTCTGTTGTAGGGATTCAAAAGCCTTATTGGACAATATTATATGAGGGTCTATAGCAACTCCAAGCAAGCAAACCTTTAATAAATACAAAGATTACTCTTCTTAACAATCAAAAGTTTGGAAGTCAAAAGTCTTTTAGCTGGACAGACATTTCCCGTCACCGGAGCAGCTAAATCCCCCTCGCTCTGTCCAGCCAGATATTCGCCTTAATAAGTGTGTGTGTCTCCCCCTGGGGGTAGGAAGTGACTGGCCAGGGTCTTATTAAAGGGACCAGATCCATTAGAAACCCAGTCTGGGGCCAGATGAGATTATAGACTAACACCACTACCACCATGCTACCAGTTTTTGATCTAAACTTTGTGGCAGGAACTGTGCCAGGGGAATGTACCAAATGTGTGACTGAGGGATAGCAGAATCATTGCTAGTTTTGAACTTCTGAAGAACTTTTTGACTAGATCACTTGTTCGTAATTCCTTCATCAGGAGAGTGCCTCAAATCATGTATGTCACTCCACAGAAGACATACACTATGAGCTTCTTCGACCATGTATTTTTGGACATCACATTTTCAAAACATTCATTAATTTATTCATTCATTATCCGATCCGCTTAATCCCAACCGGGGTAGAGGGACATTTCGAAACAGTTGGTATAAATGTTATTTCATCCCACCTCATTTGGTTTTCTTACGAATATCTGATCTTAAAAATGCACTTTTGGCAGAATGTGGACAAACTTTCTCCAAACAACCCACAACAAAATCATGTGAAACACCTTAATCCATATAAATGCCCATAGATTTGGAAATATACCTCCAGAAATCTGTATATATAGATGGTCAGGTGTCCACATAGTTTGGGAAATATTTTAAGTCTGTGTGATTTTATGATTTAACTGGCGTTTACAAAGTTATTATTTATGTGTATTATTACATATTATTTATTATTTATTTATTGCAAACATGGAACAGATTAAGAAAGATTTTGAACTTCAGCACTGTAACTGAATTATACTTCAGAAATTTTAGAAATTAGATTAGTTGTGTAGGTTTTATTTTTTGTAATAGTTCATTGCCCTTTCCAGTGTGAATCGGAGAATTATAAAAGCTTGTAAGTTAATGACAGTCCTTTGTGTTCTACTGAGAGTCACTACCCAACATACCATTTTTTCCAACATCATTTTTAAGGGAGACAGGATTCACATTTGTCAGTATATAAATGACAATGTTCAAAGGAAATCTCCAAGTATAAAAGCCTCTATCATAGCTTCATCTCCCACTGTATCATCTGATCTTCCACATGAATTTTAGATTCTTCGCATTGTCTCCCCTAATCAGACCTGGAGAGCATTGAAGAGTATTACATGAATGTTCAAAGGGGCCAAGTCCTCTGTTACTGACGTGATAATGACTGATTCTGTAACAGTTGTTGCTCAGCAACATCTGCTGTTTACAGTTTTGCTAATCTGAATCTTTATTTCCTCTACTTTATGTTGTAAAATCTAAATCACAGTGTTGAAGAGCTGAAATGTTACTGTACAACAAAGACGAATGTTTAAAAAAACGAGACTACATTGTACATTAATGTAATTATTTGTGTTCTTTTTCATTTGTATCATAACAATGCCTGTACAGTGTTTTTTTTTTCCTTTTTCTTTTGGAATTGTTTTGTATTTTATTTTTATAAACTGGTTATGAATAAAATATTCATTCAGCATGCCAACAGATCTGACCCTAAACTACTTGTCCTGTGTGCATCCTTTTGTTTTTAGAGGTTGTGTCTTTGACTGACCAAAAAATTGTAAATCAAGAGATAGCTGTCAGAAACTGTCTAGAAGAGTACAACCATGCGTGTTACAAAACAGCATTGAAGAACAAAGACTGCCCGCAGGTGACTGATTATTTCAACTTTATAAAATAATAAATATTCATAGTAAACTCTGAATCACATTATGAACAAATGAAATTTAATACAGCACATCATCTAGTCTGAGAAGGCTCGAAAACGAATATAGAACGACCTGTTTGATACACGCATGGGGGATTTTTATCATTATTACTAGTGCTGTTTCATATCAGTTTCAATAAATTGAGTGTTTTAGGAATTCAAATGAGCAGGTTTAAAAGCAATGCGCAATCCATTTGAAATACAACTCAAAAACATCGGAGACCTGTATTTTGAAAGCAGCGGTATGTGTGCTCCTTTCCAGCTTCACAACTACCTATGCGTTACCCTGGAAACCGAAATGGTGTCGTCAGGGTTTGACACAACACTAAATAGGTCTTTTCCACCTACACGTATCCTGTTGCCGCACAAAATCATAGTCATTACAGTTCAGGCGAAGCCAATGGACTTGACGGCAAGTCTGCCTTCTCTCGATTTCCAGCATGGCCTCAGTGAGCAGGAAGAGGAGCTGGTGTTGCTGCGCAGTAGCGCCGCGGGGTTGACCGTGTGCGGATGCGGACACGCGGCGTTTTGCTGTCGCCTCGCCGCTTCAGTCAGGTAGCTGCGCACATTTACGCTGATGCCACACGGTCAGCTACAGCCGTGAACACGCCGAACCACCGCGCTTTCACATTAAGATTTAAAAACTTTTGTTTTTAACAGGGGTGGAAGTAACGAATTACAAGTACTCACGTTACTGTAATTAAGTAGATTTTTTTGGGTACTTGTACTTTTATGAGTAGTTTTTCAAGTGTGTAATTTTACTCGTACTTGAGTACAGTTTACACCATGTAATCTACTTCGCTACTTATAAAATCAAAAGTCGCTACTGAGTACGCCCACAATTTGAATTAATATTCAAACCTTTCATCTGCATCTTTGCAGTCAATAAGGCTGTGCAATCACGACCGCGCCAATTAATCTATGATTTAAGCAAAGAATAAACTCCGCTGCAGCAGCAGGCACAAGTGTCTGGAGGAACTACACAGTGGAGTACAAACTCATTTATAGACTGAAGATTTGGAGACAAAGAAGCCAAAATGGAGACAGAAAACAACACTGTCAACCGTGAAAACGATGGAGAAAAGACGGAGGACGAGTGCCTGTTGTTCGCAGTGTATTGGGAAACTGTTCTATATGCATGTTCAAAAACATTTTTGTCATTGTTTTAACAAACAAAATTCCTGCTTTATATCTACATTTATTTACAAAACAAACTGCCTTTCTATACCTCGTTCATCTGAGAAATGTGCTTTGAACGTAGATATTTTATACTGGTGAATCGAATCGAATGCCTGCTATTGACGACACAATAAAACATCCATCGGTTAAAAAGTAATTAATACTTTGAGTGGTTTTTGAGAAGAGTACTTTGTACTTTTACTCAAGTATTTTTTAACACCAGTACTTTTACTTGTAATTGAGTACATTTTAACCAATGTAACAGTACTTGTACTTGAGTACAAATTTTCAGTACTCTTTCCACCACTGGTTTTTAATGTGCCATTTGCTACTACTACTTCTACTCCTTAGTACACTGCTGCTAGTACTAGTACTACTTCTAAAGTACTTCTCTGCTTCTACTACTACTACCACTTCCCTACTAGTGTCACTTCACTCCTGCCACCACCACCACTGCTGCTATTACTTCCACTATTGCGTCTGCATCTACTAATTCCAAGGCCACTCCTCCCACTACATGTACTAATCCCAGTACTACGTCTACAACAACTACTACAACTGCTATACTACTACATCTTCCGCCATTACTACTACTACTATCACATCCCTGCTTCTAGTACTACTTCTGCTATAACTACTACTATACGACTATACTACTTCCCTATTTCTACTACTTCAACTAATTCCACTTCCACCTCTCCTACATCTGCTAATCCTAGTACTCCTTCTATGGTACAGCTCGTACTACTCCTACTTCTTTACCACTCATACTATACTACAACTTCTAGTACTGTTTGTACTACCAAGACTTCTACTTCTGTAGACTACTACTTCTAATAATAATAATAATAATAATGATAATAATAATAATAATAATAATACTAATAATAATAGTAATAATAATGCCCAGTGTTTTTACTCAGGAATAAATTAAATCTAATTGCCAATAAATCCTCCCACCCGGAAGGATTGAACATTGGCATTGTGGGAGGGGGCCGTGTTGGTAAACAGCTGGCACAGACTTTACTGTCTGTGCCAAGTATCAAACCATCTAACATCAGCATCTCAACAAGAAGACCTGAGACGCTGAGTAAGTGTTATGCAGTATTTGGCCAACAAACATTGTAAATGTATTCATATGTGTGTTTTCCTGCTTTTATATTTTCATACAAAAACAGTATTTACATAAATAACAAAAAAAATAGAGGCAGAGCTGAGTGGTATGACTTAAAATCAATATCGCAATTATTTTTAAGATGTCGCCACAGTCATTATGATGCATGAACAAGCGTGATCCATGACATGTGTTTGCCTTGGATTTTACAAGAATTCTCCAAAAAGGGCATAGAGTGTTACTTCGATAACCGCAGACTGGCTAGTGGAGCAGATGTGCTCTTCCTGTGTGTTCTCCCCTCACATCTGGTCCAGCTGTGTGCAGAAATACGCTCTCATCTGTCTGCACACTGCCTTGTGTACAGCTTCACCTCTGCAGTGCCATTACCCAGGTAGGTTTTCTCACAATGTACTGCAGGTCCTGCTTTTTTAATGACCAAAATGTATGTTGGCCATTTAAAAAAGCAAAACCCCCACAACATTTATGCCATTTAGTGTTGCATTATTTCGGAGAATTGAAAAAAATGTTTTTCTTTGGTCACCCTGTCAGAACTTTTTGATTTTGACAGGCTTGCACAGCTCCTTGGCCACAGTTCTATTCTCAAACCTCAGTATAACTTTATGTCCGGTAAATCAGCTCAGCTGTGGCTTCGACAAAAGAAGATAGCGGATTGTTTAAAGGATGAGGAGATTCTCACAGCATCATGCCCACTTTCAATGACTGGTGAGCTGATACTCAGGCAGTCCCAGAAACACTTGGTTAAGATGCATCTGAAACTACATAAACAGGGACAGCACTTGCCAGCAGGCAAGGCAGGTAACTTCTTGGGGCCCTAGGGCAGTCAGTAGTCCCTGAGGGAGGATTATTTATACTATAATGGTGACAAACGCTGGTGGAAGACCCCTCGTGGATTTTAGCCTAGGTTCCCAACGGAATTGCCACTCTACATGAGACTATACTAAGTACTTGCTATGCTCTTATTTTAGGCAGCATCTCTTTGGACAGAAGGTGGATGTCTGCTGTGTTGTACAGTCTCCTCAACATGTGCACTGCCGAGGGACTGAAATCTGAACAAACCATCCAGTTACTTAATGAGGCTCTTCAAACCAAACTCTCAACCGGAACATTTACCGTTCATAGTTTTGTCAGCTCATCTTGTGCATCTACACTTAGCAACCCAGAGAAGTGAGTGACTACTCATAAAACTGTAACACAATTTTTACAAAGAATATTTTTGTTATACTATACAAGATGCTAAAAAGTTCATCTTTAAGAAAACCAATTTTTGCTGCTTATTCAGATCAAATAGGAATATGAGGCTAAAAGAGCCTCGGTTCAGCAGTCTATGTTTGTTTTTTAAGTGAGTTTGTTTTAAAATGAATTGTGGAAGCAAAACTAGAACAGAGCATGGTATATTTGAGAAGACTGGATTATGGCAAAGCAGAAAGAGGAACTAATCACAAAATAATTGTTGCAAAATGCTTTAATTTGAATGTGAAATAATACAGTAGGTTTATATTCATTGCTGTAATCAAACAAAACTGGCTACTGTTATATTTTAATGTTTTAATGTAGCAACAAGATAAATATTGCATCATTGACTGTGCTTGTTTTCTGTCTTTTTGTCTTCTGTCCTGTAGGCCTTTCCCCTGGATCAGCTTGACTGATACACAGACAAAAGAGACTCCCATGTCGTCTTATGTGTCAGGATGTAAAGCTTTACAAGACCTTATTTGTGCTATGTATCATAACACATTTTGTAATTTCTCAATGAAGCAACTGTGAAAGCAGAAGTGGGTATATGAGAACAAAAATATTGAAATATTGCTAAAAAATTGTAAAATATTTAGGCTCCACACATTTTAGTTGTATTTTTAGTTTAAATTGTCTGCATCTTTATTTATCTTATATTGCATGTTTGACCCACAATAAATGCTAATTGAGTTCAAGGGGATGTCAGTATGTTAAATGTTTAATATCTGCAGTGCTTTATTTAGCAACATCCTGAAGCTCACTGGGCATTTTGTTGTATGTCTGGAGTGATGGAATATTTGTGTTATTATATGATTTGAATTAAGACATAGTTCCAGAAAGTCAATTCTCTTTAGATTATATAAAATTATTATTTTATTATATAAGTCAATATTGTGAAAGTTTATCAAAACCTGCATTTAATCTTCCTTGACTTAATTTTGATATTATACAGTAGTTTGACACGCTAAAAGTTATGACTATACAACAAATGGATATTATTATTATTATTATTATTATTATTATTATTATTATTATTATTATTATTATTATTATTATTATCTCCCTAGAGACCAAGAATTTGCAGGTGGTTTAAACCTGCTCCATAATATTGTTAGAACTACCACTTAATTCTAGAGTACTGCTACCGCAAATAATGATAATGCTAATAATGCTAATAACGCCAATAATAATAATAATAATAATAATACAATAATAATAATTATTATTATTTATTATTATTGGTATTATTAGCATGTTAGCATTGTTGTTGTTATTATTATTCACAAATTAAATAAATAATAATTTTTATTATTATTGTTTTTTTTTTATTAACAACGGGGGTGATACTAATATAATAGTGTTGTTCTCACATTACATTAGTAATATCAAAAATAATTCGCATGATAATTATTTCTACTCTAATAACAGGTTGTTCCGAGCCCACGCGTGGCACTTTTATTATGTGAAATACTGCTCAAAGGCCATAAAGCCGCCGCTAGGTTCTGGCTTCACAGTTCTTGTCTCCAGCTCGTCGGCTTTGGCGTCGGGCCACATTTAGCTGGAAACAGTCGAGCTGCTCGATCTCTTACTGCAGCATCACCACACATCCACAGGTAGCGGCACTGCTCTCATACCTGCTCCATTACGGGGGCCACTGTTATAGATGACAATCTGAATTATAGTTAAGCTCGGTCGATGGATTTATGTCAGTACTGTTTGGGGATTGTAGCGCGTTAAATTATAAATTTGCTGCTAGCCAGCTAAGAGGCTAACGACACGTCCGCTTCGCTGTACGGCGCCTTGAAGTGATTTTTACTGGCTAGTTAGATGACGTGTAAATGGGTGTCGTTTGCTTACAGAAAACATAAAAAGGTGTTACACGATGTCAAAAAAAGAGTAACGTGTTTGTGTTTACCTGCAGATCGCCATCGTGTGTGCTATTAAAGCGTCATTCGATTGGCGAAGGTAAGCGTCTGATCTTAACGGCTGCTGGTTCAAACGCATCAGATTTAATGCGCTTTGCGACTTTGTGTTAAACTGTGTCGATTCGGCTTTTTTTTAATGGTTTCAGAGATGGAGAAAGTAGAGGCCACGTCAGAACTCCAGTCCAGGCTGTCGTCCCTGTCCGTTTCCTCTTTCTCGAATAAAGGTCTAAAACCGCGACTTTAACCCTCTGACAGGTAAATCAGACTAGTGATGGTGCCTCAAAAACGCTTGCAATCGTTACTTGTTGTGTTACTACGAAGTAAGTAACCTCATGCTTGCACAGGTTGCTTTCAGAAAGTTGAGTGCATGATGATAATGGAAAATTACCTGCTATTGAGATGTATAACCAAGCACCTGAATAACCTAATTCTGGAATGTAAGTGAATTTTGGAAATGGTATCCACGAGGAGAAGTGACCAGCATAGAACAAAAACAACTTTAATTCTAAAGAATTTGAGGTGATACATAATTTCTTGAGCTTTAAAATTGAACCTTCTATTGTGACCCGTTAAGTCAGTGGTTTGTGTTAGCTTCAGAAAAGCGACTTTTTCCTTTGTAAATAGCTTAATGAGTTGTAAATACCGTTTTACGAATTATCGTGCTAGACATCTGCAGTGACTTTTGCATACGTAATGATGTTCCTAAAATGATGTTGTGCAGCCTTTATCAAAACTAGCCAGTGTTTGTAGTATGGACTAACGCTTTGAGTATTTAAAAAAAAAAATACACCTGTTTTCCTAACCCTAGACTTCAAAGCACAGATCTTTCTCGAACTGTAATACCCCCTGACAACCAAACCCAAATGGATGACAACAGCAATACCAAAGGAATTGCCACTGAGGTATAATGTAATTTTACCTAAAGCATTTAATCATTTATACCCATTCTACTTCTGCACTTTTCTGATTTTGTGTCTCTCTTTTTTTTTTTCTTTCTTTTTAACATCTGTATGATTGAATCAGGAGGCGATCACTTGAGCCGAGCCCCAGAGAGTTACAGACAAAAGCTCCCTCCCTGAGAGAGAAAAAGGTTAGCACACCATGCCAAAAAGCCTCTTGTTAGGCTCTAGAAACGCTTTTCATCATTCAACATGCCCCACTGAGAGCACAGCACCATTAAAGTGAACTCCAAACTTAGAAACATTCCCTATGGGGAAATCATGGCAATGTACACCTATGTTATAAAACAGTACCTGTGTCATTAAGTACTTTAGGGGGATCAAAGGGTGGGTGATGTTTTTAGTGGGTTTACACAGTTACTATAGTGACTTTTTCTCCTTGGACTCAATAAGGCGGTATGTAGTTTTGTGCACATGCACAGTATTCACATTACAGAATGTGCAATGTCATGGCAAATTAAACAAAAAAAAAACACGTTAAACTTTTTTCTTGATACAATAGGGTTAATACACCTGGACTTGTAGAAGAGTATTATATAAATTCAAGGGTGTCATCAGCAAGTAAGATTTACTCTTGCTGACTGACAATCTTATAATGAAGTGTCATGTGGAGTGGCTTTGTTGTCTTTAACGCAATAGTGTTTAAAAATTCTGTCAATATTACTTTGAGGTTTTTCTACCTTTGTTTGATAGTGCCAGTCTTGTTCTGCAAATGGGGAAGCTAAAAACACCTTCTGACCTCCACTGTTATAGCTCTCCCGGCCCCGCAGCCAGCTGTCACATGGACGGCCCCATCCCTGAAAGAGATGAAGGCTAAGCTACGGCAGGAGAAAGACAGTGTGGTCACCATTTACCGTGGCGACATCATGACCGTCACGTTCCCATGCACCAAGCCGTTTACCAAGGGGGAATTTACACGCATTTATCGCTTTGGGATCTACTGACTGGTCGCCGTTAGCAGTCAGGTTATTACAGTGCAATATTAGTGAATCTAGTGACGATGAGGAGGAAGATGATGAGGTGGAAGGTAAGGCAATGTTCACTGTGCTATTTTTAAACAAAGCAAAAAATTATCCAGTAAGCGAAGGTTTCAAACAAAAAGATATGCAAAATATAAGGACACAGATGAATAAATTAAACATTACATATTTGAACATCTTTATGTTGCTGTAAAGAGCGAACAATTTTTATGGTTTATACCGATTTTGACAATCAGAAAATGTTAAACTCTTAGCAGAAATGCTCATTTTTATGTGAATCATTCCACAAAACCAGTTGAATTCACCCTCTAGTGGAAAAAGTGTGCAATGACAACCCTCATTATGTGAAGGATCCATGCTGTAGCCTTTTCTATTCCCATTTATGGTGTTTAGCAGATGTTTTTCTCCAGAGAGAACAGTAGTGACTGGACCAACTTGGGTTTAAGGGCCTTGCTCTGGGGGTCAGTGTTCTGGTGGTATAATAGAGCTGGATTTGAACCTAAGGGTTCATACTCTTAGGGCAGTTGGTAGCCTAACTGTGGTTTGAATCAAAGATCAGAATGGTTTGAAAATATGAGTCCATTTCTGTTTAAATGTATGCCGTTATTTGTGCCAAAATTCTAAGTGATCAGTGGAACGTTCACGAGCAAAATCTCATGTCTTTACGGGTCTAGCTTTTTGGCCTGCACGTGTGCTCAGCAGCTCCACCGTCACTCTGCTCACCTCGCTGACGGCGCTGTGCTAGAAATGTCCGCTAAGGGGTTATTTTGTGCACGGCAGATATAAGCATGAAAATATTGACACAATGACACATTACTTCACTTAAACATGTATTATATTACCAGACACCCAAACCCCTATTTTTGTCATTTGTTGGCCATTATATGCAGCCATTTTGTCTGAAAACGATATAATAATTGGCTTGTGTACAGTTTCTGTGACATTTCAAATGAATTTGACAGTTCTGCCCACTGTCAAATGGTTAACTGTAGTAGACTTTAAGGCAGTAATAACATTGTTCTCCAGCAGGGCCTGTTGTTCCTGGAGACGTGGAGAAGGGCTCTAAATCGGCAGCCAACTCTAACTTGGGTGAGATTCTGCCTGTGTACCGTCAGGACAGTCACCTGGCAGTTCAAGCGGGCAGCCACGACTTCCCAGGAGAAGGCACTTACCTCCTAAAATTTGACAACTCCTACTCCTTATGGCGGAATAAGACTTGTACATAGAGTGTAATATAGTGCCTAAAACACCCACGCAGATGTCTACAAAAGAATGTTTTAACAATATATTTTTGATCATATATCTATATATACAGTACTGTATACATATCATTCCTGTTATTAATTTGTACTTTGATTTTTATTTAGATGCAATCACCTGCCTAATCAGATCAAATACTTTTATGCTAGTCTAATGTACAATGTTTTTAACTTGAGTGGAGTCGTGGAGCTTGGTCTATGTGCAATCACACCCATCCAGTGTATTTTTTCTTGAAACTGTTTTGCAAAGAATTTGTGAAAGTGCCCATATATATGTTTTGTATTTCCATTGTTCCTAAACTGTAACATGACTGTGGCCTCAGTAATCAGGTTCAGGGAAAGTTGGTTATCCAGGTCAAATGGTTGCTTGCTGACCCTGTGATGAATACGGAAACTGTTTTCTTGAAAGCCTGTGTGAGAAATGGCAACAAGCAAATGTTGAATCAGGTAATGAACTTCATCTATATCCAGGTTCTGTCTTAAATGCAACTAATGCTGATGGTGGGTTAAATTGCATTGACATGTTTTGTTACATTTGTTTAAGCAGCTTTTTGGTACCTTGTGTACATCAGTATGTCTCCATCTAATCTAAATCTTAGTACTGAGACTCTCAGAGAAGCATGAGTTACAGATTTAAGATCAGACTTTGTTCTATAAAGTTTTTCATATTGCACGAAAAGATCTACCAAGGCAGTCACCAGGGGATGACTCCAGAACTGGTTCAGGGCTGCGTTTTTATGACTTAAGTGGAAAACATTTCCTGTCCCCGAAAGCTCATTTATTATATAACTGGTTCAATATTTACAAGTCATCTCCTTCCGATGAGACCTTGACACCTGCTTCTCTAAATGGTCAGATCGTTTCAGGCATTGAGGTGTGTTGTTGATCAATTATTTAGGATCTCCCCAATGTGTGCACGTGTGCTGCTTTCTCCAAGTCTCTTGAATGTGCAGTATGGTCAACAAATCTAAATGTTGAAGGCTGTGACGTTTGTGATGTTCTCTTTTGACTGATCGCTCATGAATTTCAAATCGTGTTATGTAATGATGACTATGAGCTTAACACACCTGCAGCCACCTGTCAACACCAGCCACAAAATGGCATTTTTACCTTATGATTATTTGCATGTCTCCAAAGGAACTCTTCAGTATGTGCTGCTCAAATCCCACCAAAACCTGCTGATGTGCTTTCTTTGTTTATCATGTTATTCTTTGTGATGTATATGAATTTGTCTGTTGCCTTTATTCAGCTTTCTTGTCCAATAAATATTCAAAAACATGGACTTAAAATTTATTTATTTTAATAGTCAGAAATGGCCCAAAATAAATTTTAACAGCAATAGTATAAATTTTCCACACCTGCCTATTAGTAAGCCTCGCCTCTGCTATTTCTAAGCTTCAATTCTAACCGTTATAATAGCCAAGTAGATACAAAATAAGGCCTGCCCATCTTTGCTCATATCATGAGACGCACTGTCCAGGCTAACAGCTACCAATTACATGCTTGATTCTTAAACTTAAGAATAGACTGGAGATTGCAACTTATCTGGCCTCCAGAGATCTATGTCTTGTAGAATTATCTCCCAGCCTTATGGGTAGTGATGTATGACTAGAAACATCTCGAATCGATTTCTATTCCGATTCCAGTTAGAGGAATCGACGTTGTCAGGCAGTGACGGTGAATTTTAATTTCAAGCACAAAAATTCATTAGCATTTTGTTCAAAACAAACAACATTAACACCAAAAAATCCACAATACTTTATTATTAAGTTATTATAGAAGAAGATATTCTTTTATCTTATCAAGCGAAGCATGTATAATTTACGTCAGCTTTTACCAGGAAGCAAAAATCTTCAGTTCCTCAGTGATTCAGAAACAAAAACACTTTCACTGATTGAGTGATGTGAAGGAAATTGGGCTTCGCCACATTGTTTCCTGCAGATCACAGCCCACAGGATGTAACTTCTAACTGGGTGTGGAGAGTCGGTTCCGAATCTTTGGAATCATTTTCAAATCTTAATCATAACGAATCATAGAATTGATTATTTTCATTGGTTCGCAAGAACAGTTCATTTTGGAGGCACACATGTGATGTGATGTGCTGCTGGGAGTCGAGTGAGTCCATTTTAAGAGTCGATTCCAATTAGTCATTTTGCTGCTTTCTTCATTACAAAGAAATAGAAATATATATATATATATATAATATTTTGTGTTAAAAGATGGAGTGAAGAAATATTGACAGTTTTGGAGAAAAATCACAGTTGTATAGGCTAACAAATGTGCATTTCCATTATCTTCAGTCCAGCTAAATTATTGATTGAACACAGGACCTGTGGATAGAGCTGCTAAATAACTGTGAAGTCGGTTCAGCGGCTTTGGAGTGGATTTTCGATTCCCAGTTAAACGGAGTCGCGGAATCGACTCCGGGGAAGTGGACACCTTTGGGCAAGTAGTAGCAATAGTAAAACGGACCAGTTTAAAGGGGGCATTATGGGCTGTTTCTTCAGGTCACAAGGTCGATCAGTTGGACGCCCAACTCGCTAGAGCCGCGGGGAAAGTTTCACTTTACGCTTCCAGGTCTTTACATCAAGCACCTCGCCAGTTCATCAGGTGGAGCCTTTTTACTTTGGAACTTTTTGACGCTGTTTGCTTATTTCAAAATGACAAATCAGTGGCGTGAAAAAATGATTTTTAAAATGTCGATGTTGCAGCAATGTGAATCGTACGAGCTACCAGGTCCAAATCCCCCTGCCTCTTCCCAAACAGCTCGTCGTGTTTAGTTTGGGAGAATGGACGTCGTTTTCGTTTGAGACCACGATATTAATTGAGGTGTTGGTGAGTCCACACCTGAAGCCGCAAAAAATTGGAACCCTCTCATCACGTTTAAGGTATTTCCAACAGGGAAAGCTGGGAGTGTTTCCACCCCAAAAATATCTAACACTGACCAAGATACACGTTGACTTTCCCTTGACTTTTTTGTGTTTTCCTTGTAAGGTGTCTGGTGTGGGAAGGAGAGTGGTCACTGGACCTTTTATCAGAATCAGCACAGAAAACCAGGAAAGGTGTTTGTGCTAAAGTGCTGCTCACTGTTTGTGGAGAGGTATTTTTGAGCTTTCTCCATCTTCCTTACAAAGAAATCTTACCTTAAGGCTTTGAAGGCCACATTTTCGGCCTGTTTGTTGGAAGTTGGAACCAACGTGCCTCAGTCATTTATTATTTTGATGAATGCATTAATAATAATAATAATAATAATAATAATAATAATAATAATAATAATAACAGTTTATGGTAATACGGTGTGTTTTTTTTAAATTTTTTACCAAACATATTTTCTGGTGAAGGAATGTAAAATATCCAAAAAACAGTACAATGATATTATGATGTGGTTTTCATTAATGTAAATAAGCATTTATATTCTGGTGAATGCATGCCTAACTTCCAAAAATATGCCCCCAGTTACATAGTTTTATCATGTTCATACATATTCTGTTATGGAGTGATAGTGGCCTAGTGATGGGATACTTGCTTATGGACCAATGTTTGTGAGTTTTATCCTTTACCACTGCTAGCATTGGGGCGCTGTATCAAGGCTGTTGCCGCTAAAGTCCCTGTAATTGGGAAACTGAAGTTGTTTTGGACAAGAATGTCCGCTAAATGTCATGACCATAAACCGTATTGAACAACTAATTTTACTGTTCCTAATGCAGGTGAGATCGGGCTTTGTTAGTAGTACACCACTGGTGTCCAGAAAGAGACCAGCATCCAACCAGTCCACTCTCTCTCAGACCCTTCTGAGCAGTGGAAGCAATAACAATGTGAGTTTTAGCCTAAACTTGAACCCGAGAATCGAAATTCTCTCTTGTTATTAAAGGTTGTTTATGCAAATGCTACGGTTGGAACGCTTATGAACCAAGAGCTCAGGGGTTTGAAACTATACTCTAGCATTACCACAATGGCGCGCTTGGACAAAACCTGTAACCCCAACTACTAGTTAGTAAATGTAAGTGGATAAGTGCCTGATAAATGTCTTAAAAATGAAAATTCCTGTAATATGGATGTCATGGATTGAGATTATGTATAGCAGCGGCCTCTTGCTTTTCTAGTCCACTGTGGATATAATGCAGGGAAAGCAAGGGTTTGAGAGGAAGTACAATAATTAAGGTACCACTGATATAATAATCACCATGTCTTTATCAAGATCACATCTCAGAGATCACCAGAGGACACTGTCAGCTATGCTGAGCTCAAAACAAGCAACGGGGAGCTACTGAACAGCAGCCTGGGAGTTTGGGCTTTGGTAAGGCAGCATCAGTTTGTCTTCTGGCATATTAATGTCAGTGATTTATAAGGTGTGAAGGTGTTATGTTATTGCCCATGCTGGATTTAGTATGCATGGTACATGAACTTGAAGGGCATTTGAAGAAACCTGGTTTATTTAAAGGTGAGGTTTTATCATCTTATCTGTTCCCTCTCCACATCAATGCTTCAGTAGTGAAAGTTATTTTTATTTGTTATAATTGAGTGCATCATATGTTGTACATCACCCCCTCCCCCGGGTCTCCTTTTTGTATGCAAACTGAAGGATAAGACTCCAAGGAAGTCAGTTATAGGAAAAAGGGAACGAATTTGGAGCTGTGAGGATTCTGAAACGCCCCAAAACTCAAACCAAGGCTCAAGCCCAAAGAAACGAAGACTGAACATAACAACTGAATCACAAAGTGAGGGGAAGGACGTTTTTAAAAATCGGAGCTGCAGGGCAGGTATTTATTTTACTTTAGCTGTTTAGTAACTCTTGTGGCCTAGAAGCATAATTTATTCTTCTTTTAAAGTCTTAAAAGTTGAACTGTGGTCTTCTCTCAGACACTAAGAAATTTCCTCTTTTCCCCACTCCTTCAGAAGACCCTTCTACACGATGGAGACACACAATGTGTTTAACTGATCCTGACACAGCTATTCTAATTGGTGGAGAAACTGCAGAGCAGCTCCACTGCACAGACTCCATATGGAAGCTGGAAATTGGTATGTTTGCTGTTTGGAGATAGTTGGGTTTAGTAGCTAAGTAGCACTAGTTTGGTCTCCATTCAATTTACTAATACACTTTGGTTTTGGGAATGATTTTGGTACAGTGAAAGTGAGTGATTGTCATTGTGAAAACACAGTGCACCCCAACGAAATGTGACCTCTGCATTTGACCCATACGTGAAGGAGCAGTGCTTGCCGACGGTACCTTGCTCATGAGTATCTTAGTGGTAACTTTACCAGTCCGAGATTCCAACTGATGACCTTCCGAGCATGGGATAAACGTCCTAACCTTTACGCTACTAACTGCCCCAGTATACAGATTGTTGTGTGTCCACTTCTTTCCAGCATGCCAAAAACATATTTCAAAATATTTACGTCTGCTTTTGAAAACACATGCCTAGCGGTATTACCCGCTTAGTAGTAGTGGACAATGACTACGATGAAGCATGCAATTGTTGCGTTTGCTATTGCAAAAGCACTGAGTTTTCTCTCTAGATGGGGATTTTTGGCTCCCTATGGATTCGTCTACAGCTGAAACCCTTCCTCCCAGCGCTAAAGGCCATTCTGCAGCATTTGACCCTGTGAGTAAAGTTGTCTATGTGTATGGTGGACTGAGAGAGGGTCAGCGATATAACCACATTTATATGCTGGACACACTGACCTGGAAATGGAAGTGCATCAGAGTGAGTGAATGTTTGTCTACTTTTCCTCCCAACACACAGGCAAAAACTTCAGCTAAAATGCAGCTCTTAGAAATTCAATTCATAAGTTTATGGATGTTGATAAGTAATAATAATAAAATTACTTTATTCCATCAGGCAAAAGGAAACATCCCATCATTAGCCTACCACAGTGCCGCAGTCTATAAGAGTGAGCTCTATGTTTTCGGGGGTTTGCAGCCCAGTCGGGACCCTGGAAGCAAAGTTTGCAGTAATGCTTTGTACATTTTCAATCCTGAACATGAGCTGTGGTACCAACCAATAGTGGAGGGTGACCGTCCTCTTCCCCGGTTTGGGTAAGTACACAGTCTATCACCTCTGGATAATATACATTTTTTTTGTCACGGTTTCTTTCCAAATCTAATTCTATGTTATGTGTATTTATAATGATAAAAAGGCACTCTGCCACGCTACTACCTGACAAGCTAATCATTTTTGGAGGCCGAAAAACTGCTGCTTACCTCAACGACCTCCATGTTCTAGATCTTGGTAATGGAAACATCACAACTTTAAAGCTCTTCTATAATGCAGCTTTTGTAAATTGTTCACAAATTAATTACAGTCCCTATGTTTCACTTTTAATTTGAAAAGGCTTCATGGAATACACAGCGGTGAAGTACGAAAACATGCCCCCTTTGGCTCGTGGGTAAGAACCTTCTCATCCTTAATGCCTTCGCTTTAATTTGACATTAAAACAGTTTGGACATGCAAGTTTTAATGGTCTACCTCAGTGGGCTACTAATGATGTACAACTTCGTCAACCACTTGCTGTCTGTAGTGCAGCTCCTGTAGCCCAAGGGACTTTTATTGTCCAATTGGACCATGAATAAAAATGCACCTTGGCATCTTTGATCTTTGTAATTTTCTACGTAACCACCCATGATGCATGCACTGTATAAAATGCCAATTTCATTCATGAGCCTCCATTTGCTTTATTTTCACCCTACCGTCTATGGCCAGGTTTCATGCTGCTCTGCCCGTGTCAGACAACAGGGTGTTGATCAGCGGAGGCTGCAGTGCCATCGGAGCGCTACAAGATCTCCATCTCTTTCATTTAGGTCAGACATGCCACTAACAATCTGTGCTGTATATATACATATGGTGATGTTTTGAAAGTAATACACTGATTAGAACATTTAAAGAAAGAGAGACTGATTAACAGACTTTTGACTCCTTTTGCAGACACTAACTCTTGGGCAACTTTAGTGTCTCCTTTGCTTTGCTCCAACCCTCGTGCTGGACACAGTTTGATCAGTCTCAGTGGAACTGGTGCAAGGGAGCTGGGAGACCGTCATCATACTCGCTTCTCCACCCAGATCACCCTCTTAGCGTTTGGGGGTTCAGACTGTGCAGGAACGTTCTACAACGATGCAGTAAAATGTGTTGTTGAAATTCCTACTGAAGTGAAGGAATTAAGGGGGCATTGGCTGAAGATGCATGCGTGAGAAAGCTCACTCTTGGATCTCATCCACTTTTTTATTTTGAACTAGAAAACACTTTTCAGTGAGTTATTTCACTTGGATCGTTGTGCACTTTATTTTTTTAGGAACTTTTTAAAATGTACATTTTATGCATTTTGCAAATTTAAAGAGCGGTTTTGAAGCTAAGGCTTTGCACATTTTCATTACTGGAACCTGTTAAGCAACTTCAGAGATTTAACAGGCTGGTTGTCATTTTTGTGCAATAAATATTTTTTCCCCTATATGAAGGCACTTTTTGCACATTTTTCTCTTTCACTTTCTCTACAAAGTTATGTCACATTCACAAGTGTTTGTCTTTTATTGATATCGGTATCTTTTTTGGAAATTGGTATGTGGTGTTCTCTGAAAGTTGCAAAGTAGGTGCTGAAGCCTCAGCATTCCACAAAAGCAATAAATCCATTGAACAACAGATGGACTCATGGTTGTATGATTTAGTAACACCGTTGAAGAGATTAACAAGGTATATTTAATTTAAGCTCTCATATTATCTGGTGTGTCTGGCTGGCAAGACGGATGGCTCACTTTGAAGGCCTTAAGCTCTGTTAGGGTCTGGTTCAGCTTCTTGATTGTGGGAAACTTGTCAATATCCACTTTAAATCTTTTACACATCGGAGAAAAAAAAAAATTAGCATTCTGAAAATACGAATTACGGCTTTACATGGCACTTGAATTTAAATACATAATACATACCTATCAGCATTGTAGACTTGGGGCACAAGACAAATATCTGCCATTGAAATCTAAAGCAAAATAGCAAATTAAAACAATGAGAAACTGACTCATCCTTGCACAGGGGCATTGCTCATCTTTTCTGTATCATTCCAATTTTAGTATTTAGTATTTTAGTGCTGCCATAGCCTTTAGCAATTATGCTACTGTGGGTCTTAGACTTTTTTAAAATTTGTAATTTTCAAAAAAGTTTTATGATCCAAGTCCTTTGCAATCCATGACCGAAGCTCTTCCAAGCCTAATGTTTCTTCAGGTACTGACTGTGTTTCTGAGGCATTTTTCTAAACCATTTGCTTGTTTGCAATAACACTCCTATAGAATTTGTCCAGCAATTTCTACTAGAGGGTATCTCAATAATAAAATTGTCACTAATTCCGTCGCAATGGACCCCAATCCAAAGATATTACATGGAACAGAATCAAATTGCCAACATAAAGATATTAACATCTAGATAAGCTCTGTAAATTCTACATGCTTCATCTCACCTCATTCCCAACACAGTATGTTCCAGCTGTCTGCTTAAGAATGGGTTCCAGAGCTGCAAAGGGAAAACGTTACTTGTGAATACAGTGTTTTAGTCCAATTCCTGGTTGTTACTTATATGTATTCAGATTCATGTCTGGTCATTTTTTTAAATTAAGACCAACCCTCGAATCCTCGGGTGATGAAATGTTGAGCCCACTGTGTCTTTTCTGCACCAACTTTCTCTATCACATAAAGATTCTGAAATCAAAGGTAGTATTAGAACATGGCAATATCAGATCTTTGTTGACAAACAAACTGATAGTCCTAAATGAGAAAGAGATTTAAAAAGCATTAAAAATATGGCAAATACAGCTGCATGTTGAAGGCACAATCACGTCTATGCCCTTATAACCATCTTAAATTTGAAGCACAAATTAGGTACTCTAACTTCAGAGAATAAAAACGTCAGGCAAATCTAACATGATCAATCATTCTTTCCCTCAAGATGTCAGTCATCATCAAACACATCTTTTTGCATAATGACTTAGCCACCTCTCATCAGCATAAGGTAAATGACATTTAGCATACCCACAGGTTTGAATCTTTTTTGAATATATCCATAAAATTTGCCCACACTAGTGGCTGTGATGCTCAACTATTCATCACATTTACTTTGCCAACACACAATCTTTTTAAATCGCTGCTATTCTTTTAACATAGAATGAGAAACTGCAAGCTGATATTTAGAGCAAATTTACACTATTTGTCTGCTGAGTTACATAATACAGTGGGTATGACAAACCTACAGTACAGTAATAATAAATCGACCAAAAAGCACTGGTACACAGGGTGTTGATCAAATTAAAACAGCTAAAGTTAAGATATCTATGTTAACTACCTCAACTATTTTATGAACAATATTTCATTGGATATATTAGTTAATTTCCTTACTTTCCTGCTAAATCTACCTGCACTTTAAACTCTCTTACATAATATTTACTTACCTACTATTTTCCCAGTCATTGGTATTCATTCTGTTTATATTCTGTTGCTATCATTATGACAGTGAGGATGATATATGGCCATATCATGGAATAAACACAATGTTTGATGACGATCAGACACTGCCAATTTATGATTCAATAATTGGCTGGTCTGACTGGCTCATAACTTATTTTTCCAGTTTTTAGCTCAAGCTGTAGGGACTTGCCTTTTTGTTGGCATGTCTAACATTAATGTCTACTGTTGATAAGTAATAATGGTATACACAGTGTAATAAACGTACCTGTAGGGGCTGGATTCCAGAACAGATGAGGTCACTGATCATGCGCACCTGAGCTCGCAGTTTTGGGTCTGCAGGAAGGAGGCGTGGCTCGGGCCGAGTTTCATCTATGTATTGGATAATGGCCAACTAGCAAAATAATCATGACCATGCATTTATTAGGACACATAATGAACCTGTTAGAGTAAAGACTCAACCTTAATTAGGAATAAGACTGATTTTATGTAGCTGTGTGACTTACAGACTGAGACAAGGTGACGCCATCAATAGTAACTGCAGGCACTTGCTTCATTGGGTTTAATGCTTGGTACTGTTCAGTAACCTAAAGAGGAAAAACTCAATGAGAGGCAAAAATGCACAAAGTACACAAAACTCAATGATGCTCCAAATGCAAAAGTGTTTTTAAACATAACAGAACTTACCTGCTGTCCACCATCCTTAATGAGATTTACTGGTGCTTGGTCATATTCGATACCCTTCAGAGCAAAAGCTGGTGAGAACAGAACAAGTTGGAAAAGTTACATTACATTGGAGTTTCTTTTATAACACAATAATCAGATACAGAGAAAAAGATTTTCTGCAGATACGGAAGGCACTTACCTATCCTGACTCTCCAGGAGCAAGAGCTCCTAAAGTATCCATAAAGAACGGGCTAGAAAATGAGAAACATGTGCAAATTATTTTTTTTGTTATAGCAAAAGTTTAATAGCAGCAAAATGACTGAGTAATGATCAAATAAATCAAAACATTAAGATTAAACCTTAGTCTCGGTCGCCATGGAACTGTCAAGTAAGTGTGCGTTCAAAGGTTTCTCATAAACGTTGGAGGAAATGTCCAGTCCAAACATCCAATGAGATGCGACCCAAAAAGTCCTCCTCTCTGCCTCGTGACTAAGCACTTTAGATTTGTGCTGAATAGTTTAAAAACTCACTAACTAGCCTATACATATTTGCTCCAAACTGTAGTTATTCGTGCAAGATGCATTTTGTTCATTACCTTCATCAGGCGCGCAAAGGTCGTACGCATGGCCGAAGTGATGCGTGAGTTTTTGCAGAAAGCACAAGTTTCGGTTTGGAAATAATAAAAGTTAATCTAACGCTTTAAGAAACAAATTGCTAACTGCCTGACACGCTTCAGTAAATGACATTCAAGTACTTGTGCAAACACTTAACTCATACGTATTTATTTCTCTCAAACTGCAGTTGAAAACAATGCAACAATACTATCTTTTTGTGTGCAGAACGCGTTGATATTTTGCGTTACATAAGAAATGTCACGTTCACGACCGCGTACCCGACCCGTTCCCATGACACTGCCTCTAAACCAATCAGCGTGCGACTACGTACGCGGAGGACGGGACTTACAACAAAAGGTTTAATCATTGGCTACCTGTCCTGGCCGTTCCTCCAATAGTTGTCCTCGGTTTGTGGGAGTTCACGTCTCACTGCCAACCATTGGCTCCGTAGCCTCAAAGACACGCCCACTTCCAGAGCCGTCGTTGGTTAAAGGATAAGTGTAAAGGCCACACATGTGGGCCACGTTTCCCGGCCACGGTTTGGATCATATTTTAGGGGGCAGTAAGAGTCCTAATATCCGTCCTCCATCATGGCCGCGACATTAACGCGCTCACTTCTGAAAAAGACGGTAAGGTGCACCAAGATACGGCGTGCTGGTTAAACCAGCCTGTTTCCTCGATGTTTGCAAATTGGCATCTGGTTGTTCCAAGGACGAGACATGTTGTTCTGTGTAGTTATGTGACTGACGCTTGTGTGCGTGTGGCTCTGTGGTACTCCGAGAAAAGCTGCAAACTAATGCAAGAGCTGCTAGTCCGCCTGTTGGTCAACTTCTAGACCTTGTTGGAGAACAAGTCAGTAGTACTAGGCGTGGAGGATTTCCAAACTACTACCCCAATTGCAGGAGAGGCACATGGTTTTAATTTGTTTGTTTATTTTATTAGTGGTTAATGTTAGTAACTAAAGTGCTCTTGTAGGGGCATGTCTTCAGACGGAATTTCATGGCTGAAGTTGCACCGGGAGCTGATCTGGCCACGTTTACCTTCTTACCTACTTCTGCAGCCCAACTTTTACACTCACCCTAGACCCTTTCCCCCCTTCCCTGTCCTTTATGCCTTAGGGTTTCACCATTCATGCAAACGTTCCATTTAGCCTTATTGTAAAAAGACTAAATGACCTTGGATGTAATAATGATAACAACAATAATAATGTAGTTTGAAAACTTCACTGTTTGTAACCTGTAACTGAACTCCTGCAGGTGCCTCTTCAGGTGGGCCGCATGTGTTACTCCTCCTCTGTGGTAAGGTAGTGATTACTGCTCATTCTGGCACAATGTACTGTATAAACGTATAAATGCTCAATATTGTTCCCCCAGACACTAACACACGACCACAGCCAGCAAACATTCCATATAATTAATGCTTAGTGATGAATATAGATTCATTGTATCATTACAATAAAAAACTAACTTTATACAAGACTCTTTATATACTTGGTTGAAATGTATTTAATATGACTCACTTAAATGTACAGCCATTCATAATAATGCATAATCTTTTGTCTTTTCCTCTGTAGCCCACCACGAAGTTGTTCATTGATGGGAAGTTTGTCGAATCCAAGAGTTCACAGTGGTTGGATATTCACAATCCAGTGAGTGAACACAGGGGCAAACATGGTGATTTTGAAAGAGAGGATCAGAGATTTAAACAAGTTACAGCTACTTATTAGTTGTTCTTAGTCCATGCTCTGTTTAGAACATTCTGCTGGAATTCTGCACGTTAGCTGCAAGTTGTATTGGTTATAGTGTAGTGTTGTAGTGTTTTTGTGATACTTGAGTATATGTTTATATTTGACACTGTATTTCTGGTCTGTAAGTGAACACCTGTTTCATAAATATGACTTCTAGGAATAAGTAGTAAGAGTCTATTTGATGTGTATGGTGTGTGATGTCAACAGTATGAAGGAAAATCCATAGTCCACTTGACCAGTTTAACCAATTACTTGGGCTTTGCTCTTCGTAATCTGCATTGCTTAAAGTCAAGGACACGGTAGATTATGTTCACGCCGACGTCTAAGCATTTCAAAAGGAAAAATGACCTTGTGATAAGTCTTTACTGAGCATATTTTAACTCCATTTAGATTTTTACTCCATTATTAGCAGAGTTATTTCATGTTTCTCATCTTTGATTACTATGTGTATGTGTATGAATGCCTTTTCTCTGAGATCTGTAGCACAGTAAGCATTTGCTTCTCGTATCGTGATTATATGTCTGTATTCTTGACCAAAGAGGCAAAGGCAATTTCACACTGGGAAAAGTGTGTAAGTGATGTGGAGAAAACTTCAGGTGGTTAAGTGTTGCTGATCTGTAGCAAATGAAGACCCACATTTATGCAACAGATGGTGTCCTAGGTTGAAGAGGTCATTGACATTAATTGCACCTATGCCTCTGGTTTATGGGATCCATGTAGGTGTTTGGGGGCACATGATCCCTGACTGACTCAATTATTTTAATAGTTTTCATAAGGGGTGTTTTGCAGCCATCACAAGGCTTGGTTTGCCGTCTTAGCTTCTTTAAGTGACTTGCTCCTTTAACCATGTTCCCTTTAACTCATATGACCTTTACATGATCCAGAACTAGGGAGCAAGCAGAGGTGACCGCTCTCTAATATCTGGGAATTGCTCTTTTTTTAAAAACCTGTAAATTTTTTATTCTGATTTCATGTTAACCTTGCCAGAGAATAAACCTTACAGATGCATTTGCACACAGTTTTTCTTGTTATGAATCCCTGCTTCATATTTTTATGTTATCTTTCTAGCTGGAATGTTATGTTGCTGATATTAAAATAGAGCCTGTTGGTTTGTTTTATTTCTCCTCCACATTAGGCCACCAATGAGGTGATTGGCCGTGTCCCCAAGGCCACGCAGGAGGAGATGTTGGCTGCTGTGGACTCTTGCTCTCGGTCATATCACTCCTGGTCGGAAACGTCCATCCTGACCCGTCAGCAAATCTTCCTCCGCTACCAGCAGCTGATTAAAGACAACATTGTGAGTCCTAAATGGTGCTGTGGATTTGATCAGTAAAGCAGATGTTTCAGCACCAGTACTTCTAATTGGGTGCTTCAGACAGATTCAGCTCTGCTCGTATATGGCACTGGAGCTGTGGAAATAGCAATGATTGTTTTACCTATTCATGTGCTGGTGTCACATTACAGAAAGAGCTGGCCAAACTGATCACTCTGGAGCAGGGCAAAACGCTAGCAGATGCCGAGGGCGATGTGTTCCGAGGGTTACGTAAGTCTCAAGATCATCTTTGAAGAGTTCCTTAATTCAGCTTGACAGTCTCTAATATTGCTTTGTTAAACGCAAGTTGAAATTTGTAGATTCTTAATCTTGAAGATGTTATTTTTGAAGGGAAATCTGTTCGCTGTAGATGTTGTAAAGAGGTGGTGTTAAAATTCAATTAAAATATAAAGTAGCAGCAGAAACGTTTACTCCTTAAAATCTTATTTTTTTTTCTGTGCATCTTAATCTTATATTCTAATTTATTAATAACTTAAAACGAACCAGTTTTTAGAATTAACTCCCCACCCCACCCCTCTCTCTGTGCTTGCAGAGGTGGTGGAGCACACATGCAGCATCACCTCGCTCATGCTGGGGGAAACCCTGCCCTCCATCACCAAAGACATGGACACTTTCACCTACCGCTTGCCTGTTGGTGTGTGTGCTGGCATCACCCCCTTCAACTTCCCGGCCATGATCCCACTGTGGATGTTCCCCATGGGCATGGTGTGTGGGAACACCTACCTGCTCAAGCCCTCCGAGAGGGTGCCCGGCTGTGCCATGATGCTGGCCAAGCTGCTGCAGGATGCCGGCGCGCCAGATGGCACCCTTAATATCATCCACGGCCAGCACGACGGTATGATCCGGCGATTGCAGCTTGCCTTAGTGGTATATGGCCAACAAAAGGCAGCAAGACTCGCATTAATTGTTGGATTCTCACTGTGTATAAAGAGTATGTTTGTCTGTGATTGCAGCTGTGAACTTTATATGTGATCATCCCGCTATAAAGGCCGTCAGCTTTGTGGGCTCCAACCAGGCTGGAGAATACATCTATGAGCGAGGCTCAAAGAACGGCAAGAGAGTTCAGTCCAACATGGTTAGTTCTGCACTTCCCATAGACGTAAAGTTCTAAAAATGTAGTGTTGATAGTCACTTTACTTAAATGTATTGGTTATTATTATTATTATTATTAATTTGTAAAATTTTAAATATAGTCGCAAGCGGCAACGAGTGGGGTCCAGCAGAACAATACCGTGAAATGACATCAAAAAAGCATCAACCCTAACCCTAGCTTCAGTAAGTTGTGTTTATAAAGAAACTAACCTCTAGCAGTGTTCATATTACAACTGGGTGGTTTTCTATAGAAATTCCTCCAGAGTCTCTCTCTGTTTTGGCCATGACGGTACGGAACTTTCTGCCTGATTGCTGAAGTTGGACTGAGCAGGCCGAACCTGTGCTGCGGTCATATCTTATAGCCAGACGGTGGCAGCATCAGCAAAGAAATGAAAGTTGTCTCCTCCTTTACATATGCAGCAGTAAGAGCGTTTCTGCGGTGTCTTGAGTATTTGCTGAGGAAATTGGTTGTGACTTACGCTGCGTGTGTGTGCGTGAGCGCAGTGTTTTAAATCAGTAAATTCAATTTGGATATTGCAAACAGAACTTGACCTTGCAGTCAAAAATAATGAGTGGTCTCAAAAAAATGGTGGCAAGTTGCAGACCAGTGTAAAATGTAGGAAAATATGAGACGGCGACGTTCAAATGACTCTTAGCTGGAGAGACATGCTGTTGGTGTCATTTCAGAGGATTAGTAATATTTAAAAGACTTGACATCGTAAATGTGCTTTAAAAATGAGTTTCTTAGAAAATTAACAAACCTGATCCAATCACAAATCAGTAAATACCTTACAAACCTGCAATTACAAAATGAGAAGGTATGAAGGAGTTTAAACAGTAATGATATGGACAACTAAAAATAAATAAATAAACATCTGCAGAGCCTCAAACACATGCACACCTCGCTCATATTTATATTTCCACACTCTGAGCTAAGCTGACTCTGCGTAAGGGTAATTGTGACCTTTGCTCTGTCCTGTGTTATTGACTAGGGGGCGAAGAACCATGGCGTGGTGATGCCGGACGCTAACAAGGAGAACACGCTGAACCAGCTGGTGGGCGCTGCGTTTGGAGCAGCTGGTCAGAGATGCATGGCCCTGTCCACAGCCGTGCTGGTGGGAGAGGCACGCAACTGGCTGCCCGAGCTGGTGGAACGTGCCAAGAACCTGCGCGTGAATGCAGGTGATCAAACACACGCTGATTCCGTCGAGATATAACGTAATAACCCTTTTGTCATCTCAGTCAAGACAGAATTTTGGCGTCAGCATTTTGGTTTTATACGCATTATGGTTTAACCTTCAGGGTTACATCTGTTCTGTGGCCTGCTCCAGCCCTTCATTCTCTTGCTGCCTTTTCATTGTGTTCTTCTCGCCTTTTCTCGCTGTATGTTCTGTGAAGGGCTGCATTTTGACCACTCTGACCTACTTGCCCCATTATCTCCTGTCCATCCTTCTTCACTCTCTTGCCTGTGTCATCATTTTTTCATGCTAGGGGTTTTATACGACTCAATGCGTCCCAGTAGACCACCCAAGCCTTTAGACCGCATCGCGCTCTCTCCCTCTCTCCCTGACCAGCCCAGCTCCACATTCAGCGCAGCCCGAGGGGAGAGGCGCAGTACCACAAACCTGCAGCAGTTTGTGGTATGGGCAGATCTGAAATTGAAAACACAAAAGCGACACGTGCAGCTGCTGCCGACCTTAAAGAGGAAGTGTTCCACAGAGATGATTGTTGCACATCCTTAAGCGTTTGAAGTATTTGTTCAATTCCGCAGTTGGGATTCAGAGTGAAGCAATTGGTATCAAAAGCTGTAATTAGTTGCAACTGTGGGGCTTTTGTCTTTGTACATCCATTTAGGTGTTGGTGGCCTAGTGGTAGAACACTCGCCTTTGGACCAAGAGGTTGTGGGTTTGAATCTGACCTCTGGTGTTACCAACACTGGGTCCCTGAGCAAGACCCTTAACCCTAAGTTGCTCTCAGGGGAACTGTCCCTGAAATTAGGAAATGTAAGTTGCTCTGCATAAGAGCGTCTGCTAAATGCTGTAAATGTAAATTTACATTTTCAGTGCTGGTGTACAGCTGACGTGTAGCTAGACGTAAATCGGTAGCTGCTGTTCAAGTTATTGCCAGCTAAAGTACTATTTGGACTAGTATCACATGATTATTACTAGGGCTTCGTAGTGATTTTAGTCTCGTCCAAATGTGCCATGTCCGTAATCATTGCCGATGATGTCAGTAAAGACCTTCTGTGAAAAGGTCTGGAAAAATTGCCTTAGGTAATACTAATCCCATCCGGTTAGAGCTGCTATAAACACACATTTACACACTCCGTCATCCTGTAGTTTCTCAGTTTTTCAAGGACGGAGGCACTTATCTCCTTCTCGGAGCTTCACGCTGCGCTCCTGTGTGAGTGACAAGGCTTAAGTGTCAATTGGCTACTATTTGTGTGACATGTAGCCAATCAGAGACTGTTGTGGTCGAGACTTTAAATGAAGCAGTGAGTCGAGAGCAAATGGCACAGAGAGAAGAGACGGCAGTGGAGCCACAGTAGCGCACCTTGTAATATCGGCCAAATGCCTAATATCGACCCCCGTTAATGAGCCCGGCTGAAAATCGGTTGACCCTTACCCTGCGTCACGTAACCCTTTCACGCATGAACTATGATCCACTAAGACAGTCCACAGATGGTTGTCCGTTCAAGTGTTCACCATGAGTAAAAGGGTTACGGCCAACCTTATCTACTTCCTTCTGGTAGGTGATCAGCCAGGTGCGGACGTCGGACCGCTCATCACACCTCAGGCCAGAGACCGCGTGAACCGGCTGATCCAGAGCGGAGTGGAGGAAGGAGCCGCACTGCTGCTTGACGGCAGGAACATCAAGGTTAAAGGTTACGAAAACGGCAACTTCGTCGGACCCACCGTCCTCGGCAATGTCACGGTGAGAGCTGGTGTTTTTATGAGAGGTTACAAAAGAGACGGCGATCAGTAACTTGTCAGATAAAATGATGTTGAAATCTCGAATCCTTATCGCTAGGGGTCTGTAAAAAAAATCTATTCAAATTGCAAAAATTTGAATTGTCGATTCAAAATCGGTTCATATTTCTCTGTTAGCGTAACGGCACCTTCCCCCCCGACACGAGTTCAGCTTGATAATGGTGCGGTGTGGAAATCTGCCCAGATAGACCTGCTTCATGTGAGCATGAAGGAAATGCAGTCAGTATGCGTACATTTGATTCAGTGTGATGTTTTTGTTGATCTGCCACAGTCAAATAGGAAAAGCAACTCAGCAATGTGGAAACAAATTCATATGTATATTGAATTGTAAATCGATTTTGAATCGTGAGCGCAAGAATCAAATTGTGAGATTTCACGGTGCAGCCCTACTCATCACCTGCCCGTCTCTTGACACCCTCCAGCCAGACATGCAGTGCTATACAGAGGAGATCTTCGGGCCTGTTCTAGTGGTCCTAGAGGCAGACAGCCTGGATGAGGCCATAAAAATCATCAATAAGAACCCTTACGGCAACGGAACCGCCATCTTTACCACCAACGGAGCTGTAGCCCGCAAGTTCACCCACGAAGTGGATGTGGGCCAGGTGAGGAACTCTTTCATTCAAGTAAGAATTTCAGAGAAGAACCTTATCACAAACCTGCATGGCGTGAGCTCACGTTCCTGCTAAATGGTTCCTCCTGTGCTCAGGACTGGGTAATGGTAATGCTCATGATCATTTTTAAGCTACAATTATGCACTCGGGCAGGGAAGACCAAAAGCCTTGCTTCATTTAAATAACAAGGACGTTAGGGATGTTAATTAGTTACATAATCGATGCATTGTGATGCAGATGTGGACGATTCCGCATCAGCGCAGTGGCAGACCATCATCAGTTACATCAAGGTTTTTAACTGGTGGTCCACCGCCCGTTAGTGGCTCACGGCGGTATCGCAGGTGATCAATGATGAAATGATGATCAAAACTTTGGGCATCTTTATGAATTTAATTCAAATATCTAAAAAGTAATAGAAAATAGTTCTGATCCCTGATACAGAAGCAAAACCCCTGGATTATTTCATAATGACGTTGCTTGGTGATTTTCTGGTTACTGCATAAAAATTCTAGTTAAGAAGAATGTCCCAGTAGCAACTGTGGCTGCCCGATCTGCGTGCAATTTGAAGCAACGTACAAAAATTGATGGGACGCTTCATGATGCATCGAATCGTTGACAGGATAATCGTAATCATAATCGAATTGTGAGGCCAGTGAAGGTTCACACCGCTAATGGACGTGTTGTCTTTAATTCGGCTGAACAGGACTGTCTGTGGAAGCCTCGTGCTTTCTGACAAGGCTGTTCTAGGTGAAGCATTCCAGACACACTCCAAGAGTCAATATTAGAACATGATGTAAATGTAATGTGTAAAATCCCTTTGGCGCCTCTCCCCAAACCCACAGCCGGGGGGGGGGACAGTGTTGAGCTGTCCATGTTCCATCCCTCAGCTGCCACATTGGACACAGAGGCTAATACACGACCTGTTCAAATACGCGTGGAAAAACAATCGGCGTTCCACCACAAGGATAAGCTTGTTTGAATTTGAGTAAAATCCTGGTGGCGAGGAGAGCGAGAACCCACTTCTGCCACCTCGGAACGTGCCAGCTCCAAATAGCCCGCAGCAAATATGTGCAGTTTAATCAAAACACGGTGAGGCTTAAAAATATTTAGCTGGTGAAGACCGGGGCCTAAACCGGCACTCCAAAGGGATTCCTTGCGACCTGTTGATCCGGCGGTTGTGTAAAAACGTCCCGCCTTCACCTCCCTTGTTTGTTTGCGGGCGGCTTGCAGCTACGCTGTGTGTTTGCGATTCACATGGCGCTGGAGTCGCTGAGGGACCGTGTGCTGAGCTGGCGTCCAAAACCTCCGCACACAAGAAGAACCTCCCTTAGCTTTCTGTTGCCTCCCTCCTTCTCCTCCTCGCCTTCCTCAATCACTCCCCACCTTTGGCCCGCAACCGCCCTTTTTCCCAACATTCGGGACCTTTTGCCAGTTTCCAGTCTCCACCCGCCCTGAGATCCAAAAGGCTTTGTTTAGTTATCCTCTGCATGCATCGCTTTTCTCAGCGGGTACACAAACAAATGATTGTGGCTTTCGGCTTTGTGTCATTGTGTCAGCGAATGAGCTGGTTGTTCAGCACTTTTTCCGTACACAGCAGTCAAAACTCGACAGCAATATATAGTTTTATGCCCCGATCGTTAAAACAAAGACTGTGTTAAGAAAAATGAGGTTTAAACACGAGCTGAAGGGCTAACAAACAAGCACACGGAGGAAAAACAACTGCAATGTAGACGTTGTGGCACATCTGGTTGCAGTTAGCCTTTTAATGTCCTTGACAAGTGTCACTTCTTTACTCGCCCCTCGTTAAGGTCAGAGCAACATGCTGAGAAAGCCACCGTCCAGGTGCTAACCGATCTACGGTTTTACCTGCCCGTCTCGCCCGCTGCGCGACTGGCACCGCATGACCTAACACACATTTGTGGCGAGGGAAGTCCGTGTTTGCATTTGCTGTTTGAGTCGTTCTCTTAACTGTCATCAGGGTGTGAGCGTCTGGGCCCAGCGAGACGGCGGGGGAGCAGGGAAAACGTCGGGCAGCTGGAAACCGAGTCTGACGCCTGCTTCTCACCGCCATGTTTCATGCTCTTTTTCAGATCGGAGTGAATGTACCCATCCCAGTCCCACTGCCCATGTTCTCCTTCACCGGCTCCAGAGCCTCTTTCAGGGGAGACACCAACTTCTATGGCAAGCAGGTTCGTACAGATCAGGCCGTTTCTGATGCTGAGGCGGCCCAGTGTTAGGATAACTTAGTTATGAACCATGAGGTTGGGAGTTAGAGTCTGGCTCTCTCCTACCAGTCCACATAGCATTCGTTCATTTATTCAGTTTTCAAATTAAAACCAAAACCCAAAAAGCAGCCCTTTTACCAATGTCCAATTTCAAAACCAAAATAGTCATTTTCCGATTTTGCACTAAAACGGAAAGAACAGAAATCATGCACTCGTATTCCATGTGGTTTTTTGTTGCGCACAATTTTTGACTGTTTAAAAATGGACAGCTTAGCTTTTTCCTTGTCAGTAAGAGGGTTTGTCGTTATCTTTTTAGATTTAAGATTTTAGTTTTTACAGTTTTGTGTGTCACTTCCACATCACACCGCTTATATTTGATAAAAAAGCAAAATGGAATGAGTTTGTTTTCTACTTTTCCAGTTTTTCATTGGTGTGCAGAATGGGATATCTGATGTTATTCGTGTTTTTGGGGAGAAGTGTTTTAATTTAATAAAGGAATGAATGAATGATGCACAGATTCCTCCCTCCAGCACAATTACCATTGAGCACCCTGAGCACGACCCTAACCCTAGGTGTACTGAATTGTACCTCTGCACGGCAATACCAGTCACTTGTCGCAAATTTTCAAAATTGAGTTATGTTTTCATGAAAGGGCATAAATCAACCTTCAAACCGATACCTATATCGAAGGAATTGGACGACATATGACTGAGATATCAACATTCAAAGGAGTCGGGTTTCTCCTGTGGAGTGGATTTAGCGTAAATATTGAAGTAGAGCGGTCAAAACATTCCGCTGGAATTGAATTCCTCACCTCAAGAAAGTCACGTTTTTAGGATGGAAAGGGTACGTTTTTCAGCCAAATTTATTCACAACAGTACAGTATAGACCTTCCACTGTTTCAAAACACTAAAAACTAAAAATCCAACATTTTACCCCACGCAACATAAACGCTCGTTTTTCTTGGAAACCTCTGTTGTGACAAGCGACTGGTTTTGCCGTGCAAATTAATCACATAACTGACGCATCGTGATGCACACTTCGACAGTTCTGTGTCGATGCAGTGACGAACCATAATCGGTTACGTCTGGGTTTTCAACCAGTGGTCCACGGTCACATCCTTACAGTCCCAGGTGCCCCCAACTGATCAGTAGCATGTTACTGAACTCCAGTAGCACTTGATATACAAATTTTTTGCAATTTAGGACAGAAAGAAGCAGACTGAAAATGCTGCTAGAGAAACGTTTGGCCGAAGGGATTCACGGGAGCTCTCGTGTACAATGTACAACTCATTTGTGGCCTGCAAATTTATTTTGGCCAGACAGTTTTGGTTTGTTGTGAATAAGTGGAGGCTGATGATTGATGAGGGGAAAGGTTTATTGTGCTGGTAAACGCAGGGTTGCCAACCGCTCTGTTTATCATGTGAGCTCATTTTCTTTTCAGAATGGCATTAGTAAGAAATGGATGACTAACAATACTGACTCACTCTCATCAGTGCGCTTCTAAGCCTTCTGATCCTCCTTGCCTTCACAGGGCATCCAGTTTTACACCCAGATTAAAACCGTCACCTCGCAGTGGAAGGCAGAAGATGCTACGTTGAAATCTCCAGCTGTTACCATGCCCACCATGGGGCGTTAAGGTGCAATATTGTGGTGAAATCTCCCGCTCCCGCCAAAGCCCGGACGTGTTTAAGCTACTGTACAGTTCTGACTTGACATATTTAGTCTGATGTTTTAGTGGCTCGGCCTTAACATTCAGTGAGAACTGAACTGGACTGGAGTAGTTCAGAGATTTAAAACAAGTTGTGATCTAATTTTTTTTGACAGTTTACTTTTGATAGGCCTCAGTGTCTCCCCCAAACATCTGCACTCGCATCCAAATGGAACTATTCTTGTGAGTTCTTCACATGAATGTAAACCACTATTAACACGTATTTACACCAATACCAGTTGTTCTGTAACACGCTAATTTTTCCGTCTCATTTTGTGAAGAACTTTACATCAGGCGTGTCCAGTTCCAGTCCTGGAGGATATCTATCGTACCTGGTGAGTTGAATCTGGTGAGCTTGTACCACGATGATCTGAATTCAAGTGTGATGGAAAACCGCCAAGATACTGACCCTCTATGACCAGAACTGGACACCCCTGCTTTACTTGAAGCATTAATATGTTAACTATTCCAGCCTTTAGTTTGGAGAGAGTCTTCCATCTAAGAAAATAACAGCACTTCTGAAACTGTGAGCACATGCTCATCACAAATGTCTGCTCAGTTTTGTCCCCCAATAAATGAATCCACAAATGTGTCTTGTGCGTCTTGTTTGAAGTTTTTGCCTTATAAACTAGTGTCACTGACAGCCTTTTACTCTCTTTAATCGTTTTCTTATTGAACAGAACCTGCTGTGACCTTCTAATCGGTTTGTTGTAAGAGGTTAAAAGTGATCATTTACATAATAATCTGCTGATCTTTCTTCTGCTCTTCCAGTTATGTAATTTAAAAGGATGCGTGACAGTCATGTCTAGCTCAGGTGAATTGTAGGTCTGGCAGTCGGCTGAGTTCAGACGTCATGCTGGACACTGCTGCCTGGGTTATGAATGTCACATGAGTTTCCCTCTCAGTGGCCCTGCGCACAAGCAGAAAGGCTGAAATGACACAGCTCATCAGGGTGAGGAAAAATAATAAAGATGGCATCCAACAATTCACTCTTCAAAGATCAAAGCTTTGCCACAAATGCTGCATCTGACAAATACACCCCCTCACACGAAATCACACTGATGGTTTGTAGTCATGCACAAAGGGAGGAGAAAACAGCAGAATATCCCGTGGGCTGTTGCTCTCACCCTGGATCGGTGCCACGCTGGTCGCTCTCAAAGGATGCTGGCAGAGCCGGAGGCTGAGCTGCTCTCCTGTGGGACAACACCGAACATCACAGATTCAACACAAACCTCTAACTGGCAAAACGAGCCGAGCGGCATCGCAAGTTACATTAAAGCGCTGGGCAATGTGACCTCAAATCAATATCACGATTAATTCAAATTTCTGCTTGATGAATAATGATTTGTTTTTTGCCCTCGCTGTTCACCGAGCAGGTTTGTTCTGTAAATATGATCAACTATTAGAGCGGAGATCTTGCACATCCTGTTTTTGTGATTTCAAAATAACTGAAGGGACGATGCAGACGGAACCACAGAGAAGAAGGTGCAGAGCGATAAAACAACATACACAAGAGCGTGTATTAAAAGAAATGCAGATATACTCAAAACAACGACATGGGTAAGATCATATAGACTAGAGGTGCTGAATGTTAGTTTTGATTAATAACTGATGAATTAGTCCGTCTTAACTAGAGATGGCATAGTGGTATATCCCTTAACAACACCGCCTCTCACCCACAACCTCTGTGTTCCTGATGGTTTTAGCGCCGCAGGATTAGGGAGCGTCACAAAATTACACAACTGTGTTTAAAGAATAATTTTTGAGATGTTATTTTGATAAATAATTTAGCATGTACATATGGGTGTGTAATTAGGGGGCCATGCAGTGCTGTTGTGGAGAAAAAACTGTTAAGACCTACAGCTTTGAAATTTGGCAGGTAGGTCCGGTACCCCACCCACTACTCAGGCAAAAAAAATTGCACCAAAATAAGCTATTTTGTGTTTTTCCAAAAAAAACTGCTTTTTGCCTAATAACTTTTGAACTGTAGCTCCGATTCTTAAAAATCTTATATCATCTTATTCCTTGGGTTAAGACGAATTTTTTAGACCCTCGCATCTATTTCCGCCATATTTGATTTCTCGCTAATTTGCATAATATACAAAACCATCTCTTGCGAACTGGATTTTTATCCAATCTGCATGCAACTGGTATCATTTGAATCCCAAGACATTCTTCTTTAATTATTATTGAGCACATTTTTAATTTAGGTCTTCATTTGGCTGTAATATGCAAATAAATGTGGTCGGCTTGGCATAGGACTCATATTTCAACGTCTGTCCACTTTGATTCGTCAAAAACTGATAAAGCTGCAAACTGCATGGCCCCCGTAATCACTGCTTGCAGTTATATTTACTACATTGTTTTAGTATGAAAACAGGATTTAAATCAAGTATTTCCTTAAGCACAACAGAATAATCTCAGTCTCCTCCTCACAGAGAAATACACAACTTATTCATGAAGAACTGCTATCGGATCGATACTCGGGATCGGCCCATACCCAGAAAAAGTATCGGCATCGGTATCAGAACTCAAAAACTTGGATCGGTGCATCTCTAGTCTGTGTGTCTACAGTGTTACACCAAGTTCACACAATACACTTGAAATAAGTGTAATAAGATGAAATAAGTCTTTAGTCAGTCCTCCTCCTGCTCTTTCTCCCTTCCTTCCTTCCATCCTTCCACTCCTCCCTCCATTCTGCATCTCTCTCCGCCCCTTCAAAGAGATGTTTTCCAGCTGTCTCTAGAGAACCACAAGGGCTTGAAACGTGCTAAACAAGCGGCCGGGTGCACGTGATGCCAGGCAGCAGACTGGAGCGCTGCAGCCAGAAGCCTCTCGCTGTGGACACACTCCTGCGGCCGCTGCTCCCCTATTTTTACCCCTCAGCCCTGGCTCGCCCTTCTCTCTGCTGTTTCCAACAGAAAAATCGACCCGCAACACGCCGCAGTCCTTAATGCAAAAACTGAGTAAAGAAACTGCAGACTATGTTGGTGAACAACAGTTTTCATTCAGGGGTGTTTTAATAATAATTCCTCCGAGTCAGGCGTGTTTGGTCATAAATTGAAACGGGAGAAGAGTGCAAGAGGAACTTGGACACCCTCAGCTGCATTTAAAGATATCATCTGCAGGGACTGTTTGTACATGGAAATTTGCACTGCGCCGTGCGCTGAATTTTTTCCGCCAGGGTGCAGACAGTTTGGACGTTTCTGAAGAGACGTATGATGATTGCCAGGAAGCTTGTGGTCAGTTACTGCTGGTTTAACTGTCCTCTACTCACAGCAAACGTATAGGGCAGCCTTTATGCCATTTAATCTCTTTAGCAGCGCACATCTAAGGACGTGCCGAATTATTTTGCATTTTCTGTGCATAATAAGTGTAAACTCCAGACCTCTTTCACTAATATACAATCATGTCAAATGAAGTGAAAGTGAGTGATTATTTGTCGTTGTGAACACACCACAGCACAGCACACAGTGCACCACAAAAAATGTGACCACTGCATTTGACCCATCCGTGAAGGATGGGTGGGCAGCTAACAAGCGCCCGGGGAGCAGAGCTTGGGGACGGTACCTTGCTCAAACCTGATTCTGATCACGGGGTGAACACCCTACCACCAACTTACGCCACCAACTGCCTCTAAATGCAACACAACATTTAGGCTCAGAAAAAAAAGAAAATTCATTACCTTGTTTTCAGGCCATTCATTTTAGCAAACAGCAATCGCAGCACTCGCTCCTTCTGCTCCCAGGTCAGCTCAGAGATGTCCACTTTCGAATGCTGCAGGTTTTTCCTAAAATTGTATTAGCAGCGCATCAGTTTCTTGGGTTGAAAGCTGACACACAGTAGGCGCAGCAGGCCTCCTTCTCTGATATTATCCTTAATTTGCTCTTAAGGCAGTTCAAAAGTACATCGTACACCTGTAGATCTGAAGAAAACCCATTAAGTAAATGCAGAGCTGCACGATAAGGGAATTATTGGCCGATGCTGATATCCGATATTTTCACGCTTATATCTGCTAATAAATGAGGAAGGCAGAGTCGAGCGCGAGTGCAGTGTGTTGAGACAAGACAAGGCATTTTGCTCGCCAAAGTTTCTCTTTGTGCTCAGAATTTGAGTTAGTGCCACGGTTCTGACATTTTTAACACCGCAACAAGTCAAGCGAGCATGAAAGCAGAGTGCAGTGAGGGCGGAGCATTTCCAGCGTAGTGTACCAAGTCAAATAGGGCGTGAGTGACACTCCATGTGCACTACCTAGTGTGTAGAGAGCCATTAAGCCACAAACCCGGCTATTTCCCGAGATGCATACTACCACATAGAAAAGTATGATAAGAGCACCTTACCTATCATACTATTAATTGCGTTAGTACGTGGTGCAGGACACAGCCCATGTGTGAGCTCACCTTCGCTAAGTGAGGCAAACGCAATTTAGGCAGTTGCAAAAATTTGCGTTTGCAGGTTGACTTGAGCACCGGTAAGAGGAGATTTTACTCCACCGTGTGCACAGAATTTTGGCAAAGTAACGCCATACATTTTAAGACAGAAGGTGTTGGCCGTATAAACTCCCACCTCCGACTTTGGACATGCCTGGCACTAGCGCCACCTTTCCCACGTACAATAAATGCTTCTGAATAATAAATCGGATGAAAATTATCCTGCAACCCTAAGTTAATTTGCACAAACATGCACGCAATCAAACGTGAGCGCTCTGCAGCAGCAGCGGCTCTTACACAGGAATTAATCTTAAATAAGAAAATACTGGTGAATGTCAAACCTGCCCAAGTGGATTTTAACAAAAAATTCTTAAGAATGATTGGTGAAAGAATATTATGACAGTATTATGATGAGGAAGGGCTAGATGAATTCTGCCTGGCCGAAGATGCACTTTCCCAAATGATAATGTGACATAGAATGAGTCACAATTAACAAATGACAAATATTCTTCGGATGGAGCTGTGTGTAGACCGAAAATCCCGAGACTTTCCAAACCCTAGTTTTCCACTCCGCCTTGTCCTAACTGAGCAGTTATAATAAGACTGAAGAGTTTGACTGAACAGTGTATTTTTGCAGAACGACCACAAAATGTGCAGAACCCCAGCTGGCTGACCGCTATGGAAAAGGGATTAGTGGGGATCAGTGCCAGTCGAACAGTCGAACTCATACGTTCACCTGTTTGCACTCACCATCTAGCAGATTCCTCCAAGTCGGAGTAAACATCGCTGGTGCTGTGGTGGGGCTTGTTAAAGGTGCGTATGCGAGGAAACTCCTTCCTGCCGCACCTCGCTTCACTCATCTGTCGGCGAAAAACCTCCACCGCCTGCTGTCTTTATAGATAGAAAAATACTGAAGGCATGAGGCATATGGGTTACAAACACAGAAACAGAAAAAGCACGTTTGTGAATACCAGGGACTCCTGGGATTAGGACTAGGGTTACATCTCACTTTTCATGTTTTAAAGGCACGTGTCTTACTATGTGAATGCGCTGAACACACGCATATTGTTATCCGAATGTTACTTCACACGCCTTTTCTGACCACTACTCCTCCTACTTCGTTCCAACTTTAAAACGGGCTGCCTATTGCGGTGTGATGCGCTTATTTACACAATTTTGATACGTGCTCTGGTTCACGTCCATTTTTTCCGTTCCCCGTATCCCCGTAAGAGCTCAAATTTCTTCACTTTACGGCACGGCCACTGTTCTACCAAATTGATGGCGAATCATGAATCAAACAAAATTTGAGGGCCCATGGGCCTCTTCGCATATATATGTAACCATCACCTGCACTCATCTCTTTCATTCTTTTTGTCATCAAGAAAAAGACGAGTGCGGGTGGAAACAGATTGATTGCTCAGACCACCTCACTGAACACACATCTCAATCTGTTTCCACCTGCACTCGTCTTTTTCTTGGTTTTATCATCCCCCGTTCTCTCCCCATTCATTTCATTTTTCGTTTTCGTTTCAATTCGTTTCGTTTCGTTTTTCGTGATTTGCAGACAGCAGTCCGTTGTTACCTGTGCTGGACCTGAGTGCTTACAATCTCCTCCTTGACCTGAGCCAGAGCCTCGTGGAAAAAGAGCTCGAGCTGCGTTCGCTGCTCCACAACGCTTCGGGCCAGACGCTTCACTCGGCCCATCTCTCGCTCGCGTATCTCCAGCAGCCTCTGAAGCTTCTGCAGCTCCGCGCCACCACCCTGAACGCTAACCGCACTGCGCTCCGTTGCGGCCACCTTCTCCCGCTCGACCTCGACCGCCATGTTGGCCAGGGCCTGCTCCAGTGAGGCCACTTTGGCCCTGAGCTCTGAGATCTCGCTGCGTTGGGCCGCCAGCTGGGTCACGTTCTCCTTCATCATCAGCTCACTTGTCTCCTGTGGGGGCAGCGAGCAACATAAAGCAGGTCTGGACGATCATTAATAATAAGGCTGAAACGATGAGTAAACATAACCGACAATGTTAATTATGAAAATTTGTTAACATGGAATTTTAGTGTTATTGTCCACATATTGTAAATGTAATTGGTGACTGCAATGCGTGTGAGGAAGCGGCGGGGGCAGTACTGCTTCCAGTGTCTGCCATGACTACATTCTGTACTAACGAAGAACGTTTGAGTGACGTAGAGACTTTCGAAAATATGGGAGCATTTCACATGTAAAGAAAGCAGCTGAATGCAGGATCTGTAAAGCAGAGTTCTCATTTAACAGCAGCAATCTAAGGGGTGCGCGATTCAGAAAATCTCATGATTCGATTCAATTCTGATTCTTGGACTCACAATTCAGTTCAAAATCCATTCATGATTCATAAGCAATTAGTTGCTTTGGCATGAATAAACAGTTTATTTGGTATTAGACAGTACACTTCTTCTGTCTTTGATAAACTGTCATCCAAGGGTTGTGATCACATGTATTAATGTTACAAATTCATTTGGATAAACCATCAAGCTTAGGTTGGAACCTCAATGACTACTTTCTGGGACATGGATTAGGCCTAGTCTTGGACTAAATTGCAGTACCAATGATGATTCACCACTGTAACTCAAAGTTAGTCTAGGTTAAGGTTTAGTGCTGGGCAATTTGGCTTAAAAATAATATCACAATATTTTTAAGCTATATTGCGATGCACAATATACAGTATATCTCGATATATTCTCTCTTTCTGGGAAAGAACTACATTTCCCACGATCCCTGCGGAAAACTCGGCACAATAACGCAATGTACGAGGAGGGGGAAGATCTGACTGAACGGCAGCGTTTTTGTGAGTGATGGCGTTCCACATGAGAGTCGCGAGCACCCACACACAGAGCGTTCACATCGCGAAGAAGGTGATTTATGCGTCTTGACGCGTTTACATCTATTTTTGTGTACAGACAAATATTGCCATTGCTGTTTTTCTTCAGAACCGAGTCGTCCGCTTCCATCTCCTCGTGACTCGGGATTCGAAAGCGTGCCTCGGACTATTTTTATGTCTTCACTTAAAAAAAAAAAAAAAAAAGTGCTATAGGAGTATTAAATCAGAGACTCTATCATCTGGAATCAGCTGAACCTCTTTCAAACTATATGGACTTGAGCCGAATCCGAATTTAATATTGAACTAATCTTAGCTTAATGTTGCTGAGTGGAGCTTAGAAAGTGGCCCCAGTAACAACGCGGGATTAATTAACGACTAATCTTGAACTACTCTGGAACAAGTCAGAGTCTTGGTTTCTTCCTACTTGCCACTGGCGCCTCAGGCTTGTTGTTGTGGGTTATAAGTATAAATACATTTGAATTGAAAAACTAATCCATAATTGACAGGTTAGTTCTATATCTTTAATTAATAATATCAAGATTAATATCAGTGCGTAGATCAAAATATTAGTTTTTGTTGTAATACAGACCTGAGTTTGTGATTTCCACTTTTCCCACTTGCTTTGAGTGCACTTATTCACCAGTTATTTATACGTGTCTGGTCTCTGGGCTTTGCATATGTCTGTGAAATCAGGTAGGCTTGTGCAGCTCAGAATGCAGGCGTCTATCAAGTGAGTTTGTCAGCAACAAGCCGAGCGAACAGAGGAGGGGTTGGGGCAGGGGTTAGGGGGACGAGTATGGAAAGGTTGTGGAGTGCCAGGCCACAGTGAGACAGGAGACAGGCTCCCAAAGTGGAGGTGAGGAGAAAGAGCCACCACAAGCGAATTCAAACACACTGCCCAGTGCAAATAAACACCGGCGTGAGGGGGAAGTAGCAGTCCCAGCGAAGCCCGCGGAGATCAGGAACTTCCCGAATAAGAAAACGGCTATAAATTGAATCTGAAGGTAGTTTCTCCTTGTCTGAAGTGTGTCCTCTTTGGCTCCGAAAGCATCTCCCCACGTCTGCTCTTCAGAGCTCTTCAGTGCAGGACTTCTGTAACTCGTACGCCGCTAAATTTAGTCGTCGCCTTAATTACGTTTTCGTGGGTATTTCATGCTCCGAGGACACTGGGAAAGCCTCCAGTCCTCACAAGCTGTCAAATAACCCCATTATCCCAAATAAGAAGATGGCGGTCTGGCATCAGAGGTCACGCACAGACTTGTCATTGAGAAGTCGTACTGAGGGAACCCCTGCATAGGGGACGGTCTGTTTTTCTGGGCCCTGATCATTTCCAAGAGCATTATTTTTGGGAAATATAAGGTGTGGAACTAAATATTTATTAGATTTCAACATTGCATGACTTATTTAGAAAACTGACAGAGAAGGGAGTGTTTGCGTACAGTGATGGGTTAGTACCTTATGAAGAGTAAGAGATGTGTTTTGCTCCACCAGCTCCTCGTTGTTCCTTCGCAGCTCCTGCACCTCTTTCAGGTGATACCCAAGTGCCTCACTCAAACGAACGTTCTCCTTGAAAACGGAGCGTGACGCTTCATCCAGCTGCCTGTTTTGCGGTGAGTCAGGACAGGAAGCAGCAAAACAAGTAAATTTAATAATGCTATATAGCACTTCTTCAAGTTTTATCGAGAGGTTGGAGTGCAGCTGAACTCACAAATGGTCTCACAACACCTGAACACTGTTCTCTCCTTTCCTAATTAACCTGTTATCTGAAATACCTTCTGGAGTGAAAGTGAGAGATTATTTGTCACTGTGAACACACCACAGCACAGCACACAGTGCACCACAGCGAAATGTGACCTCTGCATTCAACCCATGCGTGAGGGAGCAGCGGGCAGCTGACAAGGGGAGCAGTGCTTGGGGATGGTACCTTGCTCATGAGTAGCTCAGTGGTAACTTTACTGGTCCTGGATTCGAACCTGATCAAGGGGCGAACACCCTACCGTTACGTCAACTCCCCACAACTGCTGCTGCGAGTCGGACTCGGGCTGCTTGGTTGAGTACACTGCCCCAGTGAGTTTTTTTACACTGCAGAGGGCAGTTTGTTCGTCCCAGCAAAAGCGAAATAAAAGAGTAAATCCCGTTCTCTGTCTCAAACCACCAAATGTTCTAAACATTAAAAGTTTAGTACGACTTCCTAGATTTCCCCCTAATGCTGTGTATTGTCTTTTGCACAGCCTCAGCCTAAGTAACTAAAAGAAAGAGGTGTCAAAAGAGCTAAAAGATGACTAAAATTCCATAGCCCCATAATTCCGAGCTTCTGGGTTTGCTCTCGTTCCTCTCAGCTATGACTCATCTAATTGAATTAACTTGACCTCAAGTGCTTGGTCTGGGGAAGCAGGTGGAGGACTGTCCCGTGGAAAACGCTCTTAAAAAGGCAACTCCCTGGCAAAAGACCATGCAGTCACAGCGCCACATCAAGAAGACAGATATTACAAGGTTCGCTGCCATGGCTTTGGTAAACTAATCAAGCAAAACTAACACCTGGCTTTTGCTGTGGCCGTGAAAAAGGCACCCAAACCTATACACACACATGTACGGACATGAACGCATTCACACTTGCTGCTTGCAGAATAATCTTCTCTGTTCAGAACGTAATCATGGGCTTAGGTGATGTATACTATCTCCAGCAAGAAAAACTGTAGTGTGGTAACGATAATGACCTTGTTTTTCTACAAAGCTTATTTATTTTCCCCTCACTCCGTGACAGTGCACTCTGAAGATTAAAATTAGCCTGTAATTGGAAAGAGGGAAAGAAAGAGGACGGACAGAGAAAACTCACACAATCGCCTCATTGTGGGCTCGCTCAGCTAGTTGGGTGATTCTCTGCTCAGCTTCCTTTTCTAAGCGAGCCTGGAGGAAGGAGGATGCTTGAGTGAGGGTTCTAACGCTTTGTACGCTTTTCAGTTTTTGACATACAGTATGTCATAAATATAAATACATAAATTACAAGCACCACTACTTGATTAAATTTAGACTGAACAGATTCAACAGATTCTCTTATCCAGAGCGACTTATTCAATTTCCCCAAAACAACTCGGGGCTGAAGGTCTGTCTCAGGGTGGTGATAGTGGTAGTACTGGAGGTAGGATGGAGCTTTATTAGAACCTACGACCACCCAGTCTGTAAGCAAGTATCCTACCCCTAGGCAACCTCCACCACCCAGTTATTACAACTGCACACTAACAAGGTGAACTCAATGAAGTAAATTTAGGTCTAATTTCAGTTCTCGTTGGTACGTTTTCTACTTTTGACACATATACATGCCAGGTCTGCCCCATCTGCATACCTTCTCACTGAAGAATCTGTGCTCCATTCTTGCAAGACTTTCTCTGTGTCCACGTTCAGCAGTGCGCATGCTATTTTTAATCTGAAATCACAGCAATCAGAAAGATGCTTGGACTAACCCATGCGCCATAATAACTGATGGCACCGTACTTTAAAAAATGCAGACTGTCCACAGTCATGGACTAAATCTATGACCCTAGCTCAGGCGCTCTTCCCTTTGGCAAAACACCATGCATGTTTCTGGATGACATTCCCAGGAGAGCTTTTCTTTTGCTTACTGTGGCAACCACAAACCATAGAACCACAAACCATAGATTTACAATTGCTGAAACTGGTATTATAATTGTCGTAAATTTCAAACATTTGCCACATAGAATTAAAAATGCTTTCTACCTATTAGTTTAAACATTAACTTTAAACTTCATTCATAATTGAACTGCACAATCAGTACTGACTTACATCAATCAGTTCTTGTTCCATGAGGGCCTTCTTCTTGTGGAACTCTCTGATGGTTTTGAGCTCCCCCTGAATCATGCTGAAGTCATTGGATCTCTTCTTAAACCTCTCTTCCAGCTCATTGATCTTCTGCATATACTCAGCAATCTGCACCAAAAAAAAATCTAAATTAACATGAAAAGGTTAACGGGAAATGCCCACCCCACACACACTGGAAGAGCTGAGAATAGAGGGGAGGCAATTTTTCTGAGAAAAGGCTTGTATGTACATCAATCCACTTGAAGGGCAGGTCTATAACCGCTGGGATAAGAATTAGAGAGTCTGGATGGCCTATGCCCTTTCCGCTCAGACCAGAGTGAAGTATTCATGGCTGCCCACCAGAAAAATACCAGCGAGTGGTTCTATTCAAGGACCACTGTATCTGTGCATTATAACTTTGCAAGCCAACTGTTATGAAACAGCAATCTGACCTTCTGCCCCTTGTTTTACATGGGGCTTAAATTTCAGTGTACTCAACAGCACCACGGACATTGCCAGGTCAGTGTAGTACAGCATTTAAAACCTGCAAAAGAGACACTGACGGAGCGTATTGAAATTATTGTGAGCATGGGCAGAGCGGTAAGAAACTGATGTGACTTTCTGCTTCTCTGTTCACATGCTGGTTCTACAGAGCTTGGAGATTAGATACTGTATGACTCCATACTTGTCACCCTACAAAGTTCATCATTAATGACAACTCATTAGCCGGGTTGTTCACATTCAAAAAAGGCATTTTCACAGTCTTTGGATCTTGACACTTACTGGACACTGTACTTGGGAGTACTGGACATTCAACTAGTCATCACTGAAGAGTTACATTCAGACTTACTTAAAAAGGCATGCATACAAAACCCATAATTTAACGTGTTAGCTGGTATGATCGGGTTACAGAGGACCTGGAGAAAACAGACTAAATTCAACTTAACACTGCAACACTAAGAAAATTGCACATAAGACCAGAGATTTGCATGGGTCGCTTCTTTAATAATAAGTAAAAGTATTGGCAAAACTGGAAATGTAGTGATGCTGCTTTGACTAAAAGCAGTTTTCCAACAGTAGTCAATTATTTCAGAACTCAATCACTTTCACATTCACAGATTTAACAGCTGCCTCCAAATAAGGCATGAATGTCTATGTATTAACTTTGTTGAGGTGTAACAGTAGCAACCCTAACGTTTGTTCAAATATGAATATACCAACTGATCACACAATTTGCTTTTGAAAATTTTTCATTATTGATTCAAATTCACCTACAGCTATGGAGGACCTGCTTTGGCTTTTTCCTACTGCTTAAGTGGCATTTTAATTGCTGACAAAAGTGGCAGGGGCACAAAGTTACAGCTGGAAAGCCTTGATGAAATAATACTTTGGCTGACTGACTTTCACCCAGAGCTCAATCACGTCAGACCGCTTAGTTAAGGCACCCACACGTCTACTTTTTTCTCTTTTGAACTCTGTGACTGCTTTAGAGGGTTTCCATTAGCTAAGACCATTTTCAAGATGAAGTGTTTTATCACATTACACAGCATCCAAGTGGGGTTTGCTATGAAATCACATGTGAGTCCACCACAACAATGTATTTTCCAGAATAATGCAACACGAGTTATGTGACACTGCCATGAGGGTCTAAATAGGGTATGTCTTAAGTTTGTCCAGACCAAGCCTAGTTTTTTTCCCAGCACTTATTGGCACCCATTTTTATCCACATGAAGTAAGAGATGGTAAATGGAAAACAGCTGTGCATTTTCTAACTTTAAAATGCAACTTTTTAGAGAGACCTGCTGTTGCAAGTGGTCTGATGGTTAGCTACCATAAGAAATTGCATAAAAAATTCTTGCAATGCATTCATGTCCAGAAACTGAGCTTATAAAAACCTTTCACTGACATAATAATAATGTTAAAGTGACATTTGTAATTTGCTTCCAAAAAACTGTACGCCACGTGATGGATGGATTACTTGTCATGCAAAACTGGCTGATGCATTCCAAAAAGTGCATAGGTTTTAATTACAGGGCCTTTGGTGCCACAGAAAAGGATTACATGGCTGCAAACTCTGGAGCTCTGTTATAAAGTTTTATGCCTGTTTTTTTCCACTACAAATGAACTAAGCGCTAGTGTGTATAATTAGAACGGAATCATTTCTTGGGAGCAATATTACACATTGCTGGAGATTCTTCATTTTACCTTAGGTGCAAGTCAGACAGCCAAGAACCTGCGCAATTAATAGACTATGAGATTATGATTGGCACAGTCCTGTCTACTGAACATTCATCGGGATGGCACTTCTAGTCACATAAAATTGTTGTGTGCCAAAATCTCACCTGCTTTCAGTAAACTGTCCAGTCACTCCCTGTTCTCGGAACGCTGCTGCTGCTGCTGTTTTGTTTACATCTAATGGCTAAATATACAACTGCTATTTTAATTCTGGACAAATTCTGGAAGGTATTTGAACAGAGGTCACTTACTGCTAGTTCTTTCTCTTGTAAGGCTTTTGCTTTCTGAACTTTAAGTTGGTCTTCCAGTGCAGCAATCTGTGAAAACAAAGCAGTGAGAAATAAACAACTTGAGTCATCACGTGTTTGTTTTTTTTGCTTCGTTTTTGCTTCTGGCACACATCTGGTACACAATAAGCAAAACAAAAGCAGTGCGTGGATGAAAGTAGGCCGTGCTGCACGTCCATAAAACCAGAGGTGGAAAGAGTACTGAAAATGTGTACTCAAGTACAAGTACTGTTACATTGGTTAAAATGTACTCAATTACAAGTATAGGTACTGGTGTTAAAAAATACTTGAGTAAAAGTACAAAGTACTTTTCTCAAAAACTACTGCTAATTACTTTTTAACCGATGGATGTTTTATTGCGTTGTCAATAGCAGGCATTCGATTCGATTCACCAGTATAAAATATCTACGTTCAAAGCACATTTCTCAGATGAACAAGGTATAGAAAGGCAATTTGTTTTGTAATAAATTCAGATATAAAGCAGGAATTTTGTTTGTTAAAACAATGACAAATTTTTTTTTGAACATGCATAGAACAGTTTAAACTTTTCCCAATACACTGTGAACAACAGGCAGGTAAGCATCTTAAACTCTTAGACATAATGGCATTTCTGTCACACTTCACTTTCTGAACCTTTTGTTCAGTTCCAGCAAGAGCTGGTTTTCTAAATTAACAGAGTCTATCCGGCTTCATTTGGCTTCTTTGTCTCCAAATCTTCAGTCTATAAATGAGTTTGTACTCCACTGTGTAGTTCCTCCAGACACCTGTGCCTGCTGCTGCAGCGGAGTTTTATTCTTTGCTTACGTGATAGATTAATTGGCGCGGTCGCGATTGCACAGCCTTATTGACTGCAAAGATGCAGATGAAAGGTTTGAATATTAATTCAAATTGTGTTCGTACTTAGTAGCGACTTTTGATTTTATAAGTAGCGAAGTAGATTACACGGTGTAAACTGTACTCAAGTACGAGTAAAATTACACACTTGAAAAACTACTCATAAAAGTACAAGTACCCAAACAATCTACTTAATTACAGTAACGTGAGTATTTGTAATTCGTTACTTCCACCCCTGCATAAAACACCGTTTTGCACGCGGCATCCCAACTGACCTTTGCGTCCTTCTCCTGGTCTTTCTTGTTAAGAAGAGCGATCATGTCCAGTGTGTCCTTCTCGCTTCTGTGCTGTTGACTCGTCAGCTCCTCGTTTGCTCTGGCCAGACGGCGGGCGGCCTCGCGATATTCCACGCGGGAGATTTCGGTCACGTCCAGTCGGGCCTCCCACAGGGCAGCGCTGGCTTTGGCCTTCTCTACATCAGACTCCTTATCAGACCTCGACTCGTGTTTGCCTTCTTTATTGCCTTTCCTAGATTAATAAGAAGGGTGCAACATGTTTGTCAAAATGCTTTTGTTATCGGAACTCAAAGTCAAGGGAAAAAGACGAATAACTTTTAAACTGCAGGATTTTTTCGAGCTGATTTGTCCAATGCTGCATTCAAGACATGTCGGTGAATGGGAAAATAAAGAGATGACAATGTCAAACCTATTTGAATTTTTATAATATTTGCAAAATAATAAGATTTGTTTTGAACGCCCCTTGTTCAGAAATTGGAAATGCCCAAAATGAGTTTACCGTGGTCTTGAACTGTAGGTGTAGAAAAAGACACCGACTGTTTTTATAGTTAAAAGTAATACAGGCACCTCGCATGAGCAAAACTCTTTTATAATGTACACCCACTTTCAAACGTTTTAATTTCACGACTCGATGCCTGACAGCCTGCTGGTCCAAATCCCCTAGTCGTAACTCTCAGACGCCAAAATCTGCACATATCAGTCAATAAAAAAGAATCTCCCCAGTATTTTCATACTCAACGTTAAAATGCTTTATTGCAGTAAACCCAGCCTTAGAAGGTGGGACTTGCTCGTCACGAACCCAGGTAAATGTTTAACATTACATAGTGTATGTTAGTAACAAAACATTGGGGTTTTTGGAGGGGGATGAAAAGGCATGTTGCTTACCCTTTCCCTTTCTTCCCCTTTTTCTTCGGCATCTTTAAGAAAGTGACAGTAGTAAAAGTGTTATAGTGTGAACCAGCAGTTCCTCTGTTTTCCGGACAACGGCGTTTACAGCTGTTGCCATGGAGACGTCGGTCTTCTCTTCCCTCCAATATCAGAAATTATGTAGCGCGTAAAAAAAACCCCATCTAACCAAACTTTTCTGTTTGCTTTAGTTGCTTTGTACTATTTTAGTCAAAGAGGATGGAGACGAACTTGAGTTTAACAAGAAAACCCGACGTCTTGACACTAAATATTGCCCAATTGCATTTTGGGAAATGTAGTCTTCCGCACGGCTGTTGTTGTTTTTTTATTAGGTGGTAGGAAAGCATGGCAACGGACTGCTAGTATCCTGGAGGCTTTTTGCCCTAAGGACTCTTATCTTTTGTATCCTGCTGTCTTGCATGCTATTTGGTGGTTAAATTTATGTGGAGAAAGGTTACACAAACAAGCTGCTTAAATTCCCGTACTTGTCCTAAGAGGAACTCGGCTGCTGTGATTGACAGTTTAAGACATCGTGCAAGAAAAGCAGCTATAAGGGAAGATTACATAAGCTGAGGACTAACCACAAAAGTTGAACAAAATTGCTGTTGACTTTGCACTCTCCAAAAGCCAAGCCCTCTAAAAAACAATGTAAACTTAGCGCAGAACATCATTTCGAATCTGTCCGCCAGCACCACCCTGGCCTTGCTTGCTAGCGCTCGGGACATTTGCCGGCCTCCAAACTACTCATTTCTGATGGAACTGGAAGGTGTCCACCGAACATTCCATAAACAGAAAAAAGAATCAAAGGAACCTATAGAAAATAGTAGGGTGGAGCTACTGTAAACTTATAGGCTTTTTAGCTCCAGCACGGGTTCTGCTGTTGAGCAACTAAATTTAAAACTAATTGCTGTGACAGGAGAAAGCATCCCAACCCCCTCTCCTTATAGAAATAACCGTGAATATTTTCAAGCTGTCATTATCACCAAAATTGTAATTACAAGGTTTTGGTCTCTTCAATGGGAGCTGTTGGGCAGGACACCCACAAACATAGCATTCCTGTGGCTGAGTATGTAGTATATTTATAATGGATTTCTTGCTCTGGAAGGACCATCTTGCAAATCTTATGACAGAAGAATCCTTTGCAAATTGGAGATTATGTTTATTTTTCATGACATCAGGATGTAAGTTGATGGGGTTTGTATTTTGCAGACATTTCAACAAAAGTTGGATGTTCTGAAGCTACAGAGCAAGCATCTAATATAAATACATTACATTTTTCTTCAAGACTAATGTATTCATGTGATTCAGTTAAATCCACAATTTGTATTTTGTAGTGGATAATACAGCATTCACGTTTACAGTAACACGCATTGCAATCCTTAGCACGTGCAATTTCAGCAAGACTAAATCAAGCCCTTAATAGATAGCAAATGCAGTTTCGGCAAGACTAAATCATGACAAATTTGTTGACAAGTCACTGCTTGATTTCAGAATTCAGAAGTGCATTTTGAAATAGTTAGCATGTGCAATTTCGACATTGTGGCTACATACTTACAAACAGCTTTTGTAAAACAGACTTGTTTCTTACCGCCTGATTTAACCACCAGATTTAGCTTCTTATTGTTGCCATAATTATCTTATTTGATGTGTTTCTAATGTGGATTGCAGGATGCTGATCATCAGGGTTGGACAACAAATTATTTCAAATTGCCATTGTTTCTTTGTGGCAGAACCATTTGTCTTTCTTTAATGCTTAAATGGGTTGTAAACATGTCGGGCTTTCATTCTGTCATCCCAGCTCATTTTTACCTCTTTACTATTTATTGTTATTCAGGCGGTAGACATAATTCATTATGTGTTGTGTATCCATGGATGTTGCAGCTTTTTTTGCCAGTAATTTTCTGCTGTTACATCTTCTCATAATTATACATTTCAACTTGAGCCTGGCTTAGAAAAACAGAGAAAGTGTCGACAGCCAAACCTTGTCACCATATGGTCTCATATCGTAGACCATTGACCAAGCGAAAAGCTTCAGGGTTTGGGAGGCAACACCTCTCAAAAGAACTGCACAAAATTTTTGGGATATGGTATATTATGTTACTCTACAAAAGACTGAATATATGTCCATGACTGAAGTGCTATGCAGGAACCTATTAAATTAGCTCATAGATGGGGCACTGTGCTGTTACCATGGCACAATCAGGAGTGTCTCCTAAATTGTCTGAAGTCAATAAGAGGTCCTGCACATGCATGCTTGGCACTGGAGAAAAGACCATAATGGGGCACCACAAAATGTGAAAAAAAAGTAAAAGAGGAAAGAAAGTGCAATATTTTTAGTTCAAAATTACAACTTTGAGACAGTTGCTCTGCTCAGCCGAGTGGCCCGGGGCTGGAATGGCATAATAGGAGCTCACAATGTGCCAAACTCCACCCATGCTACCCCTCCCTCTTTCTTATGCCCTCTCGATGGCCCTCCCCTCCCCCAGAAAGCTAAAGGTCCAGCTGGGATCCTGTTCTGTCCATTCCAACTTTTCCCTCTTCTCAGCTCTCGAGGGTGGCAGGGGTGACGGGAACCATTATGAATTTGTACCACTCTATGAACCCTTTTCTTTTGACCCACGATTGAAAACGAGGCAGGTTGCAGTGGCCCAGCCTCCTGCAGAGCTGAATTCTGCAGTATCACATGAAAACGGTTCCTGTGGAATGTGTGGCTCCTGTTCTTGCACAGGAATTTTGTGTTCGGAGTGAAGAAAACTCCACTATAACTGCACAGTTCAGCGTAGTTTAGACCAGATCTCCAGCCACGGACAGTTCAGCTGACAGGTCCACATAACACAATTTTTGCATGCTCATGCCTCACAAATGAAGAAATAGATGATGAGGACTGTAAGGATGGTTAAAATATATTTTTTTTTCCCAGGCAAAACACCCACCTAAACTGGAGAGCGTAACTACTCATTGCTCTCATAGTTTCTGTTTAAGCAAGCCTGTAGATATTTTCTCCTCTAGCAGAAAATCCTGTGGTTGTAGCAGAGATGAGTGGGAGTAAGGCAATTTTTCACATGCTTTCGAGTGCTTATGCCAATTCTTAGCCACAAGTATAAACCGGCTTTTTGTGTGAAAGGATTTTAAACATTAGGGTTTTTTTTTTATTAAGCATTAAGACATACCACTGTCATATGATTCTGAAGTTTATTCGTAAAATGTGTTCCCTATATATCTGTATTAAAATCTGTGAAATCTCTTATTCAATGCAGTAGGCAGTAGCACTGAAACAGACACAATTTAACGGTCTACAAAACTGGCAAATGAGAAAACAACACAAGTAAACCCCATGTCCCACAATTACTCACAGCCATGTCTGTGTTCAGTCATCTCACTTAAGCACTCTCAGCTTTCTAGTTTAATGATTATAATGCAATTTTATACCCTGGCCCACAAAGTCCCAACAATAAATTAGATAATGTCTACATTTCTTTGCTCTCCTTTTTAAAGGAAAGACAAAGGAAAAAGCCCACATTTTGAGGTTATGAGCTAAATAATAAACTCCAATTAGCTATGTCTCTAATTAGCCGCAGGCAGAAAATAAATGAATGATTCCTTCTTTGTTATAGCTATTTGGGAGAAGATAACCCAAGCTGATTCAAAGTTTGCAAGTGTAGCCTGAAACGGTTGTCAAGAAGAAAAGTGGTTAAGACCAACTGCAAGTACCGAGTAGGACTGAAAGTTTTAATTAAGTACACCCATAAAGTGTATTTTAAGTGCGCCGAGTCTCAGTAGTCCAACCTGTTTTGAAGTCTTAATGTACACCCCTCATTCCATTTTTGGAGTCTTTCTATCTGCACTGAAGCCACTTCAGATGATGGCGGCAGAGCATGGTGAGGACTAGTGCCATTTTGAGCCTCTTGCAAATAACGGAGGAGAACGAAGCTGTGCTGTTTAACAGGTATACCAGATCCATCCTTTGGTTAGGGAGGGGAAGGGATGATGGGGGATGGCTCCTAGAGAGATGCAGAGCCTCAGGATTGGTGGATGGCTTTGCTTGGCGTGGCCCCCTGCCAAGCGCTTATGTCTTTATATACTGTTAACAGATGACCCTCCAGTCCTGAGTGTGTCTGTCTTCAACCTCCCTCTGTCTCACTCTTTCTCTCTGCCCTCTCTCTCCTCTTCCTCTCTCCGACTTTTCACCTCTTCCGCTGACCTTCAATTTGCAACTGCACGCTCCTCAACTCTCTTCACCTCTCGCTCAAGCCAAGTTCTCCACAACCCTGCTTTCCTCTGTTTTTATAGAAAAACGTCTCTGGCCGCTGACAGTGAAGTGGGGTGTGAATAAAATCATGCCACAGCAGATGTTGCTCTTGTCGGTGGTGTCCATGTGGCTTTTGGCTGGGTGTTTCCCAACAGAGGCTACATACTACAACCACCATCTGTACAACCGCTACCGCGCATTGAACCACCATGCCAACCTGGACAATCAGCTGCCCCCGGAGGTACCTGCAGAGGTAGCGGTAGAGCCGGCTCGCCCGGTCGACTTCAGCCGGACGTATTACGGGATCATGTTCGACGCTGGCAGCACCGGCACTCGAATCCACATCTACAAGTTCATTCAGAAAGACCCGGGTAAGTTACAGCTTTTTCAAATGTAATTCCTTCTGCCAAGCTCTCTTCCTTTTCTCTGGTTCTTCTTCGTGCAGTCCTTGCAATATGTCCTTTGAAGAAGAACACTGCATAAAAAAGCAAATCAGATATACAGGTAAGTCCTCATGTCAGTCTTTTAGGCTTGAATAATCCTTTTTCTGCTTGCTCCACTTCTGAGTCACATCCACTCTCAGGACACAATTACAGCAGCATGAACTCAGAATGATCCTGTGAAGTCCCGCCTTGTAGACTCAGCTGACTCTCTCTCTCTCTCTCTCTCTCTCTCTCTCAGCACTGTCTCTGAGCAGCGTCTGGGTTTTCTGCTAGTGTATTCTCTGTGTGGTGTTAAAACAAACAGAAACATTCAGGCGGGTGGAGAGGGAAGAGAAATGGAGGAGTGATATGCAGATTTGACACTCTATAGCCATCATATACCACCACTGAAAGTAGAGGAAAAGATTAGTAGATTTGGACTAATCATTTTTGTCCATCATGCAAAGTCACAGCATCACCCTCTACGATGTAAATTTCAAGTCTAACAAAACTGCTTATTTGCCTGTCTGGAAAAATCTTGGTAGTTGCCATTTGTGGTCAACAATGGCCGAATCTCTAGGCACAGTCACAATAGCCTCGTAAGAGTTGAAGAAAGGATTTGAGCTGCACACAATCCACAACCTTTTGTTGAGGTCTCTCTTTTAAAATTTAACGTATGTGTTTGTCTTTTCAACAGCTGGACTGCCTGTGCTTGACAACGAAATGTACCATGCAGTGAAGCCTGGACTTTCGGCATATGCAGACAAGCCTGATGTGGTATGTCTGTAACATTATCTTCACTTTATTATGGAAAACATTATTGCAAACTGTTCGAACATTTTCCACCAAACTCTTAAAGTCTAGACAGAGGAAGCATGTCATTATTTTGTGATTTCCCCTGAACTATCGCCTAATGGCAGTACAGTCAGTCCAGCCGTACTCGCGGTATGGAATCCGGAATCCAAACCATTCGCCAGTGTGTCGTTTCGGTGCATGACCACACAGTTATTTTCATAGTGGCACATGTACTTTTCCAATTTGCTGCTAACCATGAAAAAAAAACACAGGCTGATTTGACGTATGCCAGTACTGCTACTGTTGGGTTAGTTCTCACTATCTCCAATTCAAGCTTGGGGAACACAGACCAAAAATCAGATTGTGCTCATGTATGTTTAGTCATAAAATAATGTGCAAAACACACTTGCAAAAGTGGCCTTGTCATCAGGTTGAAGTTAATTACAAGCTAGTATTCCGAATCTCTATTCATTTGTGGTTAGAAGATTGTCATTGGTGAAACTGTCAAATTCTTCAGGGCGGAGACACGATCAGACAGCTGCTGAAAGTGGCGAAAAAGACGGTCCCGAAGGAGGAGTGGAGGCAGACCCCCGTGGTACTGAAAGCCACTGCTGGCCTGCGGCTGCTGCCTGAGGAGAAAGCCAAAGCTCTGCTGGATGAGGTGAGGCTCTCTTTTCTCACTGCCTTGCTCCTTCTCTCTGTCCCTGACAGTTTGGCGTAGAAACCGACTATTCCGCCAAAGCCAGGGGGACGTTAACCGCATTCGTTTGTGTGCGAGACAGAAAGAAAGAAAGGAGAAAAAATACGGAAAAGAAAGCTTCAGCATAAAAAGCAGCTGTTCTGAGGATGTCTGGAGCAAAAGGGGGCACGACTGGCTTTTGAATTATTGTATTTTTTTACACACCACAACAACCACAGATGTGGTTTCCAACTCCCCTAGTTTACAGACGAGCTTGGTTCGGTGCACTTCCTGCTGCCTCCAGATAAAAGTGGGGTGGTTTAGCTCCATGGTTATATTTTTCCTTGATGTATGCCATATTCTAGAACATATTTCAATACCCTTGCAGTTGTTATATCCAAGTCAACATTGCGCTCTTCTCACATTGCAGGTCAAAGAAGTATTTGACGAGTCTCCCTTCTTTGTGCCTAACAACAGCGTGTCCATCATGAATGGCACCAATGAAGGTATGTCTTAACTGCTCGTAAACGGTACCTTTAATTCCCCTCATCCAGCTCCATCATACAGACTGATGCATGCCATATTTTGGTTGAGGCCATGATGCAACTTCAAATACAGTATGTCTCATGATCCAGTCTGCTACTGTTCAGCCTTAATGAAACTGGGAGAAATCTTAATGATCTCTGTGTGGTCATCTTCCCACACGTGACGCTGCAATGTTTGGTCATGCTTTTTTAACATGCCGGCTCAGATGTACAAGTCATTACCTGCTTTTATGAGGTGTGAGTAATATAACATCTCAGACATGTCTGATTACCTGGGTTGGTCCCTGATGGCCCTGAAATCAGGACAATTCTCCTTTTTCTTTTTTTTATTAATAAAATGAGATCTGACCTTAATGAAGAAACATGCAGTGCATGGGTTTCACATCTGTCTGGGTTCTCTGGCCAAGATCAAAAAACCACTAATTGCAGGTGGCAGAGTAATGGCAGTGACGCAATGGCGGTCCTTTATAACCAAAGTAAGGTGTAGGTTTCCAGTGTCAAGACATCATATCCTGACAACATAGAATTCAAGTAATAAACAGCAGTTAGTGTCATCTTCAAATTCATGTTCAGCAGAATTGTTCAGACATGCTCTCTAGGGCTTGCAGATTCAGCAAGAGTCTAATGAGGACTCCCTGCTCTAGTAGGAAGGTCATGCTCAGAAGGCTGTAATTCTTGATACCAAGCCCACTGAGAAGTAAACACTCTTCTGTATTGTGTTGTAACATAAGTGTATAGTGTATAAATGCAACAGTATATCCTGACCTTACAGATCTCTCTCTCTTTTGTTGCTCTAGGAGTCCTTGCATGGGTTACAGTGAATTTCTTGACAGGTTAAGTATTGCTCATATTCTGCTAAGCTGGTGTGAATCGTGGGCTCTTTAAGAATGATGAATATCCCATTCTCGGCCTATGTCCTGTCCATGACTCAGTCCCTCAGTCACTTTCCCCTCTGACAGCCTTCACTGACCCTGTTAAAGTCCTCAATTTGGAAAATGCTGTCATAGGACACACCGATTTAACTCTAAACAAAAGGCTTAGTGTCTTTTCTTGGCAGAAACAAAACACATTAAATGACTTGCTAGAAATGGCATCTATATACTGTATGTTGATAACCTATGGAACGACTGAGAACATTAAGAAGTGGACACTATTGCTGTGGATCGTAGCAGTTAAATGTTGTGATTATAAGTGAGAGATTTATATAGATTGCGTAATCAATATCAAATGTTATAACTTTGCTGCACTTTGGTACTACAGGTCATCTATACGCCAATACCAGGAGGACAGTGGGTATTTTGGATCTGGGTGGAGGTTCAACTCAGATCACATTCCTGCCCAGATCAAAGGTAGGCCTATCTGACGGAAAATATTTATGGAACGTATGTATGTATGAACCATGTATAAACTGAAATTGCTCTTTTCTCTCTTGCAGAGAACAGTGCTGACCGCTCCTCCTGACTACATTGCAAGATTTGACATGTTCAACACCACCTATGAACTCTACACCCACAGGTATCGCCCTGAAGCAATTCTCATCTCCTTTCATATTTGTGCAGTCATTTGCTCCAGGTTTCATTTTTCATTTTTCTGAAAACAAACATGCAACCTTCTTGCCCGATGTAGCTACCTTGGAAATGGACTCATTGCAGCCCGACTGGCGACTCTTGGTGCCCTTGGCGCAGATGGTAATTCTTCCTCAATATGCTCAAAAATATTTGCCTTTAAACACTTTTCAAGATTTTTGGGTAATTGTAACACATGCAACGCCACCACACTTCAGGTCTTGACTGGAAGGTTTTCACAAGTTCCTGTTTACCAAAGAAGTTCAGAGAAGACTGGACCTTTGGCGGGATCACTTATAAAGTCAGCGGAATTCCAGACGGTAAGAGCCAAACAAGGAACACAATTCCGCCCCCCAATGCTCAGGTACTCGGAGCTGTAACAGTTTGAAATGACTAAAGGGATTATTTAGCTTTGGCCTAAAGAAACACGATGTGAGTAACTCATTACACAAGGTTGAGGAAAACTGACTTTAAGACATTAATTTGACAGTGCTTGCTTTAGCGAGGGCGTAATTGTGTAATTGCAGAGTCAAACAGCATTTCAGGGTCTTGCCTTTTCTGTGTAATTGTCCACCTCTCAGGAGGCATTTGAACAATAATAATACTGCAAACATTGTATTTAAGTGAAGGGAAAATTGTTAGTTGAGTCCTTAAATGACACAACACTCCCTTACCACAGTCATGTCGCCAAGAGATACTGGTTCACACACATGCCTGGTATTTTCCCTTTTTTCACGGAGCTACAGGCTTGATCTTGACCGCTCCCAATTTTGCCGGGTGGACGAGCCAAGCATAGGGGTGCTCCGCTAAGTGCAGCCCTGGTCAGCGCATGGTTTCCTGCTGCCAAGCTCCATGATTCAGTTTATTTCAGTATGTGCGAAAGTGGTCTGTTTGGGGCTTTACGAGGGGGAACCTTTTCCCTGAAGTATTTGCGGCCAAGCTTTAATCTGACCTCATAATGAGACAGAACTTTCTAGAAAGACACGTTATACCTTCTTATGGTGGCAGGGTGCCTCTAGGCATTTTTCTTTTTCCTGGTTGGCACACACAGAGCAATGTGTAGATTGAACACGCACATGACATGCAGTTACAGAGAGGAAAAGTATCATTACATCTCATTATGTCTTGCACCCATAGGTTATGCGGGATATAAGCTGTGCTACTATGAGGTGATGCGTGTGGTGAAGGGGATCATCCACCAGCCTTTCGAAGTGAAGGGAAACAGTGTGTTCTACGCCTTCTCCTACTACTTCGACAGGGCTGTGGAGTCTGGCCTTATCGGTAATAATGTGTTTTAACGTTAAAATAATGGCTAAAAGCTAAACAGTTTTTGTCACGTTAGAAAAGCTGGTTAATCATCCAAATTCAGTTTAATGTTTATTTTGTGTTCCCATTTGTTTTAAACGCTCTTAGACCACCTAGATCATCAATGTCCATCATGGTGCCTTTGAAATGACCATAATGATAACTTTAACCAACTTACCTTAGCAAGAATCATCAAAGACCATCTAAGACTAGTTATTATCCAAACAGCTGGTTTTAGCTGGAATTTCTCAGCAGGGATGACCACAGTGACACCGCTGCATATTTATTTGTATGGAAATACCTGTGGATGAAGAGAACAATTTCTGTCTTTTAGACGGGACCCGCGGTGGTGCAGTGGAGGTCCGGGATTTCAAGAAGAGAGCCAAGGAAGGTAAGGCACTAGACTTTTCGGAGCTTTCTGCCCTCCCTCTCGAGTCCATTCAGGTCAAAGTCTTGCCACACACACTGCACAAACATAAACCCTCCGTGCTTATTTGCATTCGAGGCTCCCGACAATCGCACAGGCTTCAGAAAATGACAGTTCCGCTACCACATAAACACACCCTGTTCCTTTCCCACACAAATACCTGAGCCTGTGTGTTCTGCTGCCTCGGCGTCTCCCCCAGACATGGCATTTCGTGGTGTCCTCGGAAGACGGGCATATTATGCAATGGCCATCGCGGTCAACATAATGCCCAGGTGTGCATAGTGACATGCATCGGCATGCTGACTATTACACGCTGGCCAGCATTCTGACCCCCTGGCACCTGAGACCCATTCACTGCCTTGGCTTCATTAGCCAGGTCAATGAGTTGGTGTCTTATGTAAGGTTTTTATTTGTGGACTGAGAACATTTTCGCACAAGTCCGACAAGCACTTTGGCCATCTTTGGCAGCAGACCTGTGATGGACCCTCTTCCTGGACCCCTTTAACTGTCATACATTCATTGCTTGGTATCTGACAGGAAGGAAACTGACTTAATAACACGCCTCATATGAGAACACTTGGCGCAGTTGCTCCTTGTGGCTTGACACATCGTTATAACATGCGCAACCTAAGTCATGAAACCATTCCTCTCACACCTCCGAAGTCTGCAAAAGAAAACAAACCCATGTGTATGCCTCTGTTCCACAATCAGGACGCAGACTGGATCGTACAAGACTGCCTCTAATCTTTTGGTGTGTCACTCCATCCACATGCAAACTATTCAGTTTTCCTCAGATTAAACAGTGTGCAATTTTTAAAGTAGCACTGAAACAGGTTTAGTTTTACATTAGCAGCATTTAGTACAGCGTTTCTCAATCCCAGTTTCTCAAACTGCTCTGCGCAGATTCGACTTTCCCAACCCACAGCACAGCTGATGCTACTGATTAAGGTGCGGCGGTGCAGGAAATACCGAATCTGTGCAGAGCGGTGGTCTGTGAGGACTGGGATTGAAAAACGCTGATTTAGTAGACACTAGGGTTGGGTATCGCTGCTGATTTCCTGAATCGATTCGATTCTGATTCACAAGGTCATGATCCGATTCAATATCGATTTATTTAGAGATTTCTTTGTGTCAATACTAGTTTTGCTTGGTTATAAAATTAGGCCAGACGGTGATTTGAACGGAGCAGCTTCAGCCATGTCTCTATTTGGTGTCGGTTTCGCCGGTCTCACGTTTTTATAGCTCTCCTTGCGCGGTCGCGAGAAGTAGTGCATAGCCGCAGGAAAAGATCGCTCCGCAAAATTTTGAATCGATATTGCATTTTTCGAACGAGAATTGATATTGATCGGTGAATCGATTTTTTGAACCCAGCCCTAGTAGACACTCTTATCCAGAGCAACTTACATTTTCCTGAAGCAACTGGGGGTTCGAGGTCTTGAGCAGGGTGTAGGAAGGAACTAGAGTTAGACCTACAAGCTCTTGGTCCAAATATCCTACCAATAGACTAACGCCATTTAAATATCTTATATATTCTGTTGACTTATTTGATTGAATTGATTTTATAGAGGTGTGTAATATTGTGTTATTTTTCTTTTGCCAAGTTTGCAACAAGATGACCAAATACCGTCCCATCAGCCCTTTCTTATGCATGGACATGACCTACATCACCTGTCTTCTGAAAGAGGGATTTGGCTTTAAGGACAGCACCGTTCTGCAGGTGGGTATTTGCTCTGTAAGACAAGATGACACAACTTTGTTGAGTTTTGAGTCTCAAATTGGCCACATTAACCTTGTTTTGCAGAAATGAATAAAGTGGGCGTCTGTTCCTTAGTTTGAGAGAAAGTAGGGTAAAGTAATTTAGGCGATGCCGTAACACTATATAATTTCCCCTCTTTGTGTCTCACAGCTCGCCAAGAAGGTAAATAACGTGGAAACGAGTTGGGCGTTAGGAGCCACTTTCGATCACTTCCACAACATGAACATACACTAAGTCCTGCAGACCCGAGGGTGCCACCGGGCGGAGAAAAGACAAGGCCGGAGTGGGGGGAACCTCCAATACACCCCAAAACTCCTCACCCTATATCCAGCCCTGCACTGCTGCCTACTAACACCACACGCTCCTCAATCACGACCGTACAAACACCCGGGAAAGTGTCCACAAAGAAATCACTATATTTTTGTATAGAAGGCCAGGCCAACCTACTATTTCTACTGTATGTTTAACCCATGATTAGTTTATTTTTGTAACTTGAGCGTTTACATTTTTTTTCCTCCCCGTTTTCCGTCTCACCTGAGACGCTGCCTGTCTACTTTGGCAGTCTTTGAGACGGTGATGAGCAGTTGGCATTAATGCTGCCATTCACAGTTTTTCAAAGATCTTGGCTTGTGCTGTGGTGTAGGATTATGATGCAGTGGGTTACTTGTAATGAGGGGGAGGGGGGTGGGGGGGGGGTGGAGTTGCATAAAGGCAACGAAATTATCGACATTAGACCTGATGCTGTATCTTTTTTGTACTTGTACAGTAATTTACTTGCACAAAAAGGAGCCCAGTAACCCAAATTATTGCTCGGATTTCAGCAGATTACTAAAGCATTGACTCCCTCAGGCTAGCACACAACACTTTATTTGTAGCAACAGTTTACAAACTGGACGAGGTTGGAAATACCTGCTACTCGTGCGTCAAGTAGGTGAATTTCTATGTCGAGACGTTTAAACTGAAACATCTGGTGCTACAGCAGGAGTGACGCAGAAATTTCAAGGATGATTTTGAGACGACCAAACTGTAAATCAATAGCTCAGGATACAGAACAGTCCAGTGATGTTAGCAAACTGTGTACTTTAGTCGCATTACAGGTAAACCCTCCTGCATATAACCTCAACGCCTCTATAGGAACGCTTTTAAAAGGCTTATCGCTCAGTGCACTTATGCCAAGTGCTACTTGTGAATTATTGTATAAATATTTATTACATATAAATATTGTTTACCTAAAGGAACAACAGAGCAAATTCGTTTTTGATTCCATATATATATATATATATATTTCTGTTTTCTATCTATGACTAGTTTTATTATGCCTACACGATCATGTACATTATCCCTGTATATATATCCATAAATCATGAATAAGGTCATTAATCAACTAATATGAATGAGTATAAAACATAACGGTGTACTGCTTTCTCTTTGTTTCTATTTGAAAAATAATTCTATATGAAATGTAAAGCTTAAGCCGTATACTGACAGAATAGCAAACGTGCTATAAATATGCTTCAGTTCCAGTAAATGTTGTGTATGAAGTGAATATGCTGTACAGATTGTCAATAAAATCTCAACACTGTCTTTTGAAATGCCTTTTGAATTTTATTGTACGACTTCCATGGAACTGTGTGCGTCCAGAAAGATGTATTTGAAACTAACCCTAGTAAACAGACCATACAGAGTTAATTCACCTACAACCAATTTAGCCATCTATAAAAAGTACAAATTGTGCCCCAAATCTGTATTTTATGATTCAAATGTTCACTAATATGTTCAGGGAAATATGTTGAAAGTGAAAGATTGTCATTGTGAACACATCACAGCACAGCACAGCGGTATCTTTACCGGTCTTACCGGTGTTTAAAGTTGTGCATTGTGCATGTTAAAGATGGAAGTTAAGAGTAGAGATCTGATACGTGGATGGGATACCGGTCCGATAACGAATCAAACAGCTGGATCGGGTATCGGCGGCTTTGGGCCGATCTACAAATGCTCACACGCTCAATTGGTTCTGCATGGGAAGTGTGAATGTGGTAAAGCTGGGTTATTGTTCGACGTTCACGTTAATCCCTACATATTGATATGACAACGAGCAGAACAAGCAACACAACACACTACAAACACAAAAGCACATCACACCATTATACTGTTTAATTTCCTTAACAACACCAGCTCTCACTCACAACCTCTGTGTTCCTGATGCTTTTAGCACCGCAGGATTAGGGAGCGTCACTAAATTACACAACTGTGTTTAAAGGAATCATTATTAGGATGTTATTTTAATAATGAATAACTGAGCATATACATATGGGTGTGTTTTCGGTTAAAAAAAAAAGACGTATCGGCAGATATCCAAATGTACAATATCGGTATCATATCAGACGTAAAAAATGGTATCGTGCCATGTTTGGTAAAAAGTCATCAGTCTAACCGCAATACTGCGTCTATGACAAAGAATTTAAATCCCTTAATCACTCACATTCACTCACTCTGGCTTTGTTTGTCACCAAATATCATGAACCATCAAAACCTGCATTTATGCAAATGCTAATATCCTCAAAGATGATCTGCCAGTCAACGTCTAACCAACCAACCAAGTTAGACCCTCATGTGTCTGTCTGTACACAACTCACATAGATATGTGTAAGAGCATCCAGAGAGAGGGCTCCTGAAACAATAGATGACTGAACATTTTGCAGTAAGGTTTTCTCCTTCAAGTACATTAATATAGTTTATATCTCAAATGAACAGCCTAACAATGTGGTTTACACACTTCAAACTTAAAAAAAAAATTAAATTCTCAAATTATGTTTATATGCAGAGCATACAGCACAAAAATGTGTTTACACTACACTTATCTGAATAACTGGCTTTTATACTAAACGGTTTGTAATTCGAGTAAAATCCCAGAGTTTATGCTTATTTACAAATTTAAAATTAGTTTAAAAGCCAAGTCGTCTTAACTGCAAGTCTCTAATTCTCACAGGTTTGCTTGAATAAACAGAGTGAGAAGCTTGATGACAGCTCAGTGTGGACCAGTGCTGAAAATGAGTGAGGCCTTTACCTGACTTGACCTAAAAAACCCTTTGTGGGAAGTTGAACAGAATTGATATGCAGCTCATCTTTACACTCAAGTAACAAACACAAAGATATTAGGGATTAAAATATAATTTATTAATTTACACTTTTACATTTTATGAACACATGCTGCTGTGCCACTTTATGGACAAAACCCATCACACACCTGCCTGTGAACACTGCACTTACTTGCTAGCATATGCAATAATCTGCTCCTGTGGACACAAAAGGAGGGAAGAGAGAACATTAATCTCTGGCAAGGATTTTAACTCAAACACTTCACAAAATTGAAAACAGTAGTGATTTCCTCTTAATCCATGAGACAAAAGTATTTGCCTTGTAACAAACCGACACTGAACTGGCAGAAATGTGACCTTGGCGTGCGTAACAGTGCATGAGATAACTGCGCGGCCTCCTGGGAGAAGCCTAGAACAAGTTACGGCCTGGCTGGTTGGGTTTTCTCAGTAAAGAAAGAAGCCGCCTGGTATGAGCGGCCTGTAATAAAAGGAGTGTGAAAACACGGGCCAACACCGCTTGTGCACAGCCATGCAACTCCACCCACACACTTTCGGTAACAGAAAATTTGGGTCTAAACTTAGCCATAGTAGTAGCTCCTAACCATGTAAATTACAGAGGCGGTTCAGCGTATAAGGCATGTAATCAAAGGACAAGCTGGGGGATGGGGGGAGAGGGATGTCAGAGGAGTAAAAGTGAAAAAGAGGGAGCGAGAGAGGAGAAAGGGGAGCAAAGGATGAAGGCAAGAAGCTGGAACGAGATGACAGTCCCAGATGACAGGAGGTAAAAAAAGAATTTAAAAAATAGTTAATGAGAAAAAGACACCAGGGACATGAGGACAGCAGACTTCAAACTACACAAACTTCAGCAATGACGTGCTGAAGACAGCTAGGAAGTAAGTGGTGGTGGTTTCGGCAGACCAAATTAAAGGAAAGAGGAGGAGGAGGAGGAGGAGAAGGAGAACAGCACTCACTTTGAGAGGTGGCAGTGCATTAGTGGCCTGCAGGCCCAACGTTCTCAGCAGCACCATGGGAGCAGCGTTGGTGGAGTAAAGCCTCTTCATCAGGTCGATGGCCGCCATCATGGGCAGGTTGTGGCGCTGGCGCTCGGTCTCATACTCCAGCAAGTGCTGCATGGCACCTGGAGGGCAAAGGAAGGAAGATGGTGGCACAGGCTAGTTAAATATGACCCCAAAACTTACATTTATGCCATCTGGTTGACAATCTTATTCAAAGTGAGTGATTATTTGTCACTGTCAACACACCACAGCACAGCACAGCACACAGTGCACCACAACCAAATATGACCTCTGCAATTAACCCATCCGTGAAGGAGCAGCGGGCAGCTAACAAGCGCCCGGGGAGCAGTGCTTGGGGACGGTACCTTGCTCATGGGTACCTCAGTGGTAACTTTACCGGCCCTGGATTTGAACCTACGACCTTCTGATCACGCCACCAACTGCCAAAGAAACGTACGTCAAGGTAATCTAGTCAGCCAAGAAAATCGGTTCTTGTTTATATGCAAACCTAGACATGAACCAAGCTGCTGTTTAACCAAGTTATGAACCTTTCCAAACCCTCTCACTGCACAACCAACAAAAACACACTCACAGGAAATAAAGGAAAGGAAAGAGCGCGTTGTGATGAATTAATAACATAAGTAGGGCTGCAACAAACGACTATTTTTGTAATCGAGTAATCTATCGATTATTTGATCGATTAATCGAGTAATCGGATAAAAAAATGTAAATGAAAATGACAATACATTTGTTATTAGGCTTATTCTAGTGTGAGTAGAAGTTAGTTGTAAACGCTTTATGTTGTTGTATTCAATTGAAAATGAAGAAACGTGACGTTCAAGGGTCATTTTGAACCAATTTGGCCAATAAAATGAGTTGCTTTTGGCCTTTCTGGAAGAGAACTGCATTTCCCACAATCCCCTGCGCACGCCTCGGAGCCGCGTCACAATAAAGGGTTCAGCTCGTTCCGGAACGAACTATGAAAAAAAATCAATGGGAAAATCTTAATAAATGTCTGTATTGTGAGTGGAACGCTGGTTGATGTGGTTATTTATCAGCTAAAATATGCATTTTGTCTGTAATAAAGGGGACGTTTTGACGGAAACGGAGCGTTTTGGCGAGTAATGGCGCTTACAAACACAGCGTGCGTGTTTATATCGCAAAAAAATGTAATTTATGCGTTTCTATGCATTTACTTCTGTTTTTGTGCACGGAATATCTCACAAATACGTTCACACACAGAGGGATCTATTCTCGCCTTGATCGCGCCACTGAAAATATTGTGCGTCATTAATAAGCGTCTGTGTGAAACACAAGCGGCGTATGCTGTAGCCATTTAAATGACTTAAACGAAGCTTCGATTCTAGAAAACTTGCCTCGACCATTTTTTGTAATCGAATTATTCGAGTTATTCGAATAATCGTTTCAGCTCTAAATATAAGTAACAATGATTCATGTGAAGTGCAGTTAGTCTCCTGGATGCACCATCAAGATGTGGGTCTTCAGAAGAACTTTGTATAACTAACTTTGTGAAATGGTGCTGGCACATAAGATTTGCACATACTACTGATTGTAATGGAAGGACTATAACAGCAGCCAGGAAACGTAGGAGGCTCTGGATCAGTGCATTAATGTAGGTGTTTTAGTTCTTCCTTACGCTTTACTGTACAACAGATTCAATAAATCTGACACTACTGGATGAATTTTAGTGTGTAACCTTGAAAACGGCACAGTATTACATTAACATTACATGATATCTGTAACTGCTGACTTTACAGGATCATTCTTAACTGGAATTCCATCTGTTGCAGTAAGTAATGCACACGGATTTTGACAGCGCTGGACAACACTGGAAAACGATGCCAAAAGTCATTTATAAATATGTAATAAAGCTCCCCAAAGTTGTTTTCCAGGTTTGAGGAATGGAAACTTAAGAAACCACTACGCAAGGGTTACATCGTCTTGTGCCTCCGGTACGACGTCTAGCATTAACAGATATTTAGTAGCGGCTGAGAGGAATGTCTGTCCTCAGACCCCCGGCCAGCTTATCAAATGTCTAATAGCGCTCCTTCAACGTGACATTGTTATTAGCACCGCAACTAATCATTATTTTGTTATTCGATTAGTCTGCCGATTATTTTTCCGATGAATTGATTATTAATCGGATAAAAAGAAAAAAACTATTTCGTTTCCAGTCTTTTTTTAAAAAAAACAACAACAAACTGTTGGTTTCTGTTTTTCTATTTTTATTTAGAGAACTAAATTTTTGTGCAAGACGGCGTTCCACATGAGAGTCGCGTCACGATAACGTGGTGGACACGCGTCGGGATAATCACTGAAAATATTAAGTAAATGTCTGAGTAGAACGCTGGTGGCTGTTATTTATGAGCTATAAGTGAGTTTTGTCTGTAATAAATCGGAAGATTTGACTGAACTGGACGCTTTAGCGCAGCGTTTCTTAATCCCAGTCCTCGCGGACCGCCACTCAGCACAGATTCGAGTTTCCCGACTCACAGCACAGCTGATGCTACTGATTAGCTAATTAGCAACGTAGGATCAGCGTTTGGAGGTGCAGGAAATCCCGAATCTGTGCAGAGCGGTGGTCTGATTCAGAAACGCTGCTTTAGTGAATGTCGGACTTCCCTGAGAGAGTCATGCTCGCTAACAAACAGCACGTGTTTTTATCGCACAGAATGTCATTTGTGTGTTTCTACACAATTACTTAAGTTTTTTGTGACGGCATAACACACTGGTGCTCGTCTCCTTTTTCCTCTTCTTTTATGGCGGTCGGCGTCCGGCTTAATGCTGCTTTACTGCCACTGTGGCTTTGGTTAGCTTACTGACCACACATTAGGGAGTAGCCACTGTACGTATGTGTGTAAAACAGACACAACTAATCCATTATTAAAGTAGTTGCCAACTTAATAATCATCTTAATCAATTTTGATCAATTTAATCGATTAGTTGTTGCAGACCTAGCTGTAATTCCTTGTGAGCTTTTGAGTACGATCCTCAGTCCCCCATGCAATGAATTATTTCACTGTAGAAAGTCAGCTTTGACGTGGTGCTGTTTGCTTATGTTTATTAAATGAAAACAGAGAACTGCTAAATTTGAATGGATGAATGTTGCATATGAGGAAGAACGTGCGACACTGTGTGACATTTGTCTGGCTCGAGCGTTCGTCTTGGGGCACTTACCAAGGTCTTTTCCATTAAATGCTGCTTGGCTTAACACTTGGGTCAGGCTGACCACATCCCCGAAGCCCAGATTGGCGCCTTGGCCTGCTAACGGGTGCACTCTGTGAGCAGCATCTCTAAAAGAGCAATGAAAACACACCTCAGAGACAAACGCACACTTCATTTGGCCTGGACTCAATCGCCTCAACTCAAAGCTCATCATTTAGAAACTCAAATAACAAGAAGGCCGTGATCTGTAAAAACAGCAGTTTCTTAAAAAAAAACCAGGAAAGACGCCATGAAACGAATGAGTCGAGTTATGCGGCTTTGCGAAAAACCAGCGACTCGTTCCCACGCAGGCCTTGAGTTCACATACCCAATTAGGGCCACTCTGTGGCGGACGTACTCGGAGGCATGGCCCATGCCCAGAGGAAACATGACCCGGCTCTTTGGACCGATGCCTGCCACGCTGGGCGGAAGCTGGCGGGTGGTGCCTCTGTTGGGCATCAGGACGGACAGGGCAGTGCGGAACACGGAGCCTGCTGTCTCTGCCAACTCCGACTGGTTCTCATTACTCCACTGGGGAGGATGAGGAAAATATAAAAACAAAATGGGACATGGATGTGATTGTCCTAAAATATGATTAACTGCTGGGACAGTACATAATCACATTTAACAGACGACAACACTAACAAGTCAAAGATGATGTAACAATATTTTATAACGTAATACACATTTGGTACTGGCTTTCAAAATTACGCAGATTTATAGCATTTTGCAGATGATTTTATACAGAGCGACTTCCACTTCCTCAATACTAAACCTGCGGCAACTTGAGCTAAAGCCTTTGCGCACGGGTATAAAGTAGGGCTGGGTGATATGGCCTAAAAACAATACTGAAAGTGAGTGATTACTTGTCATTGTGAACACACCATTGTGAAGGAGCAGTGGGCAGCTAACAAGCGCCCGGGGAGCAGTGCTTGGGGACGGTACCTTGCTCATGAGTACCTCAGTGGTAACTTTACCGGCCCTGGATTCGAACCTGCGACCTTCTGATCACGGGGCCAACGCCCTACCGTTACGCCACCAATATTGTGACATTTTTAAGCTATGTGTGATAGACAGGGTTCCCACACCTTAGTTAACATCAAATTCAAGGACCTTTCAAGGGCTCTCCGGGACCAATATCCTCAAATTCAAGGCCCACACGCAGCAGCATCTACCTACTGCTACCGCTGAATATGTTAGGGTTAGTTTCAATTCCTGAAAAATATTCAAGGACTTTCAAGGACAGTGTCTTTTTATGCCTGTTTTCAAAAACTTTCCAGGGCCTTGGACTTATTTGTTCAGATTCACAAACTTTCAAGGATTTCAAGGACCCGTGGAATCCCTGGATCGACGTATTTCCCGATACACTGCAATTTCCTCCAAATCCCAGTATAAATTTATGAACTGCTACATTTATTGGTTGTTGCTATTTATCAGCTAAAATAATAAAATGTCTGTCATAAATAGGAAGATTTGACTCAACTGAACTTTTTGCTAGTGCTGGCGTTACTCGCATTTTTGTGAGCGCTCACACACACAGCCCGTGTGTTTACCTGTCGAAACATGCTATTTATGCATTTTTACACATTTACTTCAGTGTGTGTGTACAGAATAACAGAACTAGTGCTGCTTTTCTTCTGGACCAAGGCGTCCACGTCCATCTCCAATTAACGTCTCTGAAATGGTGTGAATATTCACTTCTCTCTCTGCACGCTCACTTCACTCCGCGTCCAGAACAAACCGCGTGTGCGCTAGGAGAGTGTTGTGGATGGTGGGGGAGTGAGCTGTCTGCTTTGAGAGAGCAGAGGAGCCAAACTGGAGAGTGGAGTACGTGCTGTCTGTTTAACATTAACGTGAGGATTTGTGCTCCATCTTCACCGTATAGTCGTTTACTACGCCACACGTGGAACAAGCCCAGATACACTGCCCTCCATAAGATACTCTGATCAACTTTGTAAACTACTGTAGAAATGACAGAAATACTTCAATTACATTTATTTCCTAGGAATTGTTAGGGGTGCCAATAATTGTGGAACAGGTGATTTTATGGAAAAAAAATTATTTCTTAGTCAGGGATTTTTGTTTCCTGTTAAAATTCACTTGAGTTGAAGGTTACATTTTTCTACAGTTTCCAGTGTGAGAGTATGCTTCTGCAATAAAAACTGAATTTATTTTAAGGCTTTTAACACATCTTAACCAGGGGTGCCAATAATTATGGAGGGCAGTGTATATCAAACATGTTCAATACTCACTCCTAGTCTAAAGGTAGCAGTTTTGGCAGTAGAACCGAGCCTTGGCTCATAGGCGAGTCCCCTATCACTGGGCCGCCACCACCCACAATGCAATCTATCAATGCAAATTTTATTAAATGGCAATTTACACAGTGTGTTTGCATCATGATCAACAGTCAAAGTTTGGAAGTGAATAAAGATTTTTGGTAATGGAATTTTGTCACAGATAAAAATTAATTTATGTCCAGGGATCTTGGATCTTCATTGTTGCTTATTTTTTGGCGGTGATGGTAGTCTCGCGGTAGGATACTCGCCTCGACTAATCCACTGTTCACACCAAGAGCTACTAAAGCTGTAAAATCGCTGAAGATGCTCAAAAAGCATCGCTGTCAAAATGTTTTTGTTCCTTTTTTTGTCATTCATGACGTCATTGGAACGTTGGATCTTGCTTAAAGCAGCCGCACGCTTGTAGCCAGTGTGACAGCAGAGCTGTGCTGTTGTTCCTTTTGCCTAGTCCAAAAAACTACATGAGGTACTCAAATACAAGAGGTCCCGACAAGCAGAGGCTAATCCATCAAATTACTGCCAAGAACAGAATCACCTAAATTACGTAAACTTGAAAAATATATTGTGCAATAATAATTCAGTATGCAAATTAGCATTGTACTCGGACACTTCGTCCCACGCTTGTGCTTTCATGTAACGCTTCCTGGTCGCGTAAGACCGGGTGCCCTGCCATCGCCGTGATCAGCTTTTCACACGGCATTTTGAACGGAACAAAAGTTCGGCGGGAATCAAAGTTTGTTTTCTGGAATCCTCGCAAGCGAAGGACGTCTACATTCCGATTGGTTGTCAGTTGTTTACAGCCAAAACGCGTCATAACTAATTTGCATAAAGTTAAGCTGTCTTCATCTTTTTTGACGCTCTTGTCGCCCAAACTTTGACGCTTGTTGCTTTTGTCGCTCTTTTTCGCTTTTGTCATTAGAAAGTCAGTTACTTACTGTATAGTAATTTTACAGCTTTAGTAGCTCTTGGCGTGAACACTGCATAACAGGTTATGGATTCGAACCTTAACCTCAAGTTGCTCCAGGGAGACTGTTCCTTAAATGAGGGAAATGAGAATTGCTCTGGATGTTGGCAAAAATGTAAAACGTAGATTAGAGATTTATTATTTATCATGAAGTACCAACAGCTGTTAATATTATAACTGTCAAAACAGTTTACGCTGTAACAAGCAAACAGGTCAAACTAAAGTTTCTTACAACCCTTGCAGGTCTAAAAGTAATACAGCTGCTTTGCTAGATACATGTGACCCTTCACGGCAAAACCAGTCGCTTGTCGCAAATTTTGAGTTATTATGTTGTTATGAAAGGGCATAAATCAAGCTTTAAAATGATACCTATATAGAATGAATGGGACGACATATGACTGAGATATCAACATTCAAAGGAGTCGGGTTTCTCCTGTCACGCCAAGTGAGAAACGGAGAAATCTGCCTTTGAAGTTGACTATCGCGTACTTACTCTGAGCGCTTGGTCTTGATCATCGTTTGCATTCGCAGTAGCCTCGCTGCATTCACAGCCACCGCGGATAGCCTACCTGCGTTAGGTTAACTGGCCGAATGGATTCGGAGAAATATCTTCACGCTAGTCAGCCAGTGGATTTAAGCGTAAATATTGAAGTAAACGGTCCATGCCCAAACTTTTAACATTCTGCTGGAATTGAATTCCTCACCTCAAGAATTCCACGTTTTAGGATGGAAAGGAGGTAAGTTTTTCCAATGAATTTATTCCTAACAGTACAGTATAGACCTTCCACTGTTTCAAACACTAAAAACAAAAAATCCAAAATTTCACCCCATGCACCCCAAAATTTCGTTTTTCTCGGAAACCTCCGTTGCGACAAACTGGATTTTTGCCGTGGAGGGTCCTAATACCTAAAGCTGTAAACCTCTCATTTTATACAAATCCCTCTGCCTCTTACAATGCTCAACATCGATGCACCTTCGACAGCTGCATAAACTGAACTTGATTACTCAAAAATAGCGGGACCCATTGCAAAGCAAAGTGCAAATTACGTTGCCCAACGCTGTTTTTCGTCTCATAAAAAAGGGAGCAACGGCGTGGAAAAGCAACTCATAAATTAGAGCAGCCACAGCTTTATTCAACAAGTTAGCTAATTAAAATGGGACTGACCAGGCATAAGAAGTTGAAATATGTGTTTGGACTACAAAATAAGAAAAAATAAAAGCCATGCAGTAATGAACAAGCATTGGCCAGCCATAGTTTAATTAGCAAACCAGTCATGAGGCAAAGCGTGACTCAGTTTCCTGAGCCTGTGACCAGCAAGCCATACAAAAAAATAACCGAAAAGCAGAGGCAGGGACTTACACACATAAAACCCTGTGAGGTGTGTTTCTGTGTGAGGGTCGGTTAAAGGCGTAATGCCCCGAAGGACTGTGGCCAAGCCAGGACTGTATTAAACATTTTCTGGGAAGAAGTCCTTCAAAAAAATGTTATTCTGAGGTTCAGTTTTAGTCTGAGAACCCGAGCATAGACTTTCCAGAATCAACTTCGGCTCTGCAATAACAGCTCTACTGGTCAAAACAAAGTCGCCCAGTCAACAAATTTCATATTATGAACTTTAAACTGTAAAGAGTGGCATAAATGTGATTTGATTTGACTCACAAATGCAGAGTTGATGGCATCCACGAAGTTCTCCTCATCCATCTGCAGGAGCTCCTCTGCATGCTGATGGCTAGTGGACCAGACCAGGGAGCTGTGTGTGTCTGACAACTAATATCCACACACAAACACACACTGTTAAAACATGCATTTTACACCTCACAGCATCCTGGAGAATCCCTTAGGGACATACATTTCCCGTAAGGCCTCTGCATTCCTGCAGACGTCCTAGCCAGGCACTACTGGCGTTTGTGGCCCCAGGCGGCGTCGACTGAGCAGGCCGTTTTTCCTGCTCGTGGAGCAAATCAAAATCCGCAGCGGGCGTTGGCATACCGGCATTGACGGCGTCAAATCGCGCTGCATGCACAGCGTTTTCTTGGCGTCAGAATGGCCGCGAAGCAGCGAGCGCAGCCGCTATCGCCGGCGCCAGTGAAAGCATGTCGAACACAGCTGTAAGCGTAGCTACAAAAGCGCGCTTAAGCGGCATGGCGTTCAGAGGTGTTCATTTCAAGCGTCCGTGTGGGCCAGGCCAGTGAATGAGGATTAATGCAGGTTTTAGCTTCTTCTCAGTTTAGGTGGATTCCTTTATTTGCACAAACACAGTGAGTGGAACCTACAGTGAAATGTAAACGTTGGGGCACTCTTTCGGCCTGCGAAGTTCACTTCTTTATCCATCTGGATATTGAATAATATTATTTGATAAATAATGCATCTACAACTACTAATGCATCGAATCCAAGGCTCCCCCAGCGGGGCCTTGAAACCAGGAGGGCCAAGCCCCGCCAGGCGACCGCCCGAGCAGGCCAGCACTCCCCGAGAGCAACCAGCCTTAGAGCGAGAACGCCCAGCGCACCAGCGGCCAGGGGCACCTCCACTGGCAGGTGTGGTGGCAGGGCAAGGCCTGAGATGTTGACTGAGGTGAGTCTTAGGCCTGACCTGACATGGACCAAAGACCAGCAAGGCGCACCCTAAGCATGGAAACGTTCCCTCCCTCATACACAAACAAATATGCAGTAAGCCCCCACATGTAGACATACAAAAATCAACATGATACCCACACTCACACTCCCCATATATATACTCTAAGCTCCTAGATCCGGACACCACTACCCCCTAGGGGGCAATGGTATCCAGACCCTGGGCCTGAACCCCTTCTACGCTCTGGGCGTGGGGACAGGAGGCCACCCAGTCCCCGCAGCGGCAGCAATCACCAGCCCAGACCCCGACCGGACGGCCAGCTCGTCTTCGCAGCCCCCAGCCCTGGACAGCAAACAGGGAACAGAGGTGTGATAAGACCCTGTGCCTCACCCCCGCCCACTCCAGATGTGGTGTTGGTGTGTGTGTTGTTCTACAGCGCTTTAAAACAGGGGGAGGGGCAAGACACCAACCACCCTCTGCCAGCTCGTGTCCAGCTTGGCCCCTCCCCCGAGCCCTCAATGTCTACGTGCAGCTTATAATTGATAAGTGGGCACTGGCGCTAGAGGTAGGACTGGGTAACCAGCCATTCAGTGTGCCCACCCCCAAGCCCTATATGTATGTGTCATGTGACAGTAAGTAATGAGAGTGTCTAAGTGTGATGTATGATTGAGATGCAGGTAGTCGCAGGGGGAGACAGGGAAAATCTCCCTGTCTCCCAGCAACACCATCCTCAAGCCCCGTGTTGGTGTGATGGGTAGCGGGGGGGCAATGGGGATGGGGAGGAAAAAAAAGAACCAGGAGGCAAAGGAACCCCCTGTGGGGCCAGCTCCCCGCTGACCCCCATAAGCACCCCCGTTGTCCAGAAGCCTGCAGAGGCTGAGGCAGAGGCCCGTCCAAACAGGGCCCATGGCCATGGCCCTGACCCCAGATCTCGAGGCCCACCAGAACCCACAGCAGAGGAAATACTACACCCTCCCCAACATTCAGTCAACTCCCAAACTACATAAGACAATAGACACCCAGGTCCGGCCCGTCCTCCACCTCTATGGTACCCCCCTGCAGTATGCACCCTGACAGATGGATGACCACATCCCTGCCAGCGAAAGGGGCCCCCAGTTCACCCACGTCTTGGAAGGCCCAGCCCCCCGCACCAGAGGCAGGCCCAGCGCCAGCACCAACCCCTCCCCTGGCCACGCCCACAGGACCCAGCTGGTCAGCGGAACCCCAACCCAGGCAGAGTGCCCCAGGACTGGCCCCGGATCTTCCCCCGGAGCAGTACCGCCCGCCAGACCCGGGAAACCCCACGCCTGCGGCACAGGCTCACTCCAGCAGCGCCGCACCGGCCCAAAACACCACCCAAGAGCCACCAACACCCCATCCAGGCCTAGGACTCGACCACAGCACTGAACCCCCGAATCCCCCCAGAGTAACCCCAGATTCCCCAAAGCCCCTTGGCAATATTGCGTCTACAACAAAGACAAAAAGCTGGACAGAACGTGACCCCACTCACACTAAGTGATGAAGCCGATCAAAGGGAGGCAGAGGGGTGGTCTAATGTGGCTGTAGAAGCTGTGTCAAGACAATATAGTCAACAAATAATCTCTGTTGTTGATTGATATTAGATATTAAGATTATTTTTTATTTTTCCAGTTCATGAGGACAGTCTTCTTAGCGATGCATAAGCGGTGAAAGCCGTGGATTGTGTTGACCTCTGTAGTGACACCATCTGGAGTAAGCCAACAAGCAGACTGAAGGAGAGGCTGAGATGGAACATTTTAAAGACACTTTTGATAAGTCTTCACAAATCATACCAGAACACTCTGAACAGGTGGACAGAACCATAGAAGCGTGGATATATAATTATAAGATTGTATTACCTTGACAATGTGAGCAATTGTTGAAAGCTGTAAAACCCATCTAAACATCGATGACCTGTGTAGTGCACTCTATGCAGGATTTTTGTATTGTATTAATTGTAAATTGGGATTTCTAATGTTTTAAATGTTTTTAAGCATATCTCAGACCAGAAATTGTGGTCCCAGCTGACTGATAAATCCGACATTGATGCCTAAATATTTGATATTTCCAAATTGTAGTGGAGTGGAATCAGAGTTCTCGAAGTAGCAATTAACCGGAAGATTTTTTACTCTCTAACATTATATAATGTTACAAATATTTTCTGATTAACTGAAAATGAAGAAATATTACAGTTTTTTTGAGTAAATTTGGACTGTTTCTTGGGAAGAACATTTTGGACATGATGGCGTTCCACATGAGAGTCGTTTGGCGTGATGGCGTTCCTCACAAGAACATGACGCACGCGGGTCCCAAAACACAGTGAAAACATAAAACAAACGGGTTTGTTTTTATTATTTATCAGCTAAAATATAAGTTTTGACTGTAATAAATGGGAAAATCTGACTGAACGCTTTAGTGACGGTTGGACTTCCCTGTAAGTGATGTGCGCTACAAGGACCGCAGAGGTTGTGAGTGAGAGCTGGTGTTGTTAAGGAAATTAAACAGTATAATGGTGTGATGTGCTTTTGGGCTTGTAGTGTATTGCGTTGCTTGTTCTGCTCATTGTCATATCAATATGTAGGAATTAGCACAAATATCAAACAACAAATCAGCTTTACCACAATGACACTTCCGATCGGCTCCAGAGATCGGCCCAATGCCACCGATGCCAGCCTGAGCGAGGGCAGGCAGATCTGAGCATGCGTGTGTAGGCAGCAGTTGAGCACGCAGTCACCAGATTTTGCTTGCGTAACTTCCACTGCACGCTCAGAATGAAGGCACAAATTTAACACCGTAGTATTCTCGGTGCCTACAGCCACGTGGTGCGGTGGTAACTGCTGCAAACCCTCATCCAAACCATGCAAACGTCGTGTTTTGCGACACCATGAAATAAATGATAATACATATGGAACGACAGACGTTTTAATTTCGTCACCTGATATATTTCGTCATGACGCACAGCAATATGCCATGCTGCTGCATCTTAGCCTAAAAACTGATTCTAATATTCCTGTATTTTCTGTCAGAATTCTGTGTACTTTGGCAAAATTAGTAAGTAATGTCATCTCCATTTGATGTTTCCCTAGTAAGCTCAGTAGCCAGTAAGTCAGCAAATGATTTACAATTTTCCTGAATGACCGAGCTCAGGTAATCATCACTTTTCTTCCTTGATGAGAAGGGGCTTACCGGCAGCATTGCGATAGGTCCTGTTGGGAGGAAGCGCTGCCACGCCACGTTGTTCTCAGTGGGCTGAAGAGACATAAAATGCAAACCAAGAGGAGTGGTGTTAACTGGAATACTTTAAAAAGACATGAAGTATCTCTGAAAATGCGCCAGCAACCACCGACAAGAAAACAGTGGCACTGTGTGCCGGTAATGCTCACACACCTACTCTCAACATACCTCGGATAAATGCAGTACAGCTACGACAGCGGACTGGTCGTAGTTCCACTTAACGCTGGGGATCCCCGACTCTCTCCGCACCATGGAGTTGGGTCCATCAGCTCCAATCTGAATCAAGGGGCGGCAAAGAGCATGACCCTCTCCGGAACGTCTTGGGTTTACGGAAAAACGTAAAACCCAGCCCCTTGCTTTCTCTCCATTTCTCTTACCAGTAGCTTGGTCTGCAGCGTGCGGCCGTTGGCTAACGTCACCTGGACGAAAGGGATGGAGTCGGCTACCTGGTAAGGCCTGGGCCAGGTGTACTTCACCACTTTTGTTCTGTATTGCACGTCGACTTGATCTGGTCAGACAAATGTGGAAGGAATTTAGGTTTCAGGATGTGTGACATGCTTTAATGAGCACATGTAAAACTCTAGCTACTGCTAATTCTCATTAATTCAGTAGAAATCAGACGAACACAACATAGCAGTTCCACCCAATCTCAACTGGGCATTAGCATTAGTTAGGGATGCATGATATGGGAACCAGTGGATGCCGTTTTTCATGTTTATATAGTCAAGTGTGAGTGTGTAAAGACAAGACATTTCGTTATAACGCCACAGTTCTGACGTTTCTAACACGGTGGCAAGTCAAGCGAGCGTGAAAGCACGGTGGAGCGAGGGCGGAGCATGTCCAGCGTAGTGCACAAGATTTGAAGAAAAAGTAACTTCCCACCCTATGTAGTGTACCAAGTCAAATAGGGCGCGTGTGACTCTTCATGTGCAATATCTAGTGTGTGGTGAGCTGTCAAGCTACAACTCTAGCTATTTCCCGAGATGCATACTACAATGTAGAAAAGTATGATAAGAGCGGCTTACCTACCATACTACTAAGTGCGCTAGAGCGCGTCTCGGGACATAGCCAGAAGACAGAAGGCGCAGGGCGTATACATAAAATCCCACCTTGGACTTTGGACATGCCTGGCACACGCTATATAGGGCCCTATGATTTGCGTGATGCGAAAAATGCGGATGGAATCGCGGAATTCCACAAATAAAACGGAATCCGTTGTAAAACGTGGAATGCCGTATAATTGGCTGATATCGGTGTGTGGGCAAAGCAAAGCAATGGTTTCGAATCAGTTTTGGCCGCTGCAGCCCCCTGTACGTGTTACCTGTTGAGGCGGGACTCAGCTTTCCACACACACAAATGCACAGACACAGAGCGGGAAACGTCAACGGTCAGCTATGGTGAAGAGGCTGAAACACCGAAGTCCTCAAAATAATGACGGAATTGGAGTGTCAGTGCTAAGTTTAGAGCAGAACAATACCCACATGATTTTTATGAATCGGGAGAACAACTCTTTTGTAAGTTTTGCCAGCACACGATAGACTGCACCCGCAAGAACATGTGACGACCACTTACAGTCAAACACTCGCATCAGAAACGTTTCGTTCTGCACCAAAAAATGAATGTTTTTTTGTTGTTTACAGGTAAATGTTTTACCAAAGCAGGAAATGTTCTGCTGAACCCAGCACTTTGTTGAAGTTGAATAACAGTCATTTAATGTGAATTTTTTTCCTATTGCATTGTTTCCCCCCATCCACTCCATAATCAGACAATTTTTAGGTGAATAAATATGATTATAACGTAAAACACGGAACTCAGAAGAATAAAAATGGAAAAACCGGAATTCAGGAAAAATAAAATGGAATTCAGGAAAAAATAAAACGGATTTCATAGGGCCCTAGCTGTACCTTTCAGACGTTCTATAAACGTGTCATAAAATAACAGCTGAAAATATCAGGCAAATCTAAGCATCCGTCTGATGCTGATGAAAAAGCAATTATGGGTCGATTCCAATATGATTCCGATATTATCGTGCATCTCTAGCAAGAAATTTCCATTAGGATCTATGATGCGATATGGCCACATATGCTCGCGCTGTTTGGATCTCAAACATGCAGAAAGCACTTGAGGCAGTTTAAGATGTTGTGCTGTAAGATACTTCCAAAATAAAAGGAGAAAACATGTACTGTGTGTATCCAGACTAAAATAGCATCACAGAACCCATTTCCAAATGTAGCTCATAATTAAGCATGACACAAGCAACATAACGTGAGCCCCTAAAACCTGCCAACGATTACGGAACACACACACGAACATCAAAATGTCCTATCCGCTGTATTTCCTCTGTAGAGATGGGTTGGAGAGGAACAGGAAAGCAGAGAAAAGAGAACACGGTTTGGCCGTCACAATGTGAGTGCGGAGAATCAGCAAACCACCTCGTAAAACACCACCGGCTTCCCTCTCATTAGCAAGGCCAAGCTCACGTTGACATGCCTTGTAATAAGCTTGGCTAGCCGCACCGCACCGGCTAATAGTGTTTATCTGCAAGCGGGCCATGGAATACACATAAGCTGGCTGGAGTGGGAAAGTGGAATAAAATAAATGAATCCCATTTTCCTTACAGCCACCGGCGGTCAGAAATCCGAAACGCGGCATGATCCGGAAGTGAGGCAGAATTTGGAAATCGGTCCGGCCGCGGAACTGACCGCTAGTGCTTGTACGCGAGTGACAAATATGGGCTGCTTTTGCTGATTGCAAAGCAGAGTTACAAGAAAACCCAGCTGGCAAAGTCAGCGCAGTCTCTGAGCAGGAGAGGAGGAAGGATACGGGAAAACGAGCGGGAGTGCCGCAGGCGGGAGAGCGAGGGGGCGGTAGAAGTTGGGTTCGCACATGGATACACACGTGCTGCCACATCTGCTGAGTGAAACACGGTTGTGTTTTGTGCTGCTTTGCAAAAAATCCCTTGTTTATAAAATATGCTACTTTACGGAGCACGGTGTAGAAGGGGCCAAAATTCATTTGCAGAGGACTGGAGCGGTCCTTTTAATTAGAACAATTCTATACAGCTAAAACGTCGTCTGCACTTGGGTGCCCAGAGTTTGTGAGCAAAAAAGAACGCGGTTTTCAAATGGCTCGATAGACCACGGCACGTGTCAGCACAACGCACCAGGTCTTGTGGAAACTGCAATTCCCACCGACAAAAAAACTGCATGATTGAAATAGCAGGAAAAACACAGGCCCATGAAAAGAGGCTGGGTCCTTAAAAATGTTCAAAAGGAAAAACGTACAAACAAACACAGGCACCAGGACAGAAAGGAACATCTTGTGGCAAAAGTCGTGTGCCAAGATGGCCATAGGACCGACTGGGTCCACTCCAAACGCTGGTCCACTGGCCCGTCAGAGACAGCCTGTAAAGTGTCATGGAAAAGCTCACGAGAGCAGAAGGAAAAACAGCAATAAATGGCAAACTGCATCGCGCGGTGAGTGGAAAAGTGAACAGTAGCAACAGCCACAAGTCAAAAAGTTTGGAAAAAATATTGACTCACTCATAACTAATGTTGACAGGACATTGGTTTTAATCTCACGGTTTAGATTCTGGCTCTAAGCGAAAGCATCAGATGAAGAGTCTGCCATGCTAACCCCAAAATAAACAAACATATTTTACTTGATATTTAATGCAAGATCAAACAAACCCACTCACCAGAGAGAGACTGCAGCTGCTTGGTGAGGGCGGCCACGATGACATCGTTCTCCACCACGTACGCCATCTCGTCCTGCAGATTCTCCTTATCGAACGTGATCAGGGCATCCGAACACGCGTCCCAAACCTAAAACAGAGGGCCCCAGTTGCGGCTGTGGGTCACAACGCTACCCTTAAACAGAAACCTTAGGCCCTATTTTTGGACTTCCATGCTAATGTGGGCTCAGTCAAACTCCAACACATCAAAGCTTTTCAACTAAGGCCTAAAATTCGGTCCAAAAAGCTAACCAAACATCAATCTGCGTTTGCCGAATCCCAACAACACCCTTTGTGGTGGGGGGGGCATGGTTGACTTGCATAATGCTCTGAGGACAAGTAGAAATTAAAAAATGTCATTCTTTTTTGTAGATTTACAGCCATATTTATAGTACGGCACATAATAAATAAGGAATAAGTGAACATTAGTGTCAAGCTGGATTTCCAGCTTGTTTGTTGTGTGTAAGAGCATTTAAGAACCAGCTTGTAAGGTGGATTGCTCTTCAGGATGAAAAGTATCAGATTGGCTTTTACGACTTAAAGCATGATTTAGCAGTTGCCACCATTGTTTTAAGACTAACTGACTCAACCAATTTGCTACCAGGATGACAACCAACAGAACACATGGTCAAAAAGAAAGCATCTTTTTTTGGTCTTTTCGGTCATAAAGCACTCGGAATATACTCCTTCTGAAACCACAAACAGCGGTGGTGTTTTACACTTTTTGATACATGGTTGGGTGGAAGACTTAAAATGCAACCAAACCCAGAATTACAAGGTTTTTACACATAGGGAAAAACTCAATAAGCTTCATGTTGCTGTGTGTTGCTATGCAGTTGTAATTACTGCCAAATTAAAATCTCCAAAACGAGTCATTTTTACACTGCTATTTTTAACCACAAAGATACTAGAAAACCTAGAGGTTCCCAAAGAGGGGGCAAAGAGGGAAACTTGGTAGGGAAGCCCAGGTCATTAAAAAAATGTCCCAGAAAAAGGTGTAAGGCATTTCCCAGACCAATTTTGGTCTTTTTCTCTCCAACCACTTAGTCTTAATTGGAGAGCAAGAGGGAACCTTGTTAGGTTGACCTCAGTCCACTGCCATTCTTTCCCTCGTTTAGAAATAAACATATGCACAGTGCAAAAACAGAGAAGTCAGGAGGGAGCAAAAGGTATAGCAGGGAAAGGATGTTGCCAATACAGTGTGCTCTGATGACATCCTTTCACTAGGCCAGAAACCACAGGATTCTTTTTGGACCAAAACCTGACCACATCTTAAGAGGTGGGCCCACGTTCTCACCACATTATAGAGATCAAGAGTCCTTGCTGCCGACATCAGCACTGTGAAAAGCTTTTATCTCTTTTTTTTCTACATGAACCCTAACTAGTAGAAAGAGGAACGTGGTTCCAATTTTACAGAAATATATAGCACAATGTTAAATCTGACCCCAATACGCAGTTGGACGTTAGTAGCATAGCGGTTAGGGAGCGGACGGCTTAGGGAGTTGGTCCTGTGTTCAGAAGGTCGCCAGTTTGAATCCCGGTCCAGTAAAGGTACCACTACTCATGAGTAAGGTACTGTCCCCAAGCACTGCTCATGTCAGCTGTCCACTGCTCCTTCATGGATGGGTCAAATGCATAGGTAACACTTGCTTGTGGTGCACTGTGTGCTGTGCTGTGTTCACGATGACAAATAATCACTCACGTTTACACAGAAGAACAGTTCACTCAAAACCCATAATCCGGCCAAGAGTGAAATAAAGCCTTCCATACTTTAGTCTGATTAGCTTTTATTCCTAGTTAGCCACTTAAGCATTTTTGAGTGGAGTATTCCTTTAAATGCATTACATCAGATTACAGCTGCTGCAGCGTTTGCTTTCCAAGCTGATCTCAACAAGTTTTATTTTAATTATATTTCCACAATTTCCTGTTGCAAAAAATAATTGCATATTATAGTTCCAGTTCAGAGTTCATATTTAGATGACTTATATTTTTACTTTAGTTTACTGTAAGAACTGGAGTCGTGTGTCTTGCCTCACAGTGTATTTAAGATGATTTTGACCTACAACATTAATATCAGGCTAGACATAAATTTTGAGAACTACCTCTGTGCAATCCCGAACAATATTTGATGTGTTCTGAACCTGAGGGCTGTATGACCACAAGAAACAATGTGCCATAATTTTGTGTGTAGGAGTTGAAACAATACATCTTATTTAGGGTTATTTTATTATTATAATTATGCTTCTTCAAAAATAGATGTCCCTTAATCTTTTAATTAAGCCTGGCTTTGCTCTATTTTTGCCCTGTATTGCTGTTGTTGCAATGGTGGAACAAGCAGAAACCTGCATGAACAGAGGAAAAGACAAAGCGTGCACGCCCCCGGGTCCGGAACTCAATACGAGGCAGTGAACATTTCTTGTACTACGCAGTTAATATGATAATCCCATACGTAATATACAAATATCAGATATTATATACAGACCTGCATTTTCTGATAGGGTTTGCATCTCAGATTGACAATGTGATCCCAAGCACCAAGGCCTGCAGTATAAAGGCAAACAAGACGAGTCAGTGGGAGAGAATTTGCGTGGATTAGTATATTAGTACTCACATACTGAGTTGAGATTTATAAAATACATTTTCCATTCAAAGCAACTGAAACTCTTTTGATACTCCACTTATATGCTATCCATAAATTCATGTAGTAATTCAAGTATACACAGTGAGGATGACTTTAAAAAATAATAATGCAACACTCCACTAAAGTCACAGTATAAATAATAAAAAGGAGTGCATGGACCTCAGAGATTAAGGTACATCTCATTCTATATATGATGATGTTGCATTTTAAAACACTACCATTTTTTTATAACATGCAATTAAAATTCCCAAGTTTATGTGTCTTTCTAAACCTGCTACTTATGTAGAAAAAACTACACCATAACTGTGCACATATACTGTGTACACCATCAAATTGCTCCAAACAGGCCAAGTTAAATGATTACAATAATGAACCAAAATGAAAAGGAGCCATGCATATGCGTCCAAATTTACGCTATGATCCGTGTGTCCCAGTCTCATCCTCTGACCTACATCCTGGAGGATCTTCTATACACAAGCATTTCTGCAAATAGGCTTAATGACAGGGAGCGTCCTCTCTAAGGGCTTTGCTAGCATTGGACCAGATGTACTTTCTCCTGCCAGGAGCCCTTTGATTGGATAATGCCCCTCAATTAACTAGAGCGTTGGCTCTAAATGAAGCCTTATACGACTCATCATGCACTCAGCCGTTAGTTTCTTTTCACAAAAAAAGAAATAAATAAATAAAAAGCATGGCCAGCTGCAGAAAAGCCAGGAGGATTTATAATTCACTGTAAAACATCGCTGTGCAGCTTAGTGCCAAGTATGAACAAGGCTAAAGCACTGTATTGGACATTTCATGGTTTGCAGACTGTTGCAAAATTTCTCATGACTTTCAAAGAACAGGTTTTAACGTTCGGATAGAAGAATAACAATGGTTTTTTGCTAGTGAATTTATTTTCAGTCCATAAATAAAAAATTGCAAATAATTTAGTTCATCTTAACACAAATTGAAGTTAGTGGCTTCATATTAAGGCCATTAACAAAATGTTTTCCACTAAACATCTTATCTTTTAAATGACCCTTCAATAATGTATTTTATGTATGAAAACTAACAGATTGTTACAAAATGTAACTACCATTCAGCTACCATTCTGTTAATAGACTGTATAGAATTTTTCATATTGAAACTGTTACTGAGCTCATGCACATTCAGTGTAAAAGACAACTCCAAGACCATAATTGCAGGCTAAACACCACATCCTAACTGTCTCTCTTTCTACTTCTAGTTTACAGCGTATATTTTATATTCTATTTATATATATTCTACGTGCCTTTTGTTCGTTGTTCCTTGTTCTTTACACTGTTAAAACTGGAGCCACGTCGTCTCGTCTCTCTGTATACTTGTACAGTATATAGCAGAGAGGACAATAAAGTTTACTTCGACTTGTTACCAGTATTATCTTAATGCCATTTGTTCTGGCTGTCACTGTTTTAAAGACGTCTCCATTTCAAGCCAGAAATAAAATCTCGGTTGAAACATGAAAGATCTTCCTGAGGCATTTGTGAAATAACAAACAAAGCATTTGACCCAACTTTTAAAGATAGTTATGCAAGTAAGGTCATGTAGCAAAAATATACTATATACTGTACTACTATACTATATACTATTCGCACTGCTGATGTTTTTGGACCATCGCCAACTGTTTATGGAACAATTCAAAAAGAACTTGCAAATACAGCCATCATACACACTAACCCTATGTTATCATCACATAATTATAGATCACAGCTCCATTTCTTGCACTTGAGTAATTAGTTCAGAATTCACAAAGATTATGACTAATGCAGCCATAGATAGTGGAAAGTAAACTGCCTGTAAATCAAGGTCACCAGTCAGGAGCTACAAAAGCTGCTGACACTCACACATACAGTACATCAGCAAAATATGACACTAAAGAAATTTAAACCGTGTCTAACTTATGTCATTATCTGCATTATGTACAAGCACACAGCGTTACTGTGAGTGATGTGCATTACTCTACACAATATAGCACAATGACAAAAAAAATGCAGCTGTGCGGCTTAAAGGAGTAATCTGAATCAAACCAAATCTAATGTGTCAAAGTAATAAAGATGTAATGAGTATTGAATCTGAAGGTGAGGCGTAATGTGATGTACCACTGAGGAGAGTCGCAGAACCCGGGCTGATCGAGCTGACACGAGTGCTGTACATCTCTGGGGGTTTTTCCATCTCTTTCTTGGGACCAGCTTCCAACAGAAGAATCTTTCTGCCCTGTAAATTTGGATCAAAGCCTGAGGAGATGAAAAATGCTTATGTCAGGAACACTCATAGTGGTTTGGTGGCTACGGTGAGAGGTTTTGGGGCAACTAACTTAACAAATGTTTCACTTCTTGCAGAAAACCTGTGCACTGATAGCATGAGAATCCATGTTTTAATCAAATCTGCATGTTAACATGCATCTTAGGTACGTTTGCACTCGAAGACCCCGGAGTGTGTTTTCACTGAGACCGCAATTGCAGCCTTAAGTTGCGAGGGCAGTTATTCGCTGCCTAACTAAATACTTCCATCAAACAAAATAAGTGCTTCCTTCTTCATGTGGAGAAAGCTGGGGTGAGAGGAAAGTGAGGGGAAATGAAGACTATGGCTGGGAGTTTCAGCAACACTGCATTTAAGTGTTTCCGGGAGAGAGTGGCCAGCCCAAGCTGTTGCCTTCAGAGAGACAGTAAGCGAGAAAGAGCATGAGAGAGAGAGAGAGAGAGAGAGAGAGAGCGCACAAGAGAAGGCATAAGAGCGAGGGGTCACTAGAGAGAGAGAGAGAGTGATGGTACGGGGGGGCACGAGGGGGGGGGGGGAAGCACGTGACTGGGGAGCAAGGGGGGAGAGAGAGAGAGAGAGAGAGAGTAGGGTCACTAGAAAAGAAAAGAGAGTGATGGTAACGAGGGGGGGGGTATGAGAGAGCACGCGAAAGTGGGGAGCACCAGAGAGGGGGAGGTACTTTAGTGGAGGGGGGAAGCGAGGAGAGAGAGGAGAGAGGAGAGAGAGAGGAGAGAGAGAGAGTGAGGGGGAGAGAGAGAGAGAGAGAGAGAGAGAGAGAGACAGAGAGAGAGAGGTGGAGAGAGAGAGAGAGAGAGAGGAGGGGGAGAGAGAGAGAGAGAGGAGGTGAGAGAGAGAGAGAGAGAGAGAGAGAGACAAGAGAAGTGCATAAGAGCGTAGGGGTCACTAGAGAGAGAGAGAGAGAGAGAGGATAATGGGGGCACGAGAGGGGGGGAAGCACGCCACTGGGGGAGTAAGGGGGAGAGAGAGAGAGAGAGAGAGAGAAGGCATGAGAGCGAGGGTTACTAGAGAGAGAGAGAGAGAGAGAGTGATGGCAGCCGGGGGCACGAGGGGGGGGGGGGAAGCACGCACTGGGGGAGCAAGGGGGGGGGAGAGAGAGAGAGAGAGAGAGAGAGGAGAGAGAGAGAGGGAGGGGTCACTAGAAAAGAAAAAAGAGAGTGATGGTATGAGGGGGGTATGAGAGAGCACGCGAAAGGGGGGAGCACCAGAGAGGGGGGAGGCAAGGAGGGAGGGGGGGGAAGGAGAGAGAGAGAGAGAGAGAGAGAGAGAGAGAGAGAGAGTGAGTGTGGGAGAGAGAGAGGAGTGGGGGAGTGTGGGAGGGGTGTGAGAGAGAGAGAGAGAGAGGGGAGGGGAGAGAGAGAGAGAGAGAGAGAGAGAGAGAGAGAGAGAGAGAGAGAGAGAGAGAGAGAGAGAGAGGAGGGGGGAGAGAGAGAGAGAGAGAGAGAGAGAGAGAGGAGGTGGGGTGGGAGAGAGAGAGAGAGAGAGAGAGAGAGAGAGTGAGTGTGAGAGAGAGAGAGAGGAAAGGTGGGGAGAGAGAGAGAGGTGGAGAGAGTGTGAGAGAGAGAGAGAGTGGAGGGGGAGAGAGAGAGAGAGAGAGAGATGGAGGAGAGGTAGAGAGAGAAAGGAAAAGTGAGTGGGGGAGAGAGAGAGAGAGAGAGAGAGAGAGGAGGTGTGGAGAGAGAGAGAGAGAGAGAGAGAGAGAGAGGAAAGTGTGGGGAGAGAGAGAGAGAGTGAGGGGAGAGAGAGAGAGGTGAGAGAGAGAGAGAGAGGCAGGGAGAGGAGAGAGAGAGTGAGGTGTGTGAGAGGAGAGAGAGAGAGAGAGAGAGAGTGAGTGTGGAGAGGAGAGAGAGAGTGAGGGGAGAGAGAGAGAGAGAGAGAGGAAAGTGTGTGTGGGAGAGAGAGAGGAGGGAGTGTGTGAGAGAGAGAGAGAGAGAGAGAGAGAGAGAGAGAGAGAGAGAGAGTGAGTGTGAGAGAGAGAGAGAGTGAGTGAGACTGTGTTGCTGATGCACACTGGGTGTAACTCACCGAGTGAACATGCCATCGCCGTTCCCACCATCCCTCCACCGGATATTATGATGTCGTAAGCGTCACGCTCGCCGTTACCGGTTTGTTCCTCGTGCTCGGAGGACGCGAGACCTCTACTAACGGCGCTCGCGCCACTCGGCCGTGTCATAGCGACGCTCCGCCGCGCGCCAGCTGCAGCCAGTCTGACTCTACTTAAAGTAAACATTGTAGGAGAGAACGAGGCACGCGCGTTCTGCCCGTTAAACGGCACAAGCCGAGCGTTATAAAAGGCTATAGCGCCAAAGAGGAACGAGTCTCCTTCGCTCTGACCTGTTACTGACAAACAACTTTACTCCATATTCTCTCACCTAGACTTTTCGACGCGACTGCGCACCAAGCTCAGCATGGAATTCACTTCCTGTTGTAAGAGCCAATGAAATGCAGGCTCTCTTCGGTGATATTTCCATTATAGTTTACAATTATACATTAATATTAATAAAATGGTTGAAATGTAATAAAATGTGTATCTACCTCTACACTGTCCAAATTTATTTTAAAACAGTTTTAGGTATATATTTAAACGTTCTGGGTGCACAGCAACACAGTTTTACATGTAGCGCCACTTAGCGTACTGGCGGGAAATTGCATGTAGCACCGTGGAAGAAACGTCTAAAATGATTAAACGACGAGATAATTGTGAAAATTATTAATTTTATCTGTGGTTGAAAGGAAAAAAAAAACGTTGCCAAACACTACTTGAGCATCATATACAATCAGGAAATATAGTTTTCCAGCTAGTTATCCATTCGAAGCCCCAATCGCAGTGCAGCCCAGCGCTGTGGTGGGTGGAGATTATTTATATCGTCTGGAGATCAGCATTCCTAACATTTAGCGAATGTCCTGGAAAGATTAGGCACAACCACAGTCATCGGATTATGTCCGTGTGCGTCGCGGATCGCATCATGTTGCCTGCATCATGAATCAGATCACACCGGTGAGGAGACTGAAGCAGACTCAGCCTCTGCACAGATAGATATTATAATCGTATTAAGGAGAATGTTTTAGGTCACGTTTCCTTAAAATTATTAAATTAGATGACTTAACAGAAGATTATACACGCGCAATTCTGCTGCAGGAAAATAACATTCACGATGACGGGAAATCCTCAAAATACTGACTTGTTGTCGGTTCGGCATTGTGGTTGCCATAGTAACAGCAACCCCGTTGCCGTATAGTCGTGGTGAATTTTGTACTCCTGCAAGAACATAACGCAAATTTAAAAATCTTTAGACAAAAATATGAAATTTAGATATGTTTATTTAAATATAATAAGGTTATAGGATATTTCCAATGTTTCCCCTGCGGTGTATTATAGCTTAAAATACTTTATTTATTAAACTACTGTGATCTAATACGTTTTTATTAATTTATTAAATTACTTTAATAAGTGTATTCAAGGGGAATGTGTCACTCTACAGTGATTGGGGAAAAACAAAAGTGAGAAATTTGAAAATTGAAAACTTTTATTCAGCAGATTTTTATGAGACAGAACCATCCGATCTTAGACTTTATTCAAGAACTCTTAAATGAGAGGTAATGTTGTTATATCAGAGAGACTGAGGTTTCATTTGATTCATTTGGTATGTTTTTTGTAATTTGCCTCACTTGAGATCAAATACTTTTAGATGTGACTATTGCACATACACACATCACATTGATGATATGTTGTGCAGAGCTAAACTGTAAAAATACTGCTTTTACATTCTTTCCCAAATTTTATTTCAATTGATTCTATTCAAGCCTTGTCAAATATGAATGCCTGATGTGAAAATGAAAATACTCCTCATTCCAGGCTTTCTCCTCTTTAGGCAACTCAATGACAGAAGAGCCCACCGAGCAAAGGGGGACAATGAGAATTCCAGACAACCTTCCTCCCTTTCTACAGGCCAGGAAAAGGTCTGAGATGTTTCTGGAGCTGCATTTAGAGGCCCTGAAAGCCACACACCAGCAGCACATTGAGCAAATTGAGCGTCATCACCAGGTTGACCTCGAGAGACGGATGCTGCAGAACTCGCTGCTCTCCACAAACACCAACTCTGCACTGAAGACAAACAAGCCACCGGACAATACCAGCAAGGACGGGAATAGCTCTAAAAGCAGAGATGGTATCTACACGTAAGCATCATTTAACATTTCTTTATTATAGGACTAACATGTTTGAGCTAATCATACTTAATGCTGTTGTGATATCTATTTAAATGTAAAGGTTTGACAGACCAAAGAGATCCCTCTCCAACCCCGATCTGAGCTCTAAGATGAACCTTCGGAAAGATCTTCACCAGGTCAGAGATTCCCTGCAAGTCAAAGAAGAAACAGACTGGGCTGAGTGTCAGAAGCAGTTTCATGTGACACCTGTACCTGGGCATGTCTTAAAGTCCCTTTATGACAATTTTGTCAGTGAACAAGAACGTGCAAGGCAGGAGGGACGGCAGCAGAGAAAAGAATTCCTTTTAGCCATGCAGAAGCCCTTTTCATTCCACAATAGAGAGGAGCAGAAAAGAGACAAGAAAAAACAGGAGACTGGCCCTGATAAACAGAATGAGAACAGCAAGCATGTAAGAGGAAGGAGGCCGATACCCAAATCAGTCACAGACCCCTCAGTGTTTGAACATTTGAAAGGTGCTTATCATACATTTTTTACATCAACATTTGTGCAGCGTCAGTGCCCTTAGTGACATTATTTGGGACTTTAAAAAATGTTCTTCTGTCAAATTTAGTTTATATTTGGAATATAATTCAATTCAATTTGACCCACATGCAGTTGACTGAAAACAATGTAAAAATGTGAGGAAATAATGCACCAGTGAAGCAAAACATATGAAGCAAAGTTTTTGTTGTAAAAATAGATGTTTTCTAAATATAAGACCTTGTCATGTATGTAATCTTGTATAATATTCATTAACATTGTGACAGCATAACAATGTAGATAGCTGTTCACTCAAGTAGGCCTTATGCATGAAAAGTTTAATACTAAAAGTTCATCTACTTATTAATTGCTAGCTAACTAAAGTAAATTACTGTCACTTCAGAAGAGGAGCATCAGAGGAGGATTCGCATCCAGACCAGGGCTCTGGAGACACTCAGGGCATCCACAGCCCCCATCCAGAGCCGTCCAGCCAAATCTGACGAGCAGCAGCGTGCGGCCCACAGGACCAGGAACAGGATGCTGGGTTTTATGGAGCAGACGCCGTCCTTCCGACCCAAGACTAACACTAAGGTTCCTGACTTTGATAAGCTGCACCAGAGCTTCCAGAGAGACATGATGGAGAGAGCAGAAAAGAAAGAGGTCACCCTCTGCAAGCCATTCAAATTACGCACATCCACTCTCCAGCCTCGTCAGAGCAGGAGTAGTCAAGAAGAACCAGTGGTTAGTTTGGTCTTCAGTGTTGTTTTTTTATTTTTAGAAAACATACCTTTCATAAAATGGAACTATGAAAAGCAACCACAATATTTCCAATAATTCTTTGCATTTCTGCAGCTGCACTTGGCACTTTAAAAAATCATCTCTTTGCACCTGTCCTGCCCTAGCACATTTACATTTAAAATTTTTACAATGTTACATTCAGGTTTGCACATTTAACTTTATTTAACTTTATGTTCCTTATGTTCCTTATGTTCCTTATTGTATAATGTATAGTTTATTTTTGTCCTGTTACCCCAGCCTCCGTATTTAAGTTAGTATTTATGTTTGTAAGTTTGTATTGCGTCTCTATCTTCCTTGTCTATTGCACAGTTAAAGAGCGGATCAGGATACATTTCACTGCTTGTTGTACCTGTATAACTTGCACGTGACAAATAAAGAATCTTGAATCTCTTGAATCATTAGAAATCTACAAGTAAGACTGCTTTGAGAAGAAGTAATTCATTTGGTGGATTGACGTCATTATCCATGGATACTCTTCCAACATATATAACAGATGCTACTAGGAAAAGATCCATGGCTATAAGGTAAACATGAAGGTTTGGAAATGTTATCCATAAATAAAGTGTTCTTGGCTAATTTATATTTATCTGGTTTGAAATTATGTTAGTGACACTTATCCTTGGTATAATCTTATTATGTGTTTTGCCAATAAGTAAGGAAGAGTGCAAGCGCAGGCAGAGTTGAGCATGTAAAGACAAGATATTTTGCTTGCAAGATAAGTTCCACTGCGCGCTCAGAAATTTGGCACAACAAAAATCGCCATAACTCTGACATTTTTAACACAGAGTGTAAGCAGAGTTGAACAAGGGCAGAGCATTTCGAGCGTAGTGCACAACATTTTAAGAAAAAGTCCCTTCCTGCCGTATGTAGTGTACCAAGTCAAATAGGACATGTGACACTTCATATGCACTACCTAGTGTGTAGAGAGCCATTAAGCTACAACCACGGCTATTTCCTGAGATGCATACTACCACAGAAAAGGATGATAAGAGCGCCTTACCTACCATACTATTAAGTGCTTCGGTATGTGGTTTGGGACATAGCCCATGTGCAAGCTCACATTCACTAAGTGAGGCAAACACACAATTTAGTTTGTTAAAAAAATTCTTGCATGCAGGCAGAGGTGAGCGTAAAACGACAAGAGATTTTGCTGGTGAACGTTCCGCTGCGTGCTCAGAATTTTGACACAAAATAACACCATACATTTTAAGACAGAAGACGCAAGCATTTGGACATGCCTAGCACAAGAGCTACCTTTCTGACATACAATAAATGCATCATAAAATATTGTCTGAAAATATATGGCAAATCAAAGCATCTGTCCGAAGCCGATGACTCAAAAAAATCAATTATCAGCCGATATGATTCCGATAGTATTGTGCATCTCCTGTACAGAATAACAAGTTAATGTTCATCATGAGCCAGCCATTTAATGTGTTTCACTTATACTTTATACATGCTCATATGTTGCAGGAAATCTCTGGAGCTGAGGGACAGTATGGAGAAGGAATCTGCAGAGTGGATGAATCGACACCATGTGAATTCTCAAGCCATGAGCAGAGCATTGGCCACACGAGCGAAGGCCATGGACCCCCACCAAAGTCTAAAGGAGGTCTATCGGGAGAAACTCAAACAGCACAGGCAAGCGCAAGCCGACGTCGACCTCAGAAAGCATACCTGAGACAGATATCATGAAGTGCATTAATGAGACTTGATATGTGTCTGTAGACTAGCTGATCAAGAGAGGGTAAAGGATTACAAAAAAGAGCTGAAAGAGATGAGAGCTCGAGTTACAGTCCGACCCTACCTCTTTGAACAGGTGTCACAGGTACTCCACATACCATCATTTTTAAAATCTTGCATGTATTGTTTCCTAATTGTATTGCCTCTAACACAGTGTAGACCAGCAGCCTTAAACTAGGTAAGGGTGCTTTCGTACCTATATTTCGTTCTGATTCAGGGAGCGAAACAGAACAAATAGTTGCAGTGTTTCAAATGATTATGTTTCGATTTGTGTTCACTTATCAACTGAGACAACTTTGTGGGTAACTTGTGTTCTCACTGCAAACGAATCGTCCTGTGGAACTATTGCAAGTGTTCTGAGACTCTCCAGGCGATCTCGGCCCAGTTGATTTGTTCCAGTATGGAGTAGGTTTGCTGTGTTCACACATGTCCAAACGAAGCGCTCCTTGAGGGAAACATTTCCAGTATCAGAGCAAGAAGCTATATATGAAAGCACCCTTAAACTGTATCTTATCTTATTTCACTGCTAAGGACACAAGTACTGATTAGGTACCAAAATATGTTTGGAGGCTACCTTATGTTCATAAACCCTTTCCAATCTCAACCACATCAAACCAGTATTAACTGGCAAGTCCTCATTCTAAAACATTACAAGTCTATGCTGCTCTACACTGTTTAATAAAGTTGTGTCATACACCAATTAGATATGTTTCTGCCACCACACTTTAGAATTACCTTTCTGTTTTGTTCATTTTGTAATATCTCTTTCTCTTAGAAAAACGCTAAATGTGACGCTGAGCGCAGATACCGAAGCACTTTAGAGCAGGCAGGTCTGAATGAAAGCTTTGTGAGATCCAAGGGAGAAGATGGAAAAAGTCAGACATCAAAAAAGAAGGATGATGATTCAGACGGCGACAGTCATTTTGAGAGCTCAGAAGCTGACAGGTAGGTATAGTAAGCGGGGATCATATTTTCTCATACTAATGTCTGTTTGTGCAGGAGTCGAGGGACGAGGCAGGATGCAGGTGCAAGGTTGTATTTGTGTGATTTCTTAAAACAAAAACACTGTGAAAGCTGTGAACACCTGAAAACCAGCACAAAGCAAATGTAGAACTCAGAATCACAACCGAGGACACACACAGACCTACGCGGAACAAAGACCAGCCGAGAAACAAAGTGGGAAAGCCGAATTACATAGGGAAAGCACATTAGGGCAAATGAACCATAGACACAGACCAGGAAACACAAAACCAGGCAGCCTAGAAGTAAAATTGATGGATTACTGAGACAGATTATATTTAAACACTATAAAGTTTACATTTGTGGTTTTATCAAAGCAGATTGTATAAGCATATATATATTCTTAGTGGAGCCACATCAACACAAACCTGCAGTAAGCCAACATGTAAAATACTGCTCCTGTAGGCCCTGGTTTGTTTGATCTTTTGTAATGACCCATAATGTACACATTAATGCTTAATGTGTCTTTCCCACTGGAAATTCAGAAAGCTATATTTTCACGTAGAATGATGTGTTATTGTTAGCCCTTAGCAAGTGTAATTCCAGATTATAAGACTAATGCTTTCATGGGCTTTGAGGCTGTAATATGCGTCTACTGCTTGCAGGGAGAGGAGTGGAGAGAACAGTCCCCGAACTGAGGAAGGAAGGGAAGAGAGCGTGAAAACCAGCGATGGAGAAGTCTGCTGACAGCGAGTTAGCGGTTGGCATAAAATCCCAGTGTGTGTGTGTGTGTGGCGAATGTGGAGAGGAGCTTGTCACGGTGAGGCTCGAGAACAATCGTGTCAAACATTCTTACTGCAAGGACCGGCAGAGGCTTTAATCTTGTTGAAAACAGACTGAAATGTGGTAAACCAGAGCCAGAAGATGTAATCTTTCATTTTTCTTTTGTTTGTTGTTGGATGTTTGAATATTGTGTTTGTGATTTTTTATAACTGTGGCAGGATGATTGTGATTGTATGCCTACAAAATGCCAACGTCCCTGCAACATGTTTTTGAGAATTTAAAAAAGCTGAGTTTTGTGGACCTAAATATGTTGGAGGCTACAGACGAACCAATAAACAAATCCTTAGTAACCAGGAGAACAGAATATTAAATGCCATGTGTTGGCTTGAGTTTTATCCTTTGCCCGTTAAATAAAATTTGAAACCACACAGATGACATTACACCTTTCAGGACTTGTGGTACAACAAACATGGGCAACAGTAAATACACTCTACCCCCACCATTCATCAACTGTGGGACTACAAAGTTATGCTGATGATGGAAAACTGCACTGAAATTAATACCTATAACTGTCACAAAGGAAAGCTTTGTTCTCCGAAGACATGCAGGAATAACATGATATGACAAGTTCCTTTTAGGACAAGGCACAGCTGAAATTCACATTTCAGAGATGTAAATCTTGGGGATGAAAACGGGCTATTTCGAGAGCCACAGCACCGCTAAAGTAAACAGCTCTAGCTATTTGTCTATCATCATAAAAAACCCTCATGTTAATGTGCTGCGCTAGCGGCCTGCCACATCAAGAGAGCTGGGACTCCACACGGCCTTCCGCGGAACACTCCCTCAAACCTATTTCTGATTTCTTTAGTGATATATGTTTCGTGAATTAAAAGGTCAGAGCTTCCAGTGTGATGTAATTCTTAAATCATATATAGTGTATATAAATTAAAAAAAGAATATACACATAGACTATAGCTTATATAATAAAATGGGGGAACTATTCTTCTCTAAAATAAAAAAGAGGCAGTTGGTGGCGTAACGGTAGGGTGTTCACCCCGTGATCAGAAGGTCGCAGGTTCGCATCCAGGGCCCGTAAAGTTACCACTGAGGTACTCATGAGCATGATACATTCCCCAAGCACTGCTCCCCGGGCGCTTGTTAGCTGCCCACTGCTCCTTCACCAGAGGCGGACAGTAACTAAGTACATTTACTTGAGTACTTAAGTAGAGATTTTGAGTATCCGTACTTTACTTGAGTGGTATTTTTCTTGGAAACTTACGACTTTCACTTCACTACATTTGAAAGACAAATACCATACTTTTTACTTCACTACATTTCTATCAAGGTTTTCGTTACTCGTTACTTTTAAATCTGTGGATAAAGTGGATGTTATTCCCCCTTTTCTAAAAGGTGATTGGTTGTTTGACAGGTGACAGTCTATCAGGGTTACATCACGCCTGTAGACTGGAACTATAAAACCAAGTTTTCTGTCTTGATTAAAACGTTGAAGCTGTTGGAAAGTCATGAAGCTAGAGGTGTAGAGATGGGTTTTACTCAGGTTGGAATGTTGATTTGATGTTCTGAGCTGCATTTACAGCTACTGCACTGTCCTCCTGATCAAGTTGGGGTTGTGTTTCATTCTTTAACATTCCACCAGTTCCTTATTCCACAGCTTCTACAGGCTAGTCAGAGGCATTAGGTATTGTAAGTGTTGTGGCAGTAATGCAACAATGTGGTGAAAGAAGATGTACTTTTAATACTTAAGTATTTTTTAAAACAAATACTTCAGTACTTAAACTTAAGTAAAAATTTGACTGTACGACTTTCACTTGTATTGGAGTAACATTTGACTAGAGGTGTCTGTACTTTCACTTAAGTAATGAAGTTAGCTACTTTGCCCACCTCTGCTCCTTCACAGATGGGTTAAATGCAGAGGTCACATTTGGTTGTGGTGCACTGTGTGCTGTGCTGTGGTGTGTTCACAATGACAAATAATCACCCACTTTCATACATATTAGAAGGAATATTTTGTGAATAATGTTTAAATAGAATTCTGTTCTTCACTACCGCTCAGAAGTTTGGGAATCACTTGGAAATGTTCTTGTTTTCCATGGAAACACACATGAAATTCGTCTGAATAGGAAATATAGCAAATGGGCAGGACATGCAGACATCGTCAGAGTTTATGGATTGGAAATGATGAGTGTGTTCTTCAAACAGCCAGAATTCTCACTGTAATGGAGTGGTTAGCACAGTCTCCGGATCTCCGGAGCAGCTTGAGCATATGGTGCGGAGGAAGACTCCATTAAGACCAGCCATGTTGTGGGAGATGCTCCAGGAAGCATGGGGTGAAATCTCATCAGATGACCTTGAAGAATGAACAGCTAGAATCCGTGAAGGAGCAGTGGCCAGCTGACATGGGGAGCAGTGCTTGGGGACGGTACCTTGCTCATGAGTACCTCGGTGGTAACTTTACCGGTTTCGAACCGGCGACCTTCTGATCACGCGGCGAACACCTAACCGTTACACCAGCAACTGCACCAACTCTGACGACGTCTGCATGTCCTGCTCATTTGCTATATTTCCTATTCAGACGAATTTCATGTGTGTTTCCATGGAAAACAAGAACATTTCCAAGTGATTTCCAAACTTTTGAGCGGTAGTGTATATACATTCATAATTAATTAATTCATAATTTCATGAAAGCAGGCTCTCCTGCCCATCCAATTTTCCATGTTAACTTTTGAAATATATATAAAATAACAAGGAGTTGACAACTACCGTATGCGTTCGAGGTGCTTATGTGTCTTTATTCTATAATAAGGTTATATTGATAGCAATAAGGCATGTGCCACAAGCCCCAGCTGTAGGTCATATCTCTCCACTCCAGCATGCACCCGAGCTGCCGCAGAGCCCAGCAGAACACAACCCAGGAATTGAGACACATGCTTCGACCTGAGCCTCCAGCATCACATGATGGAAAGTTCAAGGGCTCCTGCAAGGTCGTCATGGCAACTGTGCTTTCTCCTGCCTCCCCTATCATCTCCTAGCACACGCAGCTTTATGACAGATTGTCTCTCACAATGACAGCGCTGCACTTCCGAACCTGGGAAAGATGTATATATCGCTTTGTGTCTCATGAAAGAGATTATGACTATGACTACATTGAACATCTTTTTGGCAGACGCTGCAGCTTTTTAAAAAGACCAGAACATTGCTTTATCTATATTTTTTTACCTGCCTTTTATGAAGTAAATAAAACCAGCTATTTGATCTATTTACTGTGTCCTGCTCTGCAATTCATGTATCAGCACTACATTTGCTGTTTACTGAAATTCTGTTTAGGAAGCATTTTGTGTGACAAATTGATTCAAAATTACACCTCAGCCCTTTTTGGAGATAAATGAGTTGTCACATCCCTTTTCCTTACTTTTGGAATAATATTAGAATGACATTGAAACTGTTTGGGGATTTTTTAACATAAGTGTAAAAAATGTTTGTTGTTTACTGCCTTTGTTGCATTGATTTTAGACGCAAGCCGTGATCTTTGAAAAGAAATTTGTTTCCCAATCGATGCTGAAGGCCAGGGACTCACCTGCAGGAGGAGCTGTCGCTCGCAACATCTTCATCTAGATATCGCTGTGGTCCTCTGAGCTGTTCCCTGTTCCCTCGCTCTCTCCCTGTTTGCAATCTATAGAAGCACTCAATATAGGAGGATTAGAGTATGTAGGAGTGTGTATGGGATAAAACCAGGGAAATGAAAGGGGAGGAAGGACAGAGATCAATACAGAGGCGCTGACGGCAGAGACCCACTTAACAACCCTGTCAGCACACTTTGACTGCACATCAAATGAGATTGTGTTAGCATCGTGAGAGGGAGCAGGGAGAGAGTGAGTGAGACAGAGAGAGAGAGAGAGAGAGACCCAAGGATTGCAGGCTTTACATGCACATATTCACACAGAACACACTGACATCTCAATGCCCGAGAGAGACAGAGGAAGCCTCTGAGACAGCAAGGTCACTATACAGCAGAAAAGCAAAGGTACGATACCGTAGATTATAGTCTAAAATTAAATCAAGTTTTCTTAGAAGAATTTCTTTTTTTTTCTCCCTGATTTTACCTTGTCAATTAATGCTTTCACTTTTTTTTTAAACTTCCAGGTGGGACCAGAAGCGCAGATCTTCCTTCCTCTCAGTGGAATTAAGGAAATGGGAACTGCTGATCAGGAAGTCCTGGTTTAATTCAGAGGACCTAAAGTTTGCTGCTATATTTCTGTGTAAGCTTAAGCAGTGCAACACCTCACTGAGTGACGGCATGGAGGAACTCTCGGGCAAAGACAAGGAACTGATCCGGGACAGCTGGGAGAGCCTCGGCAAGAACAAAGTTCCACATGGCATTGTCATGTTTACCAGGTAGTGCATGCATGCATAGTCATGTATGTTCATGATTTTACCTTAGTGTTAGGGAGTGATGGTGTTAAACTGACTAAGATAAAATCAGGATTAGGGAATGTCATTTTGAGGACACTTTTGTTTTTGTATTGCACAATGACATTTTTAAGCGGGAGATGATTATTATTAATTAAACTGTCTAATTTTTTCACTCCTACAGTAGATATGAATTAGTTTGCAATAATTGTTTAACCCTTTCATGTATAGTGTCCACTTGAGAGGACGCCCATTCTTACACTTTGAGTTTGCATCATTGTTCATGAGTGCAAGGTTAAAAATGGCAGAATTGCACATTCCATGCACAAATGAATCAACACATTTAAAATAGTTCATTTCATGTGTCTGTAAACTCCCGACCCATTGAGGGTAAACAACCACATGAAACATTCTCTCTAATCTCATGACTTCATGCTGTTTCCCGACACTTCAGACAGAGGCATGACTTGTTGCTTGGCGACAGGCTGGATCTCTATTCCAGTTGGTATCGACTGCCTCTGGGAACGATGCTGCAAACTAGCAGCAACATATGGAACGGTCTGAAAGGCTCTCCGAAGTCTTAAGTAACAGTTTGTTTTGCAGGCTGTTTGAGCTGGACCCTTCTCTGCTCACCCTCTTCAGCTACAAAACCAAGTGCGGAGTTGTGCCCGAGTGCCTCTCCAGCCCTGAGTTCCTGGAGCATGTCACCAAGGTGAGAACAAGGGACATGCATAGCTCTTTCTGCGCTCTGGATGAGTAAAGCAAGTTTTTGATGTGTGGTGAAGTCCTTGGTTTGCTTATATTGATGAAGTTACTGAAAAGAATTGTCACACGAAACTCATGAAACTCGATTCAAAGACCAGTTTTATCACATTAAATTGTTCGTTTGTAACCTTGGTCAGCTTGACATGAATCAAACCTGCAAAAGCAGAATAGCTATTACCCGTCGTGTTAAAATCTATGATGTTCTAGGTTAAACTCATTGTCAAATATATGGAAAGATTAATCATTTGTCCCTCTGTGTAGGTGATGTTGGTGATTGACGCAGCTGTCAACCATCTTGATGACCTGCATTCGCTGGAGGACTTTCTGTTCAACCTGGGCAGAAAGCACCAAGATGTCGGCGTCAAAACCCAGTCCTTTGCTGTGAGTATGCTGCTTTTCAGCGTTTTAACTAAAAGAATAATGTCAGCCAAGTGCTAGATTAATTAATTGCCATTCCCTTATCAGAGATGGATTTCCCATAAAACAGGGGAAATGCTCTTAACCAAAATGCTAATGTGGCCAACAATGAAAGAAACACATTGGAGCAAATGGACCTTGTCATTTCTCTGCTGGTCAGGTGGTGGGGGAGGCCCTGCTCTACATGCTGCAGTGCAGTCTGGGTGCTGGCTACACAACGGCACTGCGCCAGGCCTGGCTCAATATGTACAGCATTGTGGTGGCAGCCATGACCAGGGGCTGGGCCAAAAACGGAGAGCACAATTCCAACTGAGCAGAGGCAGGCCATAAATAAGCAAGATTTACACAGAAGATGGCTTGACCACTGGTAAATCTACTGATACTTTATAGAGTAGAGAGGCAGCCCAGAGACTGTAATGGAGGCATTTAAGCCACTTTGTAGGACCATGTAGGGGTGAGTTGTGTGCTGATTGCCTGGAGGCCTCTAACAAACTACATCCAATATATTTGAGGTACGAGGTTACGGATGAGGAAAGGTAGAGTAAGAGGCCAGTAATCTGTAGATCTGATTTTAGAATCAAGAACACGAAGGGAGATCGATAGTTTAAGGTTGAATCTTCACAACTGGACATTGCCTTGTATATAATGGCTTGATGTGTCTCCTCAAACTATCTGTAATAGCTGTTGTGCTGTTATTGATGTTCCTCACATGAGTGTCATGAAACAGAGATTTGACTATGCACCAGTCAGACTGTAAAACATAGAACCCAAAGGTTGGACTGTTCTGTCAAAACAACCAAGGCCACTTTGAGAGACTGTAATGTTCACACCTTATCTAAAGTAAAAAGCTCTAAAGTATTTGGATAATCTGTTAAATTATGATTATAAATCATAACTGTAATGCTGCATAGTAAATTGCATAGGTTATATAGAAGGTATATAATCTTATTTTGGCTTCATTATAACTTTGGGGTGCGTAGTGCATAGTTTTTTCCAATTTAAAGACATTCATTGGAGTGAAATAGCAACAAAGCATGGGGTAAAAGAAGAGTTTTTAAAAATCACAATATAAATGTCCTTCAATGTCAATATCAATATCAATACTACCTGTCAGAGAGAATTAATGGTAACTGTTACAAATAACAAAAGCTTTCGAAGACTGTTAGTTTCTCTGTGCCACATAATTACCTTACATTTTCATATTTCATAAAGTTATTTTTATACATTAACAAGGGACTTGGCCAGACTGTTACTTAACACAAAAGACTGTTATAACATGTACACACGATCCAGCAATGATCACCAATCTCCTCACTGACCCTGTTTAGAACGCGGTGTGGTCAATTACTTGGCTCGCCGGTGCAACTCAAACCTAGGGACTTGACCTAATGAAGTAAGTTTCAGTTTGTTTTAGCCACTGAATGACATTTTGAATGATTCTTTTTATGGCTCGCATATTGTTCTATTCATATGCTATAAAGGCTGCTAGGATATTTATTTGCGTAGATGTTATCCCTAAGATGTTGAAAGCGATGATATTCTTTTTACTGCTGAGAATATAATCTGATTAAATCAGTGGTACTGCAGAAACACGGTCCTCCTTCAATAAGAAGTATTGCTACACTGATAATGCCAGGTATCTCATGATGACACACAATAACTTTGTGTAAAACATTAAATATTGTATGTTACTTCTGTTGCATAGTACGTTTTTCTGCATCCTTCCACCCACTGTATCTTCTGCCCATTTTTGTATTTCAGTGTGTATTTGCATAGAAAATGGTATAATGTTATGACTAAGTGGTGCTGTATGATATTTTGTGTCAAGTGCTAATAATCTCCAGAAAGAACATTTCAGCGTTACATTCAACTGACGAAAGTGTAAATATCCTCATAGCATTTCACAGTTTTGTTGTGGTATCTATTTATCCTTGAGGTATTGTGTGATTGTATTGTTGTATTTGATTCAGTTACATTCTATTTACAAATTCTTCAATCAATGCTCTGTAACTGAAGTGTCTGGATGTCTACCTCAATTATGTAGCTGCTAAAGTACAGCGATGATATGACCCGACTCCTCAACCAAAAATAGGGATGCTTCACAAACACTGTACAACTCCTGTTTCTCCAGCTGGTCAGTCTGTAACCCAGCAAAATGTCCAAATGGCATCAATAAAGTTTATTTCATGTGTAATTTTGTTGCATGTTGCATGCTGAAACATTCCCATGCCCCACTCGCGCTCAAAAATATAGCCCAGATTTTAGTATTTTTATGAAGTCAGTTCGGTTTGTCTCAGCAAAGAATGAAAGTTATGCGTAGCTATTAATTATTAGAATTAAAAATTTCACATCTCAACTTAATTACAGGAATAATAGGTATAACAATATGCATCTCTCTCTCTCTCTCTCTCTCTCTCCCTGTCCAATAAGCCAAACCCGTTTTGACAGTGTCAGAGATGTTGAAATATTGAGGACTGGCTGAACTGCAGAACTCAGCAATGCTCACTGCCTCTCCGGATCAGACAGGGCGCTTCTAGATTCAATTACACTGCATTATTGTAAATGTCACTTTCAGGGCTGAGTGTCAGCTCCACGAACGTTCTCAGATGCCCACACAGGCCAAGTTCTGCCTCCCACACACTCTGTGGCTGGCCCTGTATCAGCAATATCAGTCGTCTAAAGCCATCAAAACGGCACAAATTCTAAAAGAACATAAATTCTTTAAAAAAAATTTTCCACTTCACTTTACCCCCCAATATATATACTTTTATATACTGCATATGTGGGTGGGTGTTATCGTATTGTATATTGTGCCTGTCTGTGTGTGCGTTTCTTTGTGTAGATAATGCACTGGCACGACCTACTTGTGCTATATCAATCCACCTCAACCGGAGGAGGTGAACAGAAAGGGGAAAACTAAGAAAAAAGTAAACAGGGCAAGGGAAAAGATTATTATTTTTAGAAAGTCTGCAGCATGTTTTGGAAGCAGGGCACCGGCAATCCCCATGGCAACGGCAGCGATGCCGAGCGCGAGAGAGCCTGAAGTGGAGGGGTTGGTATCTGGAGAACGAGACAGGCTCTTCTAGTCTGAAGTGCGGTCGGCGAGGGGCGCAACAGGGCTGAACGCCTTCGACATCCGAAATGAGCACACTGCCTTATTTGATCTGTGTTTCTAATTGGCACTCGGTGCAAAGGCAGCTGTGTTATTCCAAGTTTACAAGAGATCGTTCAGTAGTGTTGCCTTTGTTACAAGTGGCCTTGAGGTAATACTCACATGCCCATGTATACTTTACCAAGTATGGTCACCCACTGGAGAGAACGTCCTGCATTGAGTGAGTTACAAGCTGCAAGCTAATGTATTGTTCTACCCTGTAGGTCAGAAAGAGACAGATATCTGCACTGAGGCGCTTTAAAGTAACACACCCTGGGCTGTGTGATTCTCTGTGGCATGCTATAGGTTCCTGAGCTCTAGCGTGCTATCAACACATTCACCGAGCGAAACTGAGCTGATGACACCTTACGGTACATGCAAGTCTGCGCTGTTAATGTTCTCTTCCTAATGAGAGTGTCCGTCTGTAGTGCAGCCCTTTGCCAAGCCCTCGGTGTCTGTCCTCTACATCCCTCAGATACTTTCAGTCATGGCATAGGACTAAAAGTCAGACTGCATGAATACTCTCTAAATCAGGAGTCTTCAAGGACCCCTCGGCTTAGAAAGACGATGAGCACGGACCCCCCACCCCAGCCTGCCCCATTTAGGCTTGATTTTCATGCCTTATCATAATTTACGGAATCTAGTGTCACACACACACACACACACAGGTCTGCCTACACTCCCCTATACATGTGCAAACAGAATTCTAAATTATAAGTAACAGGAGTGGGGCGACACGGTGGCGCAGTGGGTAGCGAGAAGGTGCTGGGTTCGATCCCCGGGTCAGACATGGGGTCTTTCTGTGTGGAGTTTGCATGCTCTCCCCGTGTTCCCGTGGGTTTCTTTCGGGTGCTCCGCTTTCCTCCCACAGTCCAAACGCATGCACTGCAGGTTAATTGGCAACTAAATTGGCCCCGTAAGGTGTGTATGTGAGTGTGTGTGCCCTGCGTTGTGCCCTGTGTTGGCGCCTGCCCAGGGTTGGTCCCCGTAAGCTCCCGTGATAGGCTCCAGTCCCCCCGCGACCCCAGTCAGGATTAAGCGGTTGGAATAATGAATGAATGTATGAATGTAAAGCTCATCCGGTTTATTATTGACAGTTTTGCTATTTATAATTTGTACAACTGACATTTTTCTTTCTTACAATCAGCCACCACTTTGTTATTTTGTAAACAGAAAGTTGTTGTTTCAATGTTCTATTAGTGCATCACATTTTTTTTTACAAATTTCTGAAAAAAAGATGAAATAATCAGATTAAATAATTTGTCAGACCCCAGGATGAAGACCAATGGTTTAAATGTTGGCTTCATTTGTTTTAGTCATCTCCCATGTTTGAGATGTAATATGAACAATATATCTGTTTCTCATTAAGTATGTATTGATTTCTTCACAAAGGTAAAATGAGAAAATAAGCTAAAAACAAATTATTTCCAAAGAATAATAATGGGTGATGAGGAGAGTTCTAAAAGCTTCATTATCAAATTTTTTATTAATCAAATCATCCTGACGAGCCACATTATTGAACTGACACTCACTGGCTTTTGTTTATTAAAATCTTCAGCACTTTAAAACTACACTGCTGTCATATGAAGGCTCTAAGTCCTTTGGTCAGCGACTTCTACATTAACAGTTTCTCATTGGGCCCAAGAGGTTGTGGGTTCAAATCCGACCTCTGGCGTTACTAGGTCCCTGAGCAAGACCCTTAACCCTAAGTTGCTCTCAGGGGAACCGTCCCTGAAATTAGGAAATGTAAGTCGCTCTGGATAAAGAGCGTCTGCTAAATGCTGTAAATGTACAAACTTCTGTTGCTTAACAATGGTCATGATCATTGCCATAGGTGTCCACATCTCTCTGTAAATACATTTCTAATAAAGGATTTATTTTGTCCGAATTTGTCTGTACAACAGTTTACAGCTTCTTCATCTGCTTAAGCCACCAAGTTACACAGAAAAATGCAATGACTGTGACTTCAAAATCTCAAGAGCTTCAAAGTTTTTATGCACAGGTAATGCCGGTCCATGTTAGGTCTCTCAGCATCGAGAACAGGTGTACGGAACAGAGGGATCAGACTGTCAGAGAGAAGCATGGAATATGCAAGGCTCAACACAGCCACGTTTCTATTTGTAGCATATGGAAAAGGCAGCACGGGGCGGTCTGCTGGGACTTCACCTTTCAAAGTCTGCCTACTCAGAGAGGTTGCTTAGGAGACTGGGAAATGTCAAGTAATTTTTTCTCTCCCCCCCCTCTGTGCTGACACTTTGAGCCTGTGTGTGTGTTGGGTAAAGTATGTGAGAGATGGGGGAGTTACTTGACATGTGAGACTAATGATGGGGAAAGAAGAAGATTCTGATTTGGAAGAAGAACATCCAACTAAATAAAAAGTGTGTTGGGTGTTGTGAGGCAACATCAGGCTCGTTAAAGAGAAGACTTTTATCCATATCTTTTCAACAAAAATATTTGAAATTGAAACTATCAGCGCAGACATATAACCAGACACACATGCAAACGCACACACAGGTTGAAGGTACGCAGAAACAGCTCAATGTAGACGGTTTAGTATGCAGACACACTTCTCCTAAAAGCTCAACAGAAAAGAGGGATGAGCACCAGCATCAACTCAGCAACATTTGGCTAGAGCTACATAAGATAGAGGACAGTCGTTGGGGGACTGGGGAATGAAAGGCTGCGTAATTTATCTCTACACGTGTCGCTCAAAGCTTGTCGTTCTGCTGCGTCACCGAGGCAGTTCACACTGGGGCTGGTGAAAAGGTTGAAATGCTTATCTAAAGCTGTTATATTTCTACCCTGCCTTGCAGAGTTCTGTAAACACTTAATTTAACATGTAGACTTTACTGAGCCACTCTCATCAAAGTCAAAAAAGTCAAAGTAAACGTTATTGTCATCTCTGCTATGTACTGTACAGATATACAGTGAGACGAGACGACGTGGCTCCAGTTTTTGCAGTGCAATAGGAAATAAAGAACGGAGAACAAATAATGCACACAGAATAAACAATATACAAATAGAATACAAAATATACATTTTACACTAGGAATGGAATATTAAATATAACTTTAAACTAGAACTAGAAATAGAGGTAGAGGAGAGACAGTTTGGATGCAGTATTAACCCACAAAAGTGGAAATTGGCTTTTACACTGGATGTGCGAGAGGTTAGAAACAGTTATAATATGAAAAATTCTATATCCAGTCTATTAATAAAACAGTAAAAAAGTCTGACTAACATTTACGTTTTGCAGATATTTTAACAGTAGTGGAGAACCAGGGTCTGTGCAATATTTTTCATTAATTTGTGTAGAAACAGTTAGTTAGAAAGTGACCAGTGATATATACATTCAGTGTTCACTGGTTGTGCAAATAAGTAGCAGCAGTGCAAAATTATTACAGCAGTGTTGTAGTAACAGTCATTTGAGGAGGAATTACATCTTTCTGGAGACAGTTTCAGTGCAACATGAATGAGATAGTCCGTATAGCAGCATGTGCATCGCAGCGACGGTGATGTGTAAAGTGCAGAGGTGCAACAGAGTCAGTTAGTTCACAGTCCGGGTGTGTGTGTGGGGGGAAGTGTGAGGGCAGGAAGTGTGTTCAAGATCATCAACATCAGCGGTTTATTTGGTGTCCACTGAGTCCATGCTTGTGGGAAAAGAGAAGCAGAAGTTAAAATCATTTCAATTCAGTTTTATTTATACACCGCTCTTAAGAACAGTTGTCATCACGAAGCGCTTTACATATAACCCCCAAACCCCCGTCAAGCAAGTCTGAGGCGACAGTGGCAAGGAACAAACTCCCTCTAATAGGAAGAAACCTTGAGAGGAACCAAGACTCATAAGGGGACCCCGTCCTTCTCTGGGCGACCGGGTGCATGAATATTTTATACACAAGGAAACATTAGTTCAAGATTAATTGTTAATTAATCATTTTTAAAGAAGTGAAGGTAGAAAAATAGCCCAAAAGACGCTTTTCGAATCCCGAGTCATTGCTGGGGCCGTTTGCTAAGATCCACTCAGCAACATTGAGCTAAAATTAGTTCAATATTTAATTGATAATTCAGTTCAAGTACATAGGGTCTGAAAAATCCCAGCTGGTTCCAGACGATGAGGTCTCCATTGAGTCCTGGCGAGAGTTCAGTCGGTCAAGCGTCAGCTTGGGGGCAGCTCAGAAAAAAAAGAAGAAGAAAGAGAAGAGAATTAGTGCCCTACACCTGACCTCCGGCAGTGCTAAAGTAACTACGGCAGCCTGGCTAACAGGGGAGAGCTGGAAGGCAGCACAGACATGAGGGTTTTCAGGGGTCCCGGCATCAAACCAAACCACCGTCGGCAACCAACTTGAGCGATCAGCGAGAGCGGCAGGATGACAGCACCGATCCCCCCTTTCACCTTTAATCTCAAATGACGATGAACCCCCAGATCTCGCCTTCACCTAAGAAAAAGGGACTTTAATACCCAAAAGACTGACTACACACGTAGGTCTTAAGCCTTGACTTAAAAGCAGAGATTGTTTCTGAGCGCCGAACACTAACAAGGAAGTTTATTCCACAACTGTGGTGCTTTATGAGCAAATGCTCTTTCCCCCACGGTAACGCTCTTTATTCTGGGTGTTACCAGTGTTGTATAGTAATGAAGTAGTAATACTTCACCACTGTACTCAAGTATGTTTTGGGAGCATCTGTACTTTACTTGAGTTTTTTAAATTTTGTCAACTTTCACTTTTACTTCACTACATTTCCTAATAGAATTGCATACTTTTACTCCGATACATTTTCAGCGCGGAGTGTCGTTACTCGTTACAAAAATCAAATTACATTTGGTGTTTTCTCTGCCACTCTTAGTTTAGGTGACCGCAACAAAAACTTGAGCAAGCTGACTAGTCATTGGTCTATGAATCACGTAACGCGACGTGCACACGCATCACTCCACACTCAACCTTTTAGAAGTGTGTGATGTAGGCAAAATATTTCTTTACCATACCTTAAAATGCTGAGTAAACATTCTAATATTAAAAGTTTAGACAGCGTTCTGTTGTTATTAACATTTACTTGCACTTGTGCTTTCATTACTCAAGTACAGTAGGTTATAGATTACTTGTAATACTTAAGTACAGTAAATACTTGATATTTTAAGACTTTTACTTGAGTGGAATTCTAGTTGGTGACTTGAACTTTTATAAAAGTACATTTTTGGGAGTGTATCTGTACTTACACTTAAGTGTGACTTTGGGGTACTTTATACAAGACTGGGTATTACTAAAAGACCTGCGTCTTGCGATCAAAGTGTATGAGTCGGACTGCAAGACCATTTAGAGCTTTATAAGTCAAGAGTAGTATGAGAGTCAGGAGTCGTCCTAAACCACCTCAGTAGCAGTTGTTAAAGGCCTAAATGGTTTTCAGTTCGCAACATACCCACTACGTGGAACTTGGTGTCCATTCACTGCTGAACTTTTGTACTCATACAATGGCTAAGGAAATTAGCTCATTTCACGGAGACTCACTTATCCATTCCTCTGCAAGTGTAAGAGCAACATAGATGTTTTTTAGCTTTTAGTTTTAGAATAATAAAATAAGAATATTTGTAAGCCATGACAACACAAATCTGGATTTTCCTCACTGCAAATGTATCGTATACTGAGACGCACTGTACTGCTGAATAAAATGCATCATTAAAATATTCCTGCTCCTGAGCAGGTGTCATTCACCACACAAAGTCCACCACACTCACAAGTAATGATTTAGCATTTATTTCCCTCCAAAACACCCGTAAATACTGACAGAAAAAGTTGAACGCATAGATGAAGAACATACTGGGGTTCTGCTTGTGGTTCCAAAAGACTATTTTGTACTGTGTAATATAGAATATAGATGTTTTTAACCTAATTTTAAGTGTATATGTGATGGCAGCTTAGGAAATGTTATGTCAAGAACATACTGCAAGCTTTAAAATCATCAGATTCAGCTTCACTAATGGATTCCGATCCAGCGTTACTGGAGCTCATCCGCAGAGAAAGCATCATGCATCATACCCTTATGCATCATATTCAAGAGCTTGTCATCTCATGGCATCTCTGATTTGTCCTAAAATTTCACAGTTGCAACATATTTTAGGTTCTGTTCGGACAAAGCCACCACATTTAGGGATCTCGTGGGTATGATTTCACCCCAAAACAGATAAATATCCAGTTTGGACAAGTGTAGAGCCTGATGTTTTTGTATATAGCAATCAAAAATCTGCGACCCTTTTTGTCTAACTCTTGACACCATAATCAACACACAATTAGCACAAAAAGCAAGTCCTAATTGGCCAAACCTAAACCTAACCCCTGTGAGGTGACTAGGTAACACCTTCACTGTTGAGGTGAAAGTACCAGGTGCAAGGCTTGTTGAGCAAATAAGGGGTTCACACTTTTAATGATTCTTTACTGTTCATGTTGTGTAGATTCAATCGGATAAATGGATTCTTTCTAAATTAATTCAATAATCAGGTCTATATCAGAACACTGCAGGCATTTAAAAGAGTTTAAAGATTCTTACAAAAATCAAGCAGCTAAATGCAAGCTAAACCGAACCAAAACTCTCCTCAATATTCTTAACATTGATGCCAAATAAGACATTTTTCCTTCCACAAAGAATGCTCTCAACATAGATTCTCATTTCAGTGAATACCTAATGGCTTCCTGGAAATTATTTCAGGTTTTATAAATAAAATTAAAAAAACAGGTCTTGTAAGGAGCCATAGCTGGAAAATCCCCCGTCTGCATATTTGCCTAAAACAGAACAAAGTGTCCTTCATAAGCATTTCAGATAGACATTCAATATGAAAATGAAAAGTTCAGTGATTGAAATACCGCATCTCTTTTCTTCCTTATTATTACAGCGTTCCATATTTCCATAGGCACATCTTGCTATAACACATGGAATATCATCTGTCTTTTCTCTAATCCATCCTATCCATCTTTGTGTTTTCTCGGAAATTTCCATAATTTGCAACTCTGGAAAATGACTTGAATCCTTTTTATGGTAACCTACTGTTGTGGTGAGACCAAATAAAGAACACATATTTATGGAGGAAGAAATCATGAACTTTAAAAGGCTGTGAAGCAAATAAGTGAGGCAGAACTACTGAGGGTAATATTTCAGATGGTTAGATCATGGATGAGTATGTGCTCACATTTTTAGGCCGCTGTTTGACCGCCATGGCGTAGCTTGTCCTGCTACTCTGTCTTAAAATTCCATCTTCTCTTATGGTAACGACACAAACTGCGAAAGCATAATAGGCAGTTTGGAACTTTCGACCTTGAGTCGAGACCGCTGACCTGTAGTAAGACTGCAGGATACTCACTTAAGGGTATTTTTCTGAGAAGGAAAACAAAAAAACATTTTTGCTTTCTGTTTGATGTACAAACTCAGAACTGACCAAAAAGTCATTGACCAAAAAGTAACTCTTATAATGCCCAAAGACCATGCATATTTCACATAAAACAACAAGATTTTCTGTCACAATATCTTGTAAAAAAAAAAAAAAAAAGTCAGTCAGGATACAACAATCTTGCACAATCACATTTAAGACTTCTTGATAATCACTGCATTTCAATATGGTTCAGCTAATGGCTCTTAATGGTTACATTGTGAATGAACGTAGCATGGTTTGCCAATCCTCCAGAGAAACAATGAACCTCGCAATTTCATGATTAAAGGTTACGTAAATGTTGCTAACCATCAGTGCTGGGAAGGTAATGTATTCCACTGCAGAATACAGAATACATGCCCATAAATGTCATTTGTAACGTATTGCGTTAGATTACTCAGTGTGAGTACCGTATTGTGAATATTTGGATTACGTCCACATTGTCTTGCTTTTTACACCTGTATGAATGTGGTAATCACACCCTTCATATTCCACCCTCTTTCTTCTTTTAATGTGAAGTGTTGTCTGGATTTCCAAGAGAGAAGTGTGTTTCTGCGCTGGCTCTGTGGTGCTGGCTCCAGCTCTGACTACGGCAACTTACGTTAAAAAGACGTTTACATTAGGATCTCTGGTTGCGTGTTCTAAAGGGCTTCCGGTGATGAATGGAATCGATGAATTTTATTAGAGAGGAGATAAACATGTGAAACAGAAATGACTCTCATTCATTCATTGACTCATTATCCGAACAGCTTAATCCCAAGTGGGGCTGTGGGGGAGTCTATCCCGGGAACTATGGACCCAAGGTGGACACCAACTCTGGGCAGGTGCTGACACACTGCAGGCCAAACACTTTGACACAATCTCACTCTTACCATACGGTGCCAATTTAGAGTCGCCAATTAACCTATAGTGCGTGCTTTTGGACTGTGGGAGGAAAGCGGAGCACCCAGAGGTAACCCACGCGAACACGGGGAGAGCATGCAAACTCCGCACAGTCAATGTCACTGTAATAATTTGTAATCTGAATACATAATGTCGGTACATGTATTCCATTACTCCCCAACACTGCTAACCACGGAAAAATAGATGCCTGTGGCTCAGTAGAACAAATCATGACTGAACACAGTTTTTGTCAGATTATTTTTTCATCAGCTCTTATATTCAAGTGGGAAACAGTACAGCAGGCACAGCAGCTCACCTGGCAACGTGCTCCAAGTCATGCCTAATAAAATCAAAACTTCCGACAGGGCAAGAAAAACAAACATAAACGACTCTAGAGGATTAAGCCGAACCCAGTCAAATAAATCCAATTATATTGAGCATCTGTCACAGCACTGCTTATACTGCCACCTTAGAGGGCAAATATGTGTAGTTGATACATGTGTTTTTGTCAGAGTGCGGTTGTGTGGGTCGTATGTGGAGCCGAATGCGCTGATAATAAGTGCCTGAACTCGGAATGCACAGCCGAGTCTAGCAGTTGTAAGCAGATATTGTGCTATTTTAATTCTTTGGAATTTAACTGGCCATCTTTACATGTAAAGTATGGTGAATACACTGAACAGCTGTTTATTCAGGATTAACAAACTCGATCAAAGGGTCTGTTCTAAATGTGCTAGATTTTTTAACCCTATTTTTGACCGAATATATAATCCGAAATCAACAGCAAACAGCCGTTTTAGAGCATTGTGTTCTCCAGCTCCGTGGACCCCCCCCAGTCCATGCAGCATATCTCAGGCCATGCTGGATTGTCAGACATTAGAAAATTGTTTTTTTTTTCTTCAAATCTTTCTTCAAGGCACAGCAAGAGATCACTATAACAAACCACAATTCATTTACATTCAGCTTGGCAAAAAAAACAACAACAACAACAAATAAATCCTCCCGCCCCTTTCAGTCCGATTCTTAAACCACTTGCAACAAAGACCACAAAGTATAAAATGTATGAAGAGCATTAGAGTGTTACAGAAGCAGGGGCAACACTTCACAAGTTACATAGCGCAAGAGACCGAATCGGGCCACGTGTAAGGAATGTGGTTTCGTAAACAGCATGCAGTGTTGGAACGGCTGGGCATCGACAGGGTAAATGCTGGCATTGCGCCTCCAATGCGATGTCAGTAGCACAAGTTTGCCTGATATGAGAAGTTCACTGAGTTTCTTTCCGCTCATGTAGAAACCTGTCAGTATTTCATTTACATGAGCAGTCTGAAGTATGTATACTGACAGACAAGTTCTATGGACACATTTACACATGAAATTAGCATGAGTTTTGTTGTCATCGTATTACGACCGGATGGCACTTTATAACATTAAAGACCAAGTTTAAGTAAATATTTAACCAGTCTGGAACTACAAAAGGCTGCTAAAGTTTAGTGGCACTAAAGCACGTTTGCACCAGTGTCACACGTTCAAGCTGATGCCAAGACTTGACAAGCATTCCAGAAAATAAATCTGAAACCACAACATAATTTTTAATCACGTTAAACCAGAGGGCACATATGTTGGACCCCAAATCAAGCCTGATAGCCCTTTTGTTTTTAGCTCCTTCATCTCTACAAGGATGCCTCAAACTACGTGAGACGCTGTTTCTTAACCTATACTCAAAGGTCCTTTTTAAAAGCGTGTTTTAATCTGCGTAAGTGATGCAAGATGACTTATTTTTTCAGACAAACAAATATTAACATATACTAGCCCTAATTGGTAGATTTTGACAGTAATAGGAGGAATATACCAAAGCAGTGCTACAAACAGCTGTCTGATCAAGCTTGATTTGACAGAAGCACAAGGTTTCAACCACAGTAACAGCATCACAACATATTCACAATGCTGGAAAAGACACATTTCTGAATGCTTCAGTATTGTCCTGATGGAAGAGCCCACAGTTTATACCTCACTTGCTATTTTGTAAGTATATTTATACTGCTATTTATGCATTTGGTGGTAAGTTTTATAAGTATAACTCACACGTTTTGCATGTTTAAAGTTATCTGAGTTCCTTGTAGGTCGTAACATGAGTTAGATTCGTAATTAAAGCTAGCTTAAAATAGCATCCATTCCTGTGGCACTTACATTTATGGCATTTATTACATTAGACATTTCCTAATGACAGGGAGAGACACCCAGGAGCAACTTGGGGTTAAAGGCCTCGCTTGGGGACCCAAAGGCAATAGTTACAGCAGTAGGATTGAGCTGGATTTGAACCTACAACCTCATGGTCTGTAGCTGAGTGTCCTATCAGTAGGCCTCTTGATCGGTTTGCCTCGTTCAACTCTTTAACAAGCTCAGATGTGAATCCACATCCAGGAATGATAGAGATCCAAATCAAATGTTAATGCCATGTGTAAAGTGGCCGCATCTCTCACTGAACGCCGGGCACCCGTGTTGCATCGTGTTATGTTCCAAAGAAAGCAGTCTTGCCTCACAAAGGTTTAGGCGCGATGAAATGAGGGCGCAAACAGGATATGAATATGAAAATATCAATAAAAAAGGCATAGAAACTGGACAAAAGTAGGCTAGCAGGGTAAAGACAAATTTGGTTTCAAACACCTCAAATTACTTGGTTTGATGTCACAATCTATAATAATAATAATAATAATAATAATAATAAATCACAATATCCCTTCAATAAAAAACACACTTTTACATAAAATCCAAGTAGCAAGTAAAAAAGACAGCAGTAACAGCTATAGCAACAACAAGCTGAATAATAACTATAAACAGATGCATCCGCTTCCCAGGCCAGTTTCACTGACACGCTGCCTATTCGCATGTCTCGTCTCTCAGGTTCCGGTGAGCAACAATATTAAAGCACGGAAAAATAAAACAGAGCACGGACATGGCATTTGTAATCAGTTTGACTACAAGAAAACACAAGAAAACGGGTCCACTTTTTCACACTTTCATCAGCCACGGCGTCAGTCGGCATCGGCTTCAAATCAGAACCGAAATAAAAACGAGGAGCCGACTGAAAAAGGCGTAAAAAGCAAACGGCAAGAAAGTCTGGGTGGCCTCTGGCTGTAGCACGTCCAAGTGGAGGTTTTTGAGGAAAAAAGGAATTGCAGCATAGTGCCTTTGTGTCGTCCCCTAACTAAGGTGAGGCACGGGCCTTTTGGCGGAAGAGCTGTCTGTGTCCCCATCACTGGAACTCCACTGGGCTGTCCATTAGCGGGCTGGAGCAAGAGGGACCTGGAGTGTCCTGGAGCTCCATCTCGAGAGTCTCCTCCTGGTCCTTCTCCGTCGCTCCCTCGTCCTCGGGAACGGAACCCTGGCTGTTCCCCATGGCCCCGTAACTCTGGTGGGCAGGAGAGGGCATCGGCGTCAGACCCAGCTCCGGCTCCAGCAGGACCGATGCTACAAAGAGCTGAGAGAGATGGAAAAGGAGAAAGAGAGAGAGAGAGATGAGAGAGGGGTGAGTAGGTGGACAGCAGGGCACTCATTTCGAGTGGTTTGGTTTATGCAACGTGCGTGAAGTGCCTTTGACGTTTTAATTTGGAGGACACCTAGGCTGTGAGAGCAGGGGTTAAGAGGGACTTCTAAGTAAAATGGCAATGAATGAAATGGAATGAAGCAGGATCAGAAGCAGGTACATTAGTGGCTGTGGCGGTGGATGCGGTGCTCCTCTCTGTATCGCTGCACGCTCCTTCCGTTGTCTGATCCGACATCTGAAAGATAAGATCAGTGTTTCAGGCCAGGTTATCTGGATATAGAATAAAGTTATTTCATAACAAATAATGCATTTTTCTATGTTCGCAATAGTTCGGTAAAATACCGAAACACCGCATCCCTAGCTAGCATCTACAGTAAGGTAGGACTACAAAACCCGATTCTCTGGTTTACCTGATAGCTCGTTGATCTGTCGGGGCGTAGTTTTTTCAAACAGAGGCCAAAGAAGGAGAAGGCAATACAGAAGAGTAGAGAGATGAAGGTGAACAGAGTGATGGGTTGCATTGGACCTGGAAACCCACATCGATAAGACAATTATGGCATCACACAGAAATACTTTTAATAGAATTCTAATTTGTGACCCTCCACGGCAAAACCAGTCGCTTGTCGCAACGGAGGTTTCCGAGAAAAACGAGCGTTTATGTTGCGTGGGGTAAAATTTTGTTTTTTTTTGGTTTTTAGTGTTTTGAAACAGTGGAAGGTCTATACTGTACTGTTGTGAATAAATTTGGCTGAAAAACTTACCCTTTCCATCCTAAAAACGTGACTTTCTTGAGGTGAGGAATTCAATTCCAGCAGAATGTTAAAAGTTTCTGTTTTGACCGCTCTACTTCAATATTTACGGTAAATCCACTGGTTGACTAGCGTGAAGATATTTCTCCGGAATCCATCTTCGTCTCCCGAGTTCAGTTAACCTAACGCAGGTAGGCTATCCGTGTGGCTGTGAATGCAGCGTAGGCTACCGTAAATGCAAACGTAGCCGCGACCGCACCAAGCGTCTGTGAGTGCTACGGCGATAGTCAACTTCAAAGGCAGATTTCTCCGTTTCTCACTTGGCGTGACAGGAGAAACCCGACTGCTTTGAATGTTGATATCTCAGTCATATGTCGTCCCATTCATTCCATATAGGTATCGTTTTGAAGCTTGATTTATGCCCTTTCATGAAAACATAATAACTCAATTTTGAAAATTTCCGACAAGCGACTGGTTTTGCTGTGGAGGGTCCCATATTCGATTAGATAAGATCATTTACTCCAAAAATGTTTGGAATTGTACCGCCAACGAATCAGAAATAAAGTGAATCGGCGTGCAATGTGAAGTAATTGACGGGAGGTTTCATGATGCATGGAAATATCGTATCAAAACAAATCGCTGACATGATAATTGTAATCGAATCGAATCATGAGACTCAATTTTGAAAATTTGAGACAAGCGACTGGTTTTGCCGTGGAGGGTCACATATTTTAGACAAATTCATGCTGCGCACTATAAGAAAAGTTAGAAAAGAACTTACCGAGTCTAAGCACGGAGAAGAAAAGTAGCCAGAACATGCAGAGGATGGGAGCCACCATCACCTGACTGACCGCAGCCGAGTGGACGCGCTGGCTCAGTTTTGTAGGGATGTAGGCATAATAGATATTGTATCGGTCGACCATGTGCTTCAAGATCAAATATAAGAACCCTGTGACATTAGACACACCACAGTTACAAAAACGCAGTGCTGGGGAAGCTTTTAAACATTAGCTGTTCAAGCTACAGGCTGAAGCGTAGGTACAGCCGAGCTACTGTCTGATCTAGTCGTTAGCGAGACTGCAAACTATGGAGTGAACGAAGCTAACTACATCACAGCTATATCACCCGGTAATACCTAGTATGGGTGCTGTAGGGCACTCTTAATGCAAACTATTTCAAAGGTGAACAAGTAGAAGTGAGTGATTATTTGTCTTTGTGAACACACCCCAGCACAGCACACAGTGCACTACAACCGGATGTGACGTCTGCGTTTGAGCCATCCATAAAGGAGCCGTGGGGCAGCTGACACGGGCAGCGCCCAGGGAGCAGTGCTTAGGGATGGTACCCTGTTCACGAGTACCTCCGTGGTCCCTTTACCGGTGTGGGATTCGACCCCTCGACCTTCTGATCACAGGGAAACACCCTAAGCCTTACAAGTCAAATGTAAATCAGGAGCGTTTTGATTTTCGACTTCGACTTAAGTTACACTCAAATGTGTTGTGTGAGTTTTGGCATAAATTTAGACTCCATCTTGCAGTTGCAAAGAGCGCACTGTGATGTAATGCCCGGGCATGGCAGTCTATCAGAGGGCACTTCTGCTAATTCAACACCAATCAGAAACACCTGCTAGTTGGCAATACCCTCCTTGTAAAGAGAGAAACACTGCAGAATTTTGCCACATTACCTTGCTATATGTAAAATAAAATATTTACAGCATTTTTACAGCAAATACCTCCCTACCGCTAAGTAAGTGAAAATGTTTAGTTTAATTTTTAGCTAGAGATGTAGATGGAAAAAGTTCACCTAAATACTGTCGTGTTGTCAAGTCATTTCACACATGCTTTAATTGGGCGTCAGTTAATGAAGGCTGGTTACAGACAAACTTCAATGTACTGTATTCGCCGTAATGATGAAACAACTACATGAAAGGTAATGTTGTGCAGTAAACGTTAATATTAATATTTGTAGCAATGATGAAGTCCCTCAGAACCTTGGAGACGTGGTGACTGATGAAATGCTGAAAGCGTCTTCTCCATCAGGACGTGACGTTGCTCAGGTGTGTGGATGAATCTGAAAGTTTAGCCCAGATGTGTGCAGCGGACAGCAAACGCACTCAGTGCCGAGTGGAAAGACGGCAGACGAAGATGATGGTGGAGCGTGGCATAGTAAATAAACAGTCATAATGTGTGCTGGTGACAGAACAGGAGTGGAGTGGGCGTCTGGCTCGCGGCTAGACGGCTCAGAGCGTCTGGAAGGCTAGAGTGGTGTTCACACCTCACGGCCACGTTACACTGAGATACTGCGATACTGTCAGCGATACGGCTCAGACGCCCACACAGCACACGCTAGACTGAGGAGGAGAAGGAGAAGACGGGAGAGGAGAGGAGAGGAGAGTGGAAGAGTGGAGGACGCAAAATAAAGCAAACATTGGTTTAGAAATTAGCAAAAGTAAATCGAGGATGAAAAACAAGGAGGAAAGAAACTCAAGATGTAGGTATGTGTGTCTGTGTGTGTGTGTGGTGAGAGCAGAATGAACAGGACAGCGGAAGATAAGAAAAATAAATAGAGATGGGCCGATACCACTTTTTATGTCCGATACCGATATTGTAAATTTGGATATCTGCCGATACCAATTCAAATCCGACAGTCACAGTCTTTTTTTAAACATAAAATAATGCCTTAAAATGTCTAAATACATGACTGAGATTATTGTTATGCTTAAGGAAATGCTTGATTTAAATATTGTTTTTCCTACTAAAACAGTGTAATAATTACACACACGTATATACTAAATTATTTGTTCTCAAAAATTGTTCGTTTGGACATATAAATACTCTTTCTTACTGATTACTCTATAACATTCTAAAATTGAAAACAAATTGATCAATTGAAAATGAAATACTGAAGTTTGTCATTTTGAACCAACTTGGCCTGTAAATTGAGCTGCTTTTGCAGAGAACTACATTTCCCACGATCCTCTGGGCACACGTTCCAGAATAAAAAATGGAAAATCTATAGAAAATCTAAATAAATGGCAGAATTTTGAGTAGAACGCTGGTTATTTTGGTTGTTTATCAGCTAAAATATGGTTTGTGTCTGTAATAAATGTCACATTTTGACCAAACTGGAGCGTTTTAGCGAGTAACGGCGCTCATGTGCACTCTCATTAACACAGCACGTGTGTTAACGTCACGAAAAATGTCGAAAAATGTTTTTATGCATATACTTCTGTTTTAGTGCACGGAACATCTCACAAATACTTTCACATGCAGAGGGATCAGGTCTTGTTTTGATCGCGCCACTGAAGACGTTGCGTGTCACTATTAAGCCTTTGTGTGAAATACAAGCGGAGTTGCTCTAGCGAGGAAAATGAATTAAACGAAGTGTCGATTCTAGAAAAATAGCCTTGACCATTTTTGTAATAAAATTATTCAAGTTATTGGAACAATGGTTTCAGCTCTACTTTACCGCAGTGCCACTTCACATGCATAACCAATGGAGCGTGCACGCATTTACAGATCGGCTCCATAGAAGGGCCCAATGCCACCGATACCCGATCCAGCCGTTTGAGCCGTTATCGGACCGATACCCATCCATATATCGGATCGGTTACATCTCTACTGATAAATAAGGAAGGCGAGGTGTCGCGCGTGAGTGCAGGCAGAGTCGAGCGCTTAAAGACAAGAGATTCTGCTCGCCAAAGTTCCACTGCGCGCAATTTGGCACAAAGTTTTCTAACAGTGGCAAGTCAAGCGAGTGCTCAGAGTCAAGAGTCAGAGTCATGTGATGAATGTGCTTACGGAATAATATCAAGTAAATAGCTGTAGTGTGAGTAGAACGCTGGTTGTTATTTATCAGCTAAAATATGGGTGTTGTCTGTAATAAAGGGGAAGATTTGACTGAACTGGAGCGTTTTAGTTAGTGAGGGCGTTCCATATTGTGAGGGCGTTCCACACTGAGTGACTGGCGCCCATGCACAGCGTGTTTACATCACAAAGAATGTCATTTATGCACGTTTACGCATTTACTTCTGTTTTTGTGCACAAAATAACAGTGGATGATCATGTAAAAGCTGCTCGCCGCCATCTTTCAGCTCTGGTGCGTAGATAAATGCTAAGCACCGCCCCAGTCTGACAGCTGACTCGCCGACGCCACCATCAGTCTTCATGTTCATCGGAGAAAAAACCTAAACCCACATGTACCTTCTACAAGCACGTAACAGCGCACTAGGAGAGTGTTCAGGATGGGCGTACGTGCTGTCTGTTTAACATTAACGTGAGGATTTGTACTCGATATCCACCATATACAGTACTGTGCAAAAGTTTTAGGCAGGTGTGAAAAAATGCTGTAAACAAAGAATGCTTTCAGAAATATAAATAATGATTGTTTATTTTTATCAATTTACAAAATGCAAAGTGAGCGAACAAAAGAAAAATCTAAATCAAATCAATATTTGCTGTTACTACCTTTTGCCTTCAAACCAGCATCAATTCTTATAGGTACACTTGCACAAAGTCAGGGATTTTGTAGGATTACAGTCAGTATATTATTTTGTAGGATTATAGTCATTATATTATTTTGTAGGATTATAGGATTATAGATCTGTGGTTAGTTCTCCAAGATGTTTGGAACAACCTACCAGCCGAGTTCCTTCAAAACCTGTGTGCAAGTGTACCTAGAAGAATTGATGCTGTTTTGAAGGCAAAGGGTGGTCACACCAAATATTGATTTGATTTAGATTTCTCTTTTGTTCATTCACTGCATTTTGTTGATTGATGAAAATAAATGATTAACACTTTCATTTTTGAAAGCATTCTTTGTTGACAGCATTTTTTCACACCTGCCTAAAACTTTTGCACAGTACTGTAGTCACCACGCACGTGGAATACAGTAAGTCGAGATATATCAAGTATATTCAATATATCGCCCACCCTACTGATGACAAATATCGTCTGATTTCGATATTACTGTGCATCCCTACTCATTATCATTCATTTGGACTCCGCGTATGAGAGGATTATAGAGAAAGTAAAAAGTTTCACGAAAAGGTGGAACACTTGGTCCAGGATTCTCCAAGAACTAAAGAACTACAACAGACTTACCAAAGGGCACTATGACGGGGCAGGTGATGCTGTAGGTCATACTAACAGAGAGAATGCACATAGTCCAGGCATATTCCAGTCCAAACTGAAATTCATAGGCCTGACTCTGCAAACGGGGGAGGTAAAGGAGCGTGTTAAACAACATCATCAAACTTAACATCGGTCAAACTGTCGTTTTAACGGACTGAGTTGGGGCTGACATGACGTACAGCTGCTCAACAGAACTGATTCAAAACTCAACTCATGCAAGCAAATAAATACAACAAAAAAACCATCCGGGAATGACATTTCTGAGGACATTTTTATGTATTTGCCAAAAATTCCATTATGCTCAACCGTCTGGATACTATTTAAGAGGTTGTGAGGTGAAGAGTGAGGGAGCATTCACTCGTTTGACGTGGATGCGATCAGCCTCGGACTTGGCGAAACACAGACGCATCGCGTAGACCATCAGCGCCGGGATCCGGAGCAGCTCCATCGCCGTGCCGATCAGGCTGGAAGTGATGACGTAGTTTACGAAGAACGCGCCGTTGTCGGGCAAGAACACACATCTGATGAATGATGATATTTAACAGTTAGAAGTGGAAGTACACAACTGCATGGTAAAGCCAGGAAAAGAGAAAAAAAAACAACTAGTAAATCAGCTTACTCAAACTTCACATTTTTCTTGTCCAAGAAATGAGTGTCGAAAAGCCACCTGAAGAAAAAATCCAAACTAAACAAAAGAAAAGTAGCAGATAAGAAGGAATTCTAGTACACACCAATTTGGGTTTGTGCCTCATAAAAAAATGTTGGAAAAATTTATTAACGATATTGACACATGTACCTGGACAGACCAAGAGAAGGCAGAATGATGACCATGAAGACAAGAAGAAGAAAGCACTTGTGCATGGTGATCTGATTCTCACTGGACCTGCAAACATCCAAAACATGCAAACATCCAGACCTCATGGCTGACTTAATCTTCACTGATGCATTGGTCTGATACGTGCCAGCCAAACGTTCCAAAGCACAATAATGTCACGTCAGCCTCTACTGCAGATCTTACACTGCCTTAATACACTGACTCGATAAATATAGCTACACTGTAGAGGCTACAGCATGGGAGTTGCATTTTAGAACTGGTCCACTCCTGATAGTTAGAGGTGTGAACTTTCACCGGTCTCATGATTCGATTCGATTACAATTATCATGTCAGCGATTTGTTTTGATACGATATTTCCATGCATCATGAAACCTCCCGTCAATTACTTCACATTGCACGCAGATTCACTTTATTTCTGATTCGTTGGTTGTACAATTCCAAACATTTTTGGAGTAAATGATCTTATCTAATCGAATATGTGACCCTCCACGGCAAAACCAGTCGCTTGTCGGAAATTTTCAAAATTGAGTTATTATGTTTTCATGAAAGGGCATAAATCAAGCTCCAAAACGATACCTATATGGAATGAATGGGACGACATATGACTGAGATATCAACATTCAAAGCAGTCGGGTTTCTCCTGTCATGCCAAGAGAGAAACGGAGAAATCTGCCTTTGAAGTTGACTATCGTCGTAGCACTCACAGACGCTTGGTGCGGTCGCGGCTACGTTTGCATTTACGGTAGCCTACGCTGCATTCACAGCCACACGGATAGCCTACCTGCGTTAGGTTAACTGAACTCGGGAGACGGGGATGGATTCTGGAGAAATATCTTCACGCTAGTCAACCAGTGGATTTACCGTAAATATTGAAGTAGAGCTTCAGAAACTTTTAACATTCTGCTGGAATTGAATTCCTCACCTCAAGAAAGTCACGTTTTTAGGGTGGAAAGGGTAAGTTTTTCAGCGAAATTTATTCACAACGGTACAGTATAGACCTTCCACTGTTTCAAAACACTAAAAACAAAAGATCCAAAATTTTACCCCACGCAACGTAAACGGTCATCTTTCTTGGAAACCTCCGTTGCGACAAGCGACTGGTTTTGCCGTGGAGGGTCACATATATAAAAGGTCTAAGTGTACGTATGCACGTATTTGTCCCTCAGTCCTCAGTCCTTATGGTGGCCATCAATCACGTGTGACCAATCAAAAGTCAAGGGAGCCTGCTTTTGAAGTACGCAAGCGAAACGCAGGAGGAGGCATCCCGTCGACGGCTTATTGTACGAGGTAAAATAAGATTTTTACAGCACTTCCCGACAATACTAAATGAGTTATCGTAAACCTTAAATTTCATTTAACTGATTATTTTTCCCTTAAGGATGCTGCTCATCACACCACACATTTGGAGATATTGCCGTACGCGATACAATTAGGCCTCACAAAAGACCGCTAGATGAAGCGGACATTTGCGAAAGAAAACGTAAACGAAAGAAAGAGGCAATTCCTAGTCAAGTTAGCTTTTGCCATGACAATCAACCAATCTCAGGGACAGGCACTGGATAAGGTCGGCATTTATCTGCCACAACCCGTATTTAGCCACGGACGATTATATGCTGCATTCTCCCGTGTACGCAGGTCAGCAGATGTAAAGGTCCATGTAGTATATTATGATCTTAGATTATCGTAGTCTAACCTGGAAGTTGCAAACTACACATGGATTATTTTACAATTATGTCATTAATAGAATATGGGCCACAAGTCCACGGTGTCCTCATGTGCTGAGCTCTGTTTCCTCTAATCAGCAAATTGTATCAGGTGTGTAGGTGTTGGAATATAACACACGGAACAGCTGCTATAAAAGCAGGACTGCGGTTATATGTTAAAATATGGACTGATTTCGTATTTCTCACACACCTGCAACTGCAATAGCTCATAACAGAATAGCAACCTGTACATTTTACACTCACAACCACATACTGCAAAGTCAAAGAACAGAAGAGAGTGATGTGATCTCTTATTTTTTCTGGAGCTGTTTTTACAATTATTTTTAGATTCTCAATTCACAAAGAGGCCCAAATTATCTGGAAATGTTTAGAAAATTAAATCATTTTAATAAAGTGATGTCAGAAGTGAAACTGGATTGCACGTCCCGGACCACCCGCATTGCCACTGCAGACCACCAGGGCACCACCGCAAACTACTGGTTGAAACCCCCAATATGATCAGTTATGGTCTGCAACTGCACCAACGCAGAATCCTCCACGTCTACATTACGATGCATCGATTATGTGATTAATTTCAACATCCCTACTGGTAGCACGAAGTAGGAAAAAATGCATGAAGCCAGTTTTTAAGCAAAAGCATATGCACATGAGGATGAGCCTGGTTACGTCCCGTACCGCCCACAAACATGAGCCACACGGGCAGTAGAGGTGTGTACCTTCACTGCTCTCGTAATTCGGTTATCATGTCATATCATGATTATCATGCGATATCCTGATGCATCACGACGCACTCCATCAATTTCTCTACATTACTTCACATTGCACACAGATTGGTCATGGATCACAGACTGGGCAGCCATAGTTACTACCGGGACCTTCTTCTGAACTAAAAATTCTTCTTCTGAAATATTTATGCTGCAGCCAGAAAATTCCCAAGCAGCATCATTATGACATAATCAAATGTGGGCTGCCACTGCATCGCAATGCATGGATTATGTGATTAATTTCAACGCCCCTGATCTGTATACTGTAGGTGCCTTGCTGATCAGACACGTTGTTTAATACAATATTTTTCAGATAAAGCCTTTGGCTAAAACGGGTGCAGGAACCAGACGCAGCATTGTGCACCTCTGAGAGGCCACAACTACATCCATTACTCCCTTATTGTCATCACTATGACAACAAGACTGAAGAGGCTAGCAAAGTGTGGTAGTGAGGAAAACACACACACTCACACACAGGAGTGTGTGTGTGTGTGTGTGTGTGTGTTCATTGCTGGGTGGGAGGCTGAGTGAGGGGTTGCTATGCTGTTATGCAATATGTTTGTGCAGTACATTTAATATGCCAATGCAGCATATCGAAGCCATTCTCCATACTCTCACACACACACACACACACACACATCCTATGCAAATCTGTAGAGTTGGTAATTACGCCAGAATGTGTTAATGTTGCAAGAATTTTGCGTAATTACTATGAAAGCGCTGGAGTACATATATAGTAACAGTAAATACAGGTTGAGCTTAAACTTGTGGTTTTGTTACTGATTGATGGTAGCACAGGACAGTTCCATTCATGAGTCAGCCATAATTGTTGTGGTTTGAAGCTTTGGCTGACCACTTGTAACTGGTCTTCTGACATAACAGGTCTATTATTCAAATGAGGGCTGGCTGGTATGGCCTAAAAATAATATTGTGATATTGTTAAGCTATATCGCGATACACAATCTATATCTTGACATATTTTCTCTTTCTATGAGAGAACCACATTTCACCCCACAATCCTCTGTGCACGACAATAATGCGATGGACACGTGTCCAGAATAAACACTTGTAAAATATCAAGTAAACAGCTGTCCTGTGAGTAGAACGCTGGTTGTTGTTGTTTATCAGCTAAAATACGAGTTTTGTCTGTAATTAAGGGGGAGATGTGACTGAACTGGAGCGTTTTTGTGAGTGATGGTGTTCCACACGAGAGTCGTGAGTGCCCACACACAGCGTGTTTACATCGCGGTGGACGTTATTTATGCCCGTTTGGGTATTTACTTCTGTGTTTGTGTACAGAATAACAGAAGCAGTGCTGTTTTTCTTCGGAAACCAAGTCAGCCGCTTCCATCTCCAATTAACGTCTCTGAAATGGTGTGAATATTCACTTCTCTCTCTGCACGCTCACTTCACTCCGCGTCCAGAACAAACCGCGTGTGCGCTAGGAGAGTGTTGTGGATGGTGGGGGAGTGAGCTGTCTGTTTTGAGAGAGCAGAGAAGCCAAACTGGAGAGTGAAGTACGTGCTGTCTGTTTAACATTAACGTGAGGATTTGTACTCCATCTTCACCATATAGTCGTTTACTACATCACACGTGGAACAAGCCCAGATATATCCAGTATATTCCATATACTTCACCCACCCCAATTCAAATATTAATTACTTCATACCGGGTCCAGTGGCATTCGAAGAAGGCGGAGTAGTAGACCACAAAAGGCAGCAACACTGAGAAAGCCCACAGGAGCAGGGTGGGGAAGAACTGTGTGATCACTGGGTTCTGCACAGAGCAAACAGAGAAATGACATCAAATCATATTTTTGTTTAATGTCTTATGATTAAGGAGCAATAGAAAGACAAGTCAATCCAAAGTAAAGACAGAAATTTCCTCCATCACACACCCGCAGGCTTTCTACCGGCCTCGTGACGTTAAACTTGTCCATGGTGTTAACTATGATGGCCGGAGTGGTGAGGAAGAAGAGCAGGAGAAAGAGGAGGATGTTGAGAAGAACACAGCGGAGCCACCAGCGCGAACCACACACAGAAAGGTTCTCCCTGGAGAAACACACACACACACCCTCTGTTAACACATTGCAGCTTCTCCATCTCTGAAAAGTTTCCTTCCAAAGCAAAACCCCATCAGTGACTTGCAAACAGCCCAGAAACACAAACAGGAATATTTTATATTAATATTAATGTGTTCATCTGCAATGTTTTTGCTTTAGGCACTGTAATCAAAGGTACTCGGCGCAAAGGAAATGTTCTGTCATTATTCCACAGCTAAGACTTGAAGACGCGAAAGGCAAAAACTTCATATTCTATGCTCACAGTTCTCCAGGGCGCATCTGGTGAGAGCTACCTGGCTGTTATGTTAAATTCAGGAACGTCGGATATTAAGAAGCAAAAGCCAAGCAACGTTCAGCAGCGAGACCTCCTCATTTTAATAAAAAACGGGGGGAAAACAAGCCTCACAATGCAGACACACACAGATACATCATATAATACACTCGCTTGATGAAGCATAACGCACATCCCTTCCTTCACACACACACACACACACAAGCGCACACCACACGCTGCAAACGCACAATATTCACACACATTATATAAGAACGAGAGCATGGCTGCCACAGCGGCTGTCTAGACAAACGGGCGTATCTGTGAGAGCCAAGATTGAATTAATTTAATTCCATCTCTCCAATCAAACTCAAATGAACTGGAACAAAGTGTGTTCTGAAGAAACAAGGCCGATACTAAATGAGGGAAGAGTTCTGTCGTAGCAGGACTCACGCCTCTGTTCATCTGCTGATATGAACACATTAATCAGCACAGCAACGGAGTCCTTCCGTAAGAGGGAATGTGTGATCTGTATTATGGCAGATCTTTCCACTGTTTCCACCGCACTTTCAAGATGTCTTTTAGTCGTTTATCTTTTATATGCAGATGTAGGTCACTCAAATGCGCCAAAGTAGTTGAAAGGTATTAGGATGGTGCTCTCCAAGAAAGCAAGGCGAATCATGATCATTAGATGGTAATTTGTCGGAAAAACAGTTTGCAATTTAACTTAGTTAACTGTCGTTTTTTTTAATGGAATGCCTGCTTATAATTCTCATATTCAACTGCTGCACATAACTGTAAAAAGACCAAAATTGTAGTTTGAATTCTGCAATATACAGTCTCTTTTTCTACCTCTTGTTTAGAGTCTTTATATTTTATAGTCAATGCACACTGCCCTCCAAAAGCTTGGCAACGCCCCTGGCAAAGTGGGGTTTTGGACAGTATTGCCATGAATCCTTTTTAATTTGTGATAATGTTGCACTGATAAGGGACAACACAAACAACGAAAACATATTTTAATACATAAACAGTGTAAACATAGAAGATACTTCAATTTTGGATTCATCATAATATCCACCATTAGCAGCTATTACAGCTCTGCATAATCTGGGCGTCCGAGCGGTCAATAAACCAATCAATCAATTGTTGAAGCTATTAAGGTGTGCTGACCCAAAAATCTTTGAAAAACCTGGGCCAAGTTTAAACCAGTAACCAGACATCACAGCTGGCAAAGGGACATGTCTGACTTTGACATGAATATATTGCCATTATTATGTAATCAAAATAAAAATGATTATTGCTGGTATCCAAAGATAATGTCAAGTTACTTTAATGTATTTGCAGCAAAAAGTGATGAGGATTTATGCTGATATCGTCCAAAACCCCACTTTGCCAGGGGCGTTTCCAAACTTTTGGAGGGCAGCGTATGTTTGTTTAGTCTGTGTGCCTTACTGTTCTTTGTACTGTAGAACCTGGAGCCACGTCGTCTCCTCTCTCTGTATACTTGTATACAGCAGGGATGACAATGAAAATTAAAATTAAAATTCTGCAGTAACGTGGTATTTTAAGGATGCTGCCATATTGCCGCACTGTAACAATAATATGTATTGAGTGGCGTCTTTATTGCTCTGGGCGTATAAATATTTTAGGGATCTTCTTTTGACCTGTACGTACCAGATGATGTCGTTGGGGGCGGGAGCGTAGCCAACACCCCACTGATGCGAGTGAACCACCGTTGTGATGCTGGACTGCTGCGGTTTCCGCCGACAACGTGCCCTACTGTGGTCTTTCACAATGCTACACAAATATAACACAGACATTTCACATGTGTCAAACCGGTTTTGTGATGATGGAGAGCGTGGAAATAAATGACACTTCTTTGCCAAAGCACTTACACTGCAGTCATCCTCTCATCCCTGAAGGTGACAAAGGCAATGCCCAGGCGCTTTATGGTGACGCGGTTCTTTTCCGCATGAAACTCGTCGGTAAGTTTCTCCTCTAATTCACTATAATACTGCTCAGCGTCAACCTGAGAAGAGACGAGACGAGAAGAGAAGAGTTAGAGCGCAGTGGTCTCCAGTGGCCAAATTGAAGAGGTGCAACGGTAGCAGCAATGTCTTAAGAGAACTGAACTGTACGCTTCATGTTGAGCATTAATATTTGGATATTGAAGAAGAACTGGTACTAATTACACCAAATTCCATTTGATATTATGCTATAATGTTTGTTATATAAGAGTCGACATTAACCTGCTGTGGCACTGTACCTTTTCAAATCCACAAATGTCACAGCAGAGGATCTGAGCACAAGGATGGGTATTAATCATGATCCGTCCATCCTTCTGGGACTTGGTAGTGAAATAAATCCTTCCTTTCATGGCCTTCCGTCTGTAACGGACACCAAAAAAGTGCACTTTTAATGAAGGCCATAGGATAGGTCAAACCAGAAATGTTGCAAAATAACTAAAATAATTTTATTACTTCTTAAGTGAATTTAAACTTGCTGAGACGGGAGGGATTCATTACCTTTCAGAGTCGAGCCTCATTAATTTCTGCACGTCAAAACAGAAGCAGATGTCTGTGACGGTACAGCTGGGATACGCCTCGCTGATGGGGGATGAGGGAGAAAGTCAGTTTACTCACAGCATGTCTCTCTGTTGTTGTTGAGACGTAACATTAATAATTCTATAATGAAAACATGGAGTAAGTCAAATGTGCTCGGTTTAATTTGCTCACTGAAGGTGTTTGGTGATCAGGCCTGGGTCCGAAATCTCTCTGGGGATGTTGGTGATCATTAGAGTTCTGGCCACCTGTGCAGAGAATGAATATGTAGAGATAAACTGATTTCCACCTGTTAGCAATTAAAAGTGATGCTGATGCAGTCACACACACACACACACACACAGTCTCTGTATTACTATCCTTGTGAGGTCCTTCCATAGACTCCCATAATGACTAGATGTATATAATATTACACCTACACCTAATCCTAACCCTAACCTTAACCTCAGTAACCAAAAGCACATCTTTTACCTCTTTTAGTTTCTCAAATAAAACAAGCACATTTTCTATAAAGTCATATGTGACCCTCCACGGCAAAACCAGTCGCTTGTCGCAACGGAGGTTTTCAAGAAAAACGAGCGTTTACGTTGCGTGGGGTAAAATGTTGGATTTTTTGTTTTTAGTGTTTTGAAACAGTGGAAGGTCTATACTGTACTGTTGGGAATAAATTTCGCTGGAAAACTTACCCTTTCCATCCTAAAAACGTGACTTTCTTGAGGTGAGGAATTCAATTCCAGCAGAATGTTAAAAGTTTGTGTTTTGACCGCTCTACTTCAATATTTACGCTAAATCCACTGGTTGACTAGCGTGAAGATATTTCTCCGGAATCCATCTCCGTCTCTCGAGTTCAGTTAACCTAACGCAGGTAGGCTATCCGTGTGGCTGTGAATGCAGCGTAGGCTACCGTAAATGCAAACGTAGCCGCGACCGCACCAAGCGTCTGTGAGTGCTACGGCGATAGTCAACTTCAAAGGCAGATTTCTCCGTTTCTCACTTGGCGTGACAGGAGAAACCCGACTCCTTTGAATGTTGATATCTCAGTCATATGTCGTCCCATTCATTCCATATAGGTATCGTTTTGAAGCTTGATTTATGCCCTTTCATAATAACATAATAACTCAATTTTGAATATTTGAGAGCGGCGACTGGTTTTGCCGTGGAGGGTCACATTTTTCCTCATGGGGACCTCTCAAATGTTCCCACAATGCCCAAAAAAAACAGATAAAAGTGATTTTAGGGGACAAAAAGGTCCCCACAATGCCATAAATACCCGGCCCACACACAGTGTTGTCTTGCTATCAGTGTGAGGCCCTTCCCTTGACTCTCATAATGATGTAAACAACACTACCCTACCTTAAACTCAGCAAGCAACCTTTTTTCACATAAAATTCTGTCTTACAGATACACACATTTACACACCAACAACATCCCCACCAACCTTCTCATCCTCCTTGTGTTCCAGGCGAGAGGAGTGGTGGGCCATACAGAGCACCGTAATTACAAAATACAGGAGCGCAAAGATGCTGTGTAACCACAGAAAATTGTTCCTACAAAAATAGGGAGAGACACAGAGAGAGTCATCTTATGCTTTGGTTCTTTCTTTGTAAAGCTCACACAAAAATCTGTAAAACCTACTGTTCTGACACGTTAACCACGGTCGTCCGGCCAAAATTCTCGGGGCTGTCCTCTGAAAAAGGCCAAAGAAGAAATACATTCAAGAAGCACAAATCCTAGCATCAATTTTACTCTTTACACAACCAACAAAACTTTTTCTGCCAATTTGGAGAAAGTACAATCCTTGGTTGCAATTCTAGTTCTAGTTGAGGAATAAATGCAGTGAATTACAGTTTTTCTTGATGGTTTTGACCTGCTTATAGAAACTGGGCTCCACTTGATCATCTTCATCATCACCATCTCAGCAGACCTGAAGACATCTCTTGCTAATATGTTAACACTTTTCCATTGGATTCACACATTCTTTACACCCCTTAACCAAACAGTTAACACAGATGTCATTCAAGCAGCCCAAACTCGGTAACCAAACAGAAAGCATCTACTACCAACTACTAGACGCTGCCCAGAGCTGAATGAAATCACCAAAGCACCTGTTTGACACAAATCTTCAATCAGCAATCAGTCGTACACCTGTAAAAGGTGCCACCTCTGTGTTGTTTTATATAGATATAGAATGTGATGAGACGTGGTGCTGTCGTCGTGAGTGAATAGACTGAATATCCACACTGGCTATTTCAACTCATTTGTATTGAACTTACGGGCGCGAAGCGGGGACCAAACCCTGGGCAGGCACCAACACACTCACACAATCACACCCTTATTCACACCTTAAGGAACCAAATTTAGAGTCGCCAATCAACCTATAGTGCGACTCTAAATTTGGACAGTGGGAGGAAACCCACGTGAACACGGGGAGAGCGTGCAAACCACACAGAAAGACCCCACGGGAATCAAACCCAGGACCTTCTCGCTGTGAGCCGGCAGCGCTAACCACCGTGCCACCGTGCCACTGTCCAATTCTTTACAAGATGGTAAATTTGACACGTACCCTGTAGGTAAAAAGTCATGAAATTCCACAGGCATGTAAGCACGCATATAGTAATTACGAGCGATGCTGCACTGTTTAACGCTGATTGCTGTATTTTATATTTTGTTGCCCATTGTGTAATGATTGATTAGAAGAGTGCATACATTTACATTTACAGCATTTAGCAGACGCTCTTATCCAGAGTGACTTACATTTCCTAATTTCAGGGACAGTTCCCCTGAGAGCAACTTAGGGTTAAGGGTCTTGCTCAGGGACCCAGTGTTGGTAACACCAGAGGCCGGATTCGAACCCAGAACCTCTCAGTCCAAAGGCGAGTGTCCTACCACTAGACCTCCAACACCAACATTTGGCTGCAAGTTGTGTTGTGTGAAGGCATGTAGTTTTTGTTGCGTGTTTTAAATGTTTAGACTCTCACTGTTAGAGCCTTTTGCAAACTAAATGTGTCATTTTGACCAGCGTGCTTGCGTTTACCGATTTGAACGTGTGGAGTTGGAGCGACTGCAGCATCTAAGCGACTGAAAAAAACTGTAACTCTTCCTATTTCCCTGGACTCGCAATGTTCTGCTGCGTAGCGTTTCAGTCGTGTTAAGCCAGACTTTAAGAAAAGGGATCATTTCTGGCTTTCTGAAAGTGGTTAAAAATAATGGGAGATTTCTGCAATGGCCCTGGATTTTAAAAAGCTTTTAAAGTCATTACAGGTCTTTGCGAACTGATGTAAAGTTATTGCAAAATGCACACTCTTCATGCTTTTCCACGAGATGGCTACAGCAATTTAGAAGCTGTTGAAAATCCCTGAGTCATACGGAGCGACCTAGTATCGTGCCTCTGCGATCTTCCCTTCTCGTTGACCTTTTTCTAACCTCTCCCTGACCCATCGACTCTGCCGGCTGTGCCACAGGATCTCTGTTATTTTGACAAAACCTGTGTTGGTTTAGTTAACAAGCCTCGGTGTCATGCTGTTGCCTCCAGATGAGGGCAGCGCTACGAACCTCACAAACCAGACAGAATACCACAAATAGGGCTGCTTCACATTCCACTTTTAAGGGTTTATGCTCTGTACTTTGGAGGATTACCATAAAATCTATTATGGACTGTGCTGGTACCGTAAAAAAGCTATTGTGTGTGTTGGAGTGGTATGGGAAAACCCTATTGTGCGCGTTTGAGTGGTATGGGAAAACCCTATTGTGTGTGAGCAAGTGACTGAGAGAGAGAGAGTGGTGAGGGAGGTAAAACTGGCCATTTCCCCCACCGCTTTTCTTGTGGCCAGGGCAGTCAGGGCCATTCCCATGACATCCCGTGTTTGCCTTGGCGTCTTTAACCCTAAACCATCTCCAAACACTGTGGGGTGGTCTAAACTAGCCCTCTGGGCATGTCCACTAATGGTGGGGTTCGTCTGCAGGCTCCTAAAACTTGCAGAGGATTTTCAGGCATTTTCTTCTGTCACTTATCATTATGTAACCCATGTGAAAAAGCTCTCCCAGTATGATTTTATAACTGTGGCTATGATTGTACTATGTATTCTTTAGTACTTTATGTACGCAGATGTTTATGTCAATGGCTAGTTAAAATGTGGAAAGAAAGAGAATTTTCAGCTTTAATCTACTTTATGGATAACTAGTTGAACTATTCTGGGTTAGGTATTAATGAGGTTTTCGACCTAAAATGTATTTTTCTCAAGGTAATAACTATTTGGACATTTATATTAAAATTTCTGTCCTTACGCACTCAAGACTCACCTTATGCAGAACGAGACACAGCTGCGAGTCGCTAACGTACACCTACACTACCGCTCAACAGTTTGGGATCACTTGGAAATGTTCTTGTTTTCCATCAAGACTCCATCAAGACCATCCATGTTGTGGCAGATGCTCCAGGAAGCATGGGGTGAAATTTCATCAGATTATCTTGAGGAATTAGCAGCTAGAATGTCAGGTCTGCCAGACTGTATTTGCTGCAAAGGGTGGGTTTTATGATGAAAGTTTGAAGAACACACTCATCATTTCCATTAAAATCATCATTTCTGTGTCCGTCTGCGTGTCCTGCACAACTGCTATATTTCCTATTCCGACTAATTTCATGTGTGTGTTCCATGGAAAACAAGAACATGTCCAAGTGATTCCCAAACTTTTTAGTGTACATGCTGTTGAGAATAATCTCATGTTAAACTATGGCAAATGGAAAACTGGTGGATTTGCTCACTGGTTTAAATTTTGCTATTTGTACACAATGCATATAGTACACATCTTAAATCTTCTAAATGAAATTGTTTTCATAATATGGGTTCATCTGATCATTGAATGTAAGGACAAAACAGTTCACAAACACAAAAAGAGAGAAAGAAAGCATTAGCCTGGAAGGGGAGAACTCTTTTACGCTGTTCTGTTAATATCGTTACCCTTGAGTTGATGTTAATAATCTAAAATATTATGTTTTTTTCCATTTTCTTTTCATTTATAAATGTGAAAAACGTAATAAAAGTATTGTTAAATAGTAAGGGTTTGTCAAATGATGAAATAATGAGAAACTGCTAACAGATGTACATTACAGTAGCATATAAACCAAGAACCAGCTCGTGAAAAACTAGTGCAGCACGAGGACCTTGTCAAGCTTACAGTGGATACCAAAAGTGTTTTGTCTGTTGTCATGAGGGCTTTACGGTGGCAGAGCGCTAAAGTAAACATAAGGCCCGACAAAAGAAAAGGAGAGGTTTCAGGGCGGCTTGAGGTTACCCTGCAGGCTTCCGGAGAGGTTGACGGGCAGAATGACGGTCAGCGAGAGCAGACACACCACCGCCATCAGCAGAATGACGTGGCGCTGGAAGGCCAGGTAGGTGACCGCATCGATGCCACACTTACTGCGGATCTCTTCGTCCCTGCAGTCAACAGAGAGAAATGCTAAACACTCACGCTCGTGAACAGGGCGGCGTGGTCTCGCTAGGTGAGCATATGACATCCTGCGTCACTTTCATATTCAAAAATTACACATATTTCATGCAAGTACTGTGACCTAGAGATCATAATAACATTTATTTTCTCATGGAAAAGTGAACAGTGGAAACTGTCACGGTGCGGTACTCTCTAGTGTAACGCTTAGGGCGTTCACCCCGTGATTGGAAGGTCGCTGGTTTCAATCCCGGACCGATAACAGGTACCACTCATGAGCGAGGTACCGTCCCCAAGCACTGCTTTCCTGGGCGCTGGCCATGTCTGCTGCCCACTGCTCTTTTACCGATCAAATGCAGAGCTCACATTTTGTTCTCAATGACAAATTATCGCTCACCTTTATTTTACGTCACATGCTTTATAACAGCAAAGAAATATTATGAAGAAATGAAACACCAAAATAACAGTGACGTTTGTAACAGCTGAAGCACACGCAATCCTGACCGTGGACTGGGAAGACAAACACCAGGCAAAGACAAAGGGAACACATGGGGAGTAAATAGAAGCAGGAACATGTGAAGCATATGATGATAACAAGGCAATCGGGGAGAGGGAAGGCGTGACCTGGATGGCTGGCTGGCGTCGACGAGGGTGTGACAACAACAATGAAATATAAACTAAAATGTTAACATCCATATGAAATTATAGCGTGCAAAGAAATGGCATTTTTATAACCCTTAAGAAGTGGAAATGACCCAGGATTTATGTTATCCATTATCACGTGTACTTTGTGTATAAATGAGTCTGGTATTGAATAAGACAACCCTATATAAAGCTTAATGGCTGCGGTGTGTGTGTGTGTGTGTCTCTGTGTGTGGCCATTTCTATATACTGCACATCCCAAACAAACCGTATGTGCTTTATTTAGTAATTCTGCATGATAATAAACATGTTTAAAGACAGGCACACACACACGCACACGCACTGCCGGTGGGCTCGCAGCACAGCCTCCCTGTCTCCTGCTGACAGGACCACCATCGCTTTCCAGTTCTAGAAGGTTCTAACGCGCATGGCTAAATGCGGCAACCTGACCGCGCAAATAACATCCTGGAAACCATGGGAACGGGGGAAGTGGCCGCTTTATGGCGCGGCGGAGCCTTTCGGAGGGCCGGTAGACGCGACCTTCGGCCTCTTGTTTGTTTTTCCTGCTTAATGAGATACGACCCAATTCGAGTCGGACGCTGGCTGATGACATCACCACCGGCGGGCACACACTTACTTCATGTGGTAGAGAGATGTGAGCCAGGAGCAGAAGCCCTATAAAGAGAGGGGAGAGGGAGGAGGAAAGGTTCATAAAAAGGTCTGGGACACATAAAAGTGGCAGCACACGACGCGTCTGGCTGACCTAGCATCTGTCAGAACCATTTGTCCCGTAAGAGAACGCAAAGGGCCTTTCGAGCGGAAAGAACTACGCAAAGTTACGTCATGCAGGCGACGGATCTGTCGTGCAAATAGGAACGTGAGAGACGGTTTGTGGTCAGAGACGGGGGGATGGAAAAAATGAGTGTCATAGCCTAAGTGTGAGAGACACTTGAAATGTATAGGCAGTAAAGACAAAGAGCATATAAGGGCAGGGCGTCCACCAGAACCGGGGGTTTAAATCCCGTCATAAAGCAAGGGTTTTCGACTGGTCCTGTCTCAGGGATGACCATTCAGACTCAGCAGTGGTCTGCAGCCTACTGTGTGCCTGAGTGTGTGAGTGGTTGTTGTCTATTTCTAGATATTTGCATTAAATCCATTACTCATAAAGATGCCCAAAACATCTGAAAATACTTTTAAGAAATAAAAAAACTTTTTTAAAAATGATTTTATGATGTCACAGAGCACTTGCCTACGGACCACCAGGAGGCCGCGGACCACCGGTTGAAAACTAGTAGCCTATCAACGCTAAAACCTTGTTGTCACCCACACCACACCCACACACGAGCGCAGCGTGAAGCTCCGAGAAGAGAAGACTAGAGAGTTTCAGCTGAGCTTGGTGTTTGTAAAATTCAACATTTTGACAGATTTTCTCTTATTCTACATATCGCTTCTCGACCCCGTTAACTAACAAAAATCGGTATCGATATCGGCCCTGATAAAACCAATATTGGTCGACCTCTAGTCTAGTGGTTAGGACCTTCGTCTCTGGACCAAAAGGTTGTGTGTTCCAGTCCCTAAGCAAGATCCTTAACCCAAGTTGCTGCAGGGAGACCTGTCCCTGAAATTAGGGAAATGTAAGTTGCTCCGCATAAGAGCGTCTGCTAAATGCTGTAAATGTAAATTATGGTTCATTTGTAAAGTTGGAGGAGCCCTAACTTATCGACTAGGTAGTTTTCATGCTGCCAGTGTTGCCCCAGACTTGCTGGTTAGAGAATTAAACCCAGATAAATGTAAGGTTACTTTGTGACAATGCCTTCTATAAAAAGCATTAATAAAACAGAGCTGCATAAAATGTGTATTTACACTATTGTTTTTTATTTTAGTGTAATTCAAGCAATCAACTCCTTTCTATTTGCATAACTGTTTTATGTGCGCAAGAATGTGCGTCCTCTCACCATGTCCTTGGTCTCTGAGTCTGAAGGGCTGGATTCAGATGGAGATTTTTCTTTTTCACTTTGCTCCCCATAGAACAAGGATGTCAGGCTACGAGGAAACAGAGAATGTAACTTTTAAAAATATAAACTGAAACTTAATGTATGTCTTTAAAGGTCACATATTATGATAAAAATCACTTTTTCTGTTCTTTGGACATCATGTGGGTCTGTACTGCTCTACACACACTGTACATTTGATAAAGTGGTGAATTGTGTTAGCATTAATGTAGGAATGTCAGTAATCATGTGCTTAAACGAGACGTTTAGATTTCTCCCCTACTTCTACATCACAGTAGGGGACATTTGAATAACTCCACCCCTCATATCTGAGAAGCTCCGCCCACCAGGTAGAACTGCTAGCGCTTCCTGATCCGCCATGTTTTCCCACCAGCGCTAGTGTAGGAATCACAGTGAAGAAGTCTAGTGGCGGAGTGTTGTGTTGAACATGTACGGCTGTGTGGATGGTCTGTTAGCAGCAGCATGTGGATTATTTTCGCGTGAGGTAAACTCCCGCCGTGCCGTCTACACTACACCCAGTTCCGGAGTGAGGGGCGTGGCCAGCAGCGGCTCATTTGCATTTAGGAATACTAATGAGAAACAGCCTGTTCTGAAAGGGACTGAAATAGAGGAGTAAAAAGCAGGTGAAAATGCCTGATCTGAGAGGTGTTTACAGCAAACTACTGCAGAGACATGTTTAGTGGAGCTCATAGACCTAGTTTAACTTGGTGTAAAAATTAATAATATGGGACCTTTAAAAAGATTGGACAAGATTTATGAGATTAGTGATCGTCTAAATGTGACTCATCCTGAACATCCTAAAAAAACAGAAAGATTATCCGGCATTTCATCTGTCAAAGCTTATCATTTTAAAGGTGTGTAGCGCAGAATTATTCAAAACTAAGAATTTCATCATCATCATGACTTAATGAATGTTCCTGCAGAGCAGTGAAACTATATAGAAATTTAAGCAATACAACACAATATGGGCATTTGTTCACCCCCCCCACAAAAACGGTCCTGTTGGGACTGAATGTACCACTTCTGGGTCTGTGCACATGGACGACAGCACCGAAGAAACAGTGTGTACCTCATATCCAGCAGAGCTTCATGAGTTATGAGCTCTAACCAAATAATCACTCACAGACCCTAAGGGTGTGTGTGGTTGCGTAAGTATCGCAAACTGTATGAGAAAACTGTCTGAAACATAAAGCAGTACTATTTATCATGTGTTACTGGCTACTGTAGCAGAACTAAAATAGCACAAGACAATTACATGATGAGTTTTTTAATGACTCAAGACATTTCCGTCGTCCTACAGATTAACAGATGCTACAGATAACTTCATTCTAAATAAGCCTTTCCCAGTTTGTTTTTAAAAATGCAAGCCCTATGCAACCACTAGGACCCAATGGATACATTGGTGTTCTGATATTTTCGACCGACATTGCAAATAAATAGTCATTGCCACTTAAATTATAAATAAATGACAATTAAAATACATACATAAAACAAGAAGATCTGCTAAAATAGACGCATAAAACAAGAAGATGAATCCTGTGTGTTATGAGAGTGTGTAATTGTGTGTAATTGTGTGTAATTATGTGTAATTTGTCCATTGAAACATTAAAATACCATATTTGGCATATTTGTGTGTTTATCTCTAATTTATCTACATTTTTTGTGCTCTATTTATGGGGAAAAAAATTATTAAATAAACCACAGGAAAATATTTGCTCATGTTTTGTTTCTAGGAAAATAATGCTGACATCAGCATCAGATTTTAAAAAATCCGTCAATTGTCAAGATCATTAAAATTTGATATATATTTCAGGTTATTCTCATAATGTCTAATGATTAATCCCAATAGAGTTCTTGTCATACGGAGGGAGAATAATCCATTAATACACAACATGATCCATAATAACAACAGCATTCGAAATACACCATTTGTGTTCCCGGTATAACTGTAAAAGTTTGATGAAGCTGTAGATCACAGGGCTTATATAAGTGTTCACAAAGTGCAACTGAACCACTATTAAAATGCCACTGCAACACTACAGTTCTTCACACGATGGCGCCAGTATCTCAACAGCAAAACTAGAGGAGCTCTGACGCTGTGCTTCTCCAACTAGCCCTGCTCATACACACTGCAACTGCTGATATAACCTTCAAATACTATTGCAGTAGCATTTTGTGATATGAATATTTAGTACATGTTAATGCTACACATCACTGACAAAACACTGATCATATATATGATTTAGATTATTGCTATTTTCAGCCCTGACCATATTTCAAAACATGAGAATATATCATTTTGGACAATTGCTGTAAATTGCACACAATAATTTGCTGATTTTACCTGCTAATGAAAAGATATGTAAGTGTTTATGCTGTTAAGACGAGTCAGGATCAAGTATGTTTTGTATGCCAATGTCCAGCTGCAAGCTCCACAGATGCAGACGCCCTGTCTGGATGCATGTAACAGCTGCAGGTCTGTCTTTGTCAAGAGTTTTTCTTGGTCTCAACATGTTTGCTTCTGACCTTCGAGCCAGTGAACACACTGTCTGTTCAGTCAAGAAAAATGACACTGAGGTGACTGTAGAGAACTGCTTGATATTTTTGCATGTCACTTTCCTCCGCAGTAACAAAGCGACTGTGTGTGTGTGTTGTGAATTTACAGGCTGCAGTACCTGTCGTTCTCCACCAGCAGGGCCAGGCGGCCGTAGTCCCACGCAGCTTTCCTCAGGCAGGAGAAGACCAACAACAGGAACTACAACATACAGCAACACACCCAAACACGATCAGTAGTCAGCGTCAGTGCAAACTCACACAAACCTTTTGCCCATAACTTTAACTGTGATATTACTGCCCAACATCAATTACCAAAACAGCTTTTAGTTGTTCTTAAAACTTTTTATTCTTTATGAGGACCTGATATTTGGTCTCGACAATGGTCAGTAAAACACATACACATACACCCACTTTATGAAGAAGCAGAACAAAGCTCACCAGGCCCACATCCCGCTGTACTAATGAGCCGTTTCTTTAGGCCAAGAGAGGAGAGGTGAGCGGTTGTCTTGGAAACTGACAGCAGTGAGGTCAGTACTCTTACTGAGTTCATAATGACTCCAGCAGGAATGCAGAGTCAATGACGAGGCGAGCTGAACACACGACTTATACACACCACCTCACTCTCATCACATCTCTCTGCAGCGGTGGAACCAGTACTATAGTCGGCTTAGCATACAACACCCACCGGCTTTCATTTATTAATAAAATTATTTTGTTTTTGCTACTAAAAATAATAAGACGGGGACCAACCCTGGGCAGGCGCCAACACACCGCAGGGCACACACACTCACCCAATCACACCCACACTCACACCCTACGGGGCCAATTTAGAGTCGCCAGTTAATCTATATTGCATGCTTTTGGACTGTGGGAGGAAACTGTTACAGTACAGTTAATGTTTCCGTAATTTTTCTTTTGTTAATATTGGTATTCACACCTTTGACCAGAGGTTCCGCAATGCTGTGTTCACACTAAACCTAACCTGTGTTTTCAGCATTCAGCAGGAACTTCTGTCTCAGGTGTGTGCAGAACACTAGTGTAAATTGGCAGACGGTCCCTAACAACCTGACATGGAGCCTGCAGTCTGTCTCAGAGCCGGAAAGTGGATGGGTACCGTACCAGCCAGAGAACCAGGTTGATGGCCAGAACGGTTGGCACTCCGCCGAAGGGCAAACCCTGTAGGACACTGCTGCGGGAGTGGGAGGTGTAACATCTCTCCGCCGTGCTGTTCTCCTCAGATGCAGGGTTCAGCAAACCCATGAAGTTCAGCTCCACCGACGACGCCGTCCACGGCTCAAATAGTGCTGCCGTCTTCTCTGTCTTTATTCCCGAGAAGTCCGAATGCGCCGCCATGGCAATGGCAAACCGGGTCTCGGCAAACCTCAGACTGTCAGAGCATCACTGAAGAGAGAGGAAATCGATATCAGAGAAGTCAATAGAAGAATACAGGAGACGGTCTGAGATGATTATGCATATTCGTTGGAGCTTCAGATATCTGATGTTCTGATAAAGCAGACATTTGCCAGAGTAAAAATGAGTCCTGAGTGCATTTTATTTACCAACAAAGATTGGCACGATGAATGACATATGTTTTTGAAAAATTAAAGCACAAGATGTTCATGCTCTATGTTAGGGCTTACATTTTATAGAATTGAATGATAATTGATATTGATTGCTAATCAATAAAATGTAATGTTATCTTGGTAAATATTAAATTGATGTGATAAAATTTGTTGACGTGTTAAAAGAAGAATTTGCCATTTTAACGTCATGTTGGGGTGCAACAGGAATGACAAGGGGCAGGATGCAGAGGCGAGGTTGAAACAGAACTAGGGTTTGACTTGAGTCCAGCAAAACAAATACAAAAAGCTGGATCAGATCAAACCAGGAACACTGAGACAAGTCCATATGCGATATGTGCAAAGAGGAGAGCCAGGCTTACATACAAACACTGGTGCAGCACATTATCCACCACCATCACTGGCCAAAACAGAGAGATTCAGGAGGAGTTTCTATCCTCAGGCCATCCGCCTAATTTGTCATTCCACACTGCCTCTTAATTCCATAATTTATTGGAAAGATGAGAAAATAAGCTTTTAAATGATATCTTGGTCAAAGCTATATCTTAAACGGTTGTCAAGTTACAATCGTTTGAATTATGGTATCGCAGCACCATTTTCCAACTGAAAAACAGAGAAAATCGCATTTAAAGTTTTTTGTCAGTTTTTTGTTGATATCTTTAACAATCCATAGCATCCAAAGAGATGCACCCAGTATTCAACAACAAAATTTTACTACAGGCATTTAGATACTTAGGAAAATATATTAAATCAGACTGAAGCTTCAATTCTTTCAAAATATTTATTAAAATATTCAAATTTATTAAATAATCAAATAAAGCGAAAACAGCATTTATTTTGGAGATTCTTTTGTAAGTTTTGAGAGCTGCAACTCAACTTAAATAGCCATTTAAGTACATTTTCACAATTATTTCCATGATGAAACTTTGGGAGATTAATTCTTTCATATAAGACCAAAAAAGAAAAATCGATATTTTTGATGTTTTTCAACATAATCAGCCCGTATCTAAATAAATAGAACGCCGACTTCCGACTCATTACGGCAGATCGGGTCACATATTACATGCTCCTTGTCTTTCTGCTAAAATGCTACTGTGTAGCATTTCACTGTTCACTGCTGTGTAGCTGTCTCATTGCACCTGTTATCTGCAGATTTTTGTACACAGGTCAACTTATTGTAATATAAGAAATAGTTTATTTATCTTTATTTTATTCCCCTATCTCCTTAAGTTTAAGTTTGTATATTGAATCTCTTTTGTTTTAATTTTTTTATTATTTATTATTTTTTTAACTCTTTGCCTAAACTGCCCAGTCAAAAGTGCGGATCAGGATACATTTCACTGCATGTTGTACCTGTATAATTTGCATGTGACAAATAAAAAATCTTGAATCTTTACGGTAGACAAACCCTATCAAGGACTGGAAAAGCAAGACACAGCAGCATCTGGTGGGCGAGCGTGGGGGCGATCAGAACTATTTTTCAGATTTACAAAAGAATTTTCTTGTTGAATGTGATTGTGAGCACATTGTATCTACTAGAACTGTAATATTCGGTTCCTCGATTCGGCTCCCTCTGAGTCACTCACTAAACTGATCCGGGTGTGTGAGTCACTTCAGTCAGTCTTGCTAAATCTCCAGCTGAATCGTTTTTTTTTCACAGAAGAAAGTTTACGTGGCTTGTGATGAGAGTGAATGTACATCCTAATAAATGACAATATATCAAGACAAGGCTACCAGAGCGGCAAAGATTTGTTTTCAAGTGGCACTAGAGGAAGTTAACCGGCAGATTCGTTCTGTAAGTGGTTTGGGGAGCGCTAACAAGCTCGTGTGTGCGATTCAGCAGTGCGTTTGCCAAAAGCATAGTTGCTAACTACAATGTTAGTTGTGTTGCAAATGTACATTATGTTAGTGGCTAACATACACTATGTTAGTTGTTAACGTACACTATGTTGGTTGCTAACGTACAATATGTTGGTAGCTAACGTACACTATGTTAGATGCTAACGTACAATATGTTGGTAGCTAAGGTACACTATGTTGGTTGTTAACGTACACTATGTTGGTTGCTAACGTACACTATGTTAGATGCTACACTATGTTACGCTATGCTACACTATGTTAGATGCTAATGTACACTATGTTGGTTGTTAACGTACACTATGTTAGTTGCTAACGTACACTATGTTAGATGCTAACATACACTATGTTGGTTGCTAACGTACACTATATTAATTGCTAACGTACACTATGTTGGTTGCTAACATATACTATGTTAGATGCTACACTATGTTACGCTATGCTACACTATGTTAGATGCTAATGTACACTATGTTGGTTGTTAACGTACACTATATTGGTTGCTAACGTACACTATGTTAAATGCTAACATACACTATGTTGGTTGCTAACGTACACTATATTAGTTGCTAACGTGCACTATGTAAGTGGCTAATGTACACTATGTTAGATGCTAACGTACATTATGTTGGTTGCTAACGTACACTATGTTAGATGCTAACGTACATTATGTTGGTTGTTAACGTACACTATGTTAGATGCTAACGTACACTATGTTGGTTGCTAACGTACACTATCTTAAATGCTAACGTACACTATGTTGGTTGTTAACGTACACTATGTTAGATGCTAATGTACATTATGTTGGTTGCTAACGTACACTATCTTAAATGCTAACGTACACTATGTTAGATGCTAATGTACATTATGTTGGCTGCTAACGTACACTATGTAAGATGCTAATGTACACTATGTTAGATGCTAACGTACACTATGTTAGTTGTTAATATAGTTAGCTGCTATGCCTTTAAGAAACGCACCCCAGATTCAGCTACCTTTTGGATGTAAAGATTAAGTTAACCAGTGAATTCACTCATGACAGTGACAAGCGCTAAAACCCGCAATTAAGATTGGGCTGTATGTTTCCAGCTGTAGATTAATTTATCCAGCAGGTTTACTCATGAATGTGTGTGCTTTGCGCCGCGCTACCGATTCAGCCGCCACGAGTCCCGTAGTCTACCAGGAGGATTCAACTCTGTAGGAAGTTGTTAGGATCCCTCATCTGAGTGTGGTATGAGATTTGTAGCAGCTACACTTGCTACTATGGCTGTGTTGATGTCATGAGTTTGTAATGATTATAAGAGGTATGTACGTGATGGGGTTTATATTTTAGTCATGGTGTAGTTAGGACTCGATGGATTCGGGTTAATGGAGACCTCAGATTCGTGACTCATGAGTTATTTAATGGATCCGGGTGGTTAACCAGGGTGAGTCATTAATCGACCGGCTCTAGTATATACAAATCTAATAAAGAGAGATGTAATTGCATTGTGAACTTGATCTTAAGTATTATATCAAATTTATATTAAATCGGGACCTTGAAATCAAACTTCAGTTTTAAGTTGTACCTTCCACAGAAAGAGTTGCTCATAACTGCTATAGATCCTGAAGGAGGGACACTGATTTCCCTTTTTCTTCCAGTGCATGTTTATGTACGACATGTTCACGAGGTACGCAGATGCCAATTACACAAGTGGGAAAAACAGAATGACTGGAGAGTCAGAATCTATTGGTCTAGTTCAACTATCATGCTGTGAATTATTCAGATCTTTGGTTGCCATGGTGGTATAATCCAGCTGTAAAGTCTTCAGTTGTCCGTAGATTAATTCTTACTTTATGTGACTGCAGTCAGCATTCACAAATTGTTTTTTTATTCCAAACACTTTTTCTAACTGCCACTCCTACTACAGTTTTTGCGCTAGAAACTTTGTTCCAACACGGCATACTGTGGCGTGGGGTGCTTATGCATACGTTTCTTATACATGCACTTGTTCCGTCCATTTTTTCCCTATAGACTAACATGGAGCTCACTTTTCTCCGTGGTCGCTGTTCTTCACAAAGCCACCAAATTGAATGTGATTTGAGGGCCCATGGACCTTTTCACATATCTGTAGCCGTCATGACCCGTCATGACCAGCTTTCTTCAGCCTGTTTTTGTGCAACATTTGTAGTTAATTCCATGAATCAACATTGATGCACAAAATCAGAATCAGAAAACTTTATTCATTCCGAAGGAAATTGCTCGCATCACGACTGCACAATTCACAAAGACACAAGGACAGAACAATAAAGAATAAGTACCCAGAAAAATATAGTTAAAGCTAAAATAAAAATACTCAGATAAAACCTTAGTACAATAAATAGAATAGACTATGCTGCTTTAAAAAGTACCTCCTATGAGTAAAATCTGAAACTTTGAAAAGCAATTGCTAAAAAAATAGAATATAGATTCTAGATGTATTGAGAGTAAATGTATTGCACATATATAGAATGTATTGCCCATAAAAATGTATTGCACATAGAGAGGTACAGAGATATATTGCACAGTGTATTGAAAATATATTGCACATAAAAGGCTTGAAGCCCATTTGTTTATATCATTTTATTGAATATATTATTCCTGTATTCCTATACTAAAATCCTGACCTATGGTGTGAATCTTTTTGTGTGTCTTTCACTCTTCAAAACCAGTGGTTGCTCTGAGACTGCTTTACCAGCATATCTGATTTACGAGTAGAGTGTTAAACACCTGCCACAGTTTGCTAAACAGCAAGAGGCAGTCAAAACAGGCTCGGAGCCATAAGTCAAGTCCCCACCAGAGTGGTCCGCCACTGGCCAAGGGCTCTTAGGGTGACGGTGTGTATCTCCCTCCCTCATAATCACAGCTACTGAGAGCCTGAAAGAGGTGGAGGAGAGGAGGGACGGATACGGTGCAATCATAGATAAACAGAGCACAGAGGGATCTGTTAGTCACCGTAATGATGAAGTTATTTCCTGCTGTTGTTTTGAAATGTCAGTCAGATGACTCTCAGGGGACCTTACGAATGACAGTATGAATCAAGCTGTTTTTATGGGTTCATCTAGAGTCTCGTCCTGCAGTCAGAAGCACACACTTGTCCTGAGGGTGAATAAGCCAAGGTGAAAAGTGTGGAGTGTATCTGGAAAACTGCATCATGGAATCTGCACCGAAAATGAAGATGAACCGCAAGGTTTTGAACACGTGAAACTTCACCGCTTTTATCTGAGCATGTCGCGTCACTGGTCACAGAAAATTCTTTAATCCATTATGTCCAGTGTTAGAGGGCATAAATCCTTCCATATTTAGACATTCTTACATTAAAATACATCAAAAAGTAATATTAAAATCCATGCACAGACATTAAAACTTTTTCTTAAGCTCTCTGACAATGGGAACATGAATATTATGTTTTCAAGATACTATATTGCCCGTCTCTACAGTGATTTCTGATACAACAGTATTTTTGCTTCAGGCCTATAAAAGAATTAATAGCTTATACTAGGGCTGCAACAAATTATTTTTGTAATTGAATAATCTATCGATTCGATTAATCGAGTAATCGGATACATTAAAAAAAAAGACAATACATTTGTTATTAGGCTTATTCTAGTGTGAGTAGAAGTTAGTCATATACGCTTTATGTTGTTGTATTCAATTGAAAATGAAGAAACATGAAGTTCAAGGGTCATTTTGAACCAATTTGGCCAATAAAATGAGTTGCTTTTGGCCTTTCTGGAAGAGAACTGCATTTCCCACAATCCCCCGCGCACGCCACGGAGCCGCGTCACACTAAAGGGTTCAGCGCGTTCCGGAACAAACTATGGGGAAAATCTTAATAAATGTCTGTATTGTGCGTGGAACGCTGGTTGATGTGGTTATTTATCAGCTAAAATATGCGTTTTGTCCGTAATAAAGGGGACGTTTTGACGGAAACGGAGCGTTTTAGCGAGTAATGGCGCTTACGCGGGGGCTCGTGCGCTCACAAAAAATGCGCGTGGTTACAAGGCAAAAAATGTCATTTATGCGTTTTTATGCATTTACTTCTGTTTTTGTGCAACGGAATATCTCACAAATACTTTCACACACAGAGGGATCTCTTCTCGCCTTGATGAAATATCGCGCCACTGAAAATATTGTGCATCATTAATAAGTGTCTGTGTGAAACACAAGCGGCACATGCTGTAGCGAATAAAATGACTTAAACGAAGCTTCGATTCTAGAAAAATTTGCCTCGACCATTTTTTGTAATCGAATTATTCGAATAATCGTTTCAGCTCTAGCTTATACAGACGTGTGACTCACTTTTGTCCCTGAGTTGGACATAAAAAAGTTTAAAACACATAAAATGTTCAACAGTAATACTGTAGGAGAAATAAAACATGAAGAGAAGAAAGGGGATGTTTATGAGAAAATAAACTGTGAAAATTGCCTCAGTGAGTCAGAGACTGAAGGGATGACTTCTTATCTAGATACACATGATAAAAAAAACACTCGATCTTCATGGTCAGATTAGTACGACGGCGTTTTAGTGCCACCTTTAAAAATAAAATCTAAGTGCCACCTTAAAAAAATAAATAAATCTAAGATTACGAGATTAAACTCGTAATATTTCGAGAATAAAGTCGAAACTACGAGAATAAAGTCGAAATGTTACGAGAATGAAGTCGAAATGTTACGAGAATAAAGTCGAAATATTACGAGAATAAAGTGGAATTTTTACGTGAATGTTTAAGGTATGTTCTGTACAAGCACGTCGTCTGCGCCAGTGAGTTAGCTCTACGGAAGACCTTGCAAACATCAACCGTCAAAGGTAAGGTTTATTAAAAAGTTAAATGTAGTTTGATATAATTTGATTCGACTTTATTCTCGTAACATTTCGACTTTATTCTCGTAACATTTCGACTTTATTCTCGTAGTTTCGACTTTATTCTCGTAACATTTCGACTTTATTCTCGAAATATTACGAGTTTAATCTCGTAATCTTAGATTTTTTTTTTTTAAGGTGGCACGTAGATTTTTTTTTTTAAGGTGGCACGTAGATTTTTTTTTTAAAGGTGGCACTAAAACGCCGTCGTAAATTAGGCCTCTGTCATTTGCTAGTGGAACTTAATGCAAGATAACCAGCACAAATCTGCCACAGACAACCGTGAGTCAGCAGCTCCGTAAGTACATGCTTACACTCTCTGGCACATACGGAAACACACACAGGCAGAAATACACCCCACAAACCCACACACACACACAACAACTTACTCCTCCACAATGCCACTCAACCGTTTACTCACCTGCTCATTGATTGCTTAACTGTTTTTCACTACAATCAATCCCTTCATGTAGTTCCATTCATAGCCTTTGACTTACACATTACATGTAGGGGATGATGTTTGTTCTCTAGTTCATCAACGTGGAAACGGGAGTAAGATCACTTCACTACATCCTTCTTTCCATGCATTTACATTTACTGCATTTATCTGACCTTTTTACCCAGACTGACTCACACTCCCTAATACCAGGAACAGTCTCCCAGCACTTTGGGGTTAAGACTCTTCATCCCATCACCGGGGGCGCCACCACTAAATCATCTCTGACCACCCCAAGTATGTATGTGAATTTTCAACCATGCATACTATATTAACAGACATAATTTACATTTTTAAAATTCACAATAGTTTTTGCAGCTGAATACAGTGCGGCTGTCGTTTTCACACCTCCCTCCCCCTCCCCTTCCATTTCACGTTACTGACTAGACTACAGTGGCAAGAAGCAGATTTGAGCTGCCCACTGCTCCTTCACGGATGGGTCAAATACAGAGCTCACATTTCATTGTGGTGCACCATGTGCTGTGCTGTGTTTACAATGACAAATAATCACTCACTTCTCCACTTTTGCCTTCAAGATTAATGTCATAATGCACTGGTGTGAGTGCTTTGCAAACTTTAGACACATGAACATCTATGTTTATATCATACTTGCAGGATGTGCAATTTCAACTAAGGTAAATTAAATCAAAGCTGTATCTCAACAACGTTTTGGGGAAAATTTGTGTGATTCTCATTCTCCAAAATCTGCAAGAGAAGCTGGTTTGAAAGAGAATAATTTACTCTGATTTACAGATTCCGGGCAGTTGGTGGCATAACGGTAGGGTGTTCGCCCCGTGATCAGAAGGTTGCAGGTTCGAATCCAGGACTGGTAAAGTTACCACTGGGGTACTCATGAGCAAGGTACCGTCCCCAAGCACTGCTCCCCGGGCGCTTGTTAGCTGCCCACTGCTCCTTCACGGATGAGTTAAATGCAGAGGTCACATTTTGTTGTGGTGCACTGCATGCTGTGCTGTGGTGTGTTCACAATGACAAATAATCACTCACTTTCACTTTTCACTTTCAAACAATACTCAAAAACACTCAAAAAGTCTTCAGGGTAAAAAGTTCATTGTTTTCTACATCTACAGTCACTGCTATAGTCATTTGAGCATGATTAATTAGTTTCAAACAGGGCTTTTCACATTAACATACCAAAAAAATCTAGGTTTGGTGGGATGCATCATTATTGTGGATGCACCAAAATGAAATTTTTGTCTTAAAAACTGAAAATGAGGAAACACCTGGCCGAAAACCGAAACACTAAAACACCGAAAGTATAATTATTAGTATTACAATTTTTGTACCGTTGCTGTTATGGCTGGAACTGTGTGTATTTTACCTGACTAGAATTTCTATACCTTCCCTACTGATAACATCACAGCTAGAGTCCAATGGACGGAAATCCCTCGTAGTGACTGGGAACTCAACAGTTTGCAGGTAGTGAGAGGACATTTGAAAGCGAGTGATGACTCGCTTCGGTTTGTCTTTAATCGTGTGATAGTGTAGTAGTCATCCCTACATCCTGTTTCGGTGCATTTTCAGTGGCCGAATTTTCGGTGCATCCCTCATCGTTATAGCTAAGTGTCAACTGTTCTGTTGTAACCACAGTGTCAGCCCCTAAAAGAATTCTTGCAACACTGTGTCAGATGAATGTTGTGATGATTCATTATATGCTTGCAAATGGAAGAATCTGAAGCAAATCCAAAAGACAAATAACTGATACAGCAGAAAAACATGAGCCATAAATAAGAGTGTGAACTCTAATCAGCTAAACAGACACACCTTGTCAAACTGCCAGTGGGCTACAGATGAAAGATGCTACAGCCTCTGTGGAAGAAGCTGACAGTTTTCATAAATAAAGCAACACCAGGTTTAGCATTCTCCCTTTAAACCCGGCGGAGCACCGAATGGCAGCTCAACATCCCCTTGTTCTCACGGTGTTGTGCGCTTGTTTTTGTTTAGTCTTGTACGGTTGCTTGTTCAATTGGAAAGAAAAATGGGTTATGTTTCTTCCACAGCGTTTCCTTAAAGCCACACAGCTGCTGAATATAAATGAGAGCATGGAGTTACTTTAAAGTACCTAAAAAACTAAGGTTGCAATTTCCAAATGTTAAATTGCGGTGTTTTGGAATGGTGCATTTATCATAAGTTCTGATTCAGAGCCTCACAGCGAGAAGGTCCTGGGTTCGATGCCCAGATTGGCCGCGGGGCTTTTCTGTGTGGAGTTTGCACAGGCATGCACTATAGGTGAATCTAAATTGGCCCCATAAAGTGTGAGTGTGATTGTGTGAGTGCCCTGCGGTGTTTTGGCGCCTACCCAGGGTTGTTCCCCACCTTGCACCCGTAGTTCCCGGGATAGGCTCCAGCCCCCTTAAAGTTGGGATTAGTGGGTTCGGATAATGAATGAAAGTGAGTGATTATTTGTCATTGTGAACACACCACAGCACCACAACCAAATGTGACCTCTGCATTTAACATATCCGTGAAGGAGCAGTGGGCAGCTAACAAGCGGGAGCAGTGCTTGGGTACCTCAGTGGTAACTTTATGGTTCCCTGGATTCGAACCTGCGACCTTCTGATCACGGGGCAAATACCCTACCGTTACGCCACCAACTGCTCCATGGAAGAGTGAACGTTCTGGTTTATTCCAGTTATTTTCAAAGCATGACTTCACTGTGTAAAAGTCAAACATATAGTTATGTAGTTTTATACACTCTATCTGTATCTATAGGTTCTTATGAGTGACTGAAAATCAGGGTTAACCTAAAAACTGAGTCTTGTTCCACCTCACTGACACAGCAATCTTCCCTAGTCTTAAGACACGTTTACTGAAATGAAACAGCACTTTTAGACCCCGCTAGGAAATTAAACACATTGTAAATTAAACTCGCGGTGTACTGCATGATGATGAAAAATGGCTTTTCAGAGTGGAACCTTGATGAGACGAGCACAGCATCATGATCTCATCAAGCAGACATTGCATAACCACGTTAACAGCGACAGACACACAAGTGATAGTTTAGGTCAAAAATAGTTCGTTCCATACACAGGCACACAGCATTGAGCATCTTCACAACACGCTTTTTCCCCCCAGACATTCTCTATAGTCAAGACACCCAGAATCCTTGAGAATCTGCAATGACCCCAATTAAGCTAGACTGAATGTGACAGACTGTAAAAACAGCCTGCTGCCTAAACTCCAGGCCTGTCAGCAGGGATCAAAGTGACTGTGCTGTTAAAAGACACGTTCCACCAACAGAAAAAAGAGATGGAAGGTGTGGTTCCATGCCAATGTCTTTTATAGAATACAACAAACCAGCAAATCATTTTTTTAACCTCATTTTCAAGTGATTTCCCCGTTACAAAGACAAAGTTTGCTCTAAATTATTGTGCAGTTTCATGACTCACTGATAATCACTGAAAATATCAAGTAAATGTCTGTATTGTGAGTAGAACGCTGGTTGTTAAAAATGGGTTTGGTCTTTAGTAAATGGGAAGATTTGACTGAACTGGACGCTTTAGTGAATGACCTCCCTGAGAAAGTCACGTGCTAACAAACAGCGCACGTGTTTACATCGTGAAGAATGTCGTTCACATGTTTCTACACGATTACTGCAGTTTTTGTGACGGCAAGACACGGCACTGGTTCTCGTCTCCTCCTTATTCTTCTTTGGCGGTCGGCGTCCAGCTTAATGCTGCTTTACTGCCACTCCGGCTTTGGTTAGTTTACTGACCACACATTAGGGAGTAGCCACTGTACATATGTGTATAATAACATAGACCCAACCAATCCATTAGTAAAGTAGTTGCCAACTTAATAATCATCTTAATAATCAATTTTAATCAATCAGTTGTTGCAGCTCTAAACATTATATTCTAACAATTTGGATGCATCCATTAGAGACTATAAAAGCATTAACAACCTTTATACATAAACCAAGAATTTATGTATAAAACCAATATGTTAATCTATCCGGTCAAAGGTACATATATTTATATGTACTTGCTATATATTGCAGCAAATATTAAAACTATTACATTTTGGTGCAATTATACAAACTCATGCAAACAAATTGCTCATGCACTTTCCACGGACTTTCCCTGACAATAATGCAACACTACAGGACGCTCTACCCCCAAGCCCTTTAGCATTCCCTTCAGAAACCCAGACAGCGTCAGCAAATACAGTTTTTTTTCTGGGGGTTAAATGTGAGTAGGTGTTATACAGGGTTATGCACAAAGAAACCCCACAGCAAAAAAGCCCTTAGAGAGAATTAATTAAAAAATTCTACAATAAAAAAGGGAGGGTAATATCACTGAAGCAGAAAATGTCAATAGCCTGGATTATGTATTTAAGCCCATCATTAACAGCCATCATAACAATAGCTACACATGCAAATTAGCAGAATGAAGAGTAAAATAAAATGTGTTTGGTGTGTGTGTAGAAGAAGGGAACAAAAATACACAGTACAATATCTTATTTGATGTGAAGAATTCTCAAAAGTCACCAGATGCACCATATTGCATCATATTGCGTCATATTCCATGTATTATTACTGATACTGATACAGTTTGTTTTTGCTCACACCTTATGCTCATTCCGAGTTCCAAAGCTTGGTGTAACGTTCCATGTCCATCAAAGCATTTGGAATGGAACATGCCCATCATTAAAGGTCCCCTATTATCCATTTTTACACCAAGTTAAACTAGGTCTATGAGCTCCACTAAACATGTCTCTGCAGTAGTTTGCTGTAAACACCTCTCAGATCAGGCATTTTCACCTGCTTTTTACTCCTCTATTTCAGTCCCTTTCAGAACAGGCTGTTTCTCATTAGTATTCCTAAATGCAAATGAGCCGCTGCTGGCCACGCCCCTCACTCCGGAACTGGGTGTAGTGTAGACGGCACGGTGGGAGTTTACCTCACGCGAAAATAATCCACATGCTGCTGCTAACAGACCATCCACACAGCCGTACATGTTCAACACAACACTCCGCCGCTAGACTGCTTCACTGTGATTCCTACACTAGCGCTGGTGGGAAAACATGGCGGATCAGGAAGCGCTAGCAGTTCTACCTGGTGGGCGGAGCTTCTCAGACGGTGGGGTGGAGTTATTCAAATGTCCCCTAATGTGATGTAGAAGTAGGGGAGAAATCTAAACACCTCGTTTAAGAACATGATTACTGACATTCATAAATGAATACTAACAAAATTCACCATTTTCATCAAACGTACAGGGTGTGTAGAGCAGTACAGACCCACATGATGTCCAAAGAAAATATGGGACCTTTACAAATAAATTTTAGCTCATTATGTGGCCTGTGTGTTTTAACAAGGGGGGGCATTTCAAACTGTGTCTCCAAAGATATCATAACATTAGTGATGCCCACTAACAAATACATGGCCACTAACCAAAGCATTTTAAATATTAGGCTAATAGGCAGAGACATATGTTCTCATGAGCTTAAGCTGCCAAGAGCTGTTGTTCCCGCGGCGGAATTCTACCTGACAACAGCGATGAGAGGGAGGACGTAGCCAAAGCAATACTACTGGACTCTGATAAGAGACCCAGCATCACAACAGACAGTGGCGCACCGATGTTTAATGGCAAAATAAATTATTATAAGATCATATCCACCCAAAATCCTCTCTGCTAGTGCTCTTTAATTTTATAAAATGGACTGATATGACTGAAGTCAATATCACAATGTTGTACCTGTTAGTAGGGCCGAGCAATTAATCAAAAAATAAAATAAAAAATAAAATGAAAGAGCTGACATTCAGACCCTCTTGAATGTAACAATTACATTTTCCCATAACAATTAGTTTGATTATTTTAAAAATTAATTTATAAAAAATTTGTAAATTCTTAAAAAACAATTCTGTGAATATGTTTCATGCACTGAACCCATTAAAATGTACTACTGCGTGTGCTGTCACATGATTCCACCCCATTCAGTCAGCCACTACTGTGAGCGTTTCCTTTATTTTAAAATCACAAAGGCAAAACAAAATCACAAAAACTAAACAAAATAATCATTCAGTAATCATAACCATGGTGGAATATTCAATTAATAGTGATTTTGATTTGAGATACTGATTATATCACGCATCCCTACCTGCTAGTATAACTGATGACATTCTTTTTGTGATGGTTTTCTTGTAACTGTAATCATTAGGGTTATGCAGTTTTCTAATATGCCAAGACACATCCATGTACCTGATGCGTACTAACAAAAAATGTGATTACGCTCCTGATTTTCACTCTGATCCTTATCTGAACCCTCTTGCTAACTAGAGCCTGGGCCCATGGGAGATTCCTGTGGGGAGGCGGGTGAATGTGGCTGCTATGCTGAGGAGAGCACAGTCACGGCCATATGGTGAGGGGCCATAGAAAGACACAGACCGGGCAAGACAGGTGGGCCCTGGAGCCCAGCCAGCTGTGAAATCAGCTGCTGCATGCGGGATAGGCAGGTGTGTACCGTCGCGGGAGCGGTGGAGACGGAGGGCACGGGGGGGAGGACGGGCGGGTCCCTTTTTTGACCACCTGGCTGCTCCTGTTATGTAATCACAGGCCTACGTGTGGAAAGTGCCGCGCTATTGTTGTTTATCGTTCCGAGGATGGTCGTGTCAAGTTTCATTACCGGCTCGTCTTTGGTACGCTCGTTAAATGATAGGTGGAAAGTGGAAATGTTCAAGTCATTAATCTCCCAGCATGAGGCTTTGGGAGACATGCGGTGCGTCATTTTCCTGTGATCAAAAACAAACGACTTGAGGCGAACCTTGACAAGGAGAGAAATATCCAGACTGACTGTGCTAGTTTTCAAAAGTGGTTTCAGAATCAACAAGACAGCTGCACTCGACTCGATAATTTATTCCTATTAGTGGGTTCATAAACAGTTTTCAGAAATCACAAGTTCAACATTTTCCAAAAACCAAAATAAGATATGCATTCCCTGCAGTTTCAAATGCAATGAAATCAACAATTACCATTATTATTGAGGCCGGCCATCCTCAAAGGCTTGTCAGGCACCAGTGTGGAAACATAATAAGACATGCAATTTGGCTATCAAACCATGTGGTTTAGGAAAGTGTTCTGTAATTGACAAATCAAAGGGAGGCCGAGCGCTGGCTCTGAGATGCGAGTAACTCCGTCTTTGAAAAGAAATGGCTTCCAAGCCCATCAGCGCTCACTCTGCAATTCTACAGGCAGACATCCACCTAATTTGACTCGGAACATCAAAGACTCACGATGCTGAGGATCTCCCAGAAGTTTGGCTATTACTGTTCATTCGGAAATTGAAATAATGGAGAGTAAATTTACCATTAGAAAGTCAGTAAGAACCACAAAAGAAAAAAATGATGGCTTAACTCTCACTCAGCAACAGCTTAAATAAATAAAAATGGTATGTTGCCCCCAAAAGACTGGCCATGCCAATGCGGACGATCTTGATGTAACATTGCTTTATTGACATCTTCTAATAACTGCGCTGGCCTTAATGAAAACTACTGCTTATATTTTCTCCTACTGTCTTTAAAAATCCTTTATGATATTTACAGTATATCTAAAACCAGCTCTAGTCCCTAAAGAATGGACTAAAGTACAATCTGGTCATCCATGGAATGGGGTAATTTGCCAGGGGACAGCGCTGCCCGGAAGTGTCCTTACAGGGTGTGGCAAGCTACTGGGCATGGGCCAAGCACCTGAGGACCCCAATGCCAACCCAGAAGGGTGTCCCAGACTGTGCCGGAAGCTCTGAAGCCCCAAAATGTCTGCCCCCTCCCAGTCCTGGCATCTCATGCCAGGCCTCAGCCCAGAAGCCGAGCAAAGGGCCAAAACCACAGCCTCAGCCCAGACAGATAAGCATCACAACCTCATACAATAAGGCTTTCAATTGAAAACAGATTATATGCAGACTCTTAAGAGCTAAGATAAGCGTTTTACTTAGTAGGTTTCATGTGTATGAGAAGTATTGTGGTTTTAGATGTGTAGAATGCATGTTAGAGGCAAACACAGAGGCAGACAGAGAGAGAGAGAGAGAGAGAAAGAGAGAGAAAGAGAGAGAGGGAGAGAGAGACAGACAGACGGAGGGAGAGCATGCCCGCAGAAATCCGTAGCACTCATCAGCTAGGTGGCAGGAGGGAGGGGGAAGCTTGGGCTCTGGGTAATGACTTTTTAGTTTCTCTAATCCAAAATTGGATCTAAATCCTTTTGGGATTAAGAGCAGGGGCTGCATTTTACATGTAGCCCCGGGCCAAATCTTTGGTCAGTTTGGTTTACAATCCCAGCTGAAGCAGCTCCTCTAACCTCAGGCAGTCCACACATCATTTATGTCATTTAGCGTGGCATACAGAGTCATTATATTAGTCAACAGGTGAACACACTGAGATCATGGCTAAGACTAAACAGCAATCGTTTTTGACGGAATAGGAGCATGTCTTGGCCCCCTAAGATGCAACCCAACTGGAAGTCCTTCCCTAATAGCTTTCCTTTTCACAGACTGAAATGTAACATGCATCACAGCATGGTATTTCTTTATTTTGTAAAGCACACAAGTTTTATATTGTTTTCAGAGAAAAATACATAATGCCAACTGTGAATTGGCACTGGGGATTAAAAGTCAAACTGTGACCACAAATCACATGACTAATGTCTCTTTTAAGGCACAATGTATTGTGTTTATTTACTATAGTGACAAAGTGCATTTACTGACAGTTTCATACTAAATACAAAAACAAGGATCGACAACCTTGGAGGGATAGGCTACTGGTACCATCAGCAGCAAAAGTGGATGCAAATTGAGTAGGGTAGCGACGTCATCGCTAACTTAGGTGCGTTCATGTGTGCTTGTGTTTCTTGTGTTTGTTCTGCAGTGTGTCTATTTCAGGTGTAGCCTGTATTTACCATGAAGGTGATCTCATTTGAAGACAGTACTAAATGAACAGAGAAATGTAGTGTGTGACTTTGCTATAAAAAAAGGAAGGGAGTGGGGATGTAACAACACATCGAACACTGATTCAACGATCAATGAGCCCACAGCATTGATCCAAAATGAAAACATCACTTGGTCTAGTTTTAATACAATTTGCAATGGAGAAAATAAAATCTGCCTCCTAATTAATTGCACTTTTATGGAAACCTAATGTAAGAAATATTGCTACTCAGTATTGGCAAGTACAAAAAAATATATTCGTACTCAAATAGATTTGTAGAAAAGTGGTATCGGTGCATCCCTAATGGATAGTGAAATTGCACACCATTAAAAAGTTTTGTAGGCCATATTTTCTCTGACATTTTCTGGGTCTCATGCTAGTATGCATGTATCAAGGAAAATGCTGTTGATTGTCAGGGCAGGTTTGCAGCAAACTTATGGTTAAATGGAGTGGAATATGTTGCCACAAGTTTGTCATTGCCAGCCACTAGTGGCAAACTTGCACTGTTCTGGCAGCAATGACAAATTGTCACTAGTGACAAATGTATTTACCCGTGATTTGCAAACAGTTAGCTATTAATGACAAACTCGTAGTGAACTTCTGGTGACAAATTCGCCAGGTGCATAAGTATTCCACAAAGTTTGCTAGAAGTCCACCGCAAGTTTGCCACAAACCTAATTTACATGTGAAAATATGACCCCGCTGCAAATGTGCGGCAACATTGGCAAAGGTTAACGGCGACTGTTTGCCAAAAGCCTAAAACTTTTGTTGGGGTAGTCATATTTGCTCAAAAAATGAGGGGTTAAAAATGTTAAATGCTAAATCCCGTTGGCCTACACTGCAGGAGAAATTATGTTCAGAGTAATATCTCAACGTCTTGGATAAAGAGTATGTAGATAAATCTAACAACTTGGTGAACACAGAGATGTGAGTGGCTCCTACCTGCAGACAGTGTAGCAGAGGGCCCCACTGGCCCCGGCTCCCATCAGAGCACACAGCACGTTGACACTGTGTGCTGGAGAACTAGCTGGCAGGAAGCGGATGGCCAGGGAGGCCAGCATGGTGAAGAGCGGGTACCCAGGAGGGTGAGCCACCTGAGGGACAGCACATAACTCAGAGAGCATGTAGACAAAAACACAATGCAGAATGCAGGCTGAAAACTGACTCTAGACATTCACTGTCCCGTTCTCTTTCTGCTCTCTACTCAAGGGCAATCCTTGTTTCATGAGTTACGGCTTCTCACTGTTCCCAGCCTTTCTCACTCTCTCATATATACACACACACACACACAATCTCCTGCTTCCCTCCTGATCACCCTCCAAAACCCTGATCTCCTGACTCCTTGCCTTCCCAGCAATTAGGCAGTAAGTCCCCTCAGGAGCGATAAGGGGCTGAGCTATTAAAGGCTGTCTCACTTCTCCCGGCCTGATAACACACACAGTCACGGCAGGCTGAGAAACGCCACACTCTACAGCGAGGGGACGTCTGAGAGAGGAGAGGGAAGGAGGGAGGTGGGGAGGGAGAGAGCAGTAGAAAGAAAGAAAACTGTCTAAAGATAGAGAAATCTTTGAAGTGGGTGAGTTAGTGAGGGTTCAATACAGCAGGCTGCGTTACAAGCCGCACAAACATAGTTAAACCGACTGAATAAATATGCAAACACGAAATCACAACATCATTTTGCAAAACGTGTCGTTTAGAAGAAAGACAAAAAAATGAAATGTAAGACAAAGAGGAGAGTGAACATGAGTGGGGGGGGCACAGACGGAAACCATGAATAAGTGAGGGGGAGAGAGAGAGAGAGAGAGCATGGGTGAGGGTGACAAAGAGCAGGAATAAGAGAGGGCAAGGAAGAGGGAGGTTAGGAGAGAGAGAGAGAGAACAGGCAAAGATAATGAAAAAGCGATATGGCTGGAGAAAGAGAGAAACAGAGCATAGACAAGAGTGAGGAAGAGAGAAAGAGAGAGACTGGGAAAGATAGAGAGAGAGGGCATGAGAAAGAAGAGGACAGAAGAAATAGAGACAGTATGGTAAACAGATGGCGGGGTCAGGAAGGGCACTCTGCAGTGCCAGTAAGGTGAGCATGAGGTGGAAATGAAGGTGTGTGTGTGTGTGTTTACTTGTGTGCGTGGGCATGTGTGTGGTGTAGCAGAAATGCTTCCACTTGCAGATATATGACATCATGCGGGCAAGCGTGTTGGGAGACTGGATGCTGAAGGAGGAGAGGTGTTACTGCCTCTGTGAGTGAGCGTGTGCGTGTGTGGTACGGGCCAGACGTGCAGAACACACAGCTCGAGAGGCGGGAGGCGAGCGGTTCCGCCACAGGGAGCTTAAGGCAGACTAGATCCAGGGCTCCGGGGAGCAGAAGGGGAGGGCCGGCGGCCTTCTGCCCGGAGAGACACCTCCAGCCCTGGGGAGAGCCGGCAGGCAGGCAGGCAGGCAGGCCACACGGACGGAGCCGAGGATTACTGGCATACTGACATTGCCACAGCCTCCCTAAAAGGATCATGGCGGCGTAATAAACTTTATTAAATAATAAAACTTATTATAACTGTTAACCCGATTTAGTTCATTCTTTGCGGCTTACACACGCGCACACATGCACGCACAAAAAGAAGAGGGGTTGAGTATAATAAGCCTTATACCGTACATAAGGCAAAGCCTACAAAAGCCATCGCCTTACCATTCAGTCTAATTGGATTTGAAGAACAGGGTTGCAAATTATAGCATTCTCTAGTCCTAACTTAGTAAAAGAAGTGCATAGAAAGAAGTGTGAAGGGAAAAAACCTGTAGCCTGAAAAGTAAATTAATCAGCTTTCCCCCCCCCCATACTTAATTAAACTTCCTTAATGCTTATAAGAGTTAATGAGTGAATTGATTAAACAATACAGCTAATGCTTACCCCCAGCTCACAAGCAGCAGTGATCAGCTCTCCTGTGGTAGAAAAACAGAGAGGGAAATTAATGTAAACCCAATAATTATTATTAAGAGACAAGTCCGCTCCCGAAAGTTTTCCCAAATCAAATACTTGCACTGGGGTTTTGCATTAATTTGCTCGGATCAAAACCTGCAAATCTTCCCAGTGTGACATTTCCTAAGCGACACGCTCATTCTCTTCCAGCGCGAGCTGCTCCCCTGATGCCCATGCGTACCAGCACATGTACACACATACACACACACACACACACACACAAATCATTCAGTCCCTCCATTCTCCACAGCCTGAGACAGCGATATGCCCATTTTCTCTCTCTGTCACTCACACACGCACAGCCTTTCCATCACCCAAGAACATAAACATTAGCACACATCCGCAGGCCGGGTCCCTCTCCGAAAAGCCACACACAGAGTCCACATGTTCCCACAGACGCTCTCCTAGCCCTTAGAAGTGATGTGATGCTTAAAAGCCTTACAAATTCCCAGTTCTGTCTTCCCCAACACTCTCTCAATGCCGTTCTTTCTGTTTTCCTCTCTCTCTCTCTCTCACGCACTGCGCATTGTGACAAACCTGTTAGGAATTTCACGCTAATCGCCAGGTTGGATTATTTGGTCTTTAACATCAAACTGTGCCATCTATTGGACAGAGCAGGTGGTGTCTGACGCTGGTGCCTTTGGAGGAGGGTCCAACTCCTTATCATTAGTGCTAATTACTTTTTTTTCTTATTTAATTTCAATGTTCAGTGTGAACTTCAGTGTGAAACTCATCGCACCACATGCAAGTGCAGGTAATGATCTAGATGAGAAATATTCCACCAAAACTAAGAAAATCAGAAGAAAAATGACCTTTTAAAAAATTCAAATTCTAAATAGGAAAACAAAAATGCAGAGATTTTAAGCCTGAACCACACAGTGGTTTAAACAAAAGACAAATTTCATTAACAAACACTGAATTTGAATGACTTCAGTCCTCTTGACTGAAGCTTCACTACTTGTAAACAGACAGAAACTCAAAATGTGGCAAAAATCAGAGAAACGCTGTCTGATGCAACACTGTCTAACCCCTGGAAAATCCTATAAACTATGTTTTCTGATGCAACTCTAAATGTTCGGCACATCACTGAATTCTGAAATCGTTAGGTGGCAGTTCCAACATTTCACTGGCGCTTGTCTGTTTTGTTGTCACGTTGGAACTCCTCTATCTGCGCGCGAGCAGGCCCCTCACTCTTCAGTGACGGAATTTTCTTTGCTCTCACTGTTCCATTTAGAACAGACATGAGCATGTACACGCCGAATCACTCGCGCTGAGGTCAAGCCCACCGCTTTGCCGAGTGTGCGGCTCTCCCGTTAATCAAATTTTGTCACGTTACATACGGCGACAGGTAGTCATCACTCGCTTTTAAGCGTGAGATGCTGCATCTAGAGCGGGAAGCCGGGCCCGGATGCGGGGTTCAGGGCCTAAAAAAAGCAAAGAGTTGGGACAGGGGAAGGGGAAATGCAGAGAAAGCGGGACAGCAGAGGAAGGAGCCAAGTGTCTTTGTGATAGCAGAAGCACTGGGCACCCACAGCAGCCTTTCTCCCCCTTAATCCCCATCATTTTCACACTCGCATTCCTAGACAACAGCAGTCCCGCGGGGGCCCGCTCAGCCTCTCCAGGGCGCAGCACACCTAAAGGGATTAGGGCTGCGAGACGGAGACCTGGAGAAATTTTGCAGAGCATTTAGCTGGCTCTATCACACCGGCATCCGGCGCTGTCCCTAAACACCACGCTCAGGGGCTGTACGTTTTTCCCCCTTTCCTCTTCCAAAAACACCCTCTCTACGTATCTCCACCCTCCCCTCAACGGCTACCGCCACCCTGGATTCACAGCAGGGGGAAAAAAAGCTAACAGGACAGGTTTCAGGCCACTCGGATGTCTCCTCCCCCTTTTTGACCCAGCGTGTTGAAAAATAAGGGATATTTTCTTTTTTCCAAAAGCTGGGTTCAGGCATCTTTTGATGTTTACACTATGTAAGCCAGGCTATTGTCAGTCCACACAACTGTACTCCACAAGATACAAGGGGGTCCTAACCTTCCGGACTCACAAGCAGTCGTCAAATTGAGGTGTGTGATGCTTAGAAATGTTTTATCAGTGATGAAACCACTCGAGATGTGAAATAATCAAATATTATCAAGCAAGATCAATTCCCAATGTGAAAAATCTGTGTAAATGTCATGTCAAATCTAGGTGCGTCTATGCTGGCTGGGTGATAATTTTGTTATTTAACAAGATACTGTAATAAAGTTACTCACATTATATTGTGTCAGGATCTGAAAGTCGCATTTTCCATGACTAATTTACAGAAGAGATGTCGATCTATAAATTACTTTAATTTTAGAATTACTTCAATAAGGAATGGTTCACGCTCAGTAAAGGGGTCTTTTTTCAGCTTTCTGTCATATGCTCTCTCTTACAGAATGACCCCAATCATTTTAGAATTATTTCCAAATAGAGCTATTCAAGTTATTTTAATAAAAATGATTAACAT